>VRYO01001463.1:51695177-51747776 GCA_009812075.1 Sialia sialis
CTGGGGCTGCCTTTAAAGGCTTCGCTGGTCTATGAAAACTGTTTGCAGCTTGAGCACCTGACACCATGCCCCACGCTGGCACAATTCTCTTACTAACTCGTTACTTTGTTGCACATGGAGCCTCCCTTTAAAAAAAAAAAAAATAAATGCGGCTTATATTCAGGTGCGGCTTATATATGGACAAATCCCATGGTCTTCCTGGCTACCCGGAAGTGCGGCTTATATTCAGGTGCGGCTTATAATCGTGAAATTACTGTAATTGTTCTTATTCTACATTCTAATTGCTCTAATTCTACCTTCTCTCCACAAACTTCCTCAGAAAGGTCATAATACTTCAGATAGTTCCTTTCACAGCTACTCTTATTTATGCTTATAGCTCTAATGTACAAACTTTTCTTTGAATCCATAAGCCCTGTAGTAGCTTAGAAATTTCTAGAGCTGGCATCTGGACAAAGGGAAGGAAATAAGAAAGAAATTATTCCATATTTTGAAAAATATTCAGCAATCATTATCTAGTATGTGTCTCTCAGGTACCTCAAGCCTTCTAAATATTTCCTGAAGCCTTACTAAGGCCAGTCAGGGAAGAGAAGCAGCTCTGTGTTCAGCATAATCATTCATCCCAAGGGGGTGGAACTAGATCATCTTTAAGGTCTGTTTCAACTCAAGCCATTCTATGATTCAAAAGATCCTCAAATTTAATAATAGTTAAATAATAAATAATTTAAGCCAAATTCTGAAAATGATCAGCACCTTTCAGAGACACTTACTGATGTATCACTGTTCCTCCTCCAAATAGAAGTATATTTAAGAAAATATGTCTAGGTCCTCACAAGCATCTAAAATAAATACATGCAAGACTCTGGAAATCAGAAAAGGTCCTAGATTATTACTCTCTAAAGCATTTTGATTCTGCATTGTTGGAAGTTAAAAGAAAAAATCCACATAATTCTTATTTAATAACCTCAGCACCTCTCAAATGAATCATTACAGATACCATGAACATCCTTAGAGTATTGTCTGATCCCAAACAACATGTAACTGATGTATTACATCTGCAGGGCTTTATGCATTGAAAAGGTATCCCAAGTCTCAAAGTTTATGGAAACACAGAAGAAAAGACTTAGGAAAGATTCTATCTGCTGCAAATGTACCAGCAGGCACATTAAAAGGGTATCTTAAGCAACCTGACATTGTGCTAAAAAGTCAGTGATGCTCACAGTTTAAAAGGGGTCTGTACAGAAGCAGGCTGTGAGAAGATTCCAGAAATGCACCAATTCACTGCAGAAGTGTATTTCATGTTCAAGGACTGAAATACAAGGAGGAAAATCTTCCATGCACATGTATGTGTGCTTATCTCCTCCTCCCCACAAATTCCAGCAGCAGAAGTAATGTAGGACAAAGAAGGAGTAACCAAGAGTAGCTAATGACTCTTAAGTCATTTTAGGAAAGGTAAATTAAGTACTAGAAACTAGTTCTGAATAAAAATACAGTATTTAAATACAGTCATTTCACTAATATAAGCTGCATCATTTTCATTGAAGAATGCAGCCTTCCCCAGTAGTGCGGCTAATCATCAGGTGTGGGTTATTTATGGACAAATCCCAGCGAAATGCTAACCTGGAAGTGCGAGCCGGCTGGGTAGAGAGCTGCTGTGGAGCCACTGCCAGCCGGGGAGCTGCCATGGAGCCACGGCCAGGCGGGCTGAGGGCAGGAGTCAGGCGGGCTGGGGTCAGGTGGGGAGCAGGCTTCATGGGGTGGCAGGGCCGCGAGCGGGACGGGCAAGCGGTGCCGCTGGCGGGCGGGGGAGCAGTGCCGGTGGCAAGCAGCTGAGCAATGCCAGCGGCGGGCAGGGCAGCGGGGCCGCGGCGGCGCACGGGCTCACTGCGGGGGGAACGCCGCCAGGGCGTGGGGGCTCGCTGCCGGCAGGTGCCGCCGCCTTTGCACGGGCAAGCAAACCGCCGCCACCACTGAGCAGGCGGGGGCTGCGGCAGCCAGCACCGGGGGCGGGAGTGCCAGGCCGGCAGCACGCGGAGGGTGTCTGGGGCTGCCTTTAAAGGCTTCGCTGGTCTATGAAAACTGTTTGCAACTTGAGCACCTGACACCAAACCCCGCGCTGGCACAATTCTGTTACTAACTCGTTAATTTGTCGCACATGGATCCTCCCTTAAAAAAAAAAAAAAAAAAAGTGGCTTATATTTGGGTGCGGGTTATATATGGACAAATCCCGCGGTCTACCCAGCTAGCCAGATGTGCGGCTTATAATCAGGTGCTGCTTATGATTGTGAAATTACGGTAAATTGATTTTTAAAAGGAAGGTAAGAACAGATCTGTGTCATGCAGAAGAAATGGCATTGTAAATTAAAAGGACCCTTTTTTACCTGCAAATTACAGATTAATGAATGCAGAAGGGAAACATTCTGGAATTTGAAATATGCTTAAAAGACCTAAAAACCAGAACAAGTGTTGCCTGCTGTCCAAAACTGCTTTGAAGAGATGACAGACAATTAAGGGAAACTTTGAGTCATCATCCAATATTGCTTGCTTAACCATACAAAAAGAATGAGACATAACACTACCTTATTTTCTAGAACTTAAATGCTCTTTCTCTTACTGAGATCTATTACCTTCTGAGAGAACCTCTACACTCTGAAATAAAATCTGAATACCGTAAACAAAACACAATAGGAAATATGACAGCCAATCTAGACTGAAGCACCTCAATATATTAATTAAAGGTTTAACAGGCACAGATCTTCCAAAAATGAACTGTAAAGCTGAATATGAAAGGTGAACACTTGAGCTAGTGTGAATCAGAATTGCTCCATTGAAGTCAACTGCACTATGCTGTTCAAAGAGGATGAGAATCAATGCTCTGTTCTACATAAACAAGTATTAGCAAACATACCCGATATTCTGCCGAAATTATACATGCCAGTCAGACTGCATTTCTCACCTCCAATCCAGGAGCATAAATGAAATGGCTCTGAACAACTCTCTGTTGGTAACATGAAGACAACATTTGGCAGAAGGAAGCCTTCTGCAAACATCCAGCGTGAGCTCAGAAATATTGTTGCTTTTCCACTGACAAAACTGATTTATCTTTAGCTACCAGATGGACTCAGGAAAGATGGATGAATTCTGTAATGGAGATGGAATGCCCTGTTTTATGTCTGTCTCATTACCATTCTGTATGCTCCCTTTCTTAGACTTCAGTAGGATTTTAAAAAGGCGAACACTATTTCTTAAAAAAAAGTTCCTATTTTTAAGGGTTTGTTTAGGTTTTTGCAGGGAAGCATTTCAGTGAGCTTGCCTTTAGACACCAGGACATTCAGATAAGGGAGAAACTAACTAAGGGAGAACATACCTCTAAAAGCAAATATCAGATTTATAACTTAAACAACCTCCTTCCTGTCAGAGTTCTAATTGTGCCCTGAGTCCTAGAGGTTCATATTGTCACTGCTTAGAAGAGCAAATTTCCTGCTCCTATGAGCTTGGGAACCAGAGGTCAGGTTTTGAATTGCACAGGTCCAGTCTTAGCAAAAAAACTAATGTGGCCACGACTGCAAATGACCTAGCTTCTCTCAACAATTGTACTAATTAAAAAAAAAATTAAAAGTCTATAATTATCCTATTTTCCTGTCAGGCAATAGCTACTTATGCTATTAAATAAAATATACGAACTCCTGCAAACACTAACAGAGGGAGAGCAGTGCAAGAAGCAGGACTCAATCTCTGACCCATATCTTGACCACAACAGACAGGAGAGCACTCTGGAACAGGGGAGCACAGAGGGACAATCAAGAATAAATCAAGAATAAATAACTCAGATATTTGCTGCAGGTGAGAGCAGGCAGTTGCTCCCAAGTAGTTTCCAAGAGCTCAGGCATGGCACCACTGAAAATGAGTCCTTTATGAGTAGCTGAGTGCAAGGACAAAACTAAATTGGGTATATGTTTGTTTTTCAAGTAGTACTGTTACCAGATACTTATCAGCCCTCTTTCATTAGATGTACCTATATTCTTCTGCCTGTGTGTTTTACAAGCTTTCATATTTCCTGTAGTGCTCATCACAGTACAATAGCTACCAGGTTCTTTCTTATTCTTCTATTCCATTGTGAACCAAAACAGTTTTAGTCACTTCCCTAACTTGGACTTGCTGAGAGTCACCTAGATGCAGCACACACATCTGAGCAGGTCACTGGCTTCTGACACGGTGTTTAACCTTCTGCTTCCTACCCCACACTGTCCCCTCCTATTTGTAAGGAAGCAGCTTGGAGCTTTGAATACGCCTTTGTGTGAGTAGGCTTCCTGCCTAAGGAAGTAGCATCAGTTTCAGCTGAGTTTTCAAGGCACTCCACTGTGAATAAGAGTACAGTTCAAAACACACCATGCCGCTTCGCCTGGGTTTGGCTGGGATAGTTAATTTTCTTCTAAGTAGCTGCGTTCTGGATTTAGTGCTCCAGTGAGCAGGTGCTCAAGAGATTTCGGAGGGGCAGCACAGCCAGGACAGCTAACCCAAACTGGCCTAAAGGATGTTCCATACCACTGAATGTCATGCTCAGTTTATAAAGTGGAGGGAATTGGCCAGAAGACCACTGCTTGGGAACAGGCTGGGAATCAATCAGCAGGTGGCAAGCAATTGTTTTGTGCAACACTTGCTTCCTCTCAGGTTTTATTCCTTTATTACTACTACTACTATTATTATTATTATTATTACTATTATTACAACTACTATTGTTCTTTTTTTCCCAATTCTCCTCCCTACTGGAGGGGCAGTGATGCATCACTAGGGTGAGAGAGCAGCAGTGTGGGTTTTAGGTTAAACCACAGTGCTGTTCCTCCCTTAGCAGTACATGAAAAAAAAAGTGCTGTGGCAGAATATACCACTAAAATCTAGATGGGCTTTGGTTTTAGCAATGTATGCTAGGACAGGTGTCGCTGCACAATCAGCATTCAAACCTAGGATTTATTGGTCTCATAATGAATACAGAAATAGGGCACTGAACTGTCTTCAGAAAAACCTGATCACTTCAGTGCTGGTTTGATTTTACTCTACTTTTCCCTAGAGTGGAAAAAAAAAAAGCTATGGTGTGGGAGGGAGGTCAGAAAACTGTCATGGAATTATCTGACATATAGTTTGCCAAAGCACAACTGTCCAGTAACTGGAAGTAACTGTCCAGGTTATAGGATGCCTTATCAGCTGTCAGGTTCAGACTAGAACCGGAGCAAGTTTGGTGTCTACCCTCCATAATTACTTTTATATATTTCTTAAAGCACCCACCAGCTCACAGGATTTGCTGTGAGGATTTTCCTCTGCTTAAAATTAATGAAATACATTTTCAGACACTACTGTTATTTCCTGTACTACTAAAACACACAACTATCTTAAAGCACTTAGAAGATTAATTGGTCAGGCCTGGTTAATTTATGAATAATCATGGGTTTGGTCTCTGAATGAGAAACTAATTTTCGTTTTTGTCATCTGTTGGACATCATTTGTTTGACTTGGCTATAACCTGGTAGAAGTGTGACTCATACCCTGAGAACCAGAGTCTCCACAGAGTTAAGTATTCTCATTCTCTCTCCACTTCTGAAAAATAATTCTTGCTTTGTGACCAGGCTCCTCACTGCCTTCTCTAACATGTTTATGGGGTGGGGAAGAGTGGAGGGTTTTGTTTGTTTTATTGGTAGTAGTATCTTGGGTAAGGTATATAGATTTCAAGAAAAGATACAGACCTCAATAGCAAGGTAACCAGCAAGACAAACCTGGCTTAAGAGTTTTTGATCAAAACTAGCGAAGGATGGACAAAGATACACATCAAAATGTTGTAATACACTGGAAATACGTTTATAATTTATTAATGTCATTGAAACAGGAATGATGGTTTCATCTGCATGCATGTACACTTGATGGACTTTCCCCTCCATTAACAAAAATTTTACAAAATTAAAAATTAATTCCTTTATTGCGAACATATTTAGTCATGTTGCCATCCCACTTTTTTAGGCCATTTTGAATTATAATGCAGCACTACGTTATGAAAGCAGAAAAGAATTCACTTGCTGTAATTTTATGTGAAATTCAAGGGGAACTAGATGACTTACTAAGCTAAAACTACGTGTCATCACAAAAGAACGTCTCAGTGAGTGGGGAAAGAGGTAGATCTGGTCTAATACTCTGCTGTACTGCTTGGTTGTGTTTTCCAGTGCCTGACAAGGGTCTGCTGACTTCAGTGCTCCCAGCAATGTGGCATTCATAACGCTGACCACCAGTCAAGAAATGTACTGGCATGGTTCTGTGGCAGACAGTAAATAACTGACCTCAAACATTGCGTAGCTTGAACTGAAGACATCAGGAACATAAAACTGGTATTACTGAGTCTACCTGTGTACCCTCCAGCATGACAGCATTAACTTCAAGGTGAAATTTTAAAATAAGAACATTAGGGTTATTTAAGTACTTACTTTTGGTGACAGGTTGTGGGTGAAGTTTTTTTAGTTTGGGTGTTTTGAGTGTATCAACTTTGAGAACATAGGTATCATCCAAAAAACATTCATGGTTCACACACTTCCTGTAAACTTGAGCAAACACGGCAATTTTTGAGCCCAGCCAATTTTTTTACTCAATTTTATTTGGCTTACAGTAGAGTTTATAATGAATCCTGGCAACATTTTAACTAAAGAGAGACTATCTCCTATGTATAAGCAAAACTGTTCTAAATGTGAGTCATCTGAAAATCACCATAGTCAAATTGGATTGATGTTTTAAAATGAGCTTAATAATATTTTAGGGAACCCAATCTGTTCTTTAAAGTAAGACCAAGCTATTCTAAAAATTCATTACTGTTACTGAAGTCTCACATACAATGTAATTTTATTGCACAGCGCTGTACTGAAAATTTATGCTTTGTTCTAAACAACACTGCATCTTAAATCTTTCTTCTAAATTTCTTTTTTTGCAAGTATAGGCCACTGTTATGTGTTGTATAAGTACAGAACACAATGTTACTGTGCCAGAATAAGAACTTAAGAGAGTGACAGATAAAGAAAATTATTTTGCTTGAATTATTTTAGATTTTCTCAAGACTTTTTTTTCTAAATTCTGCTTCAAATTTATATGCTAGAAGTAGAATACAAGCCTACAATGAAGCACTCCACACATCTGTACTTAATAATTTTTGACACTGCAATTTTAAATTAAGGCTACACAGATTTCTCCATTTCAAATATGGCAGAAAGCCTGAAATTTGCTTTTTTCACATAAATAAAGGGCTAAGAATGAGTTTAAGCCGGCACAATTGATTCAAGAGAGGTGAAGCATTCAGAGAAGAAGTATATGAGAAACAATCTCAAAATCTGCAATGGGCACCAACTCATGAATCTCATGATATTCAGTGCCACGTGAATATCAGCCTCACAGGCTGCCATTTCCCAAATGCAACTTTCCCCTAGATTTGGAAGGTCATATAAACTATCTGCTCACAGCCCTTAAAGGGCAGGATGTGTGTGGAAAAATGCTTTTCAAAAACTACCATCTATTTTAAAAAGCAAAAAGTGGTAGTACATATTCCATCACAGAAGTCACAGGAATTCAGCATGCATCCTTAAGAAACAAATATCATAGGGAAAATCCCCATATATTTTCCTGATTCCTACATGAAGTATTGCCTCCAGTAGAGCATCCATAAAAGATTTTATCTAGTACCATAATGAGTTCTATTGCTGAATTTCAATTATGATGATCCCTCATACATCTAGTTATATCATTTAAGTGAGAGTTAAGTATCTAAAAGCAAGCAGACAAAGACACAGCCTAAATCCATTTTGCAGCTTCCAAATCTAATACTCTCCTTTGAAGATATGTCTTAATAAAAAGCAATGTGTTTTGCTGGGTAGAGGAGGAAGTCAGCAAAATTTTAAACTTTGTTATTTTGTAAGGCTGCGAGAGACATTTAGATCATTTTACTAAAGTGGTCTAATGTTTAGCTTACAAATAATCACTGAAGCGCTTCTCAAGCAGTCTGGAGTGCACAGGAAGATTTTAGCTAGAATGTGAATTGTAGGTCTTGAATCACAAGTTCGTGCATTTTCCCATGGTAAATCCTGTACCTGGCTTATCTCTGGATTTTCCCAGATCTTTCATAATGATATTTAGTTTCCAGAATTTCTTTTTTTATTTCTGTTATTAATTTCTTTGTCTAGATATACAACAGCACGAAGAAGTATTTATCTAACCATCTGAATATCCTCACAACAGTAATACTAAGACACATTTTTACAGAATTGTATGTAAAATATCTTTTCAATATTTTATTAAAATGCATGACTTTTAAGTCACATTCCAGTAACTTATTCCTTCCCATATGCCCAAGAAAAAAAGAAACCCCAAAGGTCACTAAAGAGTGCACGTCCTGGATTGTGCTGCCAAACCTTGCCCAAGTTCTTATTTTATAATCAGAACATTGTCTCCAGCTACACATCAGTCATTTGTGTTTTGCAGATTTAGAAATGGTTAAGCCACCGAAGAAAGACGTTGGGGTTAAAAATGGTTTTCTCTAAAGAGTCATATTTTTGTGCTGAAGTTAAACTAAAGGTTTGCAAAAGAAAACTTCAAGTTTAGGACACAATAGATCATTTTAATAGCGGATAAAGCAAATTTGTACTGCCTACATATATTTCTCCTGTACAGAAACTCTGTCGGAAGAAGCAAAGGAGGCAACAAAACCTCAAACCAGTTTTTGGGCCTTATGAACCTAGTTGATTTAAGCACATAATACCATAAATTACTCCATATAGATTGCAAAGTGCTTATGATGCTGATGAGCACCAGTAGTAGTTTTAGTAACAAAATGGACCCTGCTTTAGGAGCTATTATTTCCAATCATTATTTTCCTGCAATAGTCAAGCACATAAGTATATGTAATAAGAAGTGGCTTCCCTGGTGCCCATTGATGCTGATGTTTTTGGCTCAAGATTTAAACTAATCATTAGGGGCATTCAACTGTAAGAAAAAGTTGCACATTTGGCAAAGTTAATGGCCGATTTCCTAGTCTCCAGAGAAAGCCAATAATTCCAAAACATGGAATCCAAACACTCCACTTGGTTTTAGGTCCAGATCATCGCTGGTTTTGAGTATCAGTGGAAGCCAACTACAATTTGGCTGATCTGCTACAGGAAAAGGTCTAGCCAAAACTGATCCCTTCTTTACAAAATGGAGATTTCTCTTCACAAATATATTTCTTTAGGAACGCATTCTCTTGGTGACATATCCAAATGCAGAGACAGCTTGCTTAAGAACAGTGTAGCCAAGTACTTTCCAGGCAGTACAATAAAAGATTTTATTTCATGAGACCTCCTAATGCCCTCAATAAAAGGAAATGGAAGAACCTTGACCTCTAGCTTTTATATGAGTGTATAAGGAGAGATTATCGTTAACCTCCTATCCATGATCTACCCAAAGTCCTTACTTGCTGTGGAGGTCAGATGTCATATTACTGCAGAGGTGTTTAGAAAACATGGGAGTGAAGAAATTGATTTGTAAAGATATTAACAGTAGTAGAAAATTTCTGAAAAAATCCAAGTATTTTATATAGTTGAAAGTGACCATAGCTTATACCACTGCCGCACAGGAATGACAACCTGTATGTTGCTCTATTACAGTCATTCTAAATTTTCTAACAACCTAATTCAACTTTATTTCACCAGTCAAGCAGAACACAACACACCCCCTTCCACAAAAAAACCCCAAAACAATAATAACAAAAGCAACACACTACTCCCCCACCCCGCCACCACCCCCCACAGAAAAAATAAGAACAAAACTAGACAGAAAAGAGTAAGGAAAGAGGGTAGAGTTTTAGGAATGATAAAACAGCATTTTGAAGTCTCACTGATGCTTTCAGCTATTTACCATCTGGTTCATTTTACTAATGTAAGGTTGCCACCAGGAAATACTTGTTTTTAGGAGATTGTTATTGCATTAATATCAGGATCTAGTAAGCAAAGCAAACAAAAAAAACCAAACAAACCCAAACAAAAACTCCAAACAACAACAACAAAAAAGCAAAAGATGATAATAAATCAGTCTTTGGATTGGCCCAATATTCTAATCAGTCTTTTGTAACATTGGATAGGTTTAAAATGTGGATTTCAATACTTTGCTTTGACCTTGCAACTGTTCTACACTTAATGGTTTAAAACATAGACTGCCATTATCAGGTTACACTTCTTTTGCTGATGCAACAGTCTTCCCAAAACTACTTCCAGTAATAACATTTTTATTTGGCTTACCCTGATCTAGCCCTTTAGCATAATTACTTCTTATCATTGAGTCAATATAACACTCAAAATTAGCAGCTGATTTGCACATTTTACAGACAAATCAGATGAACTGAAATCCTGATTTTGGTTGAGTAAAGTCTTCCCACTGCAGAGGTGGAAGCAGAGGGTGGCCAGGGGAAAGCACAAAGGAATGCAAAGCTATCCGTATTGGCCAATAATTCTTAAGAAAACTCTTGAAACTGCCAAAATTAAAAAGCTTTTGCTGCTCTCATTCACCTTTAAACATCAGTTAGAATAGAGACTGTGCACAAAAATAACACATTTGTACATTTTATGCAGTCTCCTCTGACCTCTTAAACAGATTCTGAGGTATGCTTTCAGTGCCTGTCCATTAGAATAGCAAGGGAATATTCTGTCAATACTTTACTTGCTCTGCAAAGGCTTCACTGTCTTGCTCAAAGATGAGTACACACTCATCACACCTCTATCTACCCAGAAAAGCTGAAGCTCCCCTCCTCCAAAAACAACAAACTAAATTCAGAAGTTATGGCACCTAAATCTTCCGTATGGGCACGATTAAACTAATTTGAAAATCTCTTGTGCAGCTTAGCAGGAAAGTTTCCAATATGTTCAGAACAATCCAAAACAAGCCTCTCGGATACAAAACTAGAGTGCTCACATAGGGATTTACAGATTTAAATCACAAAACAAGATCTTTGTTTTGGAGTTGTTTTGGAGCCAAACTATAGTTCGGAGTTTGAAGTAGGGATTCAAGCCAGTGATTTCATAGTTGAAAGTCTAAGGGATTGGACTCATCTCTTGTGAGTTTTTTGTAAAACTAAGCCTTGCAAACTAAACTAATATATTATTGAAGGCAGTAATGAGGCAGTAATTTCTTAATGTAAGTGAAATCATCTTATTAATACAAATCCCAGTGCTGTGCTTCCTAGCTTGCCCAAGTACCTCAAACTTTTATGAAGATCTTACAAAGCCTCCAGATCCCCCAGCTGAAATGTGATTGCCTCCAGAATGGAGTACCACAGTTATCTTGCAAATCAAAGCAGCACTACATGGCATTCTATGCCAGAGTTAGAGAATGCCAGATCAACTGAACCTTACTGAGGAAACTCTACAGCCAATAAAGTAAATATAAACATATCTAGAGTGCCCTCTAAATGATAATTTGAAGTACATGTAAATATTCCATTAATTGAGAAGTTGCCAGTAAGTAACATTTAAAAACAAATGCTATGTATCGTCAGATTGATCTTGTTCTTGAGTCCTAGTGGTTTCCTCCTTGCAGATACTCACAAGATCTTAGCTGTAAATTGTCAAACTTAAAATTTAGCCAATACATTTAATTAGGGGAAAAAGGGACTAATGGATGTACTTAAAAATAATTGCCCACAGATTTTTAATAATGTTCAGGAACTGGTATAACTTTTCTATTCTAAATTCACTCCCTTACGAAGTCAATATTCAGGTACTGTGGAAGGCACACGATAAATCCAAACTTTGCCTTTAAATCTAACTGACCTCTAACTCTCTCTCTCTGCACTCTTCTATTTCCTGCCCACACACAAAAACCCTCTTATTTAAAACTGATTCTGAAATAACATTGTGAGATGTGCAGTAGCTGAAGCACAGTGTCTCTGACCTATCCACCACTCAGCTTTTCTGCCCCTTTGATCTCCAGCTCCAGACCACTGCTTCCAAGCAAAGACTGCTGTGAAAACAACTGCACTCCTTCAGTAAGGAACAGACATGTCAGGTCTATGCCTCTTCTACATGGCAGTTAAGTTTTCCTTTTAAAATTAGTTTAAACATTTATTGGTCTAAGCTGCCAGTTTAATTAAACACTTTTTGTTACAACTCCAAGAGCTGAAATTCTGGGGCTTCAGAATGCCTACGCCAAAATCCAATCTGCCAAAGCACATTTTTTTGTTCATTGCCAGCTGAGTATATAGAAATTGGCTCTGAAAAATAGGCCAAGGCCTGTAACACTGCACCGCATGCGTGCGAAATGCCTGAAGGTGCCAGCAATATGTACTGCACACAGCTTGACTTTACAAAGTGCGTATGTCCAAATCACCAGGTCAAGACTTGGAGTAAACTCCTCAAAATTAAAGCCAGAAAGCAATTCCTTTCTGTTGTGGTTACTGTGTCTGTTTCTATCAGTAACATTACGGTGTATTGAGCATTCCCACAATTTGTGATGGAGGTTGGTGGCTGTTCGTACGTGTGTAAAGAAGAGGCCACTCCTGCCAGTCCCTGCACAGAGATAAATCACATTTCTTCAGTGTGCTTTTCATGAGACATTGCCCCATGCACCTCAGAGCTTCCAAACTGGCTGTCACACAGAAATAGAAATGAATCATAGGCACAGACATCCTGTTGCTAAAAGGGGTATCACAACAGCAAGAAAAAAGGGGGGTGGAGAAGATGGGGAAAAAAGAGAGACGATCTCTCTCCATACCATGGCTCACAAGCAGTAAATGCAAGTGTACACAAGCAATGAAGCCTATTAAAATGCACAAATTAAGGAAAAAATAAACCAGTGAAATAATTGTATTTTCTACCTAGAATCACAGAGCCACAGAATGGTGTGGACACCATCAGTATCCAGCTTGATGCTCTCCTAGATATTGATCTTCAGCAGGCACACATGCTTATGCTGCTTTTCTCATAAATTGCATCAGCTTTGGTTTCACCTGTGAGACAAAGTAAGCTTTCTTCCATCAAGCACATGGACAAGAACTAAAAATATATAGAAGAAATGTACACCACAGTCAACACATAAAATAATGCCAACATTGATCCATCCATGCAGAGCTCTGCTAGAGTAAAACTGCTGCCTAAAATATTTCTGCCTATGCTTGTTCTCTAATAAAACTTTCCTACAGATGATGCCTTGAGATGAAAACTTTTCATGGTAAGTGACTGCTTTCTTCGGTACATGTTTCACTGGAAAGCCAAAATCCAACTCTTTTTACCCTGAAGGTCAAATCTTCAGTTTTGGCCAAAATATAAAAGCCTTCCTTAAAAATATGGTAATAAAAAGCTGACAAGTTTACTATGTCTTTCTTTTTACCACAAAATTACAGATTTTTCTACAACGATCATTTGGGGTACTATCAGGGTAATATGCACATAATTACTTACCAGACACTGAAGCACTCAATAGACATGTTCACCACTATTTGTTAGTTCCATGAAATTTTTTATGCCCTGTAAATGGTCTCCTAAGAGCAGGTGTCTGCATGCCACATTCTGCACTTGTGGAACTATTTGATAGACAGCAGGCCTAACAAATTTTTAAATCAGTGACTAGAGAATCATGCAGATGCTTTACTTCACTTATTGTATCAAATATAAGTTATATTGCTATATAAAAAAGGGTAGTGTTTTGTGCACCAGGCTCTCTTTTTTTTACTGCAGAGGCCCTAATCCCAAAGCACTTTACTGAGCTCCCATCTGGCCTATTGTCTGAGAAAAACCATGTGTCATGGAATAAAACACTGGAACATCAAACTTCCCCATTTAACAGACAAAATTTTCTACTGAGAATATATGAAAAGAAGAATCTAGACCTATATAAGAGAGATCCATATTAATTAATAGCCCTTAACAAACAATCATCCTTTTTCACGTCCAGATTTGCCAAATGTTAATTATCTTTTCTTGTGACTTATGCTGTAAGCATATGCAGCCTCAGACTATGGAAATAAAAATATTAAAATTACTCTCCTATAGTTCAAGTCTGCAGCTCTTTAGTGAATTTTTTTTTCCCCTTGTGTTTGTGTTTTTTTCTGAGGAGAACCAGAGTAAATAACCAAATAATTTTAGAGAGACTGCCTGTTTACACCCAGTTGACTTTGTGCTCACTTGCTCTGATCCTTCTTAGGCTCCCTGACGTCAGGACCACGCTCACGCCCAGATGAAACCCAGACAGTGGTTAGTGGTGTGAGACCAGTCTCCAAACATAGGCACCAAAATTAGCAGGTTTGAACAGGGCTGTATGAAATTAAATTTCCCAATACCATTTATCAAGTAGATAAGAATTACAAGCTCACAGGTATGAGAGGCTGGACGCGCTGCACAAGTCATCTCTCTTGTGGGCACAGTATAGACCAACACCAAGGGAAGGTCTACTCAAAAATTCATTACTAACCATCAACACACCCAAAAGAAAATTATCATGGTTTCAGGATATTTAGGGTGACAGAATGAATTTTGGTTAACAAGGATAAATTTGGCTTATGTCTAAGACTCAAGTAAGTGCTAAACAGAGGTAATATACATACCATGAAATTCACTAAAAAAGTCCACTTAAATATTTTTATTGAATTTCACTACAAAGAAATTCACCACTGGAATGATTGCAGAAGAAAAACCAGCAAATCTACTCAGATCAGGAGTAAGATAGGAACTGACTTGAAAAATAAGTTATCTCAGTAACAGTCAAAATCCTAAAAAAAACATAAATACTCAGGAAAATGGAACGGATTCAGTGGTTTCTCACAAAATTGTGTAGCATCTTTCCTGTCCTCAAGAATTAATAGCTACATTTAATAGCATTTCTCAGGTTTTTTTAGAGTAAAAGTCTTCTTAGTCTAAAGGTTATTAAATTCCTAATGACACACTTAAAACTACCCCTAAGAGTTTTATTTAAGAGAGATCAATAAATAGGGCCCAGTATATTCACATCAAGAAACTGAATGAGAATGTGAACAATCCACTGAGCAAAAGTTAACAGCAAAAGAGTTTTGAATACCCTGACTGAAAACCACAGCTTTCCAGACAGCAGAAACTATGGCAGAGACAGAGACAGAGCCTGAACATTGCATTAGGGAGTCTACCCAAGTTCCTTCCGCAATACATCAGCAACACCTCCCTCTGCAGTGCTCCTAACAGCACCTCTAGTGCACAATCTAAGGTGAATTTCTGATGTATGAGCAGAGATAACAGCCTAACCTTGCCTCTGCAATATCTGATGCTGTACAAAAACATGAGGGCATATGGAGAGTAAGGGAGAAAGCAGAGATTCAACTGCCCCGAGCACCAAACTCCCCACCCATAGCTCTGTGTGAATGTGTGCATGTGAAACAGCTCTAACCAAGAGATCTGACTCTGAGGTATTGAAAAAAACACTTGAAATCATGGACTGGCAGGCAAATCCCATGGTTTCCAAGTCTCAGATGCCTTTTTCAAAATCACCTGCTTCACTGAACTGGGGGCTGCGTTGTTAAAAAGGATACAAATAATAGTGTTTTTATTCAGGAGTATGCAGAATTTTAAGTTCCTTGCTTCTGGTTTTAGAATAGCTTTACCACAACGCCTGCTACTGCCTCATGGACAAAGAATGTGGCATTCATGTTAGCTGCAAACAGGCTAAGCCTCCCCCTTTCCTCAGAAACTGTTTCTGTCCCTTTCTACAAGTCTGAAGAGAAATTACAGCAGCTTCTTTTTTCTTGATCTTGACCCAAGCCCAAGAGTATGCATAATTCCTTGTAAAATGAAACAACAAAGAAATATCATCAGTATTGAAGCATTCCACAGCTAAACAAAGTGAAGAACCCAGGAGATGGTACTACATGGTATAGGGCCAGTGCCTTCACAAGTATAAATCAAGAAGACTGTTTGGACTATAATACCACACGAAAATTCCCCTGTTTTGTTATCTTAAAGTGCATTTTCTTAAGGCATTTCTAATTCAAATTAATATTCATCTTGTGCCGTATTCTGTACTAACTGGATGCCAAGACAATGCTTTCAGTGAACTTAAAAACCCCACATTAAGTCTCTGAGTGTTTCCTAGGAACCTTTTCAACCTCCTTCTGATTGCTCCTTAAGGTCAGGAGGAATGACTAACACAACTGATTTCTAGATTTAAAAAAAAATATATATATAATAAAACTACCTGAAGCTCCAGAAAAGAGCTTTAAAATGCTATTTTTTCTATGGAAACCAACTCACGAGTCTTCTAATGCAGTCAGTCTTCCCTACTTTCATGCTTTAGGACTTTGAAAGTGACTAAATTCAAAGTGACACCAAGCTAGCCCTCATCCCCATCACACTACAATCCATCATTGTGAAAAACTACATGAAATTAGGGATAGTTTTGATTTACGGAATGGGGGGACAACTGGGATATAGTTAAGAATGCATATAAATCTGATGTTTTCTGACCAGTCACCCACAAATACAAGAGTGGTTGGATAAAATCCCAGGGTCGTGTTTATGTTAGTGGATCATGGCAGGTACAGATCACTATGCTTATTTGTGAAGCAAATTGTTACTATGATGCAGTTTTGGACAACAAGCCTGCACTTGCTTGAGTAGTCCACAACAGAAATCTGACTCATAGTGGTCAGCTCCAGTGTTTATAGATTACTTTATTTTCATCAACTCCAGTGTCAAAATAAGTACAATTTACTGAAACCAGGCTCCATCACAAATTATACCCCACAGAAGACACAGCACTAAATACACATAATGACATACTTTCACATTGCTTTTATAGCCTGAGGAAATTTTTATAATCAAAATAAAATTAAAAAATAAATTTAAAATTAAAAAAAAAAAAAAAGGGAAGGTATTCACATAAAAATTTCTTCAAACCAGATATTTTACTTGCGGTAATTAGTAAACCAGAAAAGGAAGAAAACTCTGTGACCCTGCTGCCTTTCACCACAGACCACCAAATGTCCCTGGAAGGTTTCTGTAACCTGATGTTCTGCCCCAAAACACATAGGAGGCCACTGAGCTGGGTGAGACAAGTTACCATTACCTCTGATTATTACTGCAGTGGTAATTGCTGCAGTACCAGAGGCATCAAAGGCTAAGGCAAAGCTGAAGAAGCTGTGCCCTCATGAAGCAGGCATCTAGCAGGGAGCAACAGGGGAATTCAAGATGTCCTAAAAATGTCGTTACCAGCTCACTGCCCTTCTTCCCCCAGAGCCCTACAGGCACTATCCCTCCCCAGAGCAGCACAGACACCTCCTTGAACCATATCCTGCATGATGTTCCAGTCTCCAAGTGACAGATGTGGCCTGTCCTACCCTACTGAGAGCTCTTCATCCCCCAGAGCACTCTGCTCAATGCCACTTGCCTAACCCATGTAACAAGAAATACTTCTGTAATGAATGGGGCTGTGAAAGAGGCTCTGAGGGAATTTGTTGTTTTATGTAGCACTTCCTTTACGTTTACCTTGCAAACAGAGGCAAATTGTTTCTTTTCTGCTAAGTAGAGAAGCTGCTAACGTTAAAAACAAATCTGAATCTCCTGCTGAGACTTGGTTTTATTTTCTTTTTTCCTTTTTTTTTTTTTAACAGGAGCATCTTGTGAACCAAGACAAACATGTGAGGCTTGGTTTGTGACCAGCAAAAACACATATTCTAAACATCAGTGGACTGCAAGCAACCCTAACTTTTGCTACTGGTCTCACAGTATTTACACAGAACTTCAGCTTGATTCTATTATATTTTTTACCTAGAATAAGAGACTAAAACTGACAAACACAAACTTCCCAATTAGGTGACCCACTGTAAAATATGCAAAGTCACACAACCCAGGGAGCAAAACAGCCTCTGCAAGAAAAACTGAAAGCACTTTCTACAGTCCCTCCTCTCACATGTGTGGCTTTAAATTTGTGATTTTAAAGGGAAGAACTTTCTAGAGTGGAATGACTACAGAAAAATCCATGTTCCCTGAAGAATTTGGAAATAAAAGGAATATAGATTTTTCTTGGGAATTAGTTTATCAGGAAAAACCCTCACACAAACACATAAGTGAAGTTCTCCTGGTAGAACTTTTCACAGTGCAATCTCCTTTTACACAAAGTTTGATACTTTGTTCGGCAAAACATCTGCACACAATGAAACACTGGCTTAGTGGCTTCACCTCAGAAGAACTATGTGAAGCCAAACTCCTTGATTCCCCATTCATGCTAAATTAGCTCGTCTGCAGCCCTGTCAGCCCTGTCAGGCACAGTCAGGACAAGGACAATTTTTGGCATTGTCCAAGCATGCAGCAATGTTCTTCCTCACATGGGTCTTATTTGTTGTGCAGCTGTTCAGGTTTTCTTTGCTGGTTTACTAACTAGTTACTTCCAGTCAGAAGTTCTTCAAATTTTATTGCACAGATACTGCATGTAATAATATGCTTATTGTTCTCTATATTTAAACAAGGAATGTGGAATTGGAAGTTACAGGAAAGCATTTGTACCTATCTGTGTAATAATCTCTTCTGGCTATATTATGGCATTACTGATGTCCCACAGCCATGCAGGTGTGCCTATAAAGATGCCGTGTGTCTTTCCTCCAGGGCACTTGATACAAACAACCTAAAAGCCCAAATGCATACCATCCATAAATATCCAGTTGGAAGCACCAAAGCAACAAAAAGCACCTCTTCTAAGTGATGAATTTAAAGCACCCCTTTAAATGATAAATTTTATATTCTCAACCATATCTCGTTACTGAACTGACTGTAGCAGAAAGTATATTGGCCTACGAGACCCCACAGCACCTTACATATTTTCATAATAACTCCATTATAAATAATAATGAACTATTATAGCTTAGTGTTTTTTCCAATCTAAAAAATACATGACCAACCCAAACAAAAACATGTATAGTGGTAGTGGTGGGTGCACTGCATTTTCTGGAACAGTCTAATATATCCAACGGCTGGACAGGAGCATGCAGAACAGCCACAGCAAAACAAAACACTATTAAGGCCTGCTTAAGGCTCCTCAGATGAAGAGCTGGAGATCATATCATAATGAGACCATTTCTACAAGTACAAAGTAATTTCATTTAGTGATACGCAGGGGATTCTCAGCTAAAACAATCAATGGAGAGATTCCTGCTCTCCCAAGCCCTGCAGGGTGAGGTTTGTTCTTGTGCAATGTGAATGGTGAATAGCAACCCTTTTCCACCTTGGAGTGTCTGTACTGCAAAAAATATTGAAAGGACAGTTAAGCTGAATTTTCAGAAAAAAGCTGCAAAGACAGTCACATCATTTTCTCATGGCTAATGTGAAAAAAAACATTTAGCACATGTATTTCAAATGAAAGTACAGTAATTTCATGCCTATAAGGCACACCGGAGTATAAAGTGAACTCCTGGGTTGTTGCCAAGTCCCTGTACTTTGTCCAAATATAAGGTGCACTGGCGTATAAGGCGCACCTTTTTTTTTTTTTTTTTTAAGGCAGGCATATGTGTGCAACAAAGTAATGAATTAGTAACAAAATACTGTCAGGTGCTCAATTTGCAAACAGTTTTCATGTATCGGCATAGCCTTTAAATGCAGCCCCAAGCATGCTGGCCGTGCTGTGCCGGGCGGTGGGAGGGGCTGGACACGCAGCTCTCACTTCCGGGTTGGCAAATTTCCGAACTTTGTCCATTTATACCTGCTCTGGCCTATAAGGCGCACTTCCTGGTTCTGACCAAAACTTCAGTCAAAAAAGTGCGCCTTATACTCGTGAAATTACAGTACTTTAAAAGAAAGCTCTGTTCTGTGTTATAAAGTTACATAATGGGAGGTGTTAGGTGACATATGATTAGCTTTATTTTTATATAACTCATTGTCATTACAGCCCCTTGTCTTTCTGGTCTAGACTTGCTCCAGTAACATTAAGGGGCCAACTCTGCGATGACACTTCGGCTTTTATAACATCAACTGTAAACAGAGAACTCTGAAATTTTTTCTTAAAATATTGATCTATACATTAATAATTTATGTATAAATTATATTGTTATGTTTACCCATAGTATAATTTTAAAACCTACTATATTTAAAATTAAACCCTCAAACCCAGCAGTTCTTTGCTCTTTTTTTTTCCCCAGAGGGAATTTTTAAAAATGTTTCACTAGAAAGGTGCTGTGCTCAAGAATATGGTACTAGCAATTATTTAAGTACAGCACTGACTAACTGGAGGGGGGGAAATAGAAAGAAAATTTTCAGTAGCCCCCCTCCTCCACCTGAAAAATTTTATTTGCTATTTCTTCAGTTTTGAAGGTGTTTCCTACTGCAAACTGTCCAGTTCTATTTCTCTGTTGAAAGATACACACTTAGCAAGGTCACCCCACTAGAGTATTAATGCCTGGATATCACCTACAAGATCAAGCCAGGCAATACTCAAACCTATTGGACCACAGTACCATTAACCTAAAACTCCAAGGCCTATCCAGGATAAGAGTTCTCCTTCCCCAGCTTGGAATTCCCCTTGCAGTGTACCAGAAGCTGACCCCAAAGGACTGCTGCAGTGCATCTCCTGTCATTTGTCCTCATGGAGAGGACAGAAAAGGGACTTTCCTGAATGAACACACAACAGTGCCACCTTGCAGAAGTAACTCCTCTACCACACTTCTGATCCTGGCAAAAGGCAGTTGCTGAAATATGAAACTGCATCAAAACCAAAGCTCAACAGCAGATAACTTATTTTCTTCAAGCTTGTTTTCCCCACTCCCCCCACTGTTTCAATGCATTAGGGCCAGTGAAATGATGGCAAGAAGGACAGTATGCCCCATTCAAACAAAGCTGTTTTAGTGGTAGCACTGTCCAACATAAACTTTGTAACTTGTACAACATTCTTCTACAAAATAAACACAAGCCATTTGCCAGCAATAACCTATATATTGATATTAAGAGAAACTTGGAGGCTTCAGCTGGGAGACAAACTGTCAACCAACCACTAATTAGTTTTTATGATGTGACTCATAGTTTAGTAATTTCCCAGAATTTAATCACAGGGCACCCAGAAAGATCAAT
Organism: Sialia sialis; assembly: GCA_009812075.1. Classification (NCBI taxonomy): domain Eukaryota; kingdom Metazoa; phylum Chordata; class Aves; order Passeriformes; family Turdidae; genus Sialia; species Sialia sialis. The sequence goes on from VRYO01001463.1 coordinate 51,716,234, forward strand.
TAAAGAACAGGCTCAGAATTTGTTACAGCCCTGTGTGAGACAGGGGAAGGTAATGACCTCAGCAGCTTTGCCACAGAATTTTATGAATTAACAAAGAAAGGATTTAAAAGGTAAGTTTAACTAATCTTGTGTTTCCCTTGCAGACCCATTCACTGTTATTACAAAGGACTGAGTTTTTAAAATGAATTAAAAATTGAAGGATTGTGTTGTAGCTACTGTTTATTTTACAGTTTCATTTACATGACACCATTCTGTATGTGACTTGAATTACTCCACTATTTTTTCCTGTAGAATCTTTTATATCTCTCTCAATAAAAAGGAAAAAAAAAAAATCAGAGTAGTATAAATTTCTTTTGATTCTTGAATGAGAATCATTATCAGAATGGATAGTAGAGAATTCCCCTTCACAAGCACTCTTCCCCCTAAAAAACCCAAATCCCTTATTAAAATGGTCCTAACAACACTTAATAAAAAAGAGTAATGAAATTTTTGGCCACAAATTTCTATGATTTCCTTTGTTCTTTCACGCATTTTCAAGCTTTTTTATTCCCCTAGCTTAACACAAAAACCTATATTATTCCCACTTCTGGCTTTCTACCATGAATCTTTTTTCATAAACAGAATGAAAATAGTAATAAAATGCTAAAAAACATTTTTTTAGTTCTTAAATGGTTTTGCTTATCAAACTTACCAAATCTGATTTTTTTTTTTCTGTTACTTGTTAATTTTATTCTTCTGTGCAAATTTATACAATATATACCAGAGAAGTACTGCACAGCTGTGATAAAAATTTCATTCCCTGTCTTTCTGGATTGTTCTGCAAAAAGCTCTACTTCACTGAGAGATTTCAGAAGAGGAGACCTAATTGATTTTCATGGTCAAGTTGTGTGAAGGAAGATCCTACTGAAATGTTGGAAAAGTGAGGATTTCTGAAGATCTACTAAGCCCTGTTATTCAAATATTATTTAAAATACTCATAAAACCACTAAATGTGACATGCTGGTTTGTCTCACAATGACAAACAACACCGAACTCAGTCATGCATGATACATAAGAAAACAAGATAATAAATTAAGCTTTGTGGGTTTACATTTCCTCTTAAAAACAGAACATTTAATGTTGGTGTTTTGCACCTAAATGAGATTTTTTACTTCTTCAAAGGAAAATTATTTTATCTAATAGGTGCTGTCCTTGTACTGACTGTGGTGATGATGATGACAATGACAACAATAAACATTTCATGAGAAATGATGGAAAGCAAGGGCATTGGAGAGTGGATTGAGAAGAGCTATGTATCTATGAATTTGCTGCTACTATTTCACAAGATTCATAAGCCTGTTAAATGACACTCTCACAACTCAAGAAAACCTTGAGCAACTCAAGATTCTCAAACACCCTTGGATGAAGGCAATGACTGTGGGAATGCTGGGAGGGCATCAAAACAAGCTCCGTTTTGCAGGAATAATCAAAAATGTAGGGAGCGGGATTGGAAGGAGAGTAGGGATAACAAAAAGGGGCTAGTAGCCAAGAGCACTTGGGATACAGAAGAACCAGATTCAGGTCTCTGCTCTGAATTAGAACAGGATGTTAACAAATCTGCTAGTGGGGAGGAGGATGTGTTTTAAAGTTCTCCGCTTCATCCGGAGGCAGAACAGAAACATTTAAGTAATGAGAAATTGCACACCTAGCTCTGCATCTGCACCAATAGCTTCATTTTCAAGAGTTCACAGCTCCCTCTAAATCACATTAAGACCAGGGTTTAAATGCTAATTAGGGAGCATGTGCATATTAATTTTCTGCTTCCTTCTCTCTGAGAGTAATGGGAATGCTTTTAAATGCCTTTTGTTTGGTTTCTTATGGGCTTACTTGGTTTCTTAATATATTACAGGGCACTTCCTGCACTGCTTTCAGAAGCAAATTTCCCACTGCTAGTGGGAGTTTTCCCTAAGTAAGGGTCACCAGATTTGGTCCCAGGGGAGCAAACTGATCTTCAGACTTAGCTACCCTGAAAATCTAGCAGAAAGCAAAGCAGAAATCATTCTTCTTTAAAATTTGCTACTATATTGCATCCTTCTCCAAGGATCATCATCCAAGACAAACAACTAGGAAACGTTTTGCTGCAATAATCCTTTCAATTAAGGCTCCCATTACAGTGAAACAGCTGCTCACTAGAATACATCTTTGTAATGGAACTATTTATTTCCCAGAAAACATTTCTTTAGTTAAGACAGATGCAATAAACCAGATCCACGGAAGTTGCAGAAATCAAAGCAGCGAGCAAAATACGACCAGCTAAATATTCTTGAACTAAAAAAGGGGTGCTTTCTATGAAGGCACAATTTATTCCTCTGTGTTGACAAAAAATCCCAATCAATTTAATGTGAGGCGTCTCACTCTCAACATAATGCCATTGAGCTGCAACTGAAACAGCAGGACAAGCCCTCACACATACATCATTAGAAAGAAAAAAGGAAACACTACAGAAACCTTTGTCCTCTGTCTGATCAGTGATGTTAGTGTGGGCCTTTAAAAGCCCTTTGAAATGTCCGCATCATAAATATTTGATGGACAACCTCTTTCTTACTGTCAGTTAGGTGCTGCTGCTGGCATGGAAAGACAAATGAATCGGCATCTAGTTCCTGCCTCCTGCTCCACACATACATGGTCTCCCCACTCCCAGCCCTGAGCAGCCTGCTGAACACTATTTATTCATTTTATGAAAAATTCCAACTCACATTACTGTCATTCAAATATAAACAGTAGTGACAAAAGGCATTATCATGAAAAATTTAATTGAAGCTTTGTGAGAGCTTGCAAATGAGCAGTTTCCTTCAATCAATGACAATTCAATCCCTGCGATTGCATTTTTGCAGACAATGGAGATAGCAGGAGGAAGGGACATTCTTCTTCCACCTACAATCATTTGAAAACCTTCCTTGTCAGTTGTGCCTTTGCTGGTGACCAGTTCTGCAAAAAACAGGGAAATTAAGAAAAGCACCGTCCAGTCAGATACGGCTAGATGTGCCCTAGAGGCACTAAGACCAGGATTATTCCTGCAGTTGGACTTAATGATCTTGAATGTTTCTTCAAACCTAAATGATTATCTGATAACAGCAGCTCCATAATCCTATCTTCAGGAATGAGTTCCAAATCCAGCCTTTGCTCTTCTCCCATAAAGGCATGACAAGTCCTCAGGCTGAGTGGAGTACCACATCTGCACATGCTATATTGACATTTGTCTAGATGTGCTTGAAGATACAAGCAGCCTGTATCAGCGCAGCACTAAATGATTTCTCAGATCAATCAAAAAATGCAACTGGTGAACAGTCAAGACTTTGCTACCTCATTCTCCCTTAACTCTTAAATCCTTTGGAAAAAAAGCAGTTCACAAACGGTGTGTCTGTGTCGCATGCTCCTAGTTTCTTGTTCATCCCCTTAGCAAGGGTAGTTCTGTGCTCATGAAAGGAACAAAGCCGTTGGAGCACAGATCAGTCTACTAGGTAACAACGAAAAAGACCTGTTAAATCATACAAATAACAAGTAGACAGGAAGGTAGATGATTTCAAGGGAAGGAAAGAAAAATACAAGACTGCATTATTCTTATAAGGCAGATTATCTCTGAGGCTCACATGAAAGTACAGTGCTGATCTCCATAGAATTAACACCAATCTAGATTTCTACTTGAGGCTCCTCAAATTCCTGGGGATGCAGACTCTGGATTCAGATCCATTATAGACACAGGAGCATCCACAGGAAGTCAGGTTTAGCTAGGAAATCTGATAAAAGAGGCCTAATACCTGCCAATTAGTGTACTCTAAAGGCAGTATTATTTTCCATTATAATAAGCTCCTGTCAAAAGTACATACTTTTCCATGTGTGAGGATGAAATTCAGAGTAAAAGAAAATAAAGTCCATGCTTAGCACTTAACTTGAGGAGAAAATCTCTTGCTGACAAGCACCTACTTGAAGCAAGGTCAAATGAGAAGGGAAAACAGAAGAAAAATAAATTGCATATTAATTTTAAAGTAGTGTCTACCTCAGTGTTATTTCTGGTACTACTAGAGAGTAATTCATAGCAAAAAGTTGGTTCCAAGACACTGCAATGAGAAATCAAGCTAATGCCATCACCTGCCTTACTAACATAGTCCAAGGCTCAGTTTATGCTTCTTCAGACATCATCTGGTGTAGCAGGGTCAGGATGTGAATCACTGTAGTGTGACTGCCTTCAGACAAGGCAGTAGAAATGGAGTGAATGGTAACAGCTGCACTGCTTTTGAAAAACTGCACTGATTTTATTTGAATTCCTCTCACCTCCAGGTAAGCCATAATAATAAAAAAACATACTTAATATTTTACTGACTTTTTGTACCCTTCCTGTATGAAAACATGATAAAACTTCATTGTTTAACATACAGGAGTATGAGAAGTGAGAATAGGAAGGCCTAAAACATGTATTTTCTATTCTTCTTATTCTTTCATTTTCCAAACTCAAGCATAATCCTCTAAGACAACATACAGTTCTTCTGACTGTTGAACTCTTAAAAACAGTTCTGATGACCACAGCAATGCTCCAGATCTTCCAACATTGTCCATCTCCTTAACCAAACCACCAGATAGTTTCAAGCCAGCAACTGCTAATTTGGCCTAATGAAAAACAAACCAAATAACCCTCCACAAACCACTCAAAACAGGGACATCTTACTCTTACCATTTACATACAGGTTTTCTGGAGATTTTGGGAAAGTGATTTCAGTAATGTGGGTTTAGAGGCATTAGTTGGGTTATTCTACTTCCCATCATCACAGGATATATTCTGGTTCATAAAAGGATCACATTTCACTTTGAAGTTAAATGGGTCTTTAGGCTTGCTCTTCATGAAGAGCCTGAAACCTAGAAAACTGTCTCTGGTCCATTATGCATACACAGTTTCTAGATGGTGTGTCAGCATCCCTATTTAATCCAAAAAGTCCTTCTCCTCACATCCAAATTGGCAATTTCCCTTTGCAGACTGAAAAAGTAGGAAATGTGTTTTAAGATGATATGTATTGTTTCTTTCTTGCTTGTGTACATTAGCATCAGCTTCTTGGGACTCAATCTGAATTGACCTTACCAAAGTATTATCCAGGTTGTTTAGCAAAACCCCATTTTAGAACAGACATTTTCATTTAATCTCTTTCTTTCCAGTAGCCTCAAGATATTTATTTATTCTTCTCTTACAAATATATTCCAAAATTTAAAAAAATATGTGCTCCCAAGAGTTCATATCAGAGGAGTTGACATCCAAGAGCATTTCCCCCATCTTCTCTATTTGAGCTAACATTTTCATTCTTCAATTTAGGGTATCACACTTAGGTTTAGGAGGGAGATTATGCAGTCTTTAAAGCTTTAAATATTTAAGTCCCTGGGGTCTTACTTCCTCCTCACATACAGTGGTTTTTCTTTTTCCAACCTCTTTCCCAGGTTGTGCTATAGCCTTTGTCTCTGTGCTTAATAGCATTGCCCTGATTCAAAACTGAACCACACAGTCCAACTAAGATTTGGGGCATACCCAGATGATATCTAATTCTACTTCATCCCTACTGCAAGCCATGTTTTAAATTATTTTATATTCATATAGATAAACACATTTTTATTCTTTGTTTCAGTTTCCTTGGAAGAGATTAACTCAGCTTGACTTCTGGCAAATTCTATTTCATCTGACTACTTCTGACCTCTAAGATTATTCCCCTTTTACTCATTCCTTTCAAACTGTGTTTATTCTTAATGTTGTTTGTGGGAGTTGTTAGTCAGCAAGTTAGGTCTGAACTTCACCTCTAAAAGCCACCCATGCTTGAGATGGGAATTCTAGAAAGATTGTGCATTTTTACTAAGAATCACCACATTCAAATGCTTGAGCTCTTCAGTCACTATCTAGTTTCCCCAAACTTATATTGCACTTCAGGTTAAGAAAACCTAAAGATTATTTTCTGTTAATTTTGGATCATAAGAATAGTGATGACTAACTCTCTCTGACGTCCATAGTCCCTCCAAACCCAATTTTAAAATAACATTGACTCTTCACAAGTCAGTAATTGTTTAAGAAATTGTTTGCACTAGGGAAATATTTGGCAGTATGGTTATTGGGATAATTTATCCTCTAATTTATAGTAGACCATAACAATTGCATGTTGATTTTTCTCCTCTTGTATTATCTGAATCTAGCCAAGATCTTATCAACATCCTACCTTCTTCCTCAAATATAATTTTGACTTTTAAATTACTCTACTGTAGATGCAGATTCAAAAATATCCCTGCAATTTCTCTCCAGTCTGCTTACTGATTGACAGAGCTAAAACAGCACTGTAAACATTTTAGATTCCCTTTTAACTCTGTATCACACATCTTTCGACAGAGCTCAATCAAGACCTCTCAGAATGGTCACAAGGAAACTTTGCTGCCTCAAGGGCTGGTCCAATCCCGGAAAACAGGGCTGGAGAAGGTTCCTGGCTTGGATGGAAAGTCATGCTTCCTGCTGTGTGTAATGCACATGAAATTACCAAACTATGCCAATGAAAAACGGAAAAAAAAAAAAAAAGGGAAGAAGAAAAGGTAATTAAAACAAAAAAAACAGAAACGTAACACTTCTCTAACATTCACGTACAAAGGACACTAAAAAGTAAAAGGGCAATTTAAGTCAGAAATTCATGCTTCAGGACAAAGAAAAGTGAACAGGTTCTTGAAGTTTGGCTGTCTTGGCACACCCAGAACCACCTTCTTTCCATCAAAATCTGTGGCTTGACTAATCAGGATTACAGGACTACGTGATACACATTCAATCATATTCTATAGTGTAAGATGCGGCTATTTATATATGATTTTGTAAAACAGATTGTCATAATTTCATTATTTAACTCAATGTAAAAATGTGACGTATGGTCATTCTGAGTTTTAAATCCTTTCACAAGCACAGTAAGCCTACATCAGATCCCAAATTTGAGAATGTGAGCACATTCAGGAAAGTGCTTTTGTCAGTGCTCAACTTCACAGCTGGGTTCTATATCACATTTTCTGTGCTTGTTTCACTCAAACTCGTGGCAGAAATATCTACTTACACTTTAGAATAGGAGGACTGCTAGCTCACAGCAACTCCCCTAATCTACCACGCTGTTTCTAGATTACATTCCCATTTCTGCACTCTTTCACCTTCCAAATACAACAATAATAGAAGTTATTTTGCACATCCTTCCTGAAAAGGACTAATTTTCAATTATTTAAAAAAAAAATAACAGAAAGGACAGCTAGAAAAGTAACCTTCCAAAGCTGTATAAAGCAAAATTGATAGTATTAGGTGTTGCATGCAGCTTAATGAATCGGGGTTAAAAAAGACAAGAACATTTGCAAACATTGCTAAGAACAATATTGCTTATCTGCACCTCTAAATTACTTCTCTATGTAATATATTTGACTTTACCTATACTTTGGGGTAAAAAGGAAGCTTGGTTTTGGCTCTCATTCTTTAGTCATGGCTAGAGTTAAATTAAACAATGCTATTTAAACTATGGCATGTTCAGTCTGAAGCTGACTATCACCTGGGCAGTAGATAGGCTTGGGATCAACTTGAAACATAACTAAATTGAATTTTCTTCCCCTAAAACAAATGTTATTTAATACATCGGTAGAAATATTGCTTTAAAATAAATTAAATCATGCAAAATCTAATGCACCTATAAAAGTGATCATTCCTACAATGAAAACTGTTTGTGATAGTGTCAGCCTTCCTTAAATCAGCTTTTTCTCATATCATTTAGCATTTCTACCACTATCCCAGAAACCACACACCAGTGTCATTCCAAACACCTTATTTCAAAAGCCTTTGAAGAAATTTTGCCCTCTTTACCAAGACTCATTTCCCTTCTCGACATTTGAATCTTTCCAAAGACTCATGCCATTAATTACCACACAAAATAAAGTCCATATCAATTAGTTAATTGGAAGTTTAAAAAATCTCTAGTTGTTTTCTCCTCCTGACTTCTGTATTCTTGCCTCTGATGGCTTTGCTTTGCTTGCAAGTTTTCAATCAACAGGCTGCTGAGTTTCTGCCATACCTGGATCCAAAAGCATCACCAGCACTCATTTAAACATGATAATGAAAATGGGTGACATGTCTAATCAAGTTATTTTTAGGTGCTTTCTGCATACACACCTTGGGCAGAAGTTCATTCTGTAGGAGCATTCAGGAAATTTTGAAAAGCTAAAGCTGAAGCTCTGTCAGAGCAGGTGATTTGGTGACATAGAAAGTACTATTCTCTCTTTTACTAAAACTGACTTAACTGATTTTTTCAGTGCAAGAGTTTACAATTACAGGATCTTTTTCCTCTTTCATGAGTATCAAAAAAATATTTATTTAAGCTCCTTATTTTGCTCAGAAATCTTAATACCTTGTGGCACAGATGAGGTCTAAAATTACGCTTCTAATTTAAGATATTTGAACTCACTGGAGGCTTAAATGGTCAATTCTGAGGACTATCATTAGGACCCATCTTCTGCCGAATAAATATATAGGTTTACCCAATTCCTGCCTTAAATATCTAGACCAGATATCTCAAGTCCGATGCTTAAAGTTAGTGTGAAATTGTAAAAAAGCAAAGTGCAGATGAGTGTAAAAAGACTGCAGGTAAAACAGATGCATTGTAGAATTCATGAGTGCACATAGGGGCAATGTTCTCATATGAAACTCAAAATAATATTTGTATAAATTTTTTACCCATATTCACTTGGATCAATTCTCTCTTGAAAACCCTTCAGCTATATCTGATGATCCAAATTTTTATTGCAATGCTTCTGCATATTACAATTCTGTGCAGATTATTGCAAATCACAGACCCTTTAATATCTACAAAAAAAATTCCACTGTGCCATTTCTCTACCATGCCATCCTCAGAATAATGCTCAATTAAATGTTTTTGGATTATATTTCACAATTTTACCAATCTATCAATTTTTACTGATCTGAGTGCTGTGCCAAGTTCATTTTTCCAACAGAGATACAAATTTTGTCATCCTGAGCAGCGTACTAATTCAGAAGCAAACCCATTCTTTTTGCCATTAACATAAGCAGACTGAGCAAAACCTAGTCCATGTGTGAAATTAACTGATTCTCTCCCTCTTTTTTTAAATTTACATCATGACTGGCTACAGAGTCTTATTAACCAAAAATATGAAATTAAATGAAGTTAAATAAAACTTATCTAAATGTAACCTTATATCTCTTATTGGGGAAAAAAACCCCAAACACATAAAACAGGTACTTAGTACAGTTAAATGAGCTATTGGCCCAAGACAGGGCCAATTAGGTTGTCATGTTTCATTATTTCTATAAAAACACAATGTAAAAGCCTTTATTAGGGATGAAGACATAACTGCAGTAGACACTAGACATAAAGGAAAAAAATATAACTAAAATAAACAATCTCACAATCAAAGAAGTTAGAAAATAGGCTGTTGTACAATTTACTGTGTATTTCTCATCTCCAGAGAAATAGGTAACAAATCAGTCCCTGATTTTAGAGATAATTCATACGGAAAATTACTGCTAAAATCATGGAGCTTCACTACACATGCAAAGAAGTAATGCCTCAAAAACTGTTCCCATTAGCAACCCTTGAAAAATTGGTCAAGTTTTAAGTCACTTCTGTAGACAAGAGATTATATGCAATGAATGTTTTTCACACAGTTGTCTCTCCCTATGTTCCATAGGTTAGTTTTAAAATGTTGCCAGGTAAAATACCAACCTCTTTTGAAGTATAGGAGAAAAATCCTTCAGTTAGAATTGAAGCTAATACATGGAACATAGGCAGAGACACTGCAGTGACTTACACCTTCATGTTTGAGGATTAATATTACTTTATCTTAGTAATTAACCTTTTTAAGAAGATTAAATGTTTAAGGGGGAGAAGAAGGAAAAAAATTACTCATTAATCTTTAAACACCATCTGAACTGTTTGAATGAGTAGTTTCTCCCCAGTGTTTCTAACCTTTTAAGTTTCTGACAAAATTTAAATTAATCTAGACTGAAATCATCCATTTCAGATTAATTTCTAACTCTATATCCCGTAAACCCTTGGTGGAGAGAAGCTTCATAATTTCAGTAACTGTGGAGTGCAAGGTGGCAAACTGGGAGAACAGATGAAAGTGCAAGAGATAAGAATGTTGGTCAGAGATTTTGACTGAAAAGCTGAGTGTGTCAGGAGATGATGATGAAAAAAATTATTAGTGGAAAGCCAGAAAGTTCAAAATAATAAAAAAACCAATCAAATGAAACAATTTAAGGAAAAAATATTATCTGAGTGACAGAAGTATTAGAGGAAAAATACAAGTAAAGTACATAAACATATGTAGGTTTGTGGGTATGCAGGTTTGGTTTTTGGGTTTTTTTGGTAAAGTTTAACTTATTTTTTTTACTCTGATTTCCTTGTGGTTTGGCTGGTTTTAGCTAAAATATTTAAAGGTTTCCTCTTTCTTTTCCATCCTCTGGACACAAAAAAACCCCAAAACAATAATCCTAAAGACTTTCTAGAAAAATACACCTACACACACATAGTTTAGAAATGTGACAGGGACAGTGGGAAAAATGGGTACACTCAGAAATGCTAAATTTTATATAAAATCAATTCAGACAAGCACATCATAGCATGACATTCAAGTGAAGTGCAATGCAATGTGACACACAATATGGGGAAATTATCTAAAGTCCTAAGAAAGCATTTTCCTCTGAGAAGAGATTGCTGCCATCAGTGATGCAAACTAGATGATTCTATTAAGTCACAAAGGAATTAGTCCTAATCAAGTAGGTTTTTTTAATACTCAAAAAAGAAGAGAATTTGTATGTCTCTCCACTGTCACTCTTGGCATCTGGAAAATGGCTCCATTTATCCTGTTAATCTCTTCTACTGGAACACACAGAAGGGGCAGCAAAAGTAAAACACACAAAACCAGCAGGGTCATCTGAGCAGCTGCAACCAAATGCCCAGTGAGTGTTTCCCTCTTAACTCATACCTTCAATTCCTTTAAGAGACACTAACTCACAGCTGGACATTTACTGATGTTCCATGCTTACACTGTCCTTGTCATATTCCCCTGTAAAAATGAGTGACAGCCTCACCAAGAGATGGGGTCAAGAGACCTTGCTTGTTTAATTTATTTTTCAGGTCTGTTTTCCTGGTTCCACTGGCTACTGACAGATGACCGAGTCCACTTGATCAGTATGGATCCCCACCAAAAGGCAGGAACATCTGTCTGACAAAGACAGGCTGGAAGAGCTGGGATTGTTTAGCCTGGAGAAGAAAAGGCTCCAAGGAGAACTCATTGCAGCCTTCTAGTACTTTAAGGAAGCTTATAAAAAGGAGGGATAGGGACTATATACGCAGGCAGATCGTGACGGGACAACAGGTAATGGTTTTAAACTGAAAGAGGGCAAGTTTGGATGAGATATTAAGGAGAAAATCTTTACTCAGAAGGTGGTGAAATACTGAAACAGGATGTCCAGAGAAGTTGTGGATATCCCATCCTTGGAAGTGTTCAAGGCCAGGTTGGATAGGGATCTGAGCAGCCTAATCTAGTGAATGGCATCCCTGCCCATAGAACAGATCATCTTAAAGGTCCCTCCCAACCCTAAGAATTCTATGATTCTATACCAATCAAAGCTTTATAATCTAAAATATATAAAAAATTGTGCAGGCCTCTGAAGGACCCCTTTCCTCCCCCATTACAGGGCAACGTAACGACCCCTTTCAGAAGTTTTACATTCTTGTAGACAAGGCAGAATGGGTAACCTCTGTATGTGACCCATAAATGCTTGAATGCCAGTTATTTGTCATCACTAACAGCAAGCCCTTCAAGTTACCTTGGCATTATACCATTGCCCTAGCAAAAGTAATAGTTGTTTAAATAAGTACCTAAAATACAACTAAATGAAAAAACTGACATCAAATTTAATTCTTATAATTAACTACCAATTCAAACCTGGAGCCCAATTTGTGACAGGACAGCTCTGGGAGGGTTCTGAAAATCCATTTTTCACCCAGACCACATCAGTATTCCAGAGGAAATAATGCCATAAAAAGAAATGCCCAGTAGTGCTATCAGACAGCCCTGATGCAACTCGAGGCAAGCATGGCTAGAAGCCCTTGAGCACCAAAGCCAGCATATTGTGAAACTAAAACATCAGGCAAATGACAGTATGTACTACAAGTAAGATCACCTCATGAGGGAGAAACGCTCAGGACTTCACCTTGTACTACACCAAAGCTTTGGCATGTACTCTGTGCACCACAGACTCTGAGGAATGAAGCAATGAACTTCTTACCTTGCATCGTTGCTTTTGTGGGTTCTGAAAACAGAGGAATGAGCAGGAGGTAGATGAGGTAGACAAAGGAGAGCCCATTGTAACGGAAAGCACAGGCTGCAATGAGAGAAAAGAAAAGCAGCATTGTTTAATTGGCCTGATAAAATCAAATTCAGTGCACTTCAGTTTACAATTTACCGTGCCAATTTTGACCACTTAAACAGGTATTCAAGTTTACGCTTAAAATAAATCCTGGAATCAAAGATTGGGTCAGGTTGGAAGGAACCAAAAGTGGATCATCAGGCTCAACCTCCCTGCTCAAGCAGGGTCATCCCAGAGGACACAGCACAGGATTGCTTCAAGATGATTCTTTAGCATCCCCAATGAGAGAGACCTGTATCAAAAAAGTCTTCTCAGCTATATCCAAAACAACTTGGTTTTGGAATACAGATACATCTTTAGCCCTGCCAGAAACATGTATTCCAAAGGAAAAGAAGCTTTTCCAGACACCATTTCCAGCCATTTCATGGAAACAATAGTGGGAATGAGCTAACAAGTTATGCATTGATTAGTCCTCATCCTCATTGCATCTGTCCACTTTAATTATAACACAAAACTGCAAAGGCTCTCTGTTAGCAAATTCATACAATAGCTACAACTTTTGTTTCCCAAACTAGCCAGCGTTTTGAGTAACTGATTTGATTTCCTTAATAGTCTTGATAGAAAACTCTGGATTGTACACTCCACATTCTCCAGGCTGACCAAGAAGCATATGAAATGCATGGGTGCCTAGCAAGAACGAAGGCTAAGAAACATCTATTCTCTATTTCTGAATGGATATGATTCTACCATCAGCCTTAAAAAAAAAAAAAAAAAAAAAAAATCTGTCAAGGATTACAAAACCCACCAAAGCTTGATAGAGGGTTTTTCTGAGTAAAATCCAGAATCCTTAAGTGCAGCTTCTCATTTTCCTGTAAGAATTGCTCTTGTCACTTATTAAATTTTCTTTGTAGCCACAACCTCTAAAGGCCAACTGAAGACTTACACCTATATTTGTAACTATAAAAAAACCTCCAAGATAGAGTAAATAGGACTTATCCCACAGGGAATTCTGCAAGCAATTTTCAGAGCTCTAAAGTCAATGTACTTAAGAGGGAGGCAGCTCTGCTATTATGCACCTACTCTCAGGGTCCTCTACAGAGGAGCACAGGATGTACAATGGCCATTAGTGGCCTTGGAAAGAATGGCAAAGAGGACACTCCTGATATCAGGACAAATCCATAAATCAACTTTTTGGGTTTGTTTTTTCCAAGTTTAATTTCGGGTTGGGAACAAGTTCTGTGGCATTCACAGGAAGAGGTACAATAGAGGTTTAAGGCTGTTCTATGGCCTGAAGGCTTTCCCATTTCAATGGAAGGATCAATGTGCTCAGTCATTCTGGTAGAAGAATAATTACATTAGCAGGTAATACTATTATCCAGTTATTTTTGGGATTGTGTCAACCAGATTGAATTGTGTTAAACAGCTTATTTATTTTCAGTGCAATATTATGCTCATTTTCTTCTTTCTTGAGGATTGAGCTTTCTATACATCTTGTAGAGCACCTAGCACTCAGTTTCCCAGTACAAAGACAGAAAACAGCAATTGTGTGCTTTAAATGTCTTCCTTCATGAGCTGGAAGTCACTGAATGTCTTGCAACAAAACTGTCAAATATTTAGAACCTCTATTTACATCAAAGCCTCCTCCAGCAAACTTGGCTAGACACTGCCTTGAAAACCTGTATTTATTTAAGCAGTTGCAAGAGCTCTAGCAATATGTTTCTCAGAACGATGACTTAAACCCTCCAAAATCCAGCTGCAAAATATTTACTATTCCCTACTGCAATTATTGCAATATATTTTATTTTGTGTTCATCTCCATTCATCTAGTATGTGTGTCTGGAGAGATGAGTGCCTCATCAAGCTAAGGTGCAAGAGTAAATGACTGAATATAATTTTAGCAAGATAAAATATTAGGAAACAGCATCTGCTTTCACATATTTGCAGTGCATCATTATTTTGCCAAACATACATATTCATCAGTTCTGACACTCAAAACTACCTAGAAAAAGTGGCAGAGCATAAAATCAGCTTCAGTTTTCACTGATACAACAAAAAAGGACCCAAAAAAGCAAATGAACCCGCCCCTCTACACTCCCTCTGGTATTCACAAAGGTCTCTTTCTGCAAAAGGAGCTGTACACAGATGTCCAAAACAATGGAATGTCCCATTTAAGATCAATGGAATTCCATCAACAAAAAAAAACACCTATAAAGATGAGTTCCTTGGCAAACCAGATGGTATAGAAATTTCTGGGTATTTTGGATACATCAGTCAGTTTGCAGTATCAATATTAATGTAATTTTAGCATTTTAGTTTTTTACTGCTTCTCAAAATTGTCTAATTGATTTGCAAAATTAATTTCAGATGACTTTTTCTTGAACTATATTCACCTTAAAATTTACTGCTTTCTATTCCTAGAGCTGTGCACTCAAAAGCTTTTTTTTTTTCCCCTCTACTGCTATATAAACAGGACTGTTAACAGACATTACATTTCCATTCAAACTTTCCCTTAAGTACTGTTTTTTTATAAAGCATCCAGAAAACCCCTTTTGTTTCTTAGCTTTAAAAGGATGGGCTTGTCTACAGCAAACAATGAACAAAAGGCTTAAACTAGAAAATCCACCATACATGCAAAGTCTGTACAAATTTTCTGCTCTTCAGGCTTCTTCTAAAACCACACCTCACCATGTTTTCTAACAGTCTCTATTAACTGAACTTCAGAGATGTAATTTTCACCTCTGAAGTTCTGCTTTTTCACAGTCCAATAATAGTAACAATAGACAATTGGGAAAAGAGATAAAAAGCAGAGCTATTAATACACAGAATTAGAAGCAAATTAGCTTTCATTTTGTATCACCTGAAGTACTTTAATGCACCTTCCCTTAGCCAGGAAGGAAAGAGCATTTTATAACATGTCAGACTGACTTCTCCATTCATAAGTGATTATTTTAAATATTTCAGTTTTAATGTTTAGAGAATAAAATGTGTCATACAAACCTTTAATTTTTATTATCTTTTAGAGCAGTGGACAGATTGATTTTCAGCTAAAACAATTTAATTCATTCAGAGATATGTACAGGGTGTGCCATACAAAATTAAAAAATAATCTCAAAAAATCCCAAAAAAACCCCAGAAAATCATATGATATGATAACCTTTTCCTTCTATAATTTATTTTTAACTGTTTTATGCCAGCCAGAATAGAAGGCCTGTGAAGAAATTTAATACTGCTTCATAGACACATCAGGTAGAATTCTAACAGCTGTTACTTATTATTATTGCATATTTATACCAACAGTTTTCTTTGCTCCATTTAAAGACAGTAATTTGTATAGGATTGGTGGTTTACCTGTCATATAAAAAATTGGTGGAGAGCAAAGTGAGGGGCAATAGAGAAATTCACAATAAGCTTGAACTTGGAAAGAAGATGAAAAAAAACAGTCCATAAACAATGTGTTTATTTTTGTTCCACAAAAATGTTAAGAGTACTTAAATCAGAAGTGGAAACTGTGTTCAAAAAACCAGCCTTCAAGAGTGCAGGCATAGTACTAAAGGGCTACTGACTCGTCATTTGTAAACTAGAATTCTGTCAAAAGACACAACAGAAAATAAGAAGGAAAGTGAAGACAGAATTAGACATCTGCTTACTATTTCTGAATTTATTTTAATAGAAAAGCATAGTCATTAATATTAACAGAATCATGTATTGCTTGTTATACCCTTTTCTGTTCCAGAAATAAGTAAAAAACATCTCTTCCACTTATTTCACATATTTCTACTGTAGGTTTGAGAATATTATATATCCTTCTAGATACTCTACATTGTTATCCTATCCAGTCTCTTGTGTGCTCTAGCACGAGAAGAAATAAATTCAGTCAACTACACTGAAGTAACGTGTCTTCTACCTTCAGGAGGATATCACATGGTGTTTGCATCCTGTTTTAACAACTTTACAGCTGCAAGATTATTAAGGAAGCTATGCAATTATATTCTTAAAAACTGGTGCCTTTAGATTGAAATTTGGTCTTTCATGCTTATTTTTCCAGTAACACAACAAAAAATCTATTGAATGAAAATATCACAGTAATTTCACATGTATAAGGCACACCTTTTTTGACTGAAGTTTTAATCCGAACCCAGAGGTGTGCCTTATACACCTGTGTGCCTGATACGTGTGAAATTACTGTAATTGGGAAATGCACTGCTGAAAAAAAGTCTAACCCTAAGCAGGTGAGGCTTGTTGGCTAAAAGACAGAGGTGATGCTGTTCACTCACTCTTACACCCAGCTGATCTGAAATAAGTGACCAAAACACAGACGGGAAAAGGAACCAGCGGCTGAATGATCTTCAAAACTTCTCACTCTCCAGGAGGCCAAGTGTCCAATTCTCAAAGCTAGAACAACTCAGCTCCAGATTCCTCCCTGAAATGCTATAATTTTTCTTAGTTATCCCACGGCTAATATCCCTTATATCCTCATTATTCAGAAGAAACCTCCCATTACCATGCAATTTAGATGACTAAAACAGGCTACAAATGACAGCCTTTGCTACTAGGTGTAACAAGTAAATGAGACACTGGTACACACCCCTGATGAAAAGCTTCTGGTGCAAAAGCTCAGCCTAAGTCTTTATAAACTGAAGCTAATCTATCTCCTCCAAACCAAGGTGTTCTACATGACAGCCCATGAATGTGTGTCATGAGTGGTCAACTCTTCCAGGAAGATATACAGTTAAGATTCCTTTCATCAATAAGGCATTGTCCTAATGTCAGAATTATTTAGGCCTTTCCACTTGCGTTGCTCTTCCGTAATATACTTACCATCAAGTTCTCACATTCTTTTGAACATTCTAATTTGGGGAAGTTTGGGGGGCTTTTTATTGGTTGGTTAGGTTTTTTTGCCCCTAATCATCTTACTGGACATCAAGAGCTGCCTGACCAAGGCATGTAGGTTCAGCATTAGGCCATATGAACTCAGCCTTTTGTCAGAGACTGAAATGTTACAGTTTATAGTTTAAACATCTTCATCACCTATTATAGCAAAACTGTACAAAAGCTGCAGAGAAAACCACCAAAAACCTGAATGGAGCCCTATACTGCTCCTTGATGAGCTATATAAACTATACAAGTGTTTGGTAAAGTACAGTAATTTCACGCGTACGAGGTGTACCCTTTTGACTAAAATTTTGATCGGAATCCGGAAGTGCACCTTATAGGTGTGAAATCTCTGTAAATGTTAAAAGAGGTAAGGCAATTTAAATTCTACAGAATAAGAACTACTGGAAATAAATTTTTTCAAGGAAAAAGAGTTACAAAAATTCAAAACAAACCAACAACAAAAACCCCACCTCCATTAGCCAGCCAGATAAGTACTTCCAACAATGTGATACAAAGCAGAGAGGTCAAAACAGGTGAGACAAGTCTCATTTACTTCCATTCTGCATAAAGCCCTTGTGTATACAGCTCTTAAATTTCTGGTAACACTCCCTCTTGGTAGAAATCAGCAAATGTAAGAAGAAAAGGGAACAATTTTTTCTTCTTTTCCTAAAGATTCATGCATACAGCATTATTTAACCAAAACTCACACACATGCACAGTAGCAATATAGTAAAATAGCAGCAAACTGCCCTCCAGTATTTCTTTACAGTTCCTGATGCCTCCACCCCCAGAGGAGGAGGTATCCTTGAGAAGAAAGCCCACCTAATCTCACATTGAAACCCACAGGGCTGTACACAGCTTGCTCTATTGTCTATGGGCACTGTTTTAAAAATTAATGTAGTAAAAAGTGGAGCTCATTCACTGCTGGTGGGATAAAATGACCCAGTATTAAATACCTACAGAGCTGAATCTCCCAGAAAAATGATCAACCAGTTGCTCTCATCTTCACTGTCATTTTATGAGCCAGCGACTGTTAAGGTACAAAGCAGGAGGCAACCTCACATTCCCTTTTCCACTCAGAGTCACAACTGCAAATCTTGTTGCTGAGGATTTCTCACTTTTAGCTGATGTAGCTGATACTAACCAAATGCAGCAGAAATTAAAAAACCAAGATTAAAAGTTAAGTTCACTTGACCAGAAATATGCATTACCATTTATGAAAAAGAAAGGCTACTTTTAAAAATTGCTATTTTTCATGTCTTCTAACATTTATTATTTCAAATTTCTGTTTCAGAAATTTTTTTCAGAACTTTTTCCTCCACAACTCTTTACAATAACGATAAAAAAAACCCTGCTACACATTGCAAAATTAGTTTATGCTGTAAACACCCTATTTTAGAGAATAAAACTGTGATAGTGACTGAAAATGTTCCCCTACAAAAACTATACCTTCTCATAATGACAAGTATCTTATAGGCAGAGTGCCCAGGGAATTTTAGCTCACAGATATTTATTTTTACTTATTGGAATTCAGACGAGTGAATTAACTCCTGGCATAGTTTTGGTCTCACTTCTGAGTAATTGCACCTAAAATAACACCTATGACAGATGAGATTGGAATGATACACTGCTATGCAAAAACAGTTAAGTGATGTGCATGTAATCTTACCATCCCTTTAGAGCAAAATAATGGTCACAGCCTCTGGTGTGCAGTGCAGAACTGTGTCTGCTCAGGGCAAGCTCCTTCCTGCATCAGCCAATACTCCCTCCACATCCGACAGCTCTGCTGATAACACTGTGCTAACACACACCATCCCCACCCTGCTCCTGAGCCAGAGGGAAAACTAGAAAACTTATCTTTTTTGGAGGGGTAAAAAAAACCAAAAAACAAACAAACAAACAAAAGACAAAAAAAACCCACAAAAAAAACCACAAAGAAACAAAACAAAACAACAACAACAAACCACCAAAAAAAAAAAACAAAAAATAAAACCAAACAAACAAAAAACAAAAAAAAAAAAAAAAAAAAAAAAAAAAAAAAAAAAAAAAAAAAAAAAAAAAAAAAAAAAAACAAAAAAAAACACACAAAAAAAACCAAAACCCAACACTTTGATAAACAGATAAATAGGATGATTTCAGTTCATGTCAGCACATCTACAATCACGGTTTTTTACCAGGAAAGAAGTGCTTGGGAACACTTTTTTCCTCTGATCTTTCTCGCCTTTTCTCCATTTCTCCAAGCAGCAGTTTTACTAAGGCCTCTCTCCATCTCAAATAATCTGGAACAGATTTTAACTTTGAAGAGAAGACAAAACACCTTTTTCATCGCTTTCTTTCCGCACTTATGAACAGGAAGCTGTGTTTCCCAGCTGTATTTGACAGTAAGAAAATGAACAAAAGATCTCAAGTATAACCATACCACAATCATCATCTTACTTAGAATAATATATTTTAAAGTCATGTTCACTTTCACAAGCAAATCCATGTCAATACATTTTACTGCCATGACTAAGTATACAAATATTTCCAAATTTAAAAACATGATGGACACTATCATCAGAATTTTTCCCCATTAGAAAGATCAACTTCACATTGTAACTCATTTCAATTTCAGTGCCAACTGAAACTAAATTCATTTATTGGTCTAAGAAGTGGAAAGAGGTGTCTTCTTATTCCTCCACTGAGGTGGCTGCCTGCAGAAGGGACACTGTCTGCATTCTCACCCTTGCTGCAGCAACAGCTCTTCTGTCTCCAGGCTCCTCTCTCTAGGAAAGTAACTGGGAGCTAAAGAAATAACTCTGCTCCTCACTCATTTTCATGGTATGAGAAAAGCATGTTCTGTTTCCCTGGACATCTGGAGACAGTAGTCTGGTTCTGCTGTTACAGTTGTATAACCCTGTCAAGACTCAGACTAAAAATAACTGCAAACTCAGAACACAGATGACAATCAAATGTCACACAGTGCTGCTGCTGAACACAACATCAACCAGGGACAGATGTGGAGAGAGGTGGGTAACAGAGACCTCCGTGAGCAGAAAGGGACTGAGACCTTCGTTTACAGCTGCTAAGAAGCTACAGACACCCAGAACTTCTACCCAGTCAGACGTTTCCAGCAATTAGAAGTATGAGTTTCAGCATATATTACCATTCCCCCATTGTCTTTTAAAACGCACAAATCACCATAAGTCAATTGACGTAAGATGCAGAAAGAATCAAGTCAGTTTTTTCACCACATGTTGCTTACACTGACATCAGTCCTAAAAAACCCTGAGTCAGATGAAGGACATGTTAAAAACGAACCCAGATAAACACCTCTGAGAAACTAAAACATGATTAAACACCAGAGAGGTGTTAACACTGAAAAATGAGTGTCATTAGTGAAAATACAAATATGAATGAGGAGTTTGAAACTCAGCCATTATTTATTCCAGTAGAGGAAAGGATAGATAAACTTCCTTCCTTGGTCCATCACTGAATAAAAAGGACCCAGAGGATTGCAACTGCAAGCTATAAATCTGAATGATGAAGGAACATTTCAGACAGTGCTACAAAGCCACAGTGTTTACCAAAGGAAACAGAATTTTTAAAAATAGGTAACTCCAGGATATCATCAAATGCGTAAAGGAGATACAAGCTCCTCATTCTTGCTGTGTCTGTATTCCAAACTGATGTTGCTTGTACAAAATAATAAATCCCTTTTTGTTTGAAGAACTGTGCATTTCTCTCTCTCCTTACAAAAGCATGAGGCAACTTTCTCTCATTGCAAAGAAGTTTCAACCTACTACATGAATCTACTTAGAAATTCCATGAATTGTCTTGCAAACTATTTCTCCTAACCTGGAACCAGGAAAGGAACCTGAAAAACTAAAAGGGTCACAGAACGCATGGACACATTAGGAGGCTGTTTATAATCTGCAAATCTAATCTGATTTGCCTCTTCTGGAGAAGCAATACTTAAACCCATCTGACTCCCAATGAAATTTCACATGCACATGACCACAGACTCTGCAAAAGAGTTCTTCTGGGACAGATGCATTTTGCTGTGGGTTTCAAATGCAAGACTTATCTAACATCCAAGGAAAAACATTGTTCAGAAATCCTACTATTGAAACAGAACCATGGTCTTGTCCAGTTTTCACACAGCAAAGTAATAGTTATTTCATTATAATTACTCCATATAGCAATTTCAGAAAAAAAAAAGTCTTAATTATGCATTTATTTCAAATAGTAACATTTCCCAGAAAGCACAAGGGCGCATCAGCATCTGTTTCTTCACATGTCATTCAAGAA
This sequence comes from Sialia sialis, assembly GCA_009812075.1. Classification (NCBI taxonomy): domain Eukaryota; kingdom Metazoa; phylum Chordata; class Aves; order Passeriformes; family Turdidae; genus Sialia; species Sialia sialis. Next base: position 51,737,823 of record VRYO01001463.1, read on the forward strand.
ACTTTCCCTACACTGAATGAATTGCAATCTGTGGTACTCCCTTCAGGTTGCCAAATCTCTTGTACTTGTGGAGGCCTTCCTCCATGTATTGATTTTCTTTTGTACAGCATGTGTAGCAATGTTTTCTTCACCAGAATATGTTTTGAAGGAACTCCCCCAGACTTTTGATAAGCTCTCAGCCAAATTTTATGAGCAAGACTGGAAATTCAAAATGATTTAATACTGCTTTCATGTTTATAAAACAAACCATTGTGTCCTTGTCCAAGAATATTTGAATGTGGGAAGTTAAGAAGAAGTTTAACTTGAAGAAAACTTCCCACGCAGTTAGTAATTCTAATCTGTTTATATCTAGGCTCAATATAAAGTCTGACTACGTATTTCTTTGGAGTCAAGCCACTGTCCTGAAGACACCAAATAGTACTATGCAGCATCTCACCAGAATAAAAAATAAAACAGTCATCTTACCAAGGAAATCAGTGCCCTGGGCTCATCACTACAGAACTTCTAGAGCTCTCAACTTAGTCAATTGCAAAGTAAAGGATTTTTTTTTGCAGAAGACCGAGAACAAAAACTTGTCATCATTAGGCATGTTCTGAATACAAGGAGAGGGGTAGAGTAAATTTAAGGGTCTCAACATGAATTTTCATTCAAAAAACATAACTGTACTTATCTCATTTAAGGAATAGGAAAAATAAAACAACAACACAAAAAAGCAAACCAAAAACTCAACATCTTTTTGATTGAGCAAGATCTCAAATTTGGAGAAATTAGTCCACTGAGAATCTTAGAAGATCTGTTCTTGAGAAAAGGCCAAAGTATACATCTTGGAGGATTAAAACTAAGTGAAGAGCACATTAAATTTGATTTAAACATATCCTGAAAATTTAAGAAATATATAAACACCAAGCTGCCTTTCAAGTTAAAAAAAATAAATTGTTTTTCTTTACAATCTCCGCAGGGCAGCCAATGATCCCTTAGAGACAAGAGTTCTACATACAGTGAAGATAAGAGCAGTAAAGACTTACATAATCCTTGTGACTTTATTTATCTTTGTGACTTCATTTATGAGCATTTCCATTAGTAGAAATTTTTATCTGGTTAATAAAGTATTTTTGTCAGTAAACTGACAAAAAAATTTACACCATCTGAGAACACAAACATGGATTTCAAAGTGGTCTTAATGAGCAAATGACCAGAATTAGTCTTGGATGAAGTTTACAGCACTCCACAAAAGTGCCAGAAGTAGACTGCTTGGGTTTGCTCAAACACAAGGATTCTCTTTATTAACAGTTAGACCAATGGATAACAGCCAGTCAGTGTGTCAGGACTATTCTTATTTGCCATGCTTGAAAAATAACTAACTTCACCCCTTGCTACATGCTCTTAAGTGATAGAAGTTGGAAGATAAATCTGCAGCAAGGAAAACAGCAGCTACTAACAAGCTTGAGAGATACCTAACTCAGCAATGATGTTCTGTTAATGTGTTATTGGAAATTCACTTACACAGGGGCAAGAGAAAGTTTTCCAAAAAGAAGTGGTAATAACAATAATAATTATAAAAAGGATTTACGGAAATAAATTAGTAGTGGTTTGGTTTTATTGTTTTTAGTTTGTCTGGTTTTTTTTAACTCAAGAAAAATGAAATCTATTTTTCAGTTTGAAATCAGGGGAGAATAATGTTGGAAATGTGAACTCTTTCATGCTTTATCCGTTCATATAAGATTTCCTTCTCTCTCATAATTAGCTATCCACTTCTAAAGTACTTCAATGCAGCATTATAGTTAATTTTGAATATTTGATTCTCCCACATAATTTTCCTGGTTTTTGTCACTAAATAATGGCACATTTACTTTCCTGAGGATCTCATGTTTTAAGCCAGTAGATTGGTTTAAATTTGAATTGTTGGTATCACTAAAATAATATATTAACGTTTACTGCATCTATTGATCTTTTCTTAAAGTCACACTTAACACCAAACCATTGGGTGGAATTCTTCTTCTTCTAAACTAACAGAGTCATTGAAGTCATTCCCTTCATCTCACTCTCTCTTCCCTCAAATTCACAGCAATCCAATAAAAAAGAATGCAAATTTAAAAGAAAATTTCAACAAACATTATACAATTATTCAAAACAATCTAATCATTGCCTTCAGTGGTAAATAACACAGAATCTGAAACTCGGTTTACCTGAACTATGAACAAATACAGGATACGCAGGAACCTCATCCAAATCAGTAATATCCTGATCCTGCACTCCTTACACAAGCATTTCTGTCCTCTTTCCCAGGACTGTTCCAGAAAGAGCAGATAAATTCACAGACTTTACTAGTATCCACAGTCTAGTAGCTGAAGTTGCTTTTGCCTTAGGCAAAATACACTTCTTGCTCATAAACCACTGTAACCTGATCAACCACAGTGACTCAAATCCATCATTCCAAACTCCTGAAAACAGGAACAATCAGCTAGAAACCTGTCCTTTAAAAATATTTTTGCACTGTTCTGAGTGACCCCTAACCAATAATTTTAGATGCAAAAAATGTGACCATCTCAAAACATCTGAGAATACTTTTTGTTTGTGGATGTAATTTTTAAAAGCAAAGAGATTTTTAGTTCAAATCCATTTACTGGCATGGCAGTGTGCATGCCATGTTCTCACTCTCTCAATCAGCAGAAAAGATGCTAGCAAAATTTGCCTCTTTTAGCCAAAAGTGCAAGGAATAAAAAAAGCAATTCCAGAAATTGTCCAAATACTGAATGGCTTCATCTGAAAACAGGAACTGTAGTCCAACATATCCCAAAAAATAAGAAATGTTATTTTTGTGTCTGGAGACCATTTGAGTCAAGCTTGATAAGAATATTTCTAACCTCTGAAGTGCTTTGTGTACTTCACTCTGCACTGTATAGCCCAACAAGGCTGCTTTTGTGGATGACAACACAGAGCACAGACAGCAAAGCAACCAACATGCTTGTCCATACAGAGTTACAATTTTAACTCCAGATTAAAAAAGCACACAAAACATATTTATAATTATGCATGAGACAGGCTACTAATTCAATTAATAAATTTTATTAATTTAGCTCATCTCTCCTGCCAAAAATGCAATCACCTTCAAGCAGATGAATGTCAACCAGGTAAGCCAAAATCCATTTATCAACTTTTAGCTAAGAAATATTTGAAGAGTTTAAAAAAAAAAAAAAAAAAGGGCAAGTACTAAAATGCAGATTGGAGCCAGCATGAATGGTTTGATTATTACATGGAGTCCTGGAGTGGAAAGAGGGGAGCACATCATGTTTTGAGGTTAGGAAAAGTTGGCAATATGAATCTGACCCCCACCCTTTTTTGTGAGATCTCTGCATAATAAATTCGACATTTTAGAAGAAAGCTTCCATTCTCCTCCAGAAATCCTGTGCAAAGGAGTAAAGAAAAGTGGGTTCTCCACTCTACTTTTTTTCAGTCATCCACAGGATTTCCAAAAATAATACCTGCCCAGATGTTGAATCAGACTTTCAGTTTATTTGCAGGCAGCAGAATCAGTAGATTTGAAATTAGCTTCAGATGCTACGAGTGAGGAAATATCACTTCCCTCCAAATTCAACATCTAAAAGTTTTTTGCGTTTTTATGCTTATTTAAAAAAAAAAAAAAGAAAATTTATAGGCCAAGAATTAATATATGAGCTCTAAATCAATGCCTCTTTCAAGATCAGAGCTTCTGATTCAAAGAAATCCTTAATTATGGTCAAACCTGGGCAATAATTGTACCCAAACATTCCACTTCAGCCACCCGCACTCCTTACTTTACTGACAAAAAACCCACAAAGAAGCTACACCTGGTACTAAAAATGGCAGACCATATCAGATACAATAATTAAAAATACATCTGCAGTTTAAGTCATTTTTTTCTTAGTTCAGTATTGAGATTTATTCTTGGCCTTTCCCATCCCACATTTTTCAGTCTATTAACAAATTTAACCTCCAAATTAGCCAAAAAGATGGAGCCTATATCTCTAAAGCTTGATCACTGTATTCAAGTTTGGATGAGGTAGGAGGGGAGCACCAAAATTCCTCTCAAAACAGTAACAAGCCTGTCCACCAGGTAGGTATGCCATGTTCCTGCAACATGGGAAAGTTTTGCCTTAGGAAGGCACACTTCATGGTTCAAATATGCTATTTCTTAGTCAAAGCACATCCAGAGCATGCAAAAATACAATTGCAGCATATTCTCAAATATCTGGACACTACTATTAGAAGAACAGTTTATGTCTGGGAAATGAGGATTTAAAATAAACATGGAGCCAAATCCTAAAGCCTTTAACCTGGGCAGACTTCCATTCCCCAAAGTACAACAAAAAGTCAAATTCCTCTCTTTTTGTTAGGTTTATACAGATTTACATGGATTTAACCACATTTCTTGAATTCAGATCTATTCATCTGAAAGTTAAGACCATCTTCTAGTGAAAAAGGAGAAAGAACAAAACACTATTCCAGGATTATTTCAATATGAAGCATGAAGTCTGCTAAGATAATAGCACCAGAACAAGGAAAACAATACACTTAAATATCACTACAATGCTGCAATTATTCCACTGAACTAACCTCTTTATCCCTACTATCATTCCTCTTAAGAATAACAAAAGGACAAAGATAATTCTCTGAAATACCAAGACTAGATATTTATTTGAAAATGCCTTAAGTATTGGTCTCAACATGTTTCATATCATCGATTTGTCTATAAACCCTGAAAATCACACACATTAAAATCCTGCTAACCAGAAACAGCAACATTTCTGGTTCCATTTGTACTCTTTTGGATACAGAAGACAAGTGGACACCTCTCCATGCCCAAGGAGAACTCTGCCCTCAGGCATGGCAGCATGAAACACCTCACCAGAAACACCATCATGCAAACTCACTTAGGCAGGAGGAGGTAATTTTACAGTTTGTGTACATAGCTGAAGGGATAATCAAGGAAACCAGAGTTTATACTACTGAGATATCCCATGGGACTCTGAAGATGCATATGACTACTTTGCAAAGAAACTAAAGCAAAAATGTTGGGTGGATTTTTTTGGAGAGGGGAAAGTGATGTACAGATGCAGAGGATCAAAGTTATAATAAGCAGAAATCAATTTTGAATGCTGCACTTTAGCTATTCCTGGAACACTTATTTATTTTCCCCTTGCCATTTGTTCCTGAAACACAAGCAGCAGTAGCACCAAAAGAGCAAAACCCAAAGAATATCCTTCTAATAAAAATTATTATTTCTTTAAAGTGATACATGTACACATGCTTACACACACCCCAGACTAAACCAGCAATCCCCTTCATCGTGGTTTTACCCCAGTCAGTAGCTAAGTACCACAAAGTTGCTCAATCACCACCCCTCTACTTTTATCTGGTGAGAAGAATTGGAAGAAAAAGCAAAAACCAGGGATTGAGACAAGAACAATTTATTAATGGAAAGAGAGTAAAATATAATACTACTAATAAAATATATATATAAAATACTTGAAAGTAAAACACAGTAGCAGCACTAATAATATCAGGAAAAGAGAGAAAGTAATAAAACCCAAGAAACACAAGTGATGCACAACACAGTTGATCCCCTGACCAATGCCCATCCCATCTCCAAGCAGTGATTGGTGGCTCTCAGCCAGCTCTCCCCAGTTTATAGACTGAACACAACCTTCTACAGCATGGAATATCCCTCTGGCTGCTTCAGGACACCTGTCCTGCCCACATTCCCAACTAGCCTCTTTGTTTACCTGGTCACTGGCAGAGCATGAGACACTGAAAATATCTGCGCTTAGAGTAAGCACTACAACGAAAGCATCGGTGTGTTATCAACATTGCTCTCTCACAAATCCAAAACATAGCACTGGGGCAGATATTAAGAAGAAAAATAACTCTGTCCTAGATAGATATGCTAGAGTGTCCTTCTTCCAATCCCTAATATATAGGGATATTGTCTATCTCAATATCTGGAGATCAAAAATTGTCATTTTGCATGTTACAAGTGAAGCTTATTCTTCCAACTCTTCCTTGTGATACCAAGCATGCTGGTTTCCTTCTCACATCTTGCAAAAATTCTTATCTTTACAACACAATTACACATTAACAGTACAAAATTTAGGTGGTAAAAAACGTCATCTCTGTTGCTAATCATCTAGTTCTACTTTATTCTTGCACAAGCTCCTGTAGTTCCAAGGCAATCGCAGTTACTATTACTCTCAATTTGTTCTCCAGGAAAATACTGAGCTGAAGCCACTGGTTTTCTCTTCACAGAAGTACCAAGCAAGCATCATGATCTCACAGTGCTCAACAAAAACTTTTATAAGCATTTCAAAATCCAAAATAATAATAATAAAAAAGCCCTCACCAGAATTCCTCTGAAATATTTATACTGTTTATTCATCAGTACTACATAACACAAACTTGTGACATGGTCTGTGTAATCTTTTCCCATCACATTATTTATATTTAAATCATGTTTTATGCAAGTTGGCATTCAGTTAAAGAGACTCCAATAGCCCTGTGTATATATCTCTTGTGCTATCGAGCCTGGATATAGCCACATAGTTTTGGTCTGCAAAAATAGTAACAAAACACTAGATGTAGTTCACAGAGCTTATTACTGGTGAAAGAAGTTAACTGTCTCTGTCAAGATGAAGAGAGATTAATTGTTTCACTAAGTCAAAGCGGAAGATTCTATAAAAAGACACCTGAAGGGCAGAGCACACCACACAGGAAGAGGGAGTGCATTACATACTGGATTACTAAGTGAACTGACCTCATCTGAATTGAAAAAATAGGGTTTGTTTTTTTTGTCTTCATCAGTAACCCCACCACACCCAAAATGAATATGAGGTGTGCTACTGATGGACTCAACACTGTTCAGGACCCTAGGAATTACATTTGGGCAGATTACTAGAAATTCTGTGGCACTGTGTGACTTCCCATTTCATATAAAATCCCTTAGGAACGTGAAAAAGAAAGTTTACTGTCAAGCAAAATCAATTGCTTTAGAAAGCTTCACCACTACACCAAGCTTTGGAGCACAATTTGGGCACCAGGTTTAAACACAGCACCTAAATCAATGCTGACTTCATAAGAGGAGCGAGAAACTAAAGCTGTGTCAAGAACTTAGAGGTCCTTTACCCAGAGCAGTCTGCAAAACAATTGTTGAACTCACGTTAGTGGGGATTTTTTAAGTGAAAAGCAGTTTTATTTTCCCATTTGTTCAGGCCCCTGAGCTTCATTAGAAGCACAAATAAGTGAATGTCACTTTGTAGAAGCAGTATCTGTTTTGGATGGGAAGATTTCCCAACTAGCTCAGCTGAGGAGAACTTTATTTACTAGGGTCATCTTACAGGTCTTTCTCTGACTGCTGATTTTGTGTTTAAATAAAAAAAGCAAAGGCATAGGAAATTACCCTAATTCATAGTGAGGAATATAAATGGTCACACAATGACAGATAGTTTAATCCCTGCAGGGTGTGAAAACTCAGTGGCAAAATACCAAAAAGCATGAAGTCATAGATATTAAGCAATCAGCTCTTATTTCTTCTAGTTTAGTCTCAAAATAAAACAAAGACAGGAAGGAAAAAAAAGGGCACACACAGAAATCTAACTCAATGCAAAAATATTTAAAATATTTTAGAAACAGGGAACGGCTATTATTGCCTTGCATGCAGAAGGTTTGAAAACAGGCTGAAACACTGACAAGTAATATATCAGCCAAAAAAATTAGGAGATGTATTAGGGAAAATTAGGGGATGTCAGTGATACTCTCCTAAAGGAAAACATCACCTCCTTAGTTTGGCTTGCTGAAAAGAGCAATCCTGCTTCTTGACAGGCTGCATTATCCTTGAAAATACGTATTTAGAAAACCAAGTTTATTTATTTGGAATTCTAGGTTAGAATTCAAATTAAATCTTCAAAGTGAGCATAAGGACATTGAAACCTCTATAATGCTGGTTTTCTGTTTAAGCAATTCAAAAGATACAGCAACTCACAAGTTCTAATGCCTAAACATCCCTGTGCACAGAGATACAGTCCTCAAACACAGCTTTTGTTTGGGCTCATCTCTAATTTTGTATGATTAGTGCAGTGAATGTATGCATCAATACCCATCTGGGTTTTTTTTTGCTGAATAGAAACATGCTTTTCACAGAAACATCAACAAGGAGTTTGTCTTTAGATCAATATCTGGATCCATCTGTGGATATCAACATAAATAAGACTCTGTATCTGCTTATTAGAATTTAATATCAAATTGTGTCTTTGGCAGATGTGGCAATAAAATCTATGATTCATATTGGTCCTTTTTAATGAAAATACAAGTCCTAAGTACTGTCAGATGCATGCCTCCATATTAGTCTCCTTTACTATTATTCTTCAACAATTTCCAACATTTTTTTCCTTCATCTTATCCCTATGAAGTTTTTCTTCAGCCATTTTCACCTGCAAAATCTAATGGAGGCACACTCTACAAATTTGTAAGTTCTCTTACAGGCAACTTTTCACCTTTCCATTCAAATTCGTCAGTTTCACATCTTCTGCTATCACAACTCTTTGTTTTTTCTATACACCTGTGTAAATCCAAAACACATATAACTTAATTCAATTCAATATTTGGCTGATGTTAGATAAAAACAAAACCCACCCCAAAAAAAATTTAAAACAAACAAACAAATAAATAAATAAAACCCTTACCCTACTCAGCTACTTCATTCACAAACGTTCTCACCTTTTGCTTGTAATCTCCTCCATTACTCTTTTTCAACACAAAAGATTAGTAATGACCAACCTGTGGCCTCATTAGCTCACACACCTCCTGAGTAATCCAAGGGCAGCTCCAGGGCTGCAGCTGCATAACAAAACCAAGCGGAAAAAATAATGAACCTGCAGAAGCTCAATGACCTTGGGACACAGGCACACTGTGCTACCCTGGTTGCTTCCTCCTGTCACTGGGATGCCACTGACACCTTCCATGAGCTCACTAGTCCAGGCTGGCTCTTTTCCACCAGCTATTCAAGAAATGGGCTTTCTTGGCTTTCAGCTAAATGAAAATTCCAGTTACAAAGTCACATGTCAACTGCCTAACAACAAGAAAGCAGTAAATTATAAAATGTTGTACATGGAGAAGACATTTAATCACTCTCGACACAAAAGCAAAAAGTTTTTAAAGGTATTTTTAACAGAAAAACACAAGGGAGTTTTGTTCTTGTCTTGGAAGTTGACGACAATTTAACTCAGCCCCTCAAATAAATAATTCTAATCTCCATCATTCTAACACTCAAAACAAGTATATCCAACATACCAATAAATTATCACTAATTTCCTTCATTTATGTAAATTGTAGTAATTTATATCTAACCCAAACTTGAAATTTATTCTAAACTGCATACTCCTTTAAAAAAGAATCATGAAACCATTCAGTCTTTACATATGGCTAAAAAACGAGCAAAGATTCATTCTTAACAGCTTCATGGATTTGTTGTTACTGCATTAATTTTTAAGTTGTTCTGAAATGAGAATCTTCTTCTGGAATTACAAGAAAGAAACAAAAAGAAAAGAAAAAGCAATACTTTTTTTTCCCCCCTCTCTTTATCCAAATTTCAACATGGCTAAAAGAAAAACTTGTACACACTTGCTGCCCAGAATATATTGTGAAAATCATGATTAGCATATTACAAAAATGAAATACTAACCATTATGTGTTTATTTATGAGATTCCTAATTTTCTTCACAAGCATCTTAAAAGGATGGCCATAAGCAAGACAGGAAATGCCAGGAACGTTTACCATCATCCACAAGCATGCTAATGTGAAACAGAATTTGTAAGAATACAGAAAACAGTACAAATTACTGTAATTTCACGAATATAAGGCGCAATTCTGGGTTGTCGGTAAATTTCCGAACTTTGTCCATATATAAGGCGCAACGGATTATAAGG
>VRYO01001463.1:51748027-51795888 GCA_009812075.1 Sialia sialis
GCGCTCGCAGGTCATACTTCCGGGTTGGCAAATTCCCAAACTTTGTCCATATATAAGGCACACCGGATTGTAAGGCACACTTCCGGATTTCAATCAAAATTTTAGTCAAAAGGATGTGCCTTATAGTTGTGAAATTACTGTAATCTAATTGAATCCTGTAGCACCAAAATCTAGCCATTTTTGAAAGTGAAAGCAAGTTAAGACTGAGAAAGAATATAAAGATTTGTAACCTGTTTCCATATCACATTCATCTCAACAGGAAACTTTCCAGGACTGTCCTGTCTCCTAAAAAACATTAGCACACAGGTGGTATGATATTGTGATAATAACATATTTTGACTGGGAGAAGTTAAGGAAACCTTCTTAATGCTGGCATCATCACTAACATTGATGATAATTTACTTGCCTTTATGTCTAAAATAGGCATGCAAAGTAATTTATTTCACACAATGATCAGTACAACTGAGGCCAAATATTAGAAGCTATTTTTGAATGAGAATTGCAGCGAAACAGACAACTATTTCTATTACAGCTTGTCAAACATAGGCTGGGTAACTGGAAGATATTAGGAGACATGAGTTTAACCAAGTTTTTCTTCCTACTTGCCCAACTGTTTCTCAATTCCTGATCTCACTGATTTCCCCTGCAAGAACTCAGTCTTAAGTTTTCAGCCGCTAGAAGGTAACAAAATGCCTATCAAACTTTTAGACAGAGAATATTAGAAAAAAAAACATAAAGTTATTTATTGTCTGTGCTCACTAGTATGAACAGGCCATCCAGAAAAATCTCTAGCTAGTTTGGCTATTACATGGTACCAGTACCTATAATTTCTTGGACCTACACTGGACCCCTTCATGAATCATCAATGCACTTTGTCACCAAACCCACTGACAACAGCGGGACCTTGCTTAATTATTATGTGCCTGAGAGACATTTTTCTTACCCTTCAACCAGAGGTCAGAGAACAAAGAGAAATTAAATTTCCACCATGGTGTGTGGGGGTGAGGTGAGAAATAGCCAAGCTATTGTGTTCTATGTGCTCTTCTCTGACAAAAGTAAATTTGAGGGTATTCAGAAAGTGCTCATTGGAAACATGTGTTCCAATGCTATAAATCCATCTGCAAATATTTATACTGTAGTTTTATGACTTTTTGCTTGCATACAGAAGGTCTGAAAACAGACTGAAACATTGACAAGTAATACACAAGCCAAAAATTTAGGGGATGTATTTCACTCAAAACCTGCATCATAAAATACTTATCACATGAGTTAAGAATAACCCCTGTTAACCTGGATGACCTTTCTCCAGTATTTTACAGAGATACACTTCTGAACTATAGAAGACTCCATGCGCTGCCTTCTCACTTGGCACATCTAATATAAAACCTAAACCAATCCCACTTTTCAAATAATGTCCTCTTCCCTTCTTCTTCCCGCTCTCCCTTTCCCAGACACAAACCTTTTCTAGTCCAGCTGTGCCAGTATCCATAACCTCCAGGCACTTTGGAAAGGAAACAAGGCAGGAGGCCATGAGAAGGACAGATGGCTACAGCTCTGGTAAGCATTAAAGCCATTATCTGTGGAAAAGCTACACTGGATCCATCATCTCCTGTCTCACTTGGAAGGGCTAGGACTGCTTTCCCTGACACTTGCACCTCTTTCCCTTGTAAAGAAGGAGGTGTGTGCATGAAGATTAAATGGTAACTGGCAGAAAAGCACCTTTAAGAGAAGATCACCATGACTGCCTTATGTGTATAAACCTTTCTGAACCCAAGTCTCAAACTAAAATTAAATACAAGGTGTAGAAGGGCTTGTAGCCTTTATGGAGCTCAGGAAATTCCCAAATTTCCTGAAAATGGCAATGTCCCATGGATATGAGCAGCTTGAAAGATGAGGTAAAAAGGCCTTCCAACATTCTTCCTGCTCAGTAGAAGTGTTAAGAGCACTGTCTCCAGTAGAAAAGACTTTATTTTTTTCTTACACAGGTATCTATAGCCTGAGAGTCAACAGTCACAGCTAGGACTACTTTAAAATTTCAGAGAGCTAGAAAAGACAAGAGTAAATTCCCTACCAAAAAAAAAAATTATCTATGAGGTCTATCTTCATATTTACAGAACAGGAAACTTGCAAGCTTCCCTGAAAATGAGTTTTGCTTGTACTGCCCTGCCTCCCCATCTTGTCCCTGTCTTCCCTGGATGCCACAGCTGCTCATGCTCTTGCCTTGCAACCTCCAAGAAAACCTGCTAACTCTAGCCAGTGAGGCAGAAGAAGTGGAGCATGTCCCTGTGGCCATTGCTGAGACATGGAAAGGGGAAGGAAAAAAAAACCAAACTGAATTTCCGTAACAGGATACATGAGAAGCATTAGTTTAAGTCAGCTCTCCAACCCCAAAATATAAGCTCCTTAACCAGTACCAACACTTAAGTGGGTGCACATGCTGCAAATGGCCTTCATCTTCAGTATCTGCACAGCTCATTTGTGGCTTCCAATATTTCAAATACCACAGAGTTAGAAGCTCGCCACCAAAAGGGTTCAAATATTACTTTGCATTAGCATTTTTTAATGAATATCTAAATAAACCCTGAGAAACCAGATCTGAAAATGTAATATAACAGAAAGCTAGAACTTTAATGAAAACAGGCCATTATTACTGATAAATTATACTGAGTTATGTCAGATGGCTGAAAGACAAACATCTAGATAAAAGGATTAATTGTATTTTTCTAAATTTGTAAGTTGAGTTAAAAATAAAAGGCTCACCATTATGACTTAAAATTTTCAGCTGCACTTATACATAAAACTAATATGATGCAAAACAGATTTTGAAAAAGATATTAAAAGAATCAGAACTACATTTCAAATCTTATTTAATTTCCCATGCTGACTCTTCAAAAGGTTTGCAAATTCCAGTATATAAGTCTTTCTCTGTTCAAAATCTACCTCTCATATTAGTCATTAACAAAATTCATTGTGGTGTTTTGCTTCAGTGGATATTTTTTAAAAGGTATTTAACAGTTTTTACGTAAAATACTGTAACAGATATTCACCATCAGCCACCTCCAGGACACTTGTTTTTTAAAATTAGTGTAATTTCAATTTCAGTGTTTCTTTCTGTGAATAGAACTGTTGTAAATATGAATATATTCTGATTAATTCCACAGATCTGTATAAAGTGAACAGATTTGTAAAATGTCTACTGTATTATGTTCATGTTTCAAATGAAGAGTAGCTCTAAGTATAACAACTATAGAACATTTGACAATTATGACATGAGTAATTACTGATATACATAGGAGTCTTACTAGTAGGCAATGTAATAAATAGAAAGCAATGTGAAAAATAATCAATCATCAACATTTTTAAATGTCATCAATATGTAATTTCAATGAATAGGAGTCCTGTTTCAGATATGCATATTTCTGTAAACATTATATGGAAGAGCTCTGTTCAGAAATGCCAAATAGCTTCCCTCAGTTTTTTAAATGCCACGACACAAAGAAACAGTCTAATATGGATTTATTCCACTTGATACTTAAGATTACAGATGAAAGCACCTTATTTTCACCTGCTCACAAAACTGAGTTTATAGTTTAATATTACAGATTATTCGCATGCTAATTATTGTAAATACTTTGCCCCTCTGTTCCCTGGTTAAACAGGGGATACCTAATTCCTAGACTTACGTTTTACCTGAAATTATTTTTCATATTCTTTTTGATAGCTTAAGCCTGTAAGTCATTCTGTTAGACAAAATAATTGCATTTTTAGTCAGTATTTCATGACTTTACCTACCTCACTCGAAGCAATAATTTGCCCAAAGACACAGAATAATGAATCATTTATAACTAACTGCAATATGAAAGAGTAGATGATCTTCCTTTAGAAGAAATTAAACCTGATCCTCTAAATGACTCGCACTGAAAAGATTTAATGTCAAATAAAAGTTGTACTGAAGAATTAATTTGGGGATTCAGTGAAGATATAAGTAGGAGGTGGAAGAAGGACCTGAACAATTTCACTTTGCAAAGTTCACCTCTAATCTTAGACCTTATGAACAGACCATAAAGCCTCTTCTGACTGCACTATACTGATGCCAAGGACATAGGAATCCCTGCAGGTGCCAGGCAAGGACCTCCCCCTCACTTCAACACCCTCTTGCTGCCTGATGATGGGATGGTGAGCCATTTTGGGAAGCAGGAGTCTGAACTGCAATGGCCTTTGCTATCAAATTATCACTGTCTATTAGGAATGTGTTATCGGTATACTGTAAAACAGCTGAAGCCCAGGCCATTTTCTTGTTCTGTAATGCAGCAAACACATCATTTCAGTCACAACAAGTGGAGCCTGCTTGTAATTAAACTAACATCTGTTGATACTTAATCCACTTACTCGATTTCTAATACATGCAAGATTTTTGCGTTAATCTCTTATCCATAAGGATGTTCTTTGACCTGTGCTTTGGCACTACGAAAGTCAATGTTGACTAATCTTGACTATAACCTTAGACCCCTGTGCTTTGAGATTCTCATTTTCTGGTTTAAAAATGATACAAAATTAGAAGTTCACCTTACTTGTAAAGATTCATTTGTTGTCCTATTTCTAGTAGAAATATTGCATGCTTCATCTTGTCTTCCCAAGCCACATATCCTGACTTCCAGAGCTCATAAAAAGCAGGGCAATTCAAATAGATAACATTTTACATATCAGGTTCGTACTCTGTTAGTACATTTTTGCAAATAGGGCAAGTGGAAGGACATAAGAAATGTTCTGCATGAATTTTCACAAATTTTATCTTCATTTTTAATAACAGGAGTTCCCTTCTTAGCATCTTCCTACAATAAAAGTTTGCCAGAGAACCTTTGCTGGTATGTATAAGGTCTAAAATTGTTTCTGTTTTGGATTTTTGGGTCCTTTTTAGTAGGATGGTTAGAAGCTAGGTAGAATGAGAAGAATCACAACAAATTTAGGCAATCAGTCTGTGATGCACAAATCCTCTTAGAGAACAGAATCCACTACATCAATAATTGTCAAAATACTAACTCAAGATCAATAAAATTATTGTAAAATAAGCACAAGATTTCTGAAAAGCTAGGACAGTAGCAAAAGTCATAGCTCAAAGGACATTGTCCTCAGTATCCTGAACTTATTCCTGAATTGCAATAAATAGAAGGTAACAGTCCACTGTAATCACTAATAGGATTATGTGCATCAGAAAACACGAAAAAGGTATTTTGCAAATGAAGGAAAGCTAAAAAAAGCATTATGTAATTAAGTTGGAAGACCTTTGCATGCCTGATTTTTATACATTAAAGAAAAATGAAAATTTAATTGCTTTTCTTTTTAATTGCCTTCATTGAGTCATGCAGTATAAGGATTACATCACAGGCCCACAGGGAACTATGTAAACAGGTGGGAAGTGGTTTGAAAAAGTCACTAGATTACCTGCACCTGCAAATTATGCACTGAAAATAAACAGATGGCAATTCGGCTTTGCACTGCTGCCTCCTCCACACCCATCCCTAAGTGCTCTGGTAAGGTATCCACTGACTGTTCATTCTGCATCCCTAAGCAGAAGAGCTGGAAACAATGGGAAATTTTCTCTAAGATTGGAAAATGTGTTCAAGTGTGCAACATGAATATCAAGTCTATATGGTTTTAAAATATGCATCGTAAACAAAAAATATTTAAATAATTGAGAAGAATTATTGGTCTTGTGGAAAATTTGACCCAAACTAACATAAATTCTAGTTTAGCAATACACTAGTTAAGAATGTCTGTGTTCAGGAGCTTTCAATTACATGAAGAGGGATTGAGGAAGCCTTATTTAATGACAGTTCTGCTCTGTAAATATGATAGAACAGACCAACTCTTGTTTAAGAAGGCAAGGTCTTGAAAAAATAATTCTACCTTTCTTTTCAATAATAACCTTTCTTTTCAAATTATCTCCAATCTCTTTCTTCTGTGAAAGAAGTATATAAAAATTATATTAATATTATAAGGATTCACTTGCTGCATAGGTACCTAACCTCAGATAAACAGACTGAACAGATAACACTGAAAATATGGAAGAAATAAAAAAACAACTTTCTATTTATTCACTGAGAAGCAAATAAAAGAAGTAAATTAAAAAAAAAAAAATCATCAGTACTGTAAATTCTTAAGAAGAATATATTTTAGAATAATTAACTTCATATATTAGCATCTCTTCTACTTTAATACTCCTCATCAAAGTAAAATGGATGGAACCTTTCTCCCTCCAATGAGACATCTTTGCATTATCTATACTCACAGAGGGGAACTCAGAAAGATATTGGGCTTCTCAAGTCAATTTTTGTTTTCCATTCCTGAGTGATAATCAATAAACTGAAGCTAATGCCAAGCAGAATCAAGTTTTGGTGGCCAGCTCTTACCTCTGGCTGTTGAGGCCTGACACGCTATGAAAAGGCACCATGCCCACCCAAGCAGATTGACGGGGAAAGAAAATATTTTCACTTGTTCTCTCCAGCAACGCTTAATGGTTTATTTTGAAGCAACCGTATAATGTCCAGAGAGAAATTCTTAAGAATATAGATCCTTTATATAATTCACCTTTTATAATTCATAAGAATATAGGTCCCTTAGTCCTTTATTGCAGCAGGGAAGCCCTGCCTGGTCTACACAAAGAGAAATAATTAGTCTGGATGATGACTTTTTCTCATCTATTTCTTTAAATGTTAATGTGGCTGGAAAGGTATTCTTTTTCAGGTGGTTTTCTAATGTAATTCATTCATGCCATCTGTCAGCACCTTCTCTTACTTTTAAATGGCAGGGCAAGCTCTCAGCACATCAAGGTGCACAATGTTAGCGCCACTTTTGTTTTGGTTACCCCTGGAGGAGATGGGAGCATGCCAGCCACACCATTCAGCAGGTTAGCAGTGACAGCAAGTAAATAGTTTGCAATTATGTAATGCACATCTGACAGCCCTGCTTGGTGATGCCTTGCTGGTTTTCAGCCACTCTGCAGCAATATATTTCACTGGTGTTTTTACTGGCAGCATGATAATTTAAGTCTGGTAAAAAGCTCCTCTGGCAAAAAAAGGGGAGACAAGACTGAATTAACTCAACCATTAACTACAGAAATGTCAAGAAAAAAAAATTCATGGGGCACTAAAGACAAAAAAAAAAAAAAAAGGCACAATAAAACCATGCATATGGAGGCTGAGAGGAAATTTAAGAACATGTTTAATCTGTTTAAACCAGAAGTCTATCCTTGATACTGGGAGGATTCATGAATAAAGTTCATTTAGTAGGAAAAGCTTCTAATCATTTCAATCAGCAAATGTAATATAAGAAGGGCAAATACACAGAGTAAAGAAAAAATGGTCATCCTTTTGTGGTTTCTACTAAAAAATTCTTACAAGCAGCTTCTAAGGCAAGAAAAACAGACATGAAAAGGTATAAAAACTCTGGTTTATCAAAACCAGACCCAATAATAAGGTTCTTAACCAGTCTATAGACAATTGCAGTAAGTCTTTGTTTCTATTTCAGCTTTACTAAAGTAACCGATAATTTACATGGGAAACAAATTAAAACAAGGATTACAATTATAAAATGGAAGTGGCTACAGAAGTGACCTGAGTAATGCTGGAAATACTTTCCAGCTGCAGCAGAGTTCCTCAAGGACAGATCTTGGCATAAGCCCTACAGTTTTGTGTTATTAGCAAGCTTCATTATCACTTGTATTTTAATTGCCAAGTCAACTAACAAATCAGAGAGTTACAGTCAATATGAAGAAAAATCAGGCTCCTAGAACTGCATGATTCTGAAGACTGAAGGAACAGGAATGCTATTAGTAACACCAAAATACACTTAGTAACAGAAAAAAAGCATCAACAAAACAAGCTACTGTAAATGTGGTGGAGTGACTATAAACAACAGTTTTTGCTCTATTAGTAGATCGAGTAAAACCAGTATGATGTTGCTTTACTGGAAGAGTATCAAATAAAAGATGACTTCACTGGCACAGGAATTATATCAATCACTGGTAAAACCACATCTAGACAAGAGTGTGGCTGTCAATTAAATTTCTCTCCTTTAATCCAAAATAAGGCAGATAATTAGTAGAAGACCTAGAGTTCAAATTGTTTTGTCAAATAAAAGACAGAAAACACCAGGTGTATGTAAACATGCAAGAGACAGGAGAGTAAAGCCAAGAGTGAACAGAGAACAAAAGCTATGTATGCTAAAGATACAAGTTTTTTGCACTGCAGTAAAAAAGGAACAGGTTGACTATGAAGGAATTTTCGTTGTGGGTTAACAGGGTTTTACCCTTGGTCGAGTGATGCAAGGCCTAGAAAAACATTCTCAAGGAACTCAAAGCAATGGCAAACAAATGTTTGATTTCTAAGTGGAGTTTGGTATGGTTTTGTGGAGACCACATACTGCTTCAGCATGCAAGCAAAACACATTCATGAATCAGATCAGCTGATTTCTTTGGAGATCTAACTTATTCAGACATACCTGAGAGTGGACAAAGGTGAGCTGTCACTAACTACATGTTAAGAGCAGTGCTGACGTGTAAGCTCACATGTAGCAGTAGATAACAGACTTTAGGGAACATATGCAGATAGCTAAAGGGGAGAATAGGAGTTGGGTTTTTTTATTATTTTTATTTTTTGGCAATAAGATGGACTGATGTTTTACCACAGAAAAAGTCTCTCTTCTAAGTGTAGCAGGTTATGATGGCTCTGTTTATAGTACCTTTGTTTGCAGTAGTTCCTGGCACTTCATGCATTTTTCATAGCTGTTTCTTGTTAGTATATGCTGTATTCCTTGGAGTGCCAACAAAAAGGGCACTCAGTTGTTACCAGCCTTCTGTCACTATTTTACCGACAAAACAAGCAGCAAGAACAGCAGCTTCTGACAGTCTACAGGACTGCAACTTATTCATGGTGAAAGAAACATGACAACCATATCACAAAAGAACAGATGAAAATACAACTTTCAGCCTAGACACTGAGCCACTGATAATCACAAAGGTTTGCAAAACCAGATTTCCTTACTTGTGCACAAAACCACAAACAGTTCTGTGCATAGCCTTTAACACATATCAACACACTGTTTCCATGAGCAAAACCAGATATAATACACAAGCAAATGCTGATCTGCACACATGATTATTGTTTTGCATATAAAAAACTGGTATTTTCGGAAGCAAGAATCACAAAAAAAAAAAAAAGGTACAGCAGCTCAGGAGGCACCCTGACCCTGTAGACACTTTATTATGAGGCAGTCTTAGCAAGCAAATCTGAGGATGCATTATGCCATTTACATAAATCTTTCCCTATCAAAGCTTTGTTCCTTCTTCCTGCCAAATCAATAAATGGTTTCTGCTCCACTTAGTGACTTCTCTCATGCACCCACTTTCATGTTCTCTCTCTCAGCTTCACTATAAATGTACCTTTTTCCTCCACATATATCTGGCCCCAGATTACACACTTTTCATGTCATCGCAGAAGGGCAAAATTCTTCCCCCCTTCCTCAGGCTGCAGCCTTCTACACCAGAAAAAGAGTAACAGCCAGCAAGTCTTCTGTCAGTTACTCAGGACCAACTCAGATTGCATCAGATACATGATTCAGTACTTCCTAAAAATTAAGGTGATTCTTCTTTGGCTGCTGAGCTATGTTTGGCTTAGATGTAAATTCAGTTTGAAGTTCTGCATATACCAAATCAACATGTTTACAAAAAGCCATTCTAATCAGCCCACGCTAGAATTCAAAATTCTTAGATGAGTACAGCTACAAAGAAAAAATATTTTGAAAAAAACACAACAATTTCTAGCAAAGTTAGCTTCCCAGTGGGGACAAGGCTAAGGAGTCCCAAGAGTATTGCAGCCATAGCTGTAATAGTTTATCTCATTTCAGTATTTCACAGTTATCCAGATAAACACGTTCCATTTTTCAAGAACAGACTTGACCAAATAAGCATTTAAAAAATCTGCAGGTTTTCTCCTTTTCTGAGATCACTGAAACAAACGCACCTTTAAGTTTTGCCTTAAAAAATTCATATTTGAATAATAATTTAAAAGAATAGAAATTAGGCAAAGTAGTTATTTTGAAATATTATTAGAGAATCTTTATAACACAACATACTAAGTGAAATAGAGACCCCAAAAACATACAAGTCTTCTCCCTCTGAACAAAAGTAAATGTCGACATTTCCAAATTTAAATTCTTGAAGAAATTAACTTTCAGGCATGTACAGCATTTGATTAAGAATAAATTAATACAGTAATATAATGCAAAACACAGAACAGACATACTTGTGTGAATCCTTCAGACTGGTGTATGACAACACCATGTAACTTTTACATGTCCTGAAAGAAGAAACTTAAAGACCTAATTACTGCATTCCTACAAGGTCACAGCCCAGTGATACATGAAATTACTAAAATAATATACCCAAGAAAAATCTAATTTCCTGAAAAAAAACAAGAATGCAGTTAATTTACAAGAAGCATCTCCATGAAGTTATGACATTGTTCTTCCTTTTAAAGTTGTTAGAAAGCATAAGAAAGAGTGTATTTCTCTTAAAGTAAAAAATAAAATAATTCAGAAATATAAGACAACCGAGCAGACTTTTCCTGGGTAAATGAACCACCGAACACCATTACTGGCTGGCTGGGGCCGACTGACCATGGTTTTAATGAAACAGAGAGCAGCTGACTCATAAAATCAGAATGTATTTTACACTGGCTGAGTGCCTAATTCAGAGCTCACTGCATCCTCGGGTTCACTGTGAAATACAGTTAAGATGGAAGGTCAGGACATCACCACTGCCCTAAGAGGCAAACCATAACAACTCAACAGTGACCATACACAAGTGGTGGCAGAGGAAGCAGGAGATGGTGGAGCCAAGATCCCTTTACTGAGAATGTGGTTGTTGTGCCCCTGACATCCAGCACAACCCCAGGACTGGCAGGAAGGCAGATTCTCTGTCACACAAGTGTCCCCAAGGACCCCAGGACTGCAGAGCCACGGGCAGCTCTCAGCTCCAGGACAGCAAACTCCTATCTCTGCTGACCTGATACTCATGCACATCATCATCTCCAGAAGAGCTCAGGCACAAAGGCCCTGTGTCAGCTGAGGGACTACCATTCTAGCTGGTGACAGCCCCACAGGCATCCCATTACATACAATGATGGGTCTATGTCTCAGGGACCACATGCAGCCCAACATGGGAAGCACAAGGTGGTTGGAGTCAGGCAGTTCCTCTACTTTGCTCAACCCTACCAGAGCAACTCACACCACTAGTTTGGTCACATTTCAAGAAGCCAGTCCCAGAATCTCACAGCCATTCCTTCACTCTGCCATTCACCATGGAGACAATCCCATGCCAAGGGAAGGGTGCTGAGGAAGGACGACAGCAGGAATGCAGACAACTGAGCATCTCAGAGACCTCTGTGAACCACAGAGCCCAAAGAAAGACACACAGTGGAAAGAAAAGCAAGGACAGGGAATAACTTCTAGGGGGAAACAAAAAATGCACTAGCACAATAATTTGTTTGGGTGGGGATTTTGTTTTGGTTTTTTTTAATGCAAACCAGAATCAGTTGACTCCCAAAGCAGGTAAGTCTGTACCTTGGCCAAGTTTCAACAGGTAAAATTTACCATAGATCCTTCCACAATTTCACTCATCTCTGGGAAAAGCACATTAAACCACACTAGAGGCAGATACTCACAAAACTAGATCACTATCTCCACAGTAACACCCTTAACCCCTTGAAATCAAAAAACAAGAGCAAAATACCAAATTCCATTCTGGAATGCTTTTGCTTCACCACTCCCTCTTTTCAGCGTTACTTTCTCTTATTTGTCAATTTTGACGTCTCCTCTTGTGTGCCTAGTCCCCTTTCCAAAGGTGTTCTGAAAGACTGAAAAACAATCTTTGTCTCCCTGAATTTCTACTTCGGTTTTCACCACCTGTTAGATGTAATCTTCAATTCTCTATCTCTATATCCCTTCATTCACTTTTTCATGGAAGCCCTGTCACCTCCTTCCCTGTAATTTCTAGGATTCACACATTCCTGCTGGCCACCCCAGCTAATGTATTTTCTACTGACAGAGCTATTTGCTGTTTTTATTATCACTCTGCCAGCTGGCTCAGTTGGCTATCTTCTTCAGCTTTCTATCCTGCTTCTAAACATCATTAATCTCTTTGAACTCATCTACTCATTTGCCTATTTCTTAAATGAGACAGTGATTTCGTTGCCCTTTTCTATGGAAACATCTTATCCCATCTCCCACTCTACTAACATTTCCTTATTCTCTGTACTCTCAGACCTCATACTGCATTTGTCTGTTCTCCTGGTCTTTGCTTAACTGCCCTTATCAACCTGCCTTCAAATACTTTGTAAACAGGCTTAAAATAACCTGAAACACCAAATCCCCCCAGAATCACATTATTATATAATCATCTTCCTCATTAATTGTTCTCTCCTATGACATTCAGCAGGCCAGTAAATTACACTCCATTTGTAACTCTGCAATTGTAATTCAGTTTGCTTCCAATAAAGGTGACTATTCTTCTGGATTCACACTAATGCAATCCCTATAAACCATGAATTTTCCAGAAAAATGACAAGCTCAGAAGCAGACCAGCTCCCACAAGAGAGCATGTGGTTTCTAAAAAGGAAAGTGTATTGGGTATGCATAGCCTGGTTTTGATAGCAGGGGGGCTACAGGTTGCTCCTGTGAGAAGCTGCCAGAGGCTTCCACCATGTCCAGCAAAGCCAACCCCTGGTGGTTTCAAAGACAGATGCGCTGCTGGCCAAGGCTGAGCCAATTAGAAATAGTGGTAACACCTCTATGATAACAGATTTAAGAAGAAAGAAAGGAAAAAAGTTGTTGCGCTATTGTAATTGTGGCCAGAGAAGAGCAGAGTGAGAACATGTGAGAACAACTCTGCAGGCACCAAGGTCAGTAAAGAAGGAGGGAAAGGAGCTGCCCTAGACCCTAGAGCTGAGATTCTCCTGCAGCATGTGGTGATGATCACAGTGAAGCAGCTCTGCCCCTGGATCCCATTATATCCACAGGGATGCAGAGATCCCCCCAGCCCAGGGAGTAGCCTTGCCCATGGATGTGTGCCTGGGAAGAGGCTGTGACCCTGTGGCAGACCTGTGGAGAGAATGGCCCTCCTCCCAGGCTGGAGCAGCCTGTCCTTGGAGGACTGCACCCCATGGAAGAGTGATCCACACCACAGCAGTTTGAGGGGAGCTGTGGGAGGGATTCACATTGCAGCAGCTCACAGAGAGCTGTTGTTCATGAGAGAGCTAAGCTGGAGAAGTTCATGGAGAGCTGTCTCCCCACAGTCCAGCGGAGGAAGGACTCCTCTCCCCGAGCTGCAAAAGAAACCATGGGTGATAAAGTGACCATTATCCCTATTCCCAGCCTCCCTGCGCCATTGGTGGCAGGATGTAGAAGAAATCAGGGGTGGGGGAAAGGTGTTTTTCAAGGTTTATTTTACTCCTTTTTTGTGCTGTTCAGATGTTGTTAGTAATAAATTCATTTCATATCCCTAAGTTAAGCTTGTTTTGCCCTTGATGGTATTTGATGAGTGATATCTCCCAGTTCTTATCTTAACCTATGAACTCTCTGTTAAACTTTCTCGCCTCTGTCCAGCTGTGGAGGAGAGTGAGAATGGCTTTTTGTAGCTGCCTGGGGTCCAGCCAGCGTCAACCCATTACAGTCTTTTTTTTGCTGGAAAATGCAGGCAGTATTTTACTGTAGGCTAGGGAAATCTGTTTATCTCTTGCTGGAAGATTTTAGATTTACCCACCAGCATATTCTTTCAAGTACCTCCTTTGTGTGTTCACATACCCTCCTAGTTATATAAAAAAGAAATCCATTCCCACCACTATGACTGAATTTTTAATATTCTGCTGTCTCAGTCTTGTTCCAGAAAGAGGATTTTCATACTTTTTCACCTGGAAGGATAACACAGGGTAAAACTCCTCCACCTACCAATTCTAGTACTGGAGGAAAAATTAACTTATACCTCTGCTAGAGATTTATAGATTTATCACAAAATGAAATCAGATCACTTCATATAATAAAACTAGATAAATCTACACTCTCACGTTTTTGTCAGCTGATTTATTTCACTACACACTAAGGAATTCAGTAATGCCATGAAGACAACATAATCAGCAAGTTACAGTATTACTACAGCACAGAAGATAAAACCGGACTTTCCTCTGCAAAATTTTGTGCTTTATAAAAGAACCATCATCCCAGCCAATAAACCAGGCAGTTTAACTGGTGATATATGCACAGGCACTATTTAAACCAACAAAGAATCCAAAAACTGTAGTAATTATGTTGAGACAGACATGACTGGCACCACCACCAGTCTTTTATTAAAAACTTTTCATGCCTTCTCTCAATGGATTTCTTTCCTTATTAGCTGCTTCACACAGTACTGACTCCTTCCCTCCTATAAGTTTCCTTCTGCCTGACTGGCTAAACCCCAACCTGTCCTTTACCCAGCCATCTAACCCTGTCCCTCACACAACATCTTCTTACCTTACCTGTCCCTTGCAGCCAGCAGACACCAGCCATCCCAAACTGCACCAGACTCTGAGTCTCAAGCTGCAGCTGTAACTTGTGGCCAGCTAAACCACTCTTTTATAACACCACACCTCACTGGGCAGACACAGTGTGCCTTCTGCACTAGCCTTTCAACCTATCTTCCCACAAAATACCTCTCTGAAATCTTTTAACAGACAAATTGTTTAAAGAGAGATCTTCAGAAAGAAATACACATTAAGCCACACGTATGTTTTCAGTCTGGGCAGATACTATGCCTGATAGTATTGAACATTGGCAAAATATGCCATGTGATTATTTTCAGCTATGCTTTAACCCACAACTCAGTAGATGTTTTCAGCAGTGCTGGTCATGTCCTGGACCATGCAAACCGTTTGCAAGGCTTTCTGCATTTGACCATGGTAAATTTATCTCGCTCACTGAACATTTTTATTCTCTACGATTTTTACTAGCATGTTTCATCTCATAGCTCTTTCATGGGATCTTTGGATTTTCACAGAGACTCTTTGAATGCTAAATGATTCTGTTTCTACTCCCCAGGAAGCCAGCACAAATTTTGATCATAGTGTTCATTCTTATCCACGTGTCTTACACAGGTACCTAATGAAATCAAATTGTTATCATTGTACCATGATTCCTATTCGCACCAAATTCATATAGTTAAGTTTTTTCAGATGACTTTTGTTTTGGTCATAACCCCAGTTTCAGGTTTTTCAGTACACTGAAAGCAACTGCTTTCAAGTTAACAGAATCCCATCATATATAAGAAATTTATTTGGAGCTAAGTCTTACTTTTTTCCCTGCCTGTTAAATACTGGCAAAGGATTCTTATTTCTCTTACAGGATCATCATTTAAATTATTAGGATATAATTGTTTAACGTTATCACTTTCAGCAATTCTGACTGAAACCATTATATTGCATCTTTGCCATAATTATTTTTAAATTATAAGGTATTCCACATAGCACTATCCATTCTATATTTGACCAACATTATTTCCAAAATAAGAAGACAGATGATTACTGTGGGATGCTGACCACTCAAAACTCAAAACAAATCAATGCAAGGTACAAAGATTCAAATACTACAAGGTCACTTGTGTCAGAAAGAGCGAGGCCAGCAGGACCAGGGGAGCGATTATCCCCCTGTACTTGGCACTGGTGAGATCATGCCTTGAATCCTGTGCTCAGTTTTGGGTCTCTCACTACATGAAGGACATTCAGGTGCTGGAACATGTCCAGAGAAGGACAGTGGGGCTGGTGAAGGGTCTGAAGCACATGTTGCAGCTGAGGGAGCTGGGGTTGCTCAGCCTGGATAAAAGGACACTGAGGAGACCTTGCCACACCACACCTAGCTCAAAGGGTATTGTGGCAAAATAGGCATCAGCCTCTTTTCCCAGGTAACAAGTGACAGGACCATAGGAAATGGTCTCAAGTCACACAGAGGGAAGTTTAGCTTGGAAGAATTTCTTCAGTGAAAGGGTTGCCCAGTGGTAAAGTCACCATCCCTTGGGGTATTTTAAAGATATGTGGTGCTCAGGGACATGGTTTAGTGGTGGCAGTGCCAGGTCAACAGCTGGATTTATAAAAGTCTATTCCAATTTAAATTATTCTATTCTATCCTACTCTATATGATCTGTACCTTGTTACTTATGACCTCTTAGAAGGAATCTAAATATATAATGAAATTAGCTATTCCAAAACATAAAACTGACAGGGAGCCAGGGTGAACTGCCACAAAACATGTGCATAGCTTATTTTTGCAAGAAAAGTGCAAAGGACAATATTAAATGCTGGAGGCAATTTGTTTGTGGTTTTTCTCTCAGAACACTCAACATCCATGAGGGATGTGAATCTGGTTTTCAGACAGCAGCAATTAAAAAAAAAAAAAAAAAAAGATAAAAGGAAGCAAAAAACAAAACCTAACAGCAAAAGGTACTTTGACAGTCTCAGGAATCTTTTTGCCATGTTCATGAGAAGAGACATTTATGTTACTGCTTGTGGCAGGAGCCTTTGAAAGGCAATGTTTTTTGCCAGGATTTTGATAAAAATCAGCATGAAACAAGTAACTTTACAGTGCAAACAGCAGCTCTGTAAATGTCACCGATAGTATCTTCAACTACAGCTTTGATTAACCACTTCATGAAGGACATTTTCCTTCTCTTGTGCCAAAACTTTCTTAA
Organism: Sialia sialis; assembly: GCA_009812075.1. Taxonomy (NCBI): domain Eukaryota; kingdom Metazoa; phylum Chordata; class Aves; order Passeriformes; family Turdidae; genus Sialia; species Sialia sialis. Next base: position 51,764,796 of record VRYO01001463.1, read on the forward strand.
TGTCTTCTTCTCCACTGTTTGTGCACACCCATGACATCGTTAATTTCTTGAAATCATTTGTGGTCTTACACTAACCATATGGCTTCTGCTGACTTTGAGGTTGAATCTCAGATTATTTCTTATTTTAAGTGTAAGGAACAATCTAATTAAATACAAACATACCTTAGTATTGAAGAGAATGACAAGCTGGTTATTAGTTATCTGAAGCTACAACCGCAGTTTCATTTTAATTTGGTATTACATCTTCCGGTGATTTGTGAAGATGGTGTGTTATATGTAATCTAATTCATGGAATTCAGACACTGGCATTTTCAAATAACCTTCTGGCATTAGCAGCACTTGTTCTTGGACAATTGTCTTGGGAATCATTATGGTGCTTTAAAAAAAAAAAATTTAAAATCTCTATATTTGCATTATGCAGGAAAGAATTGGCTGAACTGAAACATGAAATCAAGTAAGAAACAAATGCTAGCTGTCAAAATCAACATGTCAAAAAATACAACTGTATCAATTATTGTAAAAAATGTTACTAATACATGTATTACCTGAGCGCATTTAATATTCACTACCTCAAGAAAAAACAAAATAGTGTACGTTTACTTGACTTACCTTGCTACCTTTAATAGTAATACAAAATTTAAAAATGCTATTCTGTAGCGTGCTTATCCTCCCCGCCTTTGGAACATTCTATTCACTCCTTATGCGTAGACATGGGATGCAAACAGGAGACTTGCTGAGTCTGGTTTTCCAAAAGAATAGGTACCTCCAAGCAAGCATGATTCAGTAAATTACATGGAGTCTGACAATTCTGAGAGCCAGGCCCATCTTCCCTATTTTTATTTTTTTTTTCATTTCTCACATACTAAAAGAGGTGCAGCTACTCCTTGCTAGAATATCAGAAATATGTGAACATTTTGGTTACACAATCTTTATGAAACTCTAAAGCTAAAATTACCAATATCTTTAAAACATTTTTAAAAATACACACTACTCTGATATTTCCCTGCAGATATAAATTTACTTTTTCAATGTCTTATATTTAGAAAAGATGATCTCACAATAAAACATATGTCTTAAAGACAGTTTGAGAAACAGACAGAGTACATATTTTATTTGCAGTGCTGCATGGGGAGTGGTGCTAATCTTTCAAAGAGAGGAAAGGGAAACACATACAGACAGTGAAAAAGGCAAATTTGAAAGAGGACTGTTTGCAAAAGCTACAGGCAGACTTGAGTGTATTTCCCACAACTACAACATAAAGAGCCCCAGAAAAGTAATCTGGGCACCTACAATCACACCAATTATTGTTTTCCATGTTTTAATCATCTGGCACCCAAGGGTGTCACACCTGTGCAGAACTAGAGAAGGAAACAGTGGTTGCATGTAACTTTTGGTATCAATAACTTGCCTTTTATCAAATGCTACATGTCACAAACATGAAAATTTTTCATATGGTTAAACTGTAACTCCTCCCATGCTTCTTGTAGAATGAAAGAGGCTAGGGAAGGGAATTTCCAATATACACTGGGCTGACCCTCTAAAAACAGCACAGTTAACTGAACACTATGGTCAAAGAAATAAATTATAAATCTTGCAGTTTTCAGGGGGAAAAAATGAAAACAATTCCTTCTGCTGGATTTATAGAACCCAGCATAACAAATTCTTTGAATGACTAGCACAAAGTGTTTCATATGGCCAAAACACAAGCCAGTTTTTCAAATACTTGTTTCAAAATTGCAACCTAACAGTAAAATAACTACTCCTAAAAGTAATTTGTCAGTTCTACATGAGATGGAGGTCATGCAGGAAGAAAGAATGCAATAAAGAAATAGGCAGAGCTGATTTTTTCCTGTGGTTTTAAAACAAATTAGCTGTCAAAGATATGCAGAATAACAAGAAATACTGTCTAATTAAAAATATTCAAGTATGTGAACATGATTGCTGGGAAAATAATGTTAATAATTTACTGGCTAGTTAGCTCCTTAGAACTGCCAGCTTTGGGCAGTTCTTGAAGTTGGGAATAAACTTTGTAGGTCTTCTATTAATTCATCATTCCACTCATGGCAAGTCAGTGACTGATGACGGTGCCAATGTTACCAAATAACATTCATTTATAATCAGCACTTTCAGATGAGAAACGCTTTTTAGGTGCATTTTGTATGCACCCAAACACAGCAAATCAAGCATGCCCTACAGACACAGGCTGTAATTAATTTATTTCTTTTAAAACCAAGAATGGAAATCTGCTGTCTCATGACATTTGAGGTACCAGTGAGTTTACACAAAAACTGAAGAAACAACTCCTCCCAGCAGGACTTCCAAGGTCTGCTGCTACACAGCTTAGGATCAAAATTTAAAAGCCACAACCAGAACATCTTGAAGAACATAGTGAGGCATCTACTTTCATGTGAGCAAACAGAGTTTAGGATTTACTGCAAAGACTTAAATTAAAAGTTCTCAATTAAGGACTTAGGCCCTTAATTGAAAAATGAGGAAGAAATATTCATACAAGTTCTGCCTGGGTAGCAATGCTGACTGTTCAGATATAATATCCAAACATCAATTTATTGTTATTTGCAAGCCTTTGATCAGAGTTTGAAAGTTCAGGGCTGTTTTCAATTGTTTGGTTTTTCTCTTTTTTCTCTTTTAAGGAACAATAAAAATGCTAAAGATCTACTTTCTGTTTGTCACAAACAAGGTCAAAAAGTTCCCAATCCAATGTCCCTTGGGACATTCAGCGTAAGCGCCTGGGCTGTAGCAAGCGCAGAATAGCCAAGGGAAGGGATTTCTCTTTCTTCAGCTATCATTAAAACATATGCAATGTCGGCCCCCCACAGGAAAAAAAAATATGTTGATAAACTTCAAAAAATACAGGGGAGAGTCCCAAAGACAGCAGAGGCTGAGGGACCCCAGGCTCCAAGACAAGGCAGTTTTGTGGTCACTTCACAGCAGCCCCCTGACCTAAGGGGAGGTTATAGAAAAGACAGTGCCAAGCACTTTACAGAGGTGCCTACTGAGATACAATAGCTAAAACCAGAAGCTAGGGGAATGTAAGAGACAAAGGGAAATAAATGAAATGAAATCCCAATGATTGTGAGATTAACAAAGCACTGGAAGAGGCTGTAGACCTCCATTTTCAGAGATTTTCAACACCCAGTAGGAAAAAGCCCTGAGCAGTCACAGTTAAATTCAGAGTTGAATTCAGCTGGAGATTGGAGACATCTCCCAGGGCGCCTCCCAACCTGGGATGCTGTGAAGAGGGAAACAGAAAGACTGAGCAATGCCCCTCCCATCACCCCAATCACCCCAAAAACCTGGGGCAGGGTTTGCCAGGCGTGTGGCCAACCTCAGCTGCTTCAAAAGAATGCATGAGAAACCCAAACCAAACAACTATGGAATTACTTGCTCCACAGGAGAAGATTATTCTTTCACCTCAAAACAGAGGCTCACTCCAGTGACTTGGCTAGCTCATTCTTTATGTTATTGTCTGTTTTAAAACAACTGCTATATTTTCATTTCTGAGTATTTCAATGACAACTAACTTGCATTAATTATGCAGGCAGGATACTCTGGTAATGAGACCTTCTTGCTCCTTCCAGTTTGCAATATTGTGTAGAATTAGAACAATCTTACTGTTATTCCATTCCAAGAGCAACAGGAAACAGCAAGCTCCACAAGGGGAAGAAACAAATGGAACTCCCCCAAATACAGTAACAGTACATACAGGCAGGAAATAACCTGATATTCTTCTGCAATTCTAACAACTCCAACTGCTTCATCCTCTACTAATGACCACTTGGGACCTTCTGCCACTTCCTTACTATTGCCAGTATGGCTCATCCAGCAGCCAAGTTGTACGAAACAAGACTTGTGTATTGCCTTTTTTCTCTATTTTAAAATGGACTTCTCTAAAGGGAAGGGTGAACTTAAATTAGGTCAACCCTGATTTTCTTCCCTACAAACAGCACAGGGGTATTGTCTTGTACCCCTCAGTCTGCCTACATGCTATGATAAAAATGTAGGCATCAGAAGAGGCTTACTGAGGCTGCCAAAAGTTGACTGTGCCTTATCTCACATAAAGTTATTGTATCTCTAAGCAATTTATGCCTAAAAGCACTGTGGTACAATTAACTGCAAGAATTTTTTTAAACACACATAAAATGACTATTGTTTAATTATGCTTTCAGAAAAATATTTGTCAGGATCTTCAAGCAACTGTGAAGCTTTACATGCAGATGGCAATTAAAAGCTGCAAGAAATAGGCTGTGTTTATGCACACCAACAGCATCATGATGTTGTTCATTCACTCAGTTCAATAAAAACAAATGACTAACAAATTAAACACTACAAGGTTAAAGAACATGTGACAACAAAGTCCATATACAAGTTTATAAGAAGTGGTGTAATGAAAATCATGATCTATAGAGATTCCGGTTGAAATATTTCCACAAACAGACACAGTGTCACACTGGTTTGTTGGGGGGGGTGTTGCCCAATTATGCTCTGAAGTGACGGAAGAAAGCCATAAACTTGACTATCTTGTTTTTAAGAACATAGCAAAGACACTTTAAATAAAGCAAATCTTTTAAAAGCTGGTTATTGACTTCCCTTCAATTTTGAGAAAATAAGCTATGGAATTTGTGGTTTTTGTTTACATAGCACTATGCTGCAAATACACGTGCCCCACATTTAGCTAACAAACAAGAGATTTGGATCATACTTCACAGATATTCTCCAGATTACAGTTATTTGACATGTTAAATGTCTAGACAAGAAAGAAGGAGGAGGAAGGAGCAGAATCAAAATGACTATGCAGCTTTTCTAGCTGATGGTAGAGTTATCACAACAGAATGTCTTTGGCCAAAAGCACTACACCCTGAAGAAAACAATTTTATTATTTAACGTTCAGAAAACGCACAAATATTTCTCTATGACTTTCTATGCAGAGACATACTATTACAGTAATTTCAAGCGTATAAGGCACACCAGAGTGTAAGGCACACTTCCAGGTTCAGCTCAAAACTTCATTCAAAAAGGTGCATCTCATACACATGAAATTACTGTACTGCCCTCAAAGAAAATGTTGATGGTGTCAATGAGTCATGCAAAACCAAAGAAAATAATTACAATACTGTGCTTGCAACTGGGAGAGCCCTTCAAAATATATGAACCAGAAACTCTGGTCTTTGACAAAGTTTTGAAGGGTTAAAACATGTCATTTCTTTTAACTTGTTTTGTAGAAGTGTATGAGTATGTAACTGTGTCAAAAAAACGGTGTTATTAAGGAATGTAATAGGACAGGTTTTTAAAATTCTAAGCACGGAGTGAAGGAGCAATGAATTTAAATGTTTTTGAATACCTCTTTAAACAATAATTTTTGTTTAAACAGATGATAATATGATCTAATATTTATTTATGGTTGTAAAAGTTTTCTACATACATACATACATACATACATACATCAAGACAAATTTCCCTCACTTTCCTTCAGCTTAAGAATTAATCTATTCTCAGTGACCAGGAAACTGCAATTCTGAAACATGTTGTAAAAAGCCACAAATATACCTAGGGAAGAAAAGCTCAAACAAACAGACGTAGCGTCTGTGTAACCATTTTGCATGTTCCAGACACTTCCCAATATATGAGAAGGTAATAAAATGAAATACAGAGTAAGTGTCACGGTACTTGCTTGCTAGATTTCCTTGACAAATCAACAGAGAAGCATAATGCTGTAACCAACATCACCTTTTACAGCTGGAGATTTATAAATTTGGATAAAGGCCTACTGCCAAACTGCAAAAGTGGAGGGCTTACACTGTCTACCCAGCATGTTTCACTGATCATTCCTTACCAAGCCTTTGCGACCTCAATCTGCACTTAAAACAAGCTAAAGTTAACATATACATGCAACCTGGAATACATGACAGCTAGCAAAGTAAGTTTAGTGCTCCTCAAAATAGCTAGGAGCTAATTTCTTTAAGAGTACATCTTTTAACAAAACAAAACCAACATACAGTTTATTGAGTGGCATTAACACAAGTAGGAAAAAGACAGCACTTGTTTTTGTTTAGCATCTCTAACCACATAGTGTTTGGCATGCTTCAGCACAATAGCAGTCCAGAACACACCCCCTTAACTGTTCAGGAAATCATTTCCAGTCACCTACCCAACTTCTGATCCCCGCTTGAATACCCACCTGATACTTCAGTTTTAATTTATGGTTCTGTCAAACTGTATTAACAAATTAGTGGCTTGGAAACAGTAGAGAGTATGTAATGTCTGGACTCCCAGGCTATAGAACATTTTGCCCAAAAGGGACTGATTAGTGTATCACTCACAAACGCAGTCACCAAGTTTTACTTCCTTTCTAAAACACCTTCCAAACTTAAGGCTACTGGAATGAACTCAGAAGAGCTACACTGTGCTGCCTATATAAGTTGCAAAGGTATCCTTGTCCTGAAACTCCTTTTTTTAACGGGAATGCAGATTTACATAATCTTCGTCCCTTTCTCTTCAGAACTGGACAATTGATAGGAAACTCAGAGCTGTTAATTTCTACAGTTAATCTTAATGGTTGATTTTATGCTTGCAAATGTTATTCTAAAGTGTTAGAGTAAATAGAACACTGCACTGTTGTTGATTTAAGTGATTATACATACTTTCTCCCATCCAAAGGATTATTTACTAAGGCAACAAACTCAAAATGAATTAAAAAGTACTTCTTTATATTCATGGTGGAATTCACCCATGGAATTCATTGCCACAGGATATTATCAAAGCTAACACTGCAGCTCAGATTTAATAATATAAAAGAAATTAAAATACAGAATAGCAACCTTAATGTGACATTCAGATTTTACAACTGCCTACTTAATATAGGAAATAGACAGGTAACCCCTCAGGAAAAGAGAAGCGCATTAATACAACCACATCCTGAACATAATGCATCAAGGGATATACTTCTAACAAACACACCAAAACAGTTTATCTGACATAAAAAAACCTCCCACTTTCTTTCAGTAAAATAATGAGAAGGCTCCCTCACTCATGTTCCTGGCAGCAAAAACTGCACTTTCTCTGAAAACTTCTTATCTACACACTACCAGCTTCTGACCTGTTTAGTTTCAGTGACCTGTCAAGATGACAGAATGAAGATCTGTGATCACCACTAAAGTAATGCTACAGAAAACTTTTGCCCTAGAAAACAAATCTGGATTGATTTAGTTACAAATATTGATCAATCTGCTGCAGTACAGGAAAAAAAATTTACAGTCTCTTACTAGTAAACCATGCTTAAAGTGTATTTTGAACTGCCTAAAGATATTAGAAAGGCTAGTACAATCTACTGACTACACAGACTTTTTCACTAATTAGAACATGCTAACTTAATTCTTCACAATAGAAACTAAATCTGTTTTTCAGAGTGCTACAGTCTAACACTTGAAAGTAGGAAATGGTGTTTCTCAAGTGAAACATTATCCTCAAAAAAAGACACCACAGCTTCACACCAGCTATCATTTCCAAGTGAAAAGATATGAAGACAAGAAAATGTGGAGCATAAACACACAGCAGGTTTACACATCTGTAGAAAAGATTTTACTGTTCTGGAGGAGGACATAATTTGGTGTCCCTTTCAGATACAATCCTTTGGATGACAGACTTCCTCCCAAGACTCCTTTTAGCAACACCAGCCACTCTGAAATTGTTCAGATTTTGCCAGCATTTGCAACTCTACTACTCCAACAAACGCGTTGTTAAAAATGCAACACAAAATTATTTTACTGTTTAAGTGGCTAAAACTGTTGAACTCTGTCCCCCTGCCTATTGTGTATCAGTTATTGTTTCCTGCATTTTTGGACTTCCAGCAAATACCTGAAACAAAAAGCACCATAGCTATACATGTACAGGCGCAATAATAGTATCATTCTCTTCCGTGGTCTCCATCAGAAACATCCACCAAAAAATGAGTTATCACTATCATTTCATGTTTTGCTTTAACTGTTCTGATTTTTAAGAACAAACAAAACATGGCTCAATGTTGTACCTGCAATTTAGAAGACAGGGGATTTCATGCATTACAAGATCTACATGAGTTCCAGCACAACAAATAAAGGATTCAAATGCTTTCCAGTTCTGACAGTCACCAGGCAAACTGGCCACTTTCTTCAAGTAACTAACCAGTCAACTGTCTCCCACTGATTTGCATTCCCATGTTCCATGTTCAACACTATTTGCGGAACAAGTTACCCACCAGGTAAGCCTTAACCCTTGCAAACTTATAGGTTCTGGTTTTTAGCTCATCTTAGTAATTAAGTGGATTCAAACCACTTAACAGATCAGTTAGGATAAATAAGTAGTGAAGGTAAGAACTTACAAAGAGAAGTTGTATTCCTATTTTTTGTGGGATTCATCTTTAAGTGGTTTTCCAGCCTTAGTGCTAGGGAAGAAGCAGAGACAGTCCAGCAGAGATGGCTGTTACACAAGAGGGAGCACTGTACTTGAAGCAGACTGCTGCCCAAAAACTCTTTCCTCTGGATCATATTTGACTCTAGGTGGAAGACACAGATTGCAATGACATCTTGTGCACAAGAACATCTAACCCTGTGCCTACAAGCCTGGAAAATGTTGCTCCTGCAAGGCTGTCTACACACTGCTCCCACTTGATGCCTTTCATCTGCTCCCATCAAACAAGGCAAAACTTCCTGTAACCAAAGAACACAGGTGAAATAATTTAAATCATTTCAATGGGGAAGGAAAACTTCCATTTTAGCTGGTTTAGGATCTCTTAGTCAAACTGATTTCCAAATTAACTTTTTTTTTTTAGCATGCTACCCACTAATGGTTCCTAGACTTTTTGTTGCTGTGACTAATTCTTTTATTAGTGTTCTGGGACAACAGCAGAGTTTTAGAATGTAATAGGAAGCCTATGTGAATGTTATTGTGCTGGTCCCTATCATTCTCTTAGTACATCATAATAAATATTCCCCAACCTCACCATTATGACAAACCCCACCAGTCAGATCTCTGCCTTCTTTTCAGTAACTGACCAATTTTAGAGCATAATAAGCATGGCTTCTACAGGATGTTTATTTCAACCTTAAAAATATGTCAAAGCTTTTTGATATGTATGTGTACATTGTCACATGCAATGCCACTACACAAACTGTCCTCTAGTCTGAACAGTCCTACATCACAACTTGCTAAGTCATCACCATGACATCACCTGCAGAGACAGGCACATAAAAATCATTCAGTCACCTGAAAGCTGCAATAAAATGTCATATTCTATGATCATTTCTTGAACAGTCACCTCCAGTGAAATCAATGAAAAGCATAAAATAAATAATAATCCAAGCACAGCATGATTCACTGCCTCCACTGGCTTGCCTTAGTATTACAGTTGTGCAATTTATTCTCCCTATAGGAAATGTGAGTAGCAATAATTCAAAGGAGTGAAACACATAAGGAGGTAATGGATTCTGAAATACACTTCAAATGTGTAATTTAAGAAGCATTTTAGTACCTGGTAATGTAGTAATTCAGCTGTTTCCCCTTCAAAATTTTCATCAATATTTGTTAATTTGGGACTAAAAAAAAAATTTTAAAAAGTGACTCAAGCATCACCTTTTCCTTCCAAGGCAGAATGCAGACCTCACCCCCTCTGAGACTTTTCCATCAGGTGAATATAGGTAAATTTGAAAATACTGTAATGATTTAAGAAATATTCTCTGCAACACAGTGCTCATATTCTGAAGAGATGCTACTTCTGATTAATTCAGTATCATTCTGTACTGATTGCTGAAAGGAGAAATAAAAGAAAAAAGTCAAGAAAAAGAATTCCTGCTATTTACCAGGAGTTTAAGTATTTGGCTCAAAAAAAGTAGTGAAAATTTCCAAATAATATCTGAACTCTGCCAGAAAAAAAAAATTCTAAAGTATTTTCTTTTTACCTGCCACTGTTTACAAAACACTGATACCTGCACTCCACCCCCCAGAAAACCCCAAACTTCCTAGAAGCTTCTACAATTCTTAGTTCATTTGGGTCAAAATTCAAGAGTTCAGAAAGCAAGTATAATTTCTGGGAGGTACTTGGCCCAGGCAATTACCCTCACTGAAGCCCATTTGCTGCTAACACACAATCCAATAGCCTCAATCAAAATGCAGAGAAAACCATTCTCTGGAAAAAGGTCCTAAGTGTTTCTTTCCCCAGCACCCCATTTGAAAATAACCATATTTTTCTTAGAGAAAACTAATGAATTGTGTGTGAACTAAAATAATTGGAAGCAGTGTAATTAAAAACTTATCAAGTAAGCCAGCTTTGTGGTTCAAGTCTCTGTAAACCAAAGAAAGCAATTACCAAAAGATTGCTCTGATGCCTTACTCCAATACGAAAAATCACTTCTTGCATTTTTCAAGTACATATGACTAACAAAAAAAGACATATTCACACCAAGGCTCAAGCTTTACGAAACAAAATACAAAAAGCCCACTTTCCACCACTAGTGCCAAAAGCTCCCTCTGCTCTATTTGTTATTTGTTTTTCAGCACTTACTACTACAGTACAGAAAAAAAAAAAACAATCACATTGTAGTAATCACACTAAAAAAACAAAAATCCAATAAAGTACCCAACTCTCTCGGTCTTATTACAGAACACACTACTTTATTGAAATAAGTTTCACATTACTCTAGGTTACTATTCAAACTCTAGGATTACACTGGACTGAATGTAAGATTTTTATCATTAAAACGTGATAGGATCAAAGCCTACAACCAAAGCCTTTCATTTTGTGCGAGTTGAATTATCTGTCTTCATCAGATGCTCAGGATACATCAATCTTGAGATTTAAATGGAAACATCTAGGCTTACCTGCACAAGATTAGACTCTTAAGTGCTACAGATATGATCCTAAAAATTCTTACAAGGAATTGTGTTTTCTCACTTATATGATACATGATCAGCTTGGCAAGTATTTCTTCCCAGCAAATTGACTTTTTTTCATAAATGCAAACTATCATTAGTATTTCTTTTAAAAGTCTGTAAACCTCAGGCATTTAAGGTACTAAGACTTAAAGCATTAAACATTTTAACAGTGTTTAAGGAATCCATTTTCAGCTTAGCAGATGTGTTATTTTTAATGAGTTTGCCACAGCCGCCATTGCCCTCCACCTGGTCAGGGCTCTCCAACCTCATTACTTTTTAGTCTTTGAAACAAAAAAAAAACCCAAATTGTAGCATGATAAGAAACTGCAGTAATTGAGCACTTTAAAAATCACACACAATGAATTCTGAACCAAAAGAACCACTCTGTATTTCCACCCTTTTGGCAGTGCCGAACACATTCACTGCCCAGACAGGGGCAGGAGACAAGAGCATCAGTCTCACAGTGAGTCCTTGTGGCAGCTTTTCAGCTGCGGATGTAACCTCACCGTAAGTCATACAAAAAAACATCACTCTAAAAAGCATTTTCCAGAAGCCCATGAAACACTTCCTTGATGCTTTGGAAAGGAAGAGAGCACTGGCTCAGGGAGGGCTCAGGGATAACTCAGGTGCAGATGCAAGGCAAGTGTGAGAGTGAAGCAGGCTGGACTATGTTTTACCCTAGTGAGGGCTCTGCTAAGAGCTTGTAAAGGGTTGGGGGTGGGTAAAGAACAGCTACAGTAAACTAAGGTGAGAGAAAAGCTGTTCATCTATTTACCAATTCCTCTCTCAAATCCAACCAAACAAGATCGCTAGGTCCAAACCCGAAAGTTCCGCAGTGGGATTTCTTTTCCATACTCAAGATGGGAAGTACCTCTTTCAGGTTTATATTTCGATTAATCTTCAGATGAGTAAGATTTATGAGCATAAGCAATCCATGACAACATCAGTTCTCATCTGTGGAGGTATTACTGCAATGCGAAAGTACTTCTGCATTACTAGATATCGGGAGTAAGGACAGCAAAATAATTTTATCTGAACTTGTTTTGATACAAAGAGTCTGACAACAGACAGATTGAGCACCTGATAGAACAATACCCCCTCCTATTTTAATACCACAGCAAGATATTATGTTATTAGAGTAATACTAAAAAAATTCACCTAAACACCATTTCTTTTCTGGAATCCTTGCTTCTCCCCACATGTCTTTCCAGTAAATTCATCCTCATACTTCAATGATCTTTAGTAAATTTAAAGAAAATGTGGAGCCCAACTGATTCCAAACAAGGAGTTATCTATATGACTAACGCTGGCTTTGAAAGACCTGCCTAACATCCTCACCCCTTGGTTTTAAGGGCATCCCACCACCTGTCCCATGCATTACTACTCAGCTCCTCCACACACAGCATTCCTGCACACCAGCCACCCGGTGGCACAGGAAGAGCCTTAAAGCCCCTCATCTGCTGCCATGGGCCAGTGGAACTGTGCCCTTCCCAGCACCAGAGGTGGCCACCCTAGCCCAGGGCTGGGCACCTGCGGGGAGCCACGGGCTCTGGACGGAGCAGAAAGCGGGTGCAGATGCTGGCAGTGGTCTGAAAAGCTGCCTCCATCTCATCCCTCGCACTACCGGGCTAACAGCACCCACCACACGGCCTCAGGCAAAGCGACGGGAGGAAAAGTGCATTTTCACTCCCAGGCCGCGAAAGCAGGAGGGCTGCACACCGCGAGGCACCAGGGAGCGCCCTGGGTTCCGCATGTGGGGCTGAGGATGGGATCCGCGTCCTCCTTCCCAGAGGAGAAGTCGGAGGCAGGGAAGGGCACCTGGAACCAGAGTGTGGGGCAGATCCCGGGCAGGGTGGAGGGAAAGACGCCGAAATAGAGAGGCGCTAGCCGGGCCACCATGGGGTTAGTCGAGGGCAAAGCCCCGGCAAGGATGAGTGTTTCGGGCATCCCGGTCCTGGAAGGACGGCGAGGCCGCATGGAGAGCGGGAGTCTCTGCCGGCAGCCCCGGCGCCCTCTCCGTGCGGCCGGGAAGGGGCTGGCGGTGGCCCGGGAGCAGCCCCGGAGCCCCGCAAGGTACGGCCGGCACCGGGACTGAGCATCGACGGGTTTCTCTCTGCCCCGTGCCATTCCCGGCCCCCATTCCCCCGCGCCGCAGCCCTCCACAGCCCCGGCGGGCACCGCACCGGCCGAGCTGCCCTCCGCAGCCGCGGCTTTCGAGGCCACCCCGTCCTCCTGCGATCTGAGGAGCAATCGGGACCTAGCCAGGGTTTTTCCAAATTGTGCGGAGGGCACGGATTAATATTAACATATTCACTCATGGCTGGACACCGCAGCTCTCCATCCAAAAATAATTAGTTTCTTGGATGGCCGCCTGCTAAGTAAGGCGATTTAATAAACTGAAAATTCTCTCTCGGAGTAAGGAAAATCTACCTCCCGAAAATCTCCGCAAACTGCTCCTTCTGAAAGACGCTCACTCTTCCCTAACACGGCGGCTGAACCAGCCTGCCTGGAGGGCAAACCCTGAATCCTCCTCTCCCACGCATTGCCCGAGGATGCGGGACGACGCGGGACTCGAGAACCAGCGGCAGCTGTTCCGAGCGAAAAGCCGCGGAGCCCCGCACACCAACGGCGACAAAAATTACCAACAACAACAAACGCATAAGAAATTATGGGCGAGTTCAGAAGTTTAAAGTTTCTTGGAAGAAACAGCGGAACGGGGGGAGATGCCACGAGGACGGAGAGCGGAGCATCCCCCAAGCCGCCGGCCCCGGCGGGCAGCGACGGCGGTCCCACGGCCCCGGGACCCATGGAGGGAGGGAGGGAAGGAGGGAGGGACGTACCGGCAGTCAAGCACACGGGCAGGAGCAGCCGGAAGGTGAGCCCGCACACCACCTCGCTGGCCATCGCGCCGGGCGGGGGTCGCGGCCGGCCGGCCAGAGAGCCGTCCCTTCTCTGCGCGCCACCGCCGCTCCTAGGGCCGCCCGTCAGCGGAGCCGCCGCGGCGGCGGAGCATCGCCCGTCCCCTGCTCGCCTCAGCCGCGCCGCCTCACGCCTCCCGCCGCATCCCGGCAGCAGCCCATGCAAGCAGCGCCACGCCGCGCCGCGCCGCACCCCCGTCCCGGGGCACGCACACGCCCGCCCCCTCGGGGCTCCCCCCACCGCCCTCCCCCGCTCGCCCGACGGCGCGGGCCTCAGCCGGCGGCACCCAGGGAGCGCTCCGCGCCAGGGAATTGCCCCGCTCCCCTCTCCGCCCCGCCCCGGTCTCCTCCGCCCCCGCCCCTGCCTGCGCGCCCCTCCGCCGGCACCGTCCTGCCACCGCGCCGGCTCCCGGTCTGAGCTCAAAACTTCGCCCGCCTTCCCTAACGCTTCTTTTCGGGCTGGTTTTGGGGAGGGGTGTTAACAATTTTTTTTTTCACTCTTTTTTTTTTCTTCCTTTTTTCTTATTTAAATTTTTGTTGTTAACGAGGTTATTTTCTTGACTGGGGAACGGTTTTCTCTCACTTACCGCCCCTCCTCCTTCTCCCCTCCTTCCCCCTCCCCTTTCAGCAGCACATTTAGGTCCACAAGAAAATTGTCCCTTGGAAAAAAATAGATCTCCGGTGGCTGGAATGTATTTGACTTTTCTGGAAAGCTTTTTACGCTTTAAAATACGGTGCTGGTTAGAAAATACTGTGGGTTTAAAGGGACCGCTTCAAGGCCCGGCTGGTGTGTCCCTGTGGGTGTACTGAATGAACATCACAGCCGGAGTTGAAATTGTGATGCTGTAAAATAGAAAGTTATTTATGTTATTATCAATACAAGCAAAAATGTCTTTCATTTTTGGCAATGTATTGCAATCCCTCATATTCAAATGAGGGAAGTTTGGATTGAACATCCTCTTCCTGGGGGCAGTGCTTTAGGTAACTTCACTACCATGCAAGATCTGGGGTAAGAGAAAGCAGGAGCAGCGATCCTGTGGTCCTTGACATGATTTCTCAGCCCTTCCTCCTGGTGAAAGACCTCATCCAGTCCTACTTCAAATATAAAGAGTCCTAAATTTTGCTCTTGAAGTCTTGTTTGAATGTTTGTTTTGGGTTTTTTTTACTCTTATAATTGCTTAAGCATATTTTGCTTTCCTATGCTTTCTAAAAGAAAGTATTTTCATATCCTTCTTGCAGGGAAAAATTATTGCAAACATGAACATGACTCACAGGAAAATATAAAGGGACTTTTAAAGAAAAAAATTAGAACTATGCATTTGGGAGATTCAAATGACAAGTGTTGAGCCATACAGACATCTGACTTTTGTTTTATGAATAATGGCAATTATTTGGATATTCAAATATTATGTAATATGCTAACAGAACCCGATACAAGTAGAGAACTCTAGACTAACATATATGAAAATGCCCAGGAAGGCTAAGAAAAATCAGCTACAGACAGTAATTCCATGTGCCTAATGAGTCAAATAACAGGAACCCCATCACCACAGCCTAAGCCTCCTCTGAGGAGGTACAGTCAGCTCACAGGCAGGGTGTGGAATTAAAATGTAAACTCTGTCTCAACAGAGATTGTAAGGAAGCCCTGTCCCAGCAGGATGAATGTGATGCCTCGGTGTCAGGGCACAGCCTGTGAAGGTCGCTCCCTCCCTCCCCACATTCAAGTCCAGCGTAGCTCACCCACACCTCTCGAGCATGAGCCAAGCCTGGATATGTGATTCTCAATCTCCTGGCACAGGTTTCTGTGCGCATGAATCTTTGTGAATACACCTAGTGATGGTGCCTGTAGATGGCAGAACTCTAGGATCAGCAAGTACTTAGTCTGCTAATGTGTCTGATCAGTCTCTGGTAAAGTTAATCCCAGCATTGTTCTAAGACCACAAGATCCATCTCAAATATTTTAAGTTTCCAAGGAAGCTCTCCTGTCCTTAGAGGCTAGGAAGGAGCAGTTAATAGTAGTCTCTGTGTGTAGGATACATGCACAGCTGAAACATTTTGTGCACTTTGGCAACGCATTTTCAGATATTGATCAGGGTTTTGGGTTTTTGGTTTGTTTTGCTGTTTTTGTTTTGGTTTTGAGTTTCTCAAAGTCACTAAAGCAAGCATGAAGTATTTATTATCTTTAAAGTAGAATTACCAAATCCTTTACTTCAGAAAGCATTTGTTTTCTGCTAGCATTTGGGAAATAATTAGCTAGTTTTCGATACTTACCATTCACACTGTATGAAAAGAGGAGTTTAAATAAATGTATTGCTCCTTACATTTTACCAGACTGTTCATCTACTGCAAAATTTGTGCAGCCGCAGTGCCACCTTTTGGCTAAAATGCCTTTCGTGTAAGTAACAATGTCTCTTTCCTGCAACTGTGGGTGTTAACTGTTAGCATACATGGGATTTTGAGAGAGCAACAAAACATCCATGGTCCAACAACACACCTCTGGACTGGTAAAAAGTATAAAGAAGTGCATGAAGCCTTACCAAGAATTGTGTACACCTTCTGTACCTCACTGTTGACAGAAATAATAAATGCATTACCTTGAAAATTGGAGAGGCACTTTAGCCAGCATGGAAGCAATAAAGCACAGGACCAAGTAAAATATAGAAAGAGAAACTGAATTAATGGGGGAAGTGTCTGTTGGATTAAGCGTTCTGTAATAGAGAACAGTGATTAGAAATAGGCCAGGAGCTTATTTAGCTAATGCCAGGTTTTTTTCAAGTGACATAAAAGCAATTTGAATATAAAGCAAGAGGTTTGCTTCTTCCCTAAGGGCATACAACTTATTGAAATCACATTGTGGGCCACACAGTTTTCCTCTTTCCCTCTGCAAACCACAGGAAATTGCCAGACTCAGTGAGTCCTTCAGCATCCAGTAAATGTGCTAGCAGTGGACGTAGCTGTCTCATCACCTATCAGCATTTCTTTCTCTTATTTTCAGCTACCAGGATCTCAGCCCCCAGGTGTGTGACACCCACCTTATGTGAAAACATTTTAGCACTCAGGAGGCTGATAAAGCCTTAATAAAGAATGGGAAGAAGATATTACTTTTATGAAATAAGAAACTTCAACCATTAAAAGTTTTGCTCTACTTCATCTTATCACCTTCTCTGTAGTGATAACTCAGGGTTTTTTTTGAAAAATGTTGTTCCCACTCCATCCAGTGGTCAAAATCAGTGGAAGTGAATAGAGTCAGAGGCCAAGAGAGCTACTGGGGGGGAAAAAAAGACCAGAACGTATCGTGTCACCAATTCTGTTAGGTAGAATATAATAATTTAGAATCAGTGGTTGAAGTTGACCATATTGAGCTGACTGTCCAAAACAGTCCTGTTCAGAAAAATAGCTTCTAATTGCTTGAGCTTTCTTGTTTGTTTGGCCGTTTGAATCATGAACTCATGCCTTTGTTCTAACAGTCAGAGACTCTGAATAATAAAACAAGGGCTTGACTGTGGATACATGAATATATGTATATATTATGTGATCACACAATCTGGACAGTTGGCGAGCTCCAAATGAGTGCTAAACTGGCTGAAGAAATAAAACTCCTCTATGTAAAGAGGCAGCAAGGCATTAAGTTCCACTTAGAGGCAAAAGAAGTTACTGAAGCCTTTTCAGGGCAGTCACTGCTGTGCAGTGCTGGTTTATATTTGTTATTCTTACAATGTGAGAGTCCTGCTTTGGGGACCTGTGGGGAAGGAAATGGCTTTAACATTTGCAGTGATGATTAACTAGCGTGTTATGTCTCTTGATCCATGCTCCCTAAGAATACATGAAAACATCCTACTCCTCGTACCTATTCTCCTCCTGCTCAGTCCTGTCAGCAGCTGGGGGAACAGCCTGCAGTGGCTCACCAGGAGTCAAACAGTTCAGTTTTTAAGTTCAGCTCACATTCAGCTCTGACTGAAGCTGTTATTGTTCACTTCCAGCATGAAATTCAGTTCAACTTCAAAATAATATTCAAGTTCAGCTCTGGTTCAAGAAAAGTTTAAAAAAAAAGTAGTTCAAACTGATTTTTGGTTTAGAGTAAGTTTAACTCCCCAGAACCAGTGGTAGTCAGTAACTATTTGATCTTCTTAAATTATGAGCTTGTCTTGCCTTACAATAAGGAAATTCATTCCACTCAAATGTATGCTGAGTAGGCATCCTTAGAAATGTTCAGCTGCCCCAGCAGAGCAGGAAAGTTTCTTAAGAGCCTCCAAATTTCCTCCATGCTTGATTTATCTTCCATTCATTAATCCACAATTTCACTACTCATTTCAGACGAATTAGAACTGGGCACAGGGTATGCAGAAACTTTCTAAAATCAGATACATTACCAAAGGTCTGATTTTTTTTTGCCTCCTAGCCTTTGTTAGTGTTCACAACTCCTGTCACAGAGTCTGTCTAGAACTTTCATCTTGCTTAGTAAATACCTATTTGTAGAAACTTGCTGATTGCTGGTCTTGTTCTGATGGGTTCTGCAATCTGATCAATTAGGAAGCATCAAAATATTATTACCTTAACCTGAGAATGACGTACAACCCAACAGGAGAGATCTGTCATGTACTCAAGCAGTCCCAGTTTCATCATATTTTGTAGGACGTCAAATCTGTCAGAATCCAAATGGTGCCTAAGTGTTATTGTATGTTGATGCAATTTTAGAGGAAATCTGTTCTTGACTACTGAACTCTTCTATGTACATCAGAAGTTAATCATTAGGAGCAACATTCATTATGACTGTTAAGGGAAATGGTATTGTATAGTGGTCAGTGCAGAGCACTAACAAAACAGAGCTGCTCACTGCATGGATGGAAACCAAATGCATTCCTAAGCTCCTCCGGTGTTATTGTGTGGCTGCATCAATAACACAGGAAAGCCCTTCCATATCCATTAACAAGAGAGGCTAGACAAGGTGGAAGCTACTGGGATTTTCACACAGAGCTGTGACATTACATACCTCTGAATTTAGTCATATCCGGAGTATATTTTAGAAATTATACATGAATTGTGTTTGCTCCTTTCAAATCGAGTAAGCTTCAGCAGGTGAGCTACTGTTTTGTTTGTTTGCAAGCTTCTCGGTGGAATGAGAAATATAGGATAGCCTCAACAGTTCAGGATTCTTAGTAATTTTAATATTTTTCAGATTAGTTTATCAGATTTCTGTGATTGCTGAGGTAAATTATGCCAGGGAATTTTAAGCACCACAGCTCAGTAGTGATTAAAAAAATAGGAAAAATAATTCTAATTCAGCATGCATTGTTTACCTGCCTGCATGTAATAATGTTATAAATTGGAAGAATTTTTGAAAAGATTATGCAAAGTCTGAAAGGATTGTTCAATAAACAGTGAACTGTGAATTTTCCCCTGCATGTTCAGAGTCCAAACATGAGCAGACTGTCAAATAACAAACAGGCATGTCACATAATTAAAACTGTCTAGTAAAAGAGCAGAGCTTGTCAAGAGCATTTTTAAGTCTGAAAAAAACCACAAGTAATAAATTTCCTACTCATCACCGAAAAAGAATTAACCATTTAGAGTATCTGTTTGATACATTTACATTTCAAACATATTTTAAAGAAAATTTTTAAACAAGCTGGAACAATACTATGAAATAAAATTATTCCTGGTCATGCTCTGTAATCAAGATCATTGGTTTGACTATGGATAATTACAACATGATCATAAAGTGCGTGATGAAATTAAGTGGTTCCAAGATACTCCTGCCCAGATTGTTGTAAACACAGAACTGTGCAAAAGATCTGAGCTAGCTGGAATTAAAACATGAAACATTCATCTGGACTCCTTTGGAAATGGCTGTCAGCGATGCTCTGCTGTGGTGAGGATATGATTAGTAGCTGGCAGAGAGCTGGGCCTTTGTATCACAGAAGCACTGTCGCAATTTACACTTCTGCTGGCAGCATCAAGTGCAGAGCAAAGAGAAATGAGGCTGAGCAGATCCCAAAGCAGGCTGGACCAAAACCAGAATTCTCTGTGGAGCTGTGTAAGAGTAAAATAATAGGTTTATTACCCAAGTGTAAGAGCAGACATCACTTCACACACCTGTGCTTCAGCCAGAACTCCTTTCCTCCAGCTGAGCCTACGCAATCAAGGAGACCACTAACTCCTGCAGGTCCTGAGCTCAGATCCAGTTTAGGCTGACTGTGACTGAAATGCTGGGCAGTGGGCAGGCATGCCCTAAAAAAACTCTTCTTTGCTCACGTAGGATTCGTGGGCAGGGAGCACTCCCTCCTAGTGAGACAACGAAATGCTTTTAGTCTGATGTCTCTTTTCAGTTTCCCCACATCTTCCAACTCATCCCTCCCTGCCTTTCTGCAGAGCCTACTATTGCAACACCTGCTCTTTTGCAAGGGCTGCAGAAGCACAACCTGTCCTTTTGCTTCCCTTTAAATGGACACTGAAAAATCCTTATAAAATCACTGTGTGTTGTTACCACGCCTTAGGCGGATCTGCAATGTAAGGAAGCAATGAGAGTTTGAGGTTGGAAAGGGAAGTGGCTCCAGCAGGACTCTGCTAGAAAAGCTGCTGGCATCCTTTAGGTCAGTCACCTGATGGGTGAGCAGACACAGTCCATCACCTCTCCCTTTTTCTCATTTTTCCTGTTCCTCCAGGATAAACTCCTTGAGAAAAGACCTTAGCAGCTAAAGGATAAATTTGGCTGGGAGGAGATGGACAAAATGAGGAAGAGAAGGGAAGGAAATGATTTTATATTCACACACACATGTGTTTCATCGCTGTCTTCGGTAGGAAAGAGGGAATCAAGAAGTAGGAGAGGAAGTCAGCTGATGAATGGCTCCAGGCAAAAGAGAGAATTACCTGGCAGGGTTACTCCATACAGCAGTATACATTTAAAAATAATTTTTTTAACTAACTGGTTTGGATAGAGTTATCTGTCCCCAGAGCAACCAACAATGGAAAACCAAGCAACAATAATTTTCCATTTCAATGACTGGTGCTATAATTAGATAATAATGCTAGAAATTTAGTCCACTTTGAGGTGAAACAGGAAAGTCATGCATGCTGCCTGACAGCTAAAGAAAAAAAAACCAGCAAAACTGTTAATTCATTTACAGGGACTGTTTCTGCAGTCAGACAGATATTTCTTCAGTAGTGAAAATTCAGCAGCTCCAAATAATTACTGCTGAACATGAAGCTTCTTGCTGAGCTCTCAAACATCATGTGACACCAAGGATCAGACACCCTGCACATAATTGGTGACCTGGACAACAGGCATGGACTGTAAACTCTCCTCTAAGCCAAGGAGTCAAAGCTGGCAAAGGACAAGCACATTGGCCACTGTGAGAAAACCTGGAATACCACTGCTTATAACATCTGTTTCATGGCACAAGAGGACAAGCTTGTCTTAGAAAAACACTGCCTTAATTCTTAAGAGGAAGAACACCACTGGAAAAAGCATACAAAACTTACAGAACACATGACTGGAGTCACAGGATGGAATCCTAATTAATATTTTTGGTCAAAAAAAGCTCAATTTTAGTTCTTCGTCCAGATACCAGTTTGATTAAACATCATAAAAAATACTAATTAAAATCCATCCAAATAATCTAAATATCATTTTCTCTCTAAGATGTGAGGGAACCACTTCAAGTTATGCCAGAGGAGGTTTGGATTGCATATTAGGACAAATTTTTTCACTGAAAGGGTTGTCAAGCACTGGAACAAGCTGCCCAGGGAAGGGATTGAGTCACCGTCCCTCAAAGTATTTCAGTAATGTGTAGATGTGGCACTTAAGGACGTGGTTAATGATGGACTTGGCAGTGCTGGGTTAGTCATTAGACTCAATGATTCCAAGATCTTTTCCAACCTAAATTATCTCGGGATTCTGTGATTGTGCATGTTCCTATGGTCTGGGGTACAAACTGAGATTTGAATGTAAAATCAATGCAAGCATGTGAACATGGAAAATATTTTGGATCTCACATAAGCATAGCCAAACCTGTTTAATTAAATAAATAACTAAAAAACCCAAACAAACAAACAAAAAATACCACCAAAAACAAGAACACCAAACAGAATTATAGATGCAGACTTACTTTTTGGTAGATAGTGAGGTTCCTTTCACTGCTTCTGAGTCTTTTGCGTTGTTATCCAGAGATATAAAATTTTCCACTTGCATTATAGAGAGAGTATAAACACAAAGTTTTGGAATTCTGGGAATAGAACCTTTTGGCTATGTATTGAGGAGTTGTACTTACCCTGGTAGTTCTATTATGTTTTCCCATTAATTCTGTATTTTTCTTTTCTAATTGTATTTTTGCACTTAAAATTACTAAAATATATCTGAAAATAAGACAATGGTAACTGAACACAGTGTTGAATCTGCCCAGAAATGCATATTTTAATATGGCAAGTGGATTCAATTTCTGAGTAGGTTTGTCATTCACAACAGGGTCAAGTCAATCTCCAAAGAAGCACAAGAAGCTCCACAGGATCAGATTCAAATGCTGATGTGCAGCCATCTGACATTGTGGGATTCATAAACCAATTTCTTGGTTTTTGTGTTTGTTTGTTTGTTTGTTTTTGGTTTTTTATTCTACTTGGATTCAGATAATTCGTGTTTGGCAGATCCATGAGGCATCCACCTGCAAGTGGCACAAAACAGGCAAAGAAAGCACAAGTCGTTGCATCTGTTCTACTCCTGCAAGGCTCAGGAGGTGGCTCCTAGCCCTCAAGCACACACATCATACCAGTAGCAAGGTCAAATGCTCTGCACCACTGTGATTCTGCTGCTGCACAAAATTCTGCTCTCCTATTGTTTGATAGCTGCAGTGGACATTTAGGTCTGTGATAGCTTTTACATACATGGATATTTTCACTACTCAACTCGGGAGCCGTCTACCAATAAAGTTAAGTGAGAGCTACAGGCACCTCCAGAGGGCAATCCAGAGCTCCTGTTTTGAGAACTCTGGGTTTTTCTCTGAAGGTAATCATCTTTCCCTCTGCTATCTCCTTAGCAAGACTAGAGGGTTGGTATGAGTCCATTCTTGCTTTACCAATCCATTACAAGCCTTTTTGGGCAGTAGGGGCAGAAAGGCAGCAGGATGCCAGAACTGCCCAGCTGCTATGCACAGTAGTGTTTCTTGCCATGAGGTCATGAGTCTACAGCCCAAGATACCTGACACTGGGCTGAGTAAACAAGCCCTTTGCATCCTTATCTCTCCTTGGTCAACTTAGCTCAGCTGGAAAGAGAAATTAGCAGGGTAAGGTACTGGCTAGATGGACACAGAGAGTTGGGGACAATGGCTCTATGTCCAGGTGGAGGTAGGTGACAAGTGATGTCCCTCTGGGCTCTGTCCTGGGATAGGTGCTCTTCAGTGTCCTCCTCCATGACATAGACAGTGTGATAAAGTGCACCCTCAGCAGGTTTGGCACCAAGCAAAGTGGTGCAGCTGGCAGAACAGAAGGTCAGGATGACATCCACGGGGGACCAAGCTTGGGAAGTGGGCCCACAGAATCTCATGAAGTTGAACAAGTCCAAGGTCCTGCATCTGGGTAGGGTAAATCCCAGACATGAGCACAGGCTGGGACAGGAACTCTTTGTGAGTAGCCCTGTCAGGAAGGACTTTCCATCACTTGTGGATGGAAAGCTAGATAGACCCAGTGATGTGCACTCACGGCCCAGAGTGCACTCCTGGAGTGCTTCAAAAGCAGCATGGGCAGGCTGTTGAGGGAAATTATTCTGCCCTGTGCTCCCCTCTGGTGTGACCCCACCTCAGCTGCTGGGTCCCTCTCTAGGGTCCACAGCACAAGAATTGTGTGGATTTGTTACAGATCCAGGGGAAGGACATGAGGAGAATTAGAGGGATGGAGCACTTCTCCTATGCAGACAGGCTGGAAGAGCTGGAGTTGTTCAGCCTGGAGAAGAAAAGACTCTAGGAAGACCTCATTATGGAGGACTTTCCAGTATCTTAAGGAGGCTTGTCAAAAAGGAGGGAGAGGGAGTTTGTACAGGCAAATGGTGACTGAAAAAGGGACTAGGTTTTAAATTAAAGGAGGATACATTTAGATTAGATGTTAGGAATAAATTCTTTGCTCACAGGGTGATAGGCAGTGGAACAGGTTTCCCAGAGAAGTTGTGGATGTCTCATTTCTGGAAGTGTTCAAGGCCAGGTTGGATAGAACCCTGAGAAACTTTATCTAGAGAGTGGTATCCCTGCCAAACAGGGGAATTTGGAACTAGATCATCTTTAAGGACCCTTTCAATCCAGACCATTCTATGATTCTGTGATAAAAATGAAACAATAGAGGGCAATAGGTTTTGATCAGCCCATAGCTGATCACACAGTTTAGTTAGTCCAAATACAGTTTATTTTAGACATTAGGGAATTATTGAATT
Source organism: Sialia sialis (assembly GCA_009812075.1). Taxonomy (NCBI): domain Eukaryota; kingdom Metazoa; phylum Chordata; class Aves; order Passeriformes; family Turdidae; genus Sialia; species Sialia sialis. The sequence goes on from VRYO01001463.1 coordinate 51,789,045, forward strand.
TTGAGCAAACTGTCTTATTAAAAAAATTTGGGGGGCATGACATTATCCAAGTGTGTATTTCACCAAGGCAAACACGAAGTTGACTATATTTTTTTGCAAAACTCCACATGTACTTACCAAAAATTGCAAATGGTAAACATCTCACTAGTGAACTTGCATTATTCTCACTTCTTCTGTATGTTCAGGACAATCCTAAACACTTAGGAAAAGCACAGTGGCATTTTAAATATTTGTTGCAATATGCCGTCTCTTTTGTACAAGTTTCCTCCAGAAGAGTGGCAAAAGCCTTTTGAAAAATAAAAGTTCTGTTTAGTGTAAAAAAGGGCTAGAAAGACAAAAGAGAAAAGTCAGAGGGAGAAAAGGCATATTTTTAACATGCTTTCAAAAAATTAAAATTTTCTACTGTTATTATATGATGTATTTTTATTTTGATACAGAGGAATGTAGTTGAGCACAATGCTAAACTTTATGTTTACTAACCTTATCCAAGGTGATAAAAACACGTTGGGTTTTGTAGTTAAGAGACACAAAAGAGTAACCCAGACTACCAGTTCCACTACCTGCCTTGGACATCAAAGCACTGGTAACCAGGTATGGTAACTAACACGAGACTCAGGTAGGCTTTGGCCTAGACTGGTACCTCTAGAACTGCAGTGAAATATCTGACTCAAGCACTCTGAGCACAGATTGAGAATGAAGTGCTTCAAATGTCATGGAAATCGGAGGCCGAGCTGAGCTTTATCATTCTAGGGACAACACAGGAAGATCTCCTGTTTGCCCTTCCTTTGATTCCTCCTCTCCCTTGTATTTACAAATAAACCTAGGAAGGGAAAAATCTTTCCCCTTTTTCCATGTCTTCTATCTATTTGTAAAGTACCCACAGTGTAATAAATAATAATTATTTTGCAGTGGTTATCTTCCAGGCTGTTTATCTCTCAAAATTTCCAAAACCCATATTAAAGTGACTTCTGCTTATTTGCAAACAGACCACAGAACTAAAGCCAATGGAGGAGGATAGGAGCTCTTTGGCTGGGATCAAATGTTTTATTAAACATATGATGCATGTCTCTTTGCAGATTAAAACAGACTAGATAAGAGGAATGACCTTCAGTTTCTTGCTAGAGACATGTTTTGCTTTACTCTCTCCTATCTTTACTTTGTTTTGAAGCTTCTTTCTTGCAAGAAAATCTTGTACCAAGACAGTAAAAAAATGGCTTGTACAGTTATTAAACCACTATTGTGGGGGAAGGGGCAGTTCTCTTACTTAAAAATAGGAATTGAAACCCCCATGAACCATGATTGTTTTATACTTTCCTTGCATACAGGCTGGAGTATTTAGTAAAACACAAGTTTCCAAGTTAATGCAGAGCTTTTAGGTGCCAACATTGACTGTTACCTGAGCATAAGAAAGCACAAGCAGCATCCTCAAGGCTTAGAACCAATTTTTGGAAACAAGGTGTTGTCTAATGAACAAAGAGGGGCAGAAATAGTTGCAGTTCTTTTGAGTGTCTATGTGAAATATGTGTCACCTTGGAGACATCCAATAGCCAGGAAGGGTACACACTATCCATGACCTTTGCAGTCACACAGCCTATTCAAAAGGATAGGCCAGGGTTTACACCAGTTTGCCCTCTTCTTCTCTTCCTACTTGTCTCATGCACCCAGTCACAGATCTCCAACCCAAAATGTAGGTGCCAGCCATTAAGATATGTGGGCAGCATGTTTGAAGGGGCAGTGTCTTTATAACAAAGTTCAAATCCTAAACAAACAGTTCAGTGCAACTCTGTCTTTGCTGGATGAACTGCTGGGATAAGGCTAAAAAGCTGTGAACTTGGTGTGCTGGCTTTGGCTGGGGTAGAGTTAATTTTCTTTACAGTAGCTGGTATGGAGCCGTGTTTTGGATTTGTAAGGAAAACAGTGTTGGTCACTCAGGGATGTTTTAGTTATTGCTGAGCAGGGCTGACATGGAGTCAAAGTCTTTCCTGCCTCTCCTGCCACCCCACCATGAAGAAGGCTGAGAGTGGGCGAGAAGTTGGGAGAGGACACAGCCAGGACAGCTGACCCCAGGGACATTCCATACCATATGGCATCATGCTCAGTGTATAGAGCTGGGGGAAGGATATGGAAGAGCTGTTTGCCTTTCCAAGTTACTGTTAAGTGTGATGGGGCCCTGCTGTCCTGGAGATGGAAGAACACCTGCCTGCCCCTAGGATGTGGTGAATGAATTCTTTGTTTTCCTTTGCTTGTGTGCACAGCTTTTAAACTGTCTTTATCCAAACACATGGGTCTTCTCACTTTTACCCTTCCAATTCTCTCATGCATCCCACCAAGGGAGAATAAGAAGGCATCAGGATGGTACTTCATTGCCAGCTGGGGTTGAACATGGCACATAATCAACAGTCACACTGTAAAGGACATGCTCAGACTAGAGCTGCTGGATCCAGTGTTGCAGAAAGAGTTACATTTATATTCTTGATGCGCTTGTATTCAGAGACCATCTAGTCAAGATCATAAGACAGAAATGGTTTAGCCTTGACATCATTGGCAATTCTAAAATTGAGAAGGGTTTGTTGTTTTTCTCTCTCCCTTAGAGAATTATGCTCAATATTTTCAAGGAACTGTCATTTCCTGTAAAATAATGTTTATGGTGGCAGGCTCTCAGTCTTTCTGGTAATTTATTTTCAGAACATTATTATTTATTGTAGCTGTTCATTGTTCTCTGTTGTTTTTGGGTTTTTTTCTGGCTTTCAGCAGGACTGCCCCATGCCTTTCCAAACTGTAGAGATTTTACAGTGGAGTGGCTCAGAGTCATTTCAATCTATTTAAATGAATGCTGAAAATGCCATCAAACTTCAGTGCCCACTTGAAGGAGATTATAAAATGAACTCCAAACAAAAAAGATGCCCATGTCTGCATTTTCCCCTTCAAAAGCGCTGGGAAACTCCATGCAACAGCCATGTTTGTTTAAATCAACATGATCTGGGAAACCACACTGTCTGTCTTTCAGTTTGCTGCTTTTCCTCAGATGTCCATATAGATGGGTGGTGTTCAACCACACACATCCACCATGAAAAATAATATAAGGAGGATGCTGAAGATCTTGGCATGACATAATAGATTCCAATTATTGGGTCATTCAGTTCCACTTCTACCTCAAATCTGAATAAACCTGCTGTCCAGTTGTAAACAGAGGGCAGTCACACAGTATCAGAATTTAGATCTAGATCTAACTTTTCTTGAAGGAACAGTATGCTGCCCAGTTAATCCTGAACAGAAATCAATCACCAATGTGCTTCTGACAATAGGAAGCTGCCTCAGCATTTTCAAATCTTCTAGGCTGCAAAAGCAAAATTATTTGCCCCATTCACAGTCCTTGTTAGCAATGCACTTTCCATTGGCTGCAGAAAACTGTAAGAATTGCTTAGTGACAAAACACGTGCAATTGGCAATGCAGTTTGTGATCACTAAAAGGAAATCCCATGACAACAATGACTTCAGGGAACAGGTTATGGCTCAAAGACATAAAAAGAAAGGAATGAAAGGCTCAAGTTCTGTGCCTTCCCCAAGAGACAAAACGTCCACCAAAAGCATATTGTGACTAGTAACTTACTGGGGCTGAGACTCAAAATGCATTGGGTCATGAAAGGTGCTGACAGCATCTCCCCAGAATGTGGAGTTAGAAGGAATATAGGCATAATATTCTTCTAAGTTTTTACTAGGAAATGTGGAGACAGCAGGCAATGTTCTCCCACTTCCCCTCTGCTCTCTCTCACAGACACTTCCTTTGTCTGTACCAGCTGGATTATTAACAGAATATTGTTTTTCATTCCACTTCTCCTCCCTTTGGGCTTTCTATACTTCTGGTCACAGAGAAGAAAGTAAATAAACCTTTTTAATTACATAGTCTGTCAGAATTTTTCCACGCTCACCCAATCTATTAAGTTTTTTGTACTTCAAATTTGTTTTTAACCTCCTTCCCTTACACTTAGCCTTTTCAGTTTGTATCTGAATGTACCAAGAGAAAAAAAGCACAGTCCTTTCCCTGCAGAAATCCAGAAACAGTTCTTGCAAGACTCATTTTATGACAACATCAATTTTTCCCTTTGTGTAGGTCAACTAATGCTTCTATAGACCTGAGAAATGGTCCAAAAGGGAAGATACTTACTGTTACCTTCCAGCTGTGCAAAATATTGCAGTTTTCACATCAGAGAACTAAATGCTTGGGTTTCTTGTCAGATGACTTTCACAGATATATAAGAACATATTTCTTACTTTCCAAGTGGACTTTAAATGTAACTAAGTTTAAAGAATTGGTACTCCACAGACCAAACTCTGAGTACAGAGGGAAAATACAATTGGGTATATTAGCTTCCAGACTAGCATTACTTTAGATTTTTGAGCTAAGTTGAATTGGTGCTCACATGTGTACTGCTCTATGACTCTAGGAAAACAACTGTTCTAGCCTTGAGGCATTTTAAACACAGGGCATTGAATCAACTGACATAAAATAGTACAAAGATCATTTCTGTGCTAAATAAGAAAATAATTCTTTACTTGTAAGTGCAGTGGTTCTGATACAAGGAAGATCAAATAGTAGCTCGTTTTTAAATGTATATGCAAGCATATTTTCATTCATATTAACACTTCCTCTGCTTACCATTCCCTGAAACTACTTGGCCCTATTCTGTCAGACACTCATCCCTAGCTCTTTCACCCTTATTATCCATGGAGACCCAGGTCTGTGGATTCCCTCTTCAGGCCTAAACAAAATAAAATTCTGGGCTACTACACTTGAAAATTCACTTTTCTGAATCCTTTCCCATGAAAACAGAGCAAGCAGCAAGGACAAGCAATTACCAAATGGAGATAGCCAGGAGTTTACTGTCATCACCTCACATAGACAACCTGGACAACGAGAGATGTGTTCTTTGTTAGCAAAGTCTTGGAGAACGAGAAATGTAACATATTTTTCATCACTGTGTAAGAATAACCTTTTTTTCTTTCAAAATCAATTTGCAACCTCCTTGTGAAATTCTAAAAATATGTGTATTCTATTGAAATATATATTTCTCCTATACGTATACACATATATAGTAATAGTCTGAGAAAGTGATAACCTCTCCAGAAATTTTTGAATTCACCTTATGAAATGAGAGTTTAATGCTGCCAGCAGTGAGCAGGACAACTATATTATGACTGCATTCAGATTCAGACTATTTCATGGTCCATTCCTCCCTCCCTCCCTTCCTCCAGAAGAGGTAGTTCAGGTACAGAGACAAAGACACTTCCCTGCTCCAGAAGCTCACTTTCAAAGTCCCACTCTAAGACAGACTGTGCTTCTACCTTTCTGCTAGCACTCATTCCTTTATCCAACAAAATGTTTTTGGCTAAGAGCAGGAAGCAATGAAAGTATCACCCTCTGCACTCCCCCCTTCCTCTAAGTGCCTGTCACTGCTTCCCAAAAGCCTCAGAGAGGAGGGACTGAAGCAGGTCTAGGGACTGCAATGCTTTTTAGTAACAGCTTGTGAGAATACTTTAGTTCCCCTGCCCAGTGATGCCTGGAAGAGTAGTTTCACCATGAATTTGAATCCTGTTTCAGCCTGTTGTTATGAGCAAGTGGTTTCTATATTACCCTCCTGCTGTCCCACTCCAGCCTGGAGCAAGCAATCTGTGGGGGTGTAGATCTCTTCTCTCAGCCTGAGCCTCAGCCCTGCTGCACCTTTCAAAGCCTTTGCAGAAAGGATCTAAGAGACAGACAATCACAGTCTGTTTGCCCTGGTTCCCCTGGTGTTCAAAAGCCTGCATGGGACAAGGAAAAAGATTGGTGGGATCAGGACACTTTATTCAAGTCAAAATGAACTAATTAGACATAGATTTAACAAAATGTACAGCAGAAATGTGCACTTGATTTCCCTGACCTGATGTAGAGGCCTTCATTGCACTGCTGCATGTGTTACCATCCTTAATCACAATGTCTGTGCTCCCATAAGACTTGGTGGAATGGCTGGAGGGGACCAGGCAGAAGTGATGGGGAGCCTGAGCAATCATTGCATCCTTTACCAGAAGATGTCATACAGCAGCTGTGGGCTCACCTGCAAAGGGGCTTTCTGGAATTGACAGTAACAGAGCAGAAACCAACCTAGATGTGGCAGCAAGAAGTGGGGCCACAGTTGCCAATAAAATATACAGTAATTTCACACTGATAAGCCGCACCGGGTGATTAGCCGCACATCCAGGTTGTAGAGAAGCCCATGGAATTTGTCCATAAATAAGCCGCACCGGGTGATAAGCCCCACTCTTTTGTGGCAGGAGCCATGTGCAACGAAGTAACACCATGGGCCCCAGCACCCACGGCAGGAGCCCGGAGCTGGATTTCTTATGCAAACACGGTAGAGAACTTGCCTTGCCTCACCTGTGAAACTGGCCAAAGACAAACGAAAGCAGTAAAAAAATTCCACACACACACCGCGAACCTGGCCTGCATGTACCACGGGCGCCCAGCTTCTTATGCAAATGCGGTAGAGAACTTGCCTTGCCTCAGCTGTGAATCCAGCTGAAGAAATGAAAACACTACAAAATGCAGAGAGAAATAACTCACTTTTATTAAACTTTTAAAGAGCTTCATTTTCAGTTAGCTCTTCATCCTCTGTGAAACCTTCGAAATCTTCATCCTCTGTATTGGAAATCATCAGTTGTGCAAGGGTGGCATCCAGCAAACCCGAACTCTTATCTCCCATATCTTCTTCGTCAGAGTCCTCACTTTTGCTACTTTCGTTGCCGTGGCTTGTCAGTCCCGGAATGATGTCAGCCTTTGCAAAACCTTGGATGACAGTTCTGGCCGATA
>VRYO01001463.1:51796888-51878893 GCA_009812075.1 Sialia sialis
CCCGTACTGGAAACAACGTAGCTGAAGAGACTGCAACACATGCGGCTGAGTGTCAGGTAATTCCAGGTTGGCAATTCTCTGGAATTTGTCCATAGATAAGTCGCACCTGGTTATTAGCCGCACTACTGGGGTAGGCTCAATTCTTCAGTGAAATAGGTGCGGCTTATCAGTGTGAAATTACTGTAACTAATTCCCAGATATTGCCTCAAATATCATGTGGGTAACACCAGTCATCCTAGTTCAGAGACAAGTCTGAAACATCTCACAGTGTGGCACAAGAAATCTTTTCAAAATTAAAATCTCACCCTTCTTCTTTAAGCCTCCCTGACTTCTCCGAGGCATTAGATAACTGCCATAACCATCGTGGGCAGGCCGCACTGTTGTCATTGATAATATTATCAACTAGGTCATTGTTGTGCCTATTGGAGCAGACTGTAGAGGACTCACTGAATTTTTGGCTTGAGACTCAGTCTTTTGGTGGAGGAGGAGAATGGCATTGAATAAAAATATCTTGGAAATGAACTGGCTGGGAAAGGAGAACCTTGTGGGAGGCAGGGAGTGGCTCATGTTCAGTGCTTGATTCTCCCCCTCCACTGAATGCTTTGACTGCACAGTCTGCCTGGTCAGGAATGAAATGCCTTCTCTGTCAGGCAGCCCAAGGAACATCCAACTCACAGTCTGGCGTTTCCAGGGTAAGAAGGCTGCAAGACAATAGTCTGCTACTTGATTCCAATTTTAGAACAGAGGCACTGCTCCCTGTCAGAATCACCAGGACACCTTTGGATTGTCAATAGGCAGGGTGATAAAACAGACTAACACTTTGCTGCACTGACACACATGAATTTCCATGGCCAGCAAAAGATCCTAATTTGAGAAATATTGAAAACTAAGTATCAACTCCTTTGTGCAGAACCAGCATCTAAAAGCAGATTTTAAAAGTAAATCAAGCATATTGGGGATTCAGCTGTCATAATTTGCTAACTTTTGTACACAAACAACTTGTAGATTGTTACTCTTCCTTTTTGTGGTTTTTAATATCCTCAAGTGAACAATAAAACTGAAATAACAGGTGAATTTTTAGAACAAAAAAAAAAGCAACAAAAACTACAACCAACCAAAAAAACAAAAAAAAAACCAAAAACAAAAACCGAACAAAAAAAACCAGGAAAGGAAGCTGACCTCAAGTCTTATTTTATCTGGATCTTTCCAGAGGAATTACTATAAATTGCACATGTTGCTATAAGCATCCTATCAGTGACCATTGAAAAAATTGTTCTAAAGAGACAAATGTGTTTATTGCACATACTACTTTGGTGTGAGTATATGAATATGTTCTAAATTTATTTTCTTCATTATTATCAAATCAATAGCCTTAAACCCTCAGGCATTAAGGTGAAAGCCAGAAATGGGAAAGGTGAGGAAGAAATCCTAAAGTACCAAACTGAATGAGTGTAAGCTGCCAGGCAATACTCCTGACTGGCAGCTCCCAGAAAAAATGGTATCTCTTTGCAGTGGTGAGATTTAACATGAAAGATGTTCTTGCACCTTAGAGATGCTGGATTAAGGAAGAAGCTGGGGAGTCTGACTGCCCTGTCAAGACTGGTGTCTAGCAAGGAGATAAAACAGAAATGGAAAGAGACAAGAAAAGGATTTTTATCTCTCCTTGGGGCTGCTTTGTGTAGTTTTTAGCCAGCACTGAATAAATAATTTTCAAAAACAGATCTTCTGGGAACTCCAGTGACTGGTTCTCAGCAGTACTTCTAGGCAAAGATTCAGTAGATGCTCACCTTGGGGAATCTGTCTTCTTAATGTGCATGGAAACACTCGGGAACATCTCTCCAGGTATCCTATAGCACTATATGTTTTCTAGGTAGAGAAATCTGCCTTCACTAAGCTGCACAGGGATATAACAAAGTAACCCTTAAGGTCTGCATGATGCAGCTGCTGTAACAATTTGTGATCATATTTGGCTGTTCTCATGTCTTATCTTAAAAGTTCGAAGCTTTCCTGGATCTGCTCTCAGGGTGCAGGCAGCCTGATGTGACTGTGTCTAAGGAGCCACATGCTGGGGAAAATATGCTCTCTTTCAACACATAGTAACAGCCTCCAGTTATCCCAGTCATCAGAGTGAATCAATATGGATTAAGGATTGCCATACCACTCAGTCAGTGCAGAAGCACACACTAACCACATCCTTGCAGGAGAGGTTTGGTGCCATGTTGTTGAAGCTTATGTCTGAGCACTTTGCCTCCTGAAATTCCCCAACTCCAGCTTCTCCTTTGAACTCACAAGTTGCAACTGAAACCAACAAAAAGCTCTATTAAACATTATACTTACCTAATTGAATATATTAGTTGCATATAGCAATTACCTTCTCCTTTTTACAGTATAGTAAAGCACTTATGGTATAATAAAATCTACCACACAGTGCTCAACAGCACAGTGTGTTGAGCAATTCAGTTTTTAGTGCTTCATGTAAGCTAGGAATTGATTTTAATTGCCTGGCATAAATCACACAGTCCTACTGTAGAGACCCTTATTATTTCACAGATGGGGCTGGTTTTAATCTATATATTCATGGGGAATAAGAGGGAAGAAGAACAAAAAGAAAATCACATTTCAGGAGTTTATGTCTGAAAAACAGAGATTTGTTCTGAATTAAATGAAAATTTAAGAAATGCTCTGTACATGTCATGAGCACGGTAGTAAAGAAAACTTTGTACATCATCACCAAACCACAGGCACTGCAACTGTTCTACAAAGTAAACCTTGACAAATTATGTGAGATTTACAAACAGAATTTACAGTACAGATGGAAATTTGTTTTGCTTACAAACTGTCTTTCAGTCTCTTCCTAATATATCCAGAAATAATATCTCCATGTCTTTTGCATGTATGTTTGTACTTACAATGCACGTGAGAGGGAAGCACTCTCTCATGAAGTTTGGATCCTGTTTGTAGGTTTTCTGTTCCAACACAGGGTCAGTTGGGTCATTTGTCTTAGTAATAACTTAAGTAAAACAAACCTAAACCTAAAACTAAACCAAAACACCCCGCATTAAAAAGAAGAAAAAAAAAAAAAAAAAAAAAAAAAAAAAAAAAAAAAAAAAAAAAAAAAAAAAAGAGACTGATAGGGAAGAAAAGAAAAAAAAAGCTGAAAATGTCTATTTAAAAGCATAGTTGAAGTGGAAATGATCTGCACATGATTATGAGCTATCATCTAATTGGTACTTTAATGGTGATACCATTTTTTGTCTACACTACAAAATAGTTCCTGAGAACAGATGAACATTAAAGGAAAGAGATTTGCACCTCGTATCTTTAAACACTTATTCAGGTCTAACCAATACTGATTTACCTTTTTGTGCACATATCAGTCCTGAACACTCAGAGTCTGCAGTATTAGAGCAACTCCCCTTGGCATTGCAGCATTCTGATGTATCTATACTGTCTGTGTAGGAAAATGTAGATGAGCACTCAAATACCACAGAGTTCAGTGTTAGAGTTAAAAGCAATATTTATGGTGATAAAAAGAAATATTTTATGTTTGATTCAGTTACCAGATTTTAAATCTTCAAAGTTAAATTTCAAGGCTCAAATAATTTTTTTATGTAGAGAGAAGAAACACCATTGATTTAAAAAATCTGAAATAATTTGCAAAGCATACTGAAAAATCATTTACCTCTAATTAATCCCATTAATATACCCCTTCTGAAAATGTTTAATTATTGCTTTCAGCATTTTTGAAGACCTTTTAAATTCATTATTGGACTATCAACTGCATATTTATCAAATCTGGACAGACTAGGTTATCATTTGTGGAACCAATTTATACGAGGGCAAGTTAACCACCACATGCAAACTGGCTTTTAAAGTTCACAGTGCTGTTATAAAGGTCATGCTGATACTTAATGAAAATTGAATCATGCAGAAGTCGATACAAAAAGACATATTGTCTTCCTTCAATGAGGACCTTTAATGCTATGCCAGTTTACTTACCATCAAATCTGCAAAGTCAGCAACCTAATAAAGAATTTAGGATTTATGAGCCCTTTAATTCAGCATAGAAAAAATAGTTAGAAAGTGACAGACTAATAGGCCAATTATCTGAGGAATATTTTGTTTATTTGGCAGAAATTACAAGGAGAAGCATAATAAAAATACCTTCAGTAACCAATTTACTCCTACATTAAAATAAACTCATTCACGACTACTGTGCTAGAGTAAGTACCATTAAAATGTTCAAAGTTCTTCCCTGATGCCAAACAAAAACTCTTAACCAAGGCAATATACAATATTAATATTGTTTTATGGTCAATTTATGTCTAGACACAAGCAATAAGAAGTGGAAGAATACTACAGAAATTACAGCTTTTATGCAGGAAACAGGAACAAAGCCCCAAAGGATTTGTCTTACTCCAGATTTAGAAATTATTATTTTTTCCGTATTAGGTATGGGTCTAAAATATTAGCTGTTTTCTTTGCATGAATGAGCTCTGGAGAGGGAATAGTCTGACAGTTTTTTATTAAAAAATACTTGAATAAAATTTTGCCTTTTTTATTTAGTTGACATAGCCTAATTGTACTGTGCTTCCTACTGGCTAAGAAATGGACTTCATTAAACTAACCACAAGTGTCCACAGACTCTGACTAATGACACAATGTAAAAGACAACAAACATCACATGTTTTAGAAATTTAAGCTCTGCTGAAAATTAAAGAAATGCAATCCACTATGTTTCTGAAGCAATAAAAATAATGGCATCCCCATATTTTGTGATTTCACAAGCCTTGGCATGAGACATGAAAGAAAGTTTAAGCCCTGTTTTTTTAATCTGGGGTACTTTATAAAGAGCATTTTTGCATTAATAATCATAGGAAGGCATTCTAGTTCTAGTATGAAATAAAATAATAAAATGCCAATGTATAATAAGCATATAATTAATCCTATACATTATCTCTTCTGAGCATTGACTTTGCTAAAAATAAAATAGATAAGGAGGTAGTAACTGCACAATTTCCTTACTAGGTCATGGGAAAAATGTTATTAGTGAGCAGTATTCTTGGGATTTTCTGAAATTACTAGTGTCTCCAAATGTCCTAATTTGAGTCATCACTATTTAGGCATAAGGATTTTCATTGTTAGAAAATGGGCTATTCCATTTTTAAAATCAAGTTTCTTCAAGATACAAGAAACGGAACTTTTGGAAGTTACGACACACATATCACTTTCAAAGTTCTTGGCTGAAATTTTAGTTTGAGTTGGGAAAAGAAAGAAAAACTATGAACTAATTTCTGCGGCCACTGTGTAACCTTTGGACTTCTTTAGACCTAGCTTCTGCTGATGTACAAGATTCCAGGAAACCAAGATATTAACAGATAACAGTAAATTCTTATTAAAGAGTTGCTTGTTTTCCTCCATGAACTCAAATTTGGATCAGTTGCTGAGCCATGGTGGCCAGTGCTATTCTGTCCAATTGGTGCTCCTGGAACTGTCAGTCTCAAGAACTGTGTTTGCTTAAAGGAAATAGAAATAAAAATAACATACAAGTGTAAAGAAAATGGCAATACTAAATTTGTCTGATTTTTACAGTGGAATTTTCCACTTATCAAAGAAAATTCCAGCAGACAGAGAACTACACAATGTCAGAGTTTTGTTTTTTTAATTTGTGTTTAATGGAGAAGATTAAAGAAATTATTCTTGTGGTAGATGAATCAAGCTATCCTTTTATTGAAATATAATTGTGGGTATAATGTACAGCAAACCAGACTGCTAAAGACATCCCACACTAAAGCAGTGGTTTAATAGCTTTCTCTCCTGCTTTTATGAGTTTGCAATGAAGTAACTTTTGTATGAGGCAACAGAGATATTCTTTATTCTACAAGATGCTTCCTAGGTGGGACAAACAATTTATGGATTTTCATTTCTCACAGTGGCAGCTTTCTTACTGTCCATAGATCAGAGAATCATGTGGAAAGAAACATGTGGAGATCATCGAGTCCAGCTCACAGGATAGGACTGGATCTGATACGGATCATCACCTGTTTAGTATATTTATCTCAACCCATGAGTTTTCTTCCTTTGATCCTTACGGTTCTCTCTCCCATTCCATCAGGGGAGAGTGAATGAGCATCTATGTAGGACTTAGTTTCCAGATGGAGTTAAACCAAGATAGGAATTTAGGAGCCAGCATGTAGGCATAGAAATGAGAGCAATTTTTGTGAGAACTCATAGAAATTCAGTGGAAATAGTTGGAGAAATTCCTCAATTTATGCAGAACCCTCCTGCTGTAATACTCTCAGTGGTGTATTGTGTCTTCAGTACAGCCATTGTTTTCCTTTTCCCTTAGCAAAATCTATGATTAAGGTATTTGACAAACAGCTTAGGAATCTGATGATTCACAAATACAGGTATAATCACCAATCTTTTTTGAAAAAAATTTCATAGGAGTTAAATCTTTTAGGAGTATCACTCAGGGGAGCTGAGTGATTTTCTAGAATAAGTTTATATTAATCAGTGAGGGAGAATGAGAAACAGGACAGACATAATCAGCTTCAGTGCATCAAAACTTTCAATAAACACACCCTTTGGTAAGATCCAGTGCTGTAAAGGGCCCTCTACATAGCACAGAAGGAATATAGATACTTTTAAGTTGAATGACTAAAAAAATGCAATTGTGAAGTAAAGGGTCTAGAAGGAGGAAGCAAAGAGATAAAGCAATACCTCTCACCAGTGCATTTTTACCTGCACACATTTAATGAAGAGCCCATGGGTGGATGCATCACAGAAATAAACTTAAAATACAGAACTGTTCAATGAAATTAGTATAAGTGTGTCGCATGAGAGCTTTTGCAAGCACCACACTTGCTTTCACAAAATAAGTGCAACAATAAAAAGCTGGCAGAAACGAGGACAAGAAAAGAGAAAATTCCTTGCAATAACAGTTATAAAGGTTTTACTCTTTCAGTGTCAGGCAGGTAGCTCTGCTTTTGCCTGGAGATGGGTGAAAGCAGCTCTGCAAGGGTCTGCAAGTGTCTGCTGAGGGAGCACAGCCCTTGTCACTGTGAGTGCTTTGGAGGCAGAGGAGCTGCGTGACTGCCATTAGATGAGAGCTGCCCTCAGCAATTCAGCTACTATCATGGCCAGAAACCAGGCAGGATCTTGGCAAGTTTCCCCACGCTGCTCTGTCTTAAGTGCCTCATATGAAAGGGGTATTTTTTTACCAGGGAAAGACCGACTCTGCCCATGTGCCTGATGAACTTGCAATTCCTTCAAAGAGGCTGTTGACACAGCTGCCAATTAATGCCATTTGTGATGTACACAAATGACTGCAGAGTCTTTGTGCAGGCCAAACAGCACGTGGATTTTCATTCATTACTGTCATAGGTTAAATTTAAGCTGGTGACAGAGAACAGATGTGAGGGGTTCTTAAATCTTGAGCTTTTCCATCCCGTCTTGGAAGTATTTCCAGGGATTTTTCTGAGGGCTATAGACCCAGCTTATACTGCATAAAGAATTATCAAGGTCACCAAAGGTCTGTGTTTTGACAGTGTCCAAGCAAAAGACACTCTTTCCTGAGCATCTTTGACATAACCTTCATCTAAATCCAGGTCTTGAGGTATTATTCTGCCACAAGCAGATAGAAGAGTGTCAGTGTCCATATCTCTGCACTGATCAGCCCCTCCCCAGGATGAGAGAGAAAATTACACAGAGACCTCAGGAGCCTTTGTAATTTTTGTGTGAGCCATCAAGAGACAAAGGAAAAGAAGATGGATCTTCCATTCTACTGAAGTGCACATGGCAGTGGTAGGCAGTACTAGTTTCTTCCACTGTTCCTACCTCAGAAGACCCAATTCCTTCTAGGATGCTACTGTCACATCCCCAGCTGACCCATGTGCACAGAACATTTACAGCCATGTTCTGGGGATGCACTTCCACAGCTGTAACTATGCTTCAGCATCAAATTCCCTCCCTCTGTGGCTCAGTGCTAATATTAGTGTGTGTCTGAATAGAGATGTGAATTTCCTCGTGTCTCCCCTTAAATTGTGAATCCTCATATATCCATAAAGACATAAACAGTATAAGCTCCAGAATACTATATTTACTATGTAATACTATAAACCACTTAAATTGCATTTTACACTGAGAAAAACAATCCCACACTGACTAAACTAATTGCCCAGTTTCTTCATGTGTGGTATTAAGTCATTTCATGCACAGGGAGGTGATGTTCTGTTGTTCTTTCAAAAATCACTAGTAAGGATTAATGCAAACAGATCGTCTCCATTCCAAACAGTTGGACAACAGATATCAATGCAAAACAGAAGAGACCTTGACCCACTGACTTCAAGAAGAACCAGGTGTCTACGACACCGTTCCAAATCTGTTTGCACTTCTGAACTCCGCAGCTGTTAATACCTCTCCACAATCATCTCGTTAACTGCTTCTATGCACATCTGCATCTGACAGGCTCAATCCTCCTGAGCACTTGAGAAAACATGCAAGATGCAGAGATACCATTAATAGGAATTCAGATGGTGATGCTGATGTTTTCTTTCTTCATCAACATCAAGCATTTTCCTGGGAAAATAACATTTTCCAGCTGTTGGGATGCTACACACAGAAGCAGAAAAGGGAAGTAGGTGAAAACTAGTAAAAGCATACAGGAAAGTAGACTGTAAGTAGACTATACCGTTCTGTGGGTCACTTTCCAGGGTCATCTCATGTATTTTCTGTTCACAAGAAAACTTCTGGAGTAAAACATCTGAAAAAAAAGTCACAGAAAAATCAGCTCTAATAGAGAGAAACAGCCCATAATTTAAATCCTTTTCGCTCTATTAAAGTACATTAGGGCTATTTCTGATGTTTTCTGGCTGTTTTGAAGATGAGGCCAGTCACGCAAGTGAATCTTTCCCTAATGCATTGATTTCATTTTACTTTGTCTCTTTTATTGGCAAACAGGTTAAAACACATATTTACACATTAATTTCTAAGATCTTTGGCTCAGGCAAAATAATCTACATCTACAGAAAAATAAACAGCCAACAAATGGATTATAGAGCAGTTGCCAAAGGTTTAGACTCATTGCTGAATAATTTTTTCCTTTCAGTTTGGATATCAGCCCACAGTACTGAAAATTTACATGGCAAATGTAACCAATGACCCCCACTTTGCCTATTTTATTGTAAGCACAGCAATGAAAACAAGAAAATAATGTTAGACAAAAGCAGCTTCCCATCCTACTTAAAATCCATACTTTGATTTTCATTGAATCACAGAATAATTTAAGTGAGGAGGGACCTCTGATCCAGCCCCCACCCCAAATCAAGGCCAACCTCAAAGTTAGATCAGCTTTTCCAGTTCTTAGAATCTCCAAGAATGGAAATTACTCAGTCTCAGCGCAGTTTGCTTCAATGTTTGATGACTCTCATTATTATTAAAAAAAAAAATCCTAATATTTATTTGGAATTTCTGCTTAGTCCATTGCCTCTTATCCTTTCACTATGCACTTCCAAACAGTGGTGTATGGTCTCAACTTCCTTATAACCAGACATTAGGTAACTGAAGGCAGCAATAAGATCCTCTCTTGGCCTTCCCTTTTTCAGACAGAAAAAATATTTCTCCCGGCAGCATTTTCTACATCAAATGCTCCAGCCCCAGTCATCCTGGTGGCTCTCTGCTGAACCTATTCCAGTGACTTAATGACTTTCTGCTCCATCTGTGCCTACTGTATCTTGGTATATTTCATAAACACCATAATCAAATGAGATGAAGTTTAGGTTTACATGTATGGGTGAATCTGGTACTAACAGCAAATGAATGATCCCCAACCAGCAGCAGCCAGATAATTTGCAAACAAAATCTGTTCCCTTCTTTCCTACGTGTGCTAGTACACCCTTGCACATCCAGTCCAGTATGTGCCTTGAGAAGACCAGGCACATGTCCAGTTCTGTGGCAATGTGTTATATAAAGCGTGCTAGTGTGCAAAAAGTCAGTTCTGTAGCTGAAAGCCTAGGTAAAAATATCACTTTATTATTAAATTATGAATTTCAACAAACAGATGCCCCTCATTACATCATCTATCCCCAAAAATACAATGTCATAATGAGAAATACAGCAAAACAAACCTCAGCAAGTAAGAAGCTAGAGATGGTGCTGGAGGGAGAAATATAGATGCATTTTGATTCCACAAATTCCTACCTGTTATTGCCAGGTATGTAACATTTGTTAACAAATTAAAGAACAAATTAAAGACTCATCTGAAATTGCGTGTTAAACCGCTCTTCACTGATTGTGGAATGGCCTGGTAATACACCCCATCTAAATTCTGTAATTTATATTCCTCAGATAACACAACATATGCAGTGCTGCTAATAAAACATACACATAGTTTTTTAACATGGTCTGGCAATAGTTAAGCATTATAGCTTGTACAATTGGTCAGTGTGGAGGTAGCTGCAGTTTAGTTCTCTTCTGCCAGCTATGGTATAGCAGTGACTAAAGAGAGAGCAAATCCTGTGTATTAGTAACTTTGAGGCCAGCTAGCAGAGCCAAATGGTATGGTTTGCCAAGGGATAACATGCAAATTTTCATATTCTCATAGCTATGGATCAAATTTTGCCCAGAGAACTGCACTGATTTTTTTAATTACTTTTTAATTCTGTTTTGCAATATTTTACATCAGTGAAAGACTGGATCTGTCTTTGCTGGATTCATTTCTATCTAACTAGGCAACTCATACTGTCTTCGTTAGAAATCCCAGATCCCTAAGAAAGCTGAATTTTCATCGAAGTGCAGCAAAATACTGAAGATCTGCTTTCTTCTCTCTTTTCATATTTCTTTTCAAATTTCTTTCAAACAAATTTCACTTCAGGACACTAAATTACTAAATTGGTTAGGTTCATGCTCTAAAGCCTTTGTAGATGTGTTGCTACCTTTTACAGTGTACATAGACTTAGTGTCTTTACCACTGCTCCTGTATAAGGTGTGAGCTCGTGGTTAGAATGTCAGCCACCACTTCCACGCATTTATTATTTTAATGGATGCAATGCTCACAGAACTTTTCTTACATCTCTGACATCACTCCATTACTTTTACAATTTAAACAAGTAAAATAAGGGTAAAAAACACAGCTCAACTCCTTCAAGCATTTTATAAATGTCAGACTGGAAACTATGCTTGGATAACATTGTATTACTTCATGAATTGTAAATAGATTTCATTACAAATTGACTAGAAGAGCAAAAATTAGAGTACCATTTAAATTGCACTTTTACAAGCATTCATTAAGAAATGCATGTGTTGTCACATACTTCATAAAAAATAATGATCTGACATTTTTTCCTTCTTTTCATGGCTTGAGGGTTCTCTGACAAACAGAACTATCTCCTGGAAAAAGAGAACCCCCTTTCTCATGATGTGCATTATTTTGAAAAAGAATCAATATATTAAAAAGTGAGAAGAGTAAAATTTTATTCCACGAAATATGAAGAGATTGTATGACCAAGATCACATTCTTCAGATATCTACCTTCTCTTAATAGTGAAACTCCTGAAAGAGTGATGATAGTTTCTTCAGCTTTATTTCATTAATATTTAGCCAGAATGAAACTTTTTGAAGAATTTGATTCAAATTTCACCTCTCTGACTCAGAAAATAAATTTCATGTCTTAATTGAATGTTGGCATCTGAAACAGAACAACAAGGGGAGAAGGTAATCACTCAATTGAATCTGCCATTCATATAAGAAAAAACAGTATGCAAAAGTCAAAAAGAAAAATTACAGACAACATTCTGATAATTTGCAGATTTTTTTTCAAATTGTTTTTCTTTCTATCTCCATAAAAGAATGAATATTTACAACTCTAGACTTCTACAGCAAATTCTTTATATTAAAGAGAAAGACATGGGGGATTTTACTATTATAAACTAAGAATCAAAACAATGCTGTACTCGTAAACAATTAGAGCAATTTCACGCGTATAAGGAGCACCTTTTTGACTGAAGTTTTGATCCAAACCCGGAAGTGCGCCTTATTATCCTCTGCACCTTATATATGGAAAAAGTTTGGAAATTTGCCAACCCGGAAGTGCAAGCCACACAGCAGGCATCCCCTCCCGCTGCCACACAGCGCAGCCCACCCCCACTCACCATGCAGGCAGCCACAGCAGCTGGCACCAGGGGCAGGAGTGCCAAGGCGCACGGCACAGGGAGGGTGCCTGGGGCTGCATTTAAAGGCTTTGCCAATCTGTGAAAACTGTTTGCAAATTGAGCACTTGACAGTGTTCTGTCACTACAGTAATTTCACACTCATAAGCTGTACCTGGTTATAAGCTCTACTTCTGGGTAGCCGGGAAGACCACGGAATTTGTCCATAAATAAGCCCCACCAGGTGATAAGCCGCACCTTTCTCTTTTTTTACTTTTTTTTTTTCTTTTGTTTTTTCTTTTTTTCTTTTTTTTTTCTTTACTTTTTTTTCTTTTTTTTTGTTTGTCTTTTTTCTTTTTTTTTTTTTCCTTTCTTTTTTTCAGTGAGGATCCAGCTCTGGCTGGTCCCGCCCTACTTCGGGCTGGCATGGCTCCAGCTGGCCCCCCCACGCCACAGCAGCGGTGCCGAGAGGGGCCAGGACCTGCCCCCCGCAGCAGTAGCTCTGGCCCTGCCCCCCCTCGGGCCAGCCCGCCTCGCACTTCCTGGTTGGCATTTCTCTGGAATTTGTCCATATATAAGCCGGACAGGGTGGAAAGCTGCACTTCCAAGCTCAGCTCGAAAATTCAGTCAAAAAGGTGTGGCTTATAAGCATGAAATTACTGTAATTTGTTACTTTGTTGCGCTCAGATCCCCGCTTTTAAAAAAAAAGTGTACCTTATATGCCGGTGCACCTTATAGGCTTGAAATTACTGCATATGATAGTCACATTTCATGAGAATCCATATCTATCCTTGCTTCAAACTTAAACCTTAAAAGAGATCTCCATTTAAAACTCAAGGTTCCTTAGTTTATCTCTGGTCTAGCCACAATACATAGTCCATTTAATTCATTTTACACTGACAATTATTTTGGAAATATTATCTGCCAACTTAGAACCTTTTAAAAAAATTTACAGAACCCAAAGTATTGTGGTAAAAGTCCAGAATGTCAAAACTTCAAATAATAAAACAAGACAGATAAATAAGCTTTAATTACTGGAACAAGAGAGCTTTATGCTATGTATACAGTGCATAAAATTCTTACTGAAACTAGCAGAATTTTTTGCAATCACATCACAAATCCTTCCCATAAGATGAAAATATGTACACTTCATAGTTAGTCCTATGCCAAGCAAATATTCATGAAACCACATGAAGTACTAGCAGTTTTGCTAAGTGTTTCTATATGGTAACAATCATAAATTCTTATAATTATGTCAAAATAATATCAAAACTGAAAGAACTTGAAAGACCTCAGTTTCCAAAATTAAGATTCAGTGCTACTGCTTTTTAACATCTTTAGTTAGACATTGCTATCAAGCATCTGTGATACTGCTAAGTATCATTGAATGCCAAGTTATGAAATTTCAAAGGAAAAAGCCAACAAACATTTTACAGTGGTATTAATACAAGAGCTTTAAAAAATGGTTAAATTTGGATGTGTATGGATGTTGGATCAATACCAGGATTTAAATGCAGGCTAGATACAGAGTCCAATTCAATTAAATCACAGACATCTCTATCTTATTCATCGAAGCTCAGGGTTTCTTCACAGTTGTTTTACTTCAGTTTATGAGGAAAAGAAGAGCCTATTCCTAACTATGCAGTAGTTCTGAATCCAAAATTTCCACATGTTTGGATCTAACATTTGGGTCCTGGCCCACTTTTGCAACATGTCAGAGCAAAGCCTTAAGACATCAAGTAAAAGGGGATTCTGGCATTAAAAGCAAAAAGACATTTTAAAATCTAATTGGAAATATTATGAATGATCTCCTTGGTACTTTATATATTATTTCAGCATGAGCCCCAGGCATGACCTGATAAAAACATTTTAAAAAGGACTGAACTACTGAAGTGTCTCTGGGCATTTTGGTGATTCTGTTCTCTGTAACAGCAATATTGAGCAAATGCTTTACTTATAAATTGTTTATAATGTCTCATCCAGCTCAAAAATAATATTTTGGGAAAACTGCCAGGAATATATATCTTTTAAATTATATATATCTATTATATCTATTATATATATATCTATTATATATATAATATATATCTTTTTAAATTACAGTGGCTTCAGTAATGAATCTGTTTCAATCACACCTGGAAGTGTTCAAGGCCAGGCTGGATGGGGCAACCTCATTTAGTGAATGACACTGCTGCCCATGACAGGAGAGGCTCCCTTCCAGCCCAAACCATTCTATGATTCTGTGACTCAAATCTCAGTAAGTGCTATTAACCAACTTTCAAGGAAGACAAGCTGACAAAATGTATAAAATTCATTAATTCATGATTTATAAACTGAAACTTCCCTACTGGTATTTACTAATGGGTTATTTTATTTAGTTTAAATTCAATTTTGTGATTTAAGCATGACCTCATGCTACTAAAGTGAACATGAGAATAAATTGTTGCAATATGACATAGCATTGTGACTCAGTCTAAGCCCAACCTGTAGGATGACGCAATTGTGATGGCCGAGCAGCTCTGGTGAAAGTTAATAAGACCTTCATTATGAATTTTTTTTTTAAAGACAAAGGCATTTTAGGTAATTCTATTTTAAAAGACATGTAACTTTAAGCATTTATCCTTATTATTTGAGCTAGATATGGTGCTTCCCTCAACTACTGAAATTCCATGACTACTGACATTCCATGTGCTAAATCTTCTCTTCCTCTCTGTCAAAAGTAAATGGTCTGCCAGTAAAGCTGTGATCAAAATTATAAAAAAGAGTTGTCCTTGGGCTTAAGGAGCATTGCAATCCTGCCTTCTGGAATCTAAATGCCACTGCATTTTACTGCTGTAAGGCACATTTTCATATATAGTATCTTAAGATACACTAGATGATGAATGTTCTTTACTGAATATTTCAGTATTTTCTAACTTTTGAAGTACATATGCAAGCATTTTCAGAAGAACATATTACCTACTTTCTTATTCTTTTCAAAATAATGACCTTGTGCTTTTGTCCACTCATAAAATGAAGCCTTCTTGCTAAACATTTTGTTCCAAGTAAAATACACAGTTATCTCTCAGACAGTCTTTGAAATTTTCCTAACTCAGTACAGTTTAACCAGTGATTTGAATTTCCTAAATTTTGCATATTTTACTGAAAATAAGAAGATATTAAATGTAACTGGACTTTGGAGTATAGGATAGTTTTTTTGATATTTTATTGTCTACAGCCACACAGAGGAGCTAATATAAAAATTGGAAATGTGACATAATGGAATTAAAGTGCAGTCAAGCTAAGTAACATTTGATATGTTTCTGTAAAGTGAAAAGCAAATTTAATTGAAATTAGCTCTTAACTGAAAAGTACAGATCAGATCCAAATAGTGACTAAAAATGAAAGTGAGTTATGGTACCTCAGTGTCTGCTAGCAAATGCAACGTGTTATAGTTAAAGTCATAGACTCCAGGCCTGCCAAAGGAAACCAAAATCCTGCAAGTTCCTGTGAGCATCCCAAGGGTATACATGAGTATTTTTAAGGAAAAATAAATATCCATTCCAATGGGTGCATGTAAGTGTAACAAATCATGTCAGCATTTACAGAGTATCACAGACAACTACCTTGTTAAATGGAAAACTTTATGTAAGTCCCTGCTCCATATTGGTTTGTTTCTACAGAAATCAGAATAAATTAAAAGGCATATTTTGATTATTAAAACTTCTTTTGAAATTTTTAAGCTCTCCTAAAGAAGTTTTAGTAAAATCATCACAAAATTCTCAATCTTAAGTGATGTCATTATGATGTGTTCTGATTTTCTCAAACACCAGCATGTTCTTTGAACTGTACTGCAAGAGCTTAGAATGATTTCCAGACAGTCCCACCACCACAGAATCCACATGGAAAGTGAGTTCTGTTTTGCTTCACTGTTCTCTGCATGACCATTAGCTGAAAATAAATTTTTAAAAATGTCCAATTTGTCTCTAAGCGAATGATGGAGTTTTAGGAGCTCCCCTAAATTCTTCAATCATTGACCAAGTCTAACACTAATTTAAAAGTTAACTTCTTCCAAAAAGCTTATTCTTTCTTTAAAAACTATTCTTCATCAGGAAAACTTCCAAGTATCAATGAAAAAAATATGTGCTTATTTACAGTGATCAAAACCTAGCATTATTTTCCTTGGAGCAATTTTAGCAGAAACAGCAAAAACATTTTGCAGTCTTTTTTTCCTTTTTCCCTATTAAGGAAAATATATTCTCTGTTTCATTTTACCATCTCAAAGGCCATATTAATATAAATGCACATCCTAGAGTGAAAATGAATACATGGGGAAAGGAAGTAATTCACTCTCTGGGTAAGTAATTTAAATCAGGTAGGAGAGGATTTTTTTTCTCTGGTAGTTAGGAAATAAAGCTCATGTTGTGGCAGAAAACTGCCACAGGAGCTGCAGATTTTTAAAGTGTGCAAATGAATTTTAGCTAGATGAAGGTTTTTACAGAAAATGTTTGCCTCTGTTGTGATTGATAAAGTCGTGTCATAATCACATAGAATTACATTTAGGTGATCCAATGAAGCTGACATCTAATGTTTAAGCATAGATGTACAGAACCCTGTGTACCTCATTTAGTTGTAGTGCTGTATTTTATTAACATCAACCCACCTCAGTAACAAGATATATCGATGGCTGCCTGTAAGAAACAATGAACATGTGATTCATCATTTTATAAAATTGAGTGTCCTATTCTAAAGATATATAAGTTCTTTGCTTAAAATGGAGGCAAAAAAAGAAAAAAGTTGGCAAGCATTGCACATCCAGAAGATTTGTTTTAGCATTATTTGATTTTTCAGAATGTGATTTATTTATTTAAAATTTTATAAATTCACATATTTGTATTAGAATCCAGCTTATTCACTTTTTATTTTCTAGTCAATCCAAAGGAGCAGTTCTCTAGGGGAAAGAAGAGGCTTTCATGCAGCTTTCTGCCAGTTCACTATCATTATTAGAAAATAGCATTTCCTGCATCAAACTGTACAGTAATTTCTAATTTAAAGTAAGAATCTCTTGTAGTGGAACAATCACATCTCTGATGCTATTAAACTTTCAGAATAATCATGCTAAATACAATCACTCATAGACAGTATTGTTAATTTTGTGTTGTACTGGTGTTGTGTGTAGGGAGGGGTTACAGATGCTGTTAATATCTGAGTTTAATACAGTAAGGCTACAAGTCAGAAACAGTGAATTTCACAAGAAAGGGAGAAATTTAAAATTCCCTGAGCTCAAGGTTGACTGACTTAGCCAGCCTCAGGTGTAGGACATGCCAAATCTCTATTTCTAGGCTTCCCACTGTGAGACTACACCTTCTTTTAGTTAGGGCAGGCTAGACACTTTAGACCACACATGGGTACATTTAGGAGGGTATTTAAAATTGAGGGCCTGAATCCTACCCTGCAGACTTTGTTGTAGCTTTTGATTTTGTAAGAAACATTGTAGACACCAACCAGAATTACTAAAGTCAATAAATAAAAAAAAACCCACTGTTGACTTCATAGCAGTGGTGATAGATTTATCTCAGGATTTTAATCAGACCTCAGGAAGGCAATTTTTAGCTGTGGCTTTGAGTGCTGACTATCTGGAGAGAGTAGCTGAGTTCCTCAGTCAAGAGGCCTCTTTGCAAGAAGTTGCCACAGCTCTTCAGGGTTTGGCATCCCAAGGAAGTGGCAGTAGCTAATGAGCAGTCTTGAGTCTGATGTCTGACCTCCAGAGACACACTTAAGTGACCAGCAACCCCCACGCTCAGCACAAGGCTGCTCTGCATCTTTAAGAGGCACATAAAACCCTCTATTTGCGTTTTATGCCTGAAGGTCAAGGGAAGTAATTGTGCCCCTCTGCTCTGGTGAGACACAGCTTGGAGTGCTGTGTCCAGGACTGGGATCCCCAGAACAGGAAACACTTGGATCTGTTGTAATGACTCCAAAGGAGGGCCACAGAAACAGACAGAGGGAGGGAGCATCTCTCATATGAAGAGGGTTGAAAGTTTCAGGATTGTTCAGCCAAGAGAAGAGAAGGGTCCAGGGAGAATTTAATTGCAGCCTTTCAGTATTTGAAGGGGTCTCTTATAAGAAAGGTGAGGACAAATTTTTAACTGGGTCTGTTGCAGCAGAACAGGGGGCAATAGTTTTAAACTAAAGGAAGGTCAGTTCAGAGGAGAGATAAGGAAAAAAATCTTATGTTTATAGTAGTGAAGCACTGGAATAGAGAAGCTATGGATGCCTATCCCTGAAAGTGTTCAAGGTCAGGTTGGATGGGGGTCTGAGAAACCAGCTCTAGTAGAAGGTATCCTTGCCCATGGCAGAGGGGCTGCACTAGATGACCTTTAAAGGTCTTTTGCAGCCAAAAAACATTTTATAATTTTATGATTCCCTGCCTACCTTTGGCAGCCTGAGTGATCTTGTGTAACCAGATATTTACCCATACTTAATCTGACTCCTACTAAGCAAGGGTCACATTTGTTTCATGTTTTCTATGTCTCCCCTTGTCTTCATACAAGAATTTTCTTTTGCATGAATTTCTGTGAGTTTGTGACAGACAAAATGACACAATGCAGAAGCTTGCCTGGAATTCAGTTTGGAAGATGATGAAAGAAAGGGAAAATTCCCTCTGCTCCGGTACCCAGATTACAGGCAATTTTTCCAAGAGTTTTTTGTTTTGTTTTGTCTCTGGATAGATCATGTTGAAATACTTCAAAACTAACAAACCAAAAATTTAGTCATATCAAGGAACTAAAGTGTTTCAGCTTAGGTGAGTTCCATTAAAAATTACACTGATGAGAGGAAATATTCAAATTATCATACTAAACCTTTATAACTCATGAAAATTGAATTTTTCAGAAATTTTTATGTATTTCATGAGACCATTTCCACCAAGATATATTTTATAGGATCCTAGGAGAATGCATCTAGATAAAACTCCTCAAGAAAACTTCTTGTGTTGGGAAAGGATGAATAATTTATATGAGCACAATAAAAACTCTTTGCAATTGTAATGAAATACTCTTTCCATCAACTTGCCATCCTCAATTTTTGATTGTCTTCCACTAAGACAGGCTGTACCTTATGCAAGGTGTGTATTCTAGGTGTGGGAAAGGCAATCAGAAGGGAAGAAGGAGGGGAAAGGGATGAGTTCAAGTGCTCCCTGCTTAGAAAGGAGTAAGGCAATGTTTTTGCAGACATTCAGATCAATTAAGTATCAAAAAAGGTAATTGACTACAAATATCTCCACCCTCCTCTAGATTGTAGTGAATATATTTTCACAAAAGATAGGACAAACTCTCTTTCCTTCTATATATTTGGAAAACAAACTAACAAAACCAACACAAAACAAACAAAAAAGCAAAGAAGAAATATACTGTCACAAAGTAGGACTTTATATTTCATAAAGCTCTTTTCTCTATATACTACTTTCATATAATCTTCCCCAGAGATGTGAATTTTTGTCTGTGAAATAGATTGTCTTGACTTTTCAGTCTCACTAGTTTTCTGTAATACAAGGGGAAAAAAGAAAACAAGTTGTTATTGCAGCATTGTTAGTTTTATCCATCTGGAAAACATAGGTTTTCCTCAGTGGCATCCCAATGACCATAGAGGAAACATAATGACAAAGTTAGGTGGTTTAATAAGCTCCTAAAGCCATTTAGTTAAGAAAAACCTACTGAGCTTTTAAGCATGTGTTAGCGCATGAGATAACATATTAAAAAAAGATCCCTGTGTTTGTATCCTGATTTAAGACCTAGAAACTGGCACTATGTTCAGTGGACACAGGTTCTGTCACCAGAGGAAAAGATTTCTCTGCCCCTTGTTATACGAAACATGCAAGGTTGTATAATGTAATTTAGTTCACTACTGAATAAGTGAATTAGCTAAAAGCACTGAGTGCTTTTAGAGTTTGACCGTGGAGACTAAAAATCTACACTATGTTGGGTAAACATGAGTAATCTAGGCCATTGGAAAAAAAAAATGTTTATAAACAAAAGATTTGAAAATACAGAAGCACTCAGAGTTAATAGAGGGCTGGAAAAATAGATCATCGGAACTGAAAAATAAGAAAAGAAAATTGCCCTGATAAAAAAGGACACAAAATCTACAGAGCTGCCCAAGATCCCTTAGCCACTCATTTATATCAGAATTGCTGGAACAGGTAGTGCAATAAAATACTGATTTTTTAGATTAGCCATCAATGGATACTGCATACCTTCACTAGTTACATATGCAACCTGTGAAATCAATCTGTGTGCACTATTAAGATAAAGTTACTCATTTGAAGGCTAAATCTAAGTGTATAGTATTTTGATATTTCATTAGCTTTGAGTGTACATTATGTTTCTAAAATTAACATCTGCTACTCAGCAATCAATAAAGAATGTGAAATATATTTCTAAGAATCATTGTATTTTAATAACAGAGGCAGTGTTGACACAAAACTGAGCAAAATGTATTTAAGGAGGAAAAGGGAAAAAAGGATTCCTTTGAAAGACCAAAGAAACTGAACTTGTTTTAATCACAGGTACAAGATCTAAAGGTTTTTTAAAAATCTACCAGTTAGACTAATTGAACATTTGCCTGATTGAAGTCAAGGGTGGAGACTCTTCAAGGGATGCAGTAGTGTGAATTGTAGAATGACGACTGCAGATACATGGGGAGCAGAGCTTGAGCTTAACACTATCTGGACACAAATATAGCTGGACAAATGCACCTTGCACTGGCTTCCAAAAAGCACCTGGCCTACTGCACTGCCTGGATGAACTGCATCCCAGGTTCTTAATCTCATCTTGTCTGATGACTTCTGGCTGTCACTGTCACCAGCGCTGTGGGATTGCACCTTCTTGGTGAGATCCTCTGCATCTAGGTTGTTCTTTGCTATGAGCTCATCCTCCTCTGTGGAACAATTTGACCTTACTGCACCCCAGCAATTTGAATTATGCCAAAAGCACTCTTAAATGAAATATCTCTCTGAAGGGTGAAACACTGGAGAAAGAAAATGCTCTTGTGTTGCCATGAGCCAGCAAGAGGAAATGAAGTTGTGCATTTAACATGCAGGCAAGAGAATGGCTGTGGCAACTCCAGATACTCCAGACTTAGTAAAAAAAAATCAATTCAGACTGAGAGTGGGCAAATTAATACTGTGGAAAACAGTGGCTACACTGTATAATCTGTATAAACATTCAATGTCTTTCTCTACATTTCAGCAAAGATTTAATACAGGAGTCTGTGGTGAAGTGACATAATACTGAGATTTCATTTCATTTTTAAAATACACCACAGATCATTTATTAATACATGAAGGATTATAAATATTTAAAACAGGTCTGTAATTGTCAAAATCAATGTGCAAAAATATATTAGCTTATTTTTGCACTTACACTGTTTGTTCACTTACTCAGGAATTTGGAAATGTCTAATTCACAATGGACTGCATCACTAATGTTTTTCTTCCATAAACATATTTTGTAAACTAAATTATCTGTTACTAACATAAATCTAGATAGTCAGTTATACCCTGACATCTCTCTTGTCTTCAAAAACAAATCCAAATTTCTCTGCTGTCTAATCCTAGAAGCCCTTGGCTCAGGAAAAATTTCTCATAAAAGTCAATAGTGACAGAAAATTAAATCCAACAGAAATTTTACATAAACAAGGACATTGTGAAACTTATAGTTTAATTTTTTCTTGTCAGCACACAGAGGAAAGGATAAGAAATTCCCTTTTCTCCTTCTTTATGACTTTTTCAAAAGCTGATGCCAGAGCAAGCTACGAACAATAATCTATGAAATTTGGAAAAAACTGTACACTTGAAAGGATTTTTTTTTTTCACACAGTATGACATGGTTTACAAAACTTAGGAATCATCCTAAACTTCCTAGTGTGTTAACATAACTATGTTCAGAGGTACATGCATGTCTTTTTTATACAGAACCTTCTGACATTCATTAACTGTGTTCCTAGGAGATGTACCACCAAGAGAATGTGTGACGGCAAAGGAGAGGAAAAAGAAAACCCGTCCAAGTCTTCCTAAGCAATGGTCATCCAATTAATAAATTACAGCCTGTGAAAGGGCACCCACAGCTGGTTCCTAAGAGGCATTCCCTCGGGATTCAGGCAGAACCTGGCATAACTGGACAGGAGGATGCATATCTGTGAGCCTCACTGAGCCCAGAAGAAGATTTGGCCCTACATCAAATTGTAACAACTCAAACACAGGACAAATTCTCCGCAAGAATAACTACGTAAATACACTGACTGCCATGGAATGCCAGTGGTTTAGAGTAGTCTGAGATATTCATTTAGCAGTTTATTTCAGTTTCAAAATTTCACTTGTGCACCTCTGGTTGAACTATGTTATGACCTAGTCACTCTTTGGAAGTAGCAACCACAGCCCTGTCTTTTTGTGTAAGTTATGACCCAATATAATTTAATTTAAAAACTTCAGTGCAAAATATCAACATTAAGAGTTTTAAAGTTAAAAAAAAAATCTACAAAATTTGAAAACCTTTCCTTATCTATTGATGTTGAGGTTATAAGGCTAAATCCAAGGAAAATCTTAAAACCACAGGGGAGTTGGTTGGTTAGTTGGTTGTTTTTTACTATATTAATTAATTATCGTTTGCTGTAAGGATGCTGGCAGACAAATCAAAGAGCACCTGGGTTTTGTCCTAGATGATTTCTGGATTTCACTTTCAATATCTCTCACATCTGGTCTGTTTTCAGCTTTTGCTGGTTTCCCTTTGAAATAGCTGCAAAGACAGTCTGTTCTCTGTGTTGAGATTTATCCAGTCACTACCCATCTCATGTTCCACATGTTCTGTCTTCCAGGTGTTACCTTTGTTTTCCAGTACTAAGCTCATTTCCCTAAATCCATTCAAAATGCTGCTGTCAAAATATCTGGTTTATGACTTTAGCCATGATGACCCCTTTGCTTCTTCATTTACCTCTCCAGATTGCAAAAGTTTTCTGTCTACCTATTTGCGGCTTTGGATTTTGATGTTAATTGAAGTACTTTTTGTGCTGGTAAAAGCAATAACCCTCCAGAACATTTTTAGCTAGTCAAACACAATATAAAATATTTATTGTAACAAAAGAAAATTCTAGTCTAGGTTAAAACAGTCTAGACCTTACCCACACCATGGCAAGCCTTGTGGCCTACCTAGCTGGAGCTGTTTTCAGCAGAGAGCTTGGCTACCTGCTCCAGGGGAACAAGTGGTGTGGCACAACAGAGAGAAGCTGGCAGGAGTGGCTGAGCTGCCACTGAGAGAGACCTCGACAGGCTGGAGAAAGAGGCAAACAAGAAGTTTGCCTCATGAAGTTCAGCAAAGGCAAGTGTGAAGTCCTGCACCCTGGAATAATCGCTGGATGCACCAGTACAGGCTGGGAGTTACTGTCTGGAAAGCACCTCTGCAAAAAAGACCTTGGCATCCCAGTGAACAGCAGTGGCCATGACACAGCAATGTTCCCTGGGAGATAAGGAGGCCAACAGCTGCCAGGGGGTCCAGTGAGGTGAACCTTTCCCTCTCCTCAGCTCTGGTGAGACACAGCTGGAGTGCAAGGTCCAGTTCTGGGCTCCCCAGTACATGAACAATGTGCATATTCCAGAGCAAGCTCAGCAAAAGGCCACAAAGGCAACTAAAGGTTTTGAGCCTGTCATATGAGGAGAGGCTGAAAGAGCTAGGACTCTTCTTGGAGAAGGAAAGAATCAGGGGGATCTTATAAATATGCAAAGCACATTGATGAAGGAAGGAAGGAAGGAAGGAAGGAAGGAAGGAAGGAAGGAAGGAAGGAAGGAAGGAAGGAAGGAAGGAAGGAAGGAAGGAAGGAAGGAAGGAAGGAAGGAAGGAAGGAAGGAAGGAAGGAAGGAAGGAAGGAAGGAAGGAAGGAAGGAAGGGTTTGATTCTTCTCAGTGGAGCCCAGTGACAGAACAAAAGGCAATGGGTACAGATAAAAGTAAAAGAAAATCAACTTAAATTTAAAGGGGATTGATGCCTCCCTCTCTAGGCTGGAAGGTTGTGGAGTCTCCGTCCTTGGAGATATCCAAAACCCAACTGGGCACAGCCTGGAGCAATCTGCTATAGTTGGCCCTAATTTGAACCAGGGGATTGTATGAATACTCTCCAGAGGTGTCTCTCAGTCTGAGACTTATTCTGTGAAGTCTCTGTTCTAAGAAGTAGAAATGACTTCTTTAAAAAACAAAAAATTCTGAGAGACATCTCCTCCTAACTGTTTTTTGAGGAACATACTGTCCTGTGATATGAGAGGTGATATGAGGGTCCAAAGCATCTGTTTCAGCTCAAGAATACAGGACGTACACAGGACAGTGCCCTTTCCAGTCCAGGGGGAGAATCTCTTTGGAGCAAGGCATCTTGCTATCCCTGAAACACTCCATGCTGATCCTACCTGTTGAATGTTTCAAAAAAGAATGTATTTCTATAGAAAAATACTGACTTTTCAAAATAATCTGCTACTCATATTCCAAACAGATGCATAAACACCTCATTTTGTCCTCAAGCATGTTCTAATCTTGTGTCATGCATCATTATAAAGCATACATATATTCTAAAAGTGCAGAACAAGTTGACTGCAATATAAACTTCAATACAACTATCTTAAAATATGCTTGTGCTATTAACAAAAACTAGAGAGGGCTTTTTATCCAGGCTTCTTAAACACAAGAAGCCTTTTCTTCACTAGGTCTACCTGCTGCTGATGAAGTGGAAAAGACAGTGTTAGGCTACTCCACAGCTTCTATAAACAGAGACTGTGCAACTCACTCATAACTGAACCTTTTTTCTATGATCTTGTACTCACTAACGTAAATTGCAGTCTTCCTGCTAGTTAATTTTTCTTTCTTATTGTATTATATCTTATTTTTCCTCAAGATTATTCCAAAAAGTTGTTTCTCGAATGCATTTTGAGGTATTCATCAAAATTAATCTGTTCATAGAATCATACCAACATTCAAGTTGGGAAAGACCTTAGGATCATAAAGTCCAATCATAAATCTAGCACTGGCAAGTCTATCACTAAAATGTCCTTAAGTGCCATGTATACATGTATTTTCAATACCTCCAGATATGGTGACTCCATCACTTCCCTGGGAAGCCTCTTCCAATGCTGGACAACCCCATGCGTGAAGAAGTTTTCCAATGTAAATCTCTCCCAGGCAGACTTGAATCTATTTCTTCTTGTGCTGTTGTTCATTGAACAGAGAGAAGAGGCTTATTCCCGTCTGGCTACATCCTCCTTTCAGGTAGCTGTTGAGAGCAGCCCCCAAGCCTCCTCATCTTCAGGCTAAATGCCCTCAGCTCCTGCAGATGCTCCTCATCAGGCTTGTGCTCCAGACCCTTCACCAGCTCCATTGCCCTTCTCTGGACACACTCCAGCATCTCAATGTCCTTCTTGTGTAAGAGACCCAAAACTGAATGTTGGATTCAAGATGTGACTTCATCAGTGCTGACTACAGAGGGATGATCCTAGTCCTGCTGACCATGTTATTTCCAATCCAAGCTAGGATGCCACTGGCCTTCTTGGCCATCTGGGCACACTCTGGCTCATGTTCAGCTATTGCTGACCAGCATCTCCAGGCCCTTTTCCACTGGAAAGATTTCCAGCCACTCTGACCCCCAGTCTCTGAGTGGTGTTACTGTGACCAAAGTGCAGGACTCACCACTTTGCCTTACTGAACACCATACCACTGGTCTCAGCCCACAATTCCAGCTTGTCCAGATTCCACTGCAGAGCTTTCCTACCTTCAAGAAGATCAACATTCCTGCTCAACCTATTATCATCTGCAAAGTTACTCCTCATCAAATCCCCTCATCAAAGTCATCAATAAAGATATTAAACTGGGCCCAACCCTGAGTCCTGGGGAATGCCACTCATGACAGGATGTCAGCTGGATGTAACCCCACACACCACCACCCTTTATACCCAGTCACCTGACCAGTTTTTTGTCCATCAAGAGTGCTAGTGCTCACTGTCACCTGGTGCTCACTTCAGGAGCTGCATTTTTTCTGGGCTTTCAAGAATTTCCTGCAGCACCACTATCCTGTTACATTTCAGGTCACAAAGTAGGAAAAAGTAATTTGGCTTTTAAACACTATCCTGCCACCATCAGGCACAAGAGCCTTGATGTCATGCCTGCTACATGACACTGTTTTGCTGTGACCTAAAGATTAAATGCCATTTCAGAAGATAATTTAGAAGTAGGAGGAATATGCCCTTGTATTATAGACGAAAAGAAATAAGTACTTCTCTTTGAGAAGAGTAAATATTTGTTCCTGTAGGTGGATATTATTCTGACTTTTTCAGTGAAGATACTAAAAGCATGAAAGACAGCCAGATGTGCACCAATCTTTTTATGTTAGTACCAAAGGTTATTAGCCAGTGCTGCTCCAAAGGAGTTAATCTACAGGAATTCAAACACAGATAGCAGCTGAGAGCTAAAATCATTGCACTGCTTGATCCTTCATGCACATGGAAGTACTCTGCACAGTTTGAAGAGAAATTCACATATGTTTTGCTGGAGAGGTGCAGTACAGCACCACCCTCTTACTGTTGGCTTCATTACAAGGCTTTTCTCAAGCAGGCTTCCAGCCAAACTGCTGGAATGGGGAGGCTGAACTGCTGCAGCAAACCAAACACGCAACAGTAAGCAAGCTTAGCACAACTGCTGCTTCTTTCTTTTTCACAGGTCTGTATATACCTTGCACTAGTCTTCCCTCTTTATCCTTTTGCTCAAAATACTTCAATTTTTCATATATTTTTTATATTTTTTAACTGACTAGGGTCTCCAAAGTTGAACATGGTAGAGATACTGCCAACACAGGAGATGAGAAAAGGTAGCTTTTCAGGTGGTCTTCTTTCTTGCCGTGCAGGCCAAATCCTGCCTAGGGAGGCATGAAATTTTTCACTGATCATTTCCATTTTTGTGAAACTTCACATCTAAAGCTGACCATTCAAACTCAAGTTCTGTCTGCATCACCTTTTTTTTCCCCCTGTGAAATACCTTGAGAATTATCATCAACTGTATATTTAAAAATATGACAATTCTTACCAATAAATTATAAGTAGCTCAACTAAAACAACTTTATGATGGATTAGAGAAAAAAGTTGCCAGAAAAGATATTGCCAACTAGCCCAACAATCAGAAAATCCACTTTCATTGTTGAAGTGAATCATCATAACACATAAGTTTATATTTCAGAACAATTCAGCTCTTTTCAGACATTCAGATTAAAAGGTGAGATTAAAAAAAGAAGTATATCTAGAATCTCAGGAAGGAATCAAGCAGAAATTGTAGTTACAAGGTACACAACTGAAGTATTTTCTGGGAAATTAATAAATATTTAAAGGGCCTTTATTCTATTTTATACAAACTCAGTTCTAGGCCAATCCCTGAGGTAGCTAAGTTTGCTTTTCTCTTAATTTAGTCATGATCCTTAAGAAATATTCTGCCTGCTCCTAGCAAAAATCCCTGGATGACTGACAATGCAGTAGATTGGTTATTATATCAAATCAATCAATACCAAACAAAATGAATGAATAAATACTCTGTGGGTGTCTACCGTCTGAGATCTTAGAAAAAAATTCTACTTTAAGCTTAAATTTAGAGGCCTAAAATATTATCCAAAATTCAGAAAATTCAGAAAATTAGTAATTTTGGGGGAAAAAGCAAGGGGGGGGAATATTCAATCTTTACAGAAGAAGAACAAGAATCTGAATACAGAGGTTAAAAATGTGGGGCTTGTTCCCTGTGTGTGATTCAGTCAGGGAGTCAACACTCTGAGTTGACTTGTGCCATGGTGGAGTGCAAGGACAACACAGTGTGTAACCACCCTGAAATACCACCCTGCAATCTGCCTCTAACAATCTGTTTCTTATGCCTTCTGTCTTCAAGTCCATATTATTCTGTATCCAAGCAATCATTCGTAATGTGTAGAAAGCAACCTATGTCGCTGATCCAAAATATTGTGACAACATCCAAAGATGTCGTGAAAAAGTAGCAGTCATACATGGAGAGCAAAGTGTCATCAGATGATGGTTTTCAAATATATATCTACAATTAATTTTAAATAATTTTATTTTAGTAGATGTTAGGAGCAGTCTGAGCTCATCCAGAGAGCTGGTTTCTGCTGAGGAAAGCACATAACACACGGAAATCGGCAGCGCTGCTACAGGCTGCACTGCCCTCACCCTGTTTCACCACTTCCATTTCCCATCCTGCCTGCCCCAAAATCTGGGCAGTAACAGCTCCAGAAGTCATGGCCAGTGCTGAGCTCTGATTAGTTCATGCTTTCCTCTTCAGAGGAATGCAGATCGGACAATTTTGCCTGACATCTTCTCAACACTCTCACTTTCTATGTATGAAAAGCAAAACTGCATGGAAAGACTCAAAGGACAAACAGGTCAGGTACTCATTCCTGAATGTTTCTTTCCTACAGTCATTTCATGCCCTCTCCATGTCATGTCATGCATGTGCCAGCAGGGCAGGCTGTCCAGGCTGCGGTGCCACAGCAGCTCCAATGTTTAACAAAAATAATAATCAGGTGATGATTTTTGAAAGGTACTTAGAGCATACATAACCAGCAAGCAGGGGTCATTCAGGTCAGCATATACCTCTCACAAAAACATGACAAAATGAAAGTTGCCACATTCACATTGTTTAGCTTCAATGGAACTCAATTTCTTTCCTCTTTCACTTATAAATCACTCCACCATACAACAAAACTTAACCTCTAAGATATCAGGCAGGATGAGGTCCCAAGCCTCAGATGCAGACCTTACATACTTGATAATGGTCATCATGCACAAATCAGACAGCAAATATCAGGGAATTTTTGACACACACAAGCCTCACAGTGCTTCAGCTCAATGAACTGTGCTAAAAGAGCATAGTAGCAACAATTAAGATTCAGTTTAATGAGAAGATGGTATCCTAAATGAATTTAATACATTGTATTAACACAACAAGAGATAAGACAGGGTTGGGGCATTCCGGGGGCAAGGGCTGGTAGGCTTGGGGGCCTGAAGTGGGGTCCTGGGCCATGGCCATACTGGAGGATCCCTGGAGGATAACCAGGGAAGCCTGATGGCAACAGGTCAGTGGAGTCAAGCAGCTGGTGCTGAGGGAATTATTTTCATCCTTCACTAACTCCAGGAGTGTTCCTGAAAACTCTGTCAGCTTCAGTCCCACAGACTGAGCCCTTATGAGCAGGTGGAGCACACAATTTCTACTCCCAGAGCGGAGCACATTTGATGATTTACTTTAAACAGAATCTGGTCCAAGTACTCTGGGAATATTTTGCAATC
Source organism: Sialia sialis (assembly GCA_009812075.1). NCBI lineage: Eukaryota > Metazoa > Chordata > Aves > Passeriformes > Turdidae > Sialia > Sialia sialis. The sequence continues at coordinate 51,826,375 of VRYO01001463.1, forward strand.
CAAGCTAAGAACATCAGGAAATTTTTATCTGATGCAGACTCCAATACTAATGAAGGTGCACCCAGTACTCTCAGCTCTACTTGTTTTTGAATCCAGTTCTATCTTGATTATTTCTATCTTTGTACATGGGATGCAAAATGAACCACGCCAGACTTTCCCACTGCCAGCAAAGGTGGTAGTTTGTGATTTAGTATTTTTAAAAATCAACACATTCCCCTGACCTACATACACAAAGTGGAAATTTAAAAAGTCTGCATGAAAATATGTAAAGAGCTACTTGTAGGAAATTCTTGGAAGGTACTGGAACCAAGGGACTTTAAAAGCCAGTCTCTATGCAAGAAATTCTGGAAGAAAAACCCGGGACTGGTTAAATCTCTTTAGAATTCAAGCATGAAATGTCTAGTATTACAGTGCCTGTTTCATCTAAGTAATGACTGCTTGGAGAGACATTACAATAATTTTATTTCCTGAAATTTTCCCCAGTCCATTTTTTAAAACACGTTTTAAAGAAGTTATACATTGTTTGTAGATGTCTGCCTTTGAAATTTAGAAACCAAGGCAAATAAAAGTTAAGTAAATTGTTCAAGGTCCCATGGAAGTCTTTGTCAGAATTTAATTTTCAGAGGTGAATTATGCTGTGCACATTAATAACATAAAGTGTAGTGGTCCAAGTTGCCATTTAGATTTTCCTTCTTTATAAAAGCAGTAATTTTTCCTAGGAGAGTAGAGGGCACCATACAAAAATAACTGTATTCTCAAAGAAATACTCAAAATATATCACATTCCTGCTGAGCCTAGTATGGCCCAAATTAAGCCAAATTATGGAAGATGCCACTAAGTAAGAGAATCCACTGGCAGCATTTCTAATAGTGCAAATATCCTGATACTAAATCTTCAGTGAAAGGCAGAATTCTTCATTATTGGCATCTTGGAAGAAAAAAATATCTAGGACAACCCTAGGTAGAAGAAAGCAAACAGTCTTACGTTGTGGTCAGGCAGATTTTAATACGTATAATTCCTACTATCCAGGCATGGATAAAGATAGTTCATATCTAACAAGTGACTGAATCAGATGGACTAAAGACAAAAGTTCAGAATAAGTTATTAAAGTATTATGTGTCAATTTATACTCCATGTTCTTGAATTTGAAATAATCTAAAGAAATAATTGGTTCTCACAAGTTTCAGTCCTATATCTTATCTTTCTGTCACCACTATTCATCACAATGGATGTGATGTTATACAGCCCCCATCAATATTTTTCCTAAAAATATGGGAGCTGATTTTGGAATATAGATATCCCTTAAACAGATCTCTTTTGAATAGATGCAGCCTTTATATTTTAGAGACATGGTTGCATCCTCTATTCACGTTCAGCTCTGAATAAATTCCCAGTTATTCATTACCAAAGCTAGCACTCCTAGCCAGCTGAGGCAGAACACTAGGCAGAAAAGTACTCTGGTGCCCTGAGCAAAATCTACAGGACAAAAGTACATTATATCTCTACAGAGAGAAAGCTCTAACTCCAAAGCAGACATTTCTAAAATAAGAAAATAAGATTATCTGGAAAAAAAATGCAAGGTGCTGAAGACAGTATAATAATTCTTTGGAAAGTTTTACTTTGCAAAAGGGGGCAGGTGTGGGCAAATAATTGAGCTTTTAAGTGGTGGGAGGGTTTTTTTTCAAATTTTTTTTTTTTTTTTTTTTTACAATAAGTATTGGGTGAAATTTCTTCATGGATTTGCTTAGTGCCACATGCTTGTAGTTTGAACTGATGAGGAAACCACATTGAAAGACCACAGCAGGGGATAAAATTTCTCCAGCTGCTGTGGCAATACATTTGTCTGTGCACTGCATTCTACATAATCCTAAATAATATTACCTGGCTCCAGAAGAAAGGAGGGGGATATATGTGCATAATATATTTTAAAAATAAACAAAACCAAAACTAAAACCTACTAGGCCACTGCTTCTATATGGGACGGGAAGACTAGAACAAAGCATGCCATTTGGCAGATATACAATTACAAGTGCCTGAGATATAAAAGAATGACACAACCCCAATTTTTTACTCCTTAAAATTAATTTGGAAAGTCCACTCTACTGCCTTTGTCTTTGGGTCTAAAGAATTTACTAGTGTAGTAATGTAAAGAACCATGCAAAATCTTTTTTGTTGAATTGTATTAGTGTTGACCTCAATTAATTCTAAGTAAACTAGAAATGAACACCACCAAGCAGATGCACACTGAAATAGCCAAAAACCACCCTAGTCAAAAGGGAAATCAATCAATGATCGACAAACCTTCAAGACTTCTGGACATTATCAGCTGGTAGCTAGTGAGATGAGGAGAAAACTTGACCTGCAAGCAAGTACTGGCAGCAATACTACCAGAGCCAAAATGGAATGCAAATCTGATCAAGGAAAGCCAAGCACCTATTATACCATCACGCTGAACTCAAAGGTATTAGATAGGATCAGGTAGCTTTTGAATATTTTGCATATCACACAGCAATCAGGTGGAGTCCATAGCTCAGTGCTGATGGTTATAGTATCATGGCTAGGAATTTAAAGCAGGACAGATGGAATTTCCTTCATTTAGGGAATCCCAAAAGTCTGCAAGAAACATTTGACATGCTAAAATGGTTTTTATGAATAGAACACTGTTATCTAACATGAAATTTTGCCACTTCTAGAGCAGAACTCAGCTAATATAAATTAGCGCAGGCTTTCCTGCAGGAAGTAAAAAATAAACATTTCCTGTTAGAACTACAGGGGAATTTCATGTAGGCAAAATCTAATTACACAAGATGGAGCACAGCCAGTGACACCAAGTAACACACTCTTTTGAAATGTGTCCTAGAATTTTTTTAAATAGTTACACTTTCTCTGGGCCTTCCTTTTTATTCATCTGAAATGCTCATTTGTGTGAAATCAGTTGTATTGGATATAATGAAAATTTACACAGGTCTTGTATAGCTGGATTTAATGCCTAGAATCTGAAGCTTAGGTTTGGCCAGCATCAGGACACAAAGGCACCTTTGTATAGTGTCAAAACTTTTTTTGCAGAAACTGGAGACAAGTGGCAATAAAAATTAAAGTGTTGAGACTGTCTTTTAAAATACCTCACACACTTCATAAATAAAGCTCTGTATTTTTAGAATATTAATAAAACTGCCCTACTTCTGCCCCTCCGGTTTTAAGTATCCATCGTGTCCCTTTAAAGCAGTGACCCCTGCAAAAGGGAAGGAGGCAGAAAGTCAAGCCAGTAATAGAGCATGTATCCTGAAGAAACAAAACTAGAAAATTATTTAAATACTCCCCCACAAAACTATTCAAAAACTACACAGCAAATTTCAAAACATCAATTTATTGTTGTGTCTGTGTGTCTAATGCCAACAAAATGACATTGGAAATTATATGTGATTTCCACATTGCACAGAGGTATAGGTGGCTCATTGAGCCCTGTGCCAAATTCAGTGAATTCCTCTTGTGTTCAGTGGCAAGCACTGTTGATCATGCAATGCTATTAGTGGTGTTCTGTACCAAGAGCTGGCATTTCTAGTTGTCTATGTTTTATTTCCTTCCTCATGCCTTTGAGATGATTTTGCTGCGAAATAGCTTCATTAGCCTGCCACTCAAAGGCAGAAATTTCACGGTGTACAATTTGCAAGAGAAGGAACTCAGGAAGAGCGAGCATAGATGAAACCTAGTATAGACAGCACTTTGGCTTATTGATTAAGGCTCCCAGAAAGCCAAAGCAAAGGAGATTGTCTGCAGGAATATTTGTATTCCACACACTAGCATCATGAAAACAGTGAGAAAAATCAATCAGCAATGGTAATTTTTTTTTCTCCAGTTTCTAGGATTTTTTACTAATACTTGTAGCAGTGCAAAGTCATGCCCCAGACGTTTCACATTACATTTACATATGGCTTGCTCATCACCCCTTTTTGTCTTTCCCATTCCAAAACAAACAAAATTCTCTTCCATTTGCTCGTAAAAGAAAATTTGTTCATACCCACATTAAATGTGGAGGAGATTTCAACCAGGATGATGCCTGGTTATCTCTGCAAAGCTAAAAAAATCCCCAAACGTGAATTTAATACCCAGACATGACAATAGGCATTTCAGAAGTTCATCTTTGTCATCTCCATTTTGTTCTGTGTTTGAGATTCTCTTTTTTAATTGGATTCTGTAAACACAAGTCTATCTGATAAGTGCACTAAATAATCTTTATCAGCAAAACAAGTCCATAAACTGAAACAGTGTTATAAAACCAAATACATATTCAAGTATCAAAAAAACATGTTTTTAAATTTAGGAATTTATTACATAAGTATCTTGATAACTTAATCGGGAAAGTATCTTCCCACTGTAACAATATTACTCACATATATGATTAAATTAATGTTTAAATTATTAAATTCAGTTAGTAGAAAAAAAAAATTAAAATCACTTTTTTACATGCAAAAGAACAATTCTGGAACATGTAATGTTGAGATAAAGGGCATAGTTAAGGTAATACCTTGGGAGAACTCAAGGCAAAACCAGAAAGCAAAATTTGGACCAGAATACTCCCTCTGTTCAGAGTTACTTTGAAGCAGAGTATTTTTATTCAGGTCTCTCTGGAAATCGTTCCTGTAAGCAGAAAATCTACTCTTTGACTAGCTTCTAGCACTTCAAAGTCTGGGCTCATGCCACAGGATGAAATAGCTATTGAGTGAGAAAGGGAGCAAAAGCTTTCTGAAGCCACCTTACCAACATGACTCAAAACAGCTATGAAGGGACCATCTATAAAGCTTGAAAGTTAAAGCTGTCTTCACACAGAATTTTTTTAACTTTTCTGCTAAAGCTACCAGAAAGCATCATTTAGTTCTTTAGAGCTTCAGGCATGTCCAAATGACCAATTTGCTTTTTGAAGGGCAATGAATTTTTTTACACATTTTTGCTTGCTGTAACAGTAAAGATTTAATACAATGTGATCTATGAATACTTTACCTTTGTCTTGAATACTAATTGCCATAACAGGAAAATGATTGTGCTGCACAGCCAGTGCATGGCTAGACAGTAGAGAAAAAGTTTCGACAGTAAATAAACAATGTGGCAGACACGGGTATGCCTGAGTTTATTTCAGGTGATCAAGTGATTAGCTGTTGTTTGGATTCCTGAAAGGAAAGCTGCCATCATCAACATTGCTTTCTTTTAATTTTTCTGCCAAAAAAATAGGTATGTACACAGGAGATTTCCTCTAGTATCATAACATCTGTATTCAGAGCATGAGACAAACAATCGGTCTGTGTTAGCTGTCAGAGGTCACTAATGCAAAATGGGCGACAAAAGGAGAAAAAAAACCACTGGAGAAATGGTGAAAACAGACTATGTACGTGTTTCTGTTTAAACATTTGCCAAGCAGACCTCACCTACATCTTAAACATACACATGACAGAAAAAGGAGGGAAAATCCATTTCATGAGCAATACTCCGTTTTGGATATTTCTTTAATCATGTGTTTATCAAAATTTTTGTATTTGTGTTTATCTATAGAGTTTGAAGCTACTGTTCATATTTTAAAAACCTTTTGCTTGTTCAGAAAAAAATCATTTCACAGTCCCACAGCATGCAACTTGTAATTTTGCCCACATTTTCTCTGTGCCTTGTCAGCTTCTCATCTTTCACATGGTTCTCTATTTTCAGCATTAAAATATGTGTAAATTACTACTTTTGCAAGAGATATTAGCAAGTCATTACTGCTAGTTAAAAAGAAGAGCAAAAATGAAAATAGGAATATTAAAAATGCTGTCATCCCACAGTCCCTGAATGCAAGAAGTATTCAGGTTTTTTAAAAAATCAAAGTATTCCAGACACTTTATATGAACCAAACAATTATTGCTCTCAAATTCAAGAAGTTTTGAGGAAGGTAATGGTGTTAGTAGATGTTATGCTCCATCATTATAAAAAAATGTTAACCCTATTCTGAGACCAAGTTGACAAAAATAATAAAATTTATTATAAAGGGGAGTGAGCATTCTGACCCTCTAGTTATGCATCCTGAATAATGAAAATGTGGTGATCTTTTGTCGTGGAGAAAAGCATTGCCATAATTTTTTAGAGTTTTTCAATGTCAGAGCAATATGAGGGAATTAAAAGATGAACTTGGAAATGAGATCCTAAGGGTGGTTTTTGATATTAACCCTGCTGTTCATTCCCTATAGTTCATCACTTTCTTAAATATTATTTACATTTGAAACTTGTCTCAAAGTCATCAAGAGCTGTATTATTATCAACTAAGTTGAACCAGTGCTACCAAACTGCCTGCTCTCTTTAATTTTGACAGAAAAATTTCAAGTGACAGAAATTCAGTGTAGTATGCAATCTGCTAAAATGTATTTACCAAACTGTTAAAAACAGGACATATACCAACGTACATACTGATGTCTACCCCTCTAATATTATTTTACTAGTCTAAAAGGCTTGAACCTAACAGGAGAGATGTCTTAGTGTTTCTTTATAATGGCCATTGAAACCAGGAACTGAATGGAAGCTGAAATATTACAGCTGGTGTTCTGAGAGATTGAACAAAAACAAACATACCATGAAAAGTATGGATAATAAAAACACTTCTGCAAGCAAAATGGACTTCTTTTGAAGAATATACAAACTTACTAAATCATAATCATTATTTAAATAGAGAGATGTGTCATTTGTGGAGAATAAACCACCAATGGACTGTGAAGTTTCAGTCCATTAAATACGAAGGAGTTTTATACTACAATACAAATATTATAAAAATTTAATTGTTGGTATCCTATTGTGCAAAGAATGCATATCCTTAACTCTGACACCAAATCCAGTCACAGTGAGAAAACATTAAAAAATTCTTACAAAGGTTCTTACAAGGTAATTGTAACAAAAAGAATGGCAGCACCATAAAAAACATGAGGAGAGTGAAATGGGGTGGGTATTTTCACAAGAAGAGAACGTTCAGTGGAACCATTGGGTGTCATATTTTAAGCAAATGGAAGCTACAAAGTACTACTCAAAGTATATTTATATATTTATGTATAATTATGGTGTGGAATCCATTGCCACAGGACACTGTAAATGCCAAAATTATAAATACATGGGAAATAGGTCCGTCAGGGGCTATTAACATGCTACATGCAACCTCCATTTCAGGAAGTCCCTAGACTTCGACATCCAGAAGCTGAGAGGGTATACCAGGGAAAGGGTCCTTTATTCTTCTTATGCTTTAAGCATTCATGTAGTGGTCCTTGTCAGAGGCAGGACACTGGGCTAGAAGAGCTGTAGGTTTGCTTAGGTATGACAAGCCTTAGTTCTCTTGATACAGAAACATGTCAGCAAGCAGCCGACTTTAGGTCAAGGGAAAAATAAATAGTAAGGAGTTTGGCTCAGCTTGGCCTGGAATACATCATTTAGAAAAAGAAAACCATATAAGGACAGAACCTTAAATGCAACTATATGCACAAGGTACTTGGTCACTCAAAGTCATGTCAGGTTAAACTGATGGAGTTCATCGTATTGGTAATTCAGAGAAACCCATTAAAGTTAATGGAACAAGATGCTGATGGAAGTCCTATAGAAGCACACAGTTAAAATCAATCCAAGTGAAATGTGGAAGCATTTTTGGGAAGTAGGCTATCAAATGACACAGTGGATGGCTACACAGGTTTTGAATTAAGATCAGGAGATAAGATGGAGTAATTTTTTTATCATAAGCATATACCATAGAAAAATGTCAGGTAAAGTCAGCCCATAGTCCTTAAACATTCTTAATTATATGATTTAAAAAATCTGAATTTTTTAGTGTGCAAAATTCTCACATTCAAGAGATGTTCCTTAAAGCATATTCAGCGTCTAGAACCACACTTATCATCACATTGTTTTCTGTTTAGTGGTGCAGTGCTCTGCACAGGTACAACTTCATATGATGTATCACCTTTGACAGCAACCTGGGTTACAGCCAGTGCATGTCATTAAAGTAGATGAGCATGGGCATTTGTCTGCAATATAAACCAGTGGAATACGAAAAGCTTATTTGGAAAACACGATATGAAAATGCAGCTCAGAGGCAGATTGTAAGTTTATATTAGACATTACAGGTTATAGTCTTGATTTTTCAAACAACACAAATTGCTCATTCAAGCTCAGTAATTACAGTTGCTGGTATTTCAGAAATGTCACAAACTAAAAGTTACATAATAAAGACAGAACTTAATTTTCTCTGTGGTATATCAGAAATCCTTTTCCTGGATCAAACTGGTACAGACAACTCTTTCACTTGTGAAATATTTGGCAGGTAAATTTTGTTTAATGGTTGGTTACTAATTTGTCCAATTTGGAAGTCATTAAAGCCTGCCTGCTTCCTCACTGGTCAACCTACTTATTAAGGACGGTTCTATTTGCATAATGAATGGTTACGCTGGTGAGCCTCTGCTTGAGTTGCATAGAAAAGGCCACACAGTTTAACTGGAGATGCTCACAATGTCATGGCCAAATCAGGGGTAGCTCAAGTGTTTCAAGGAGGCTCAGTAACAATGCTTTGTGGAAGTCACCTTAAACACCATCTGTTTTAATGCCCTAAAACAGAAATAGGTCTAAATTAAGTCGTAATTTCTTTACATGTAGAATAAGAGTAAGTGGATATCCAGCTGACCACTCTCTTCTTACCTTTAATGGAAGCTGTTTCCTGGGGACAGGTCAATTCATAATTGACCACATGTAAATAAGTCTTGTATGGGACAACTGCCTAAACATGAGGAGATGTCTGACATTTAAGTCCTGCCTCTGAGGTGTTTATGGTCTTACAAATGAAATTACTGAAGTGTACAAATATCACCTGAATCAATACTGGCAAAATTATTAATATGTAAATTACAACTGGAAGATAAAGTATATGTACCAAATCAGGGAATCCATTTCAGATGCAGAATCATATTGTAGCACTACAAATGCTCAAAAACCTTCCATCTACCCAGGGCAGACGGTGTGGTTTTGGTAATTCTGGCTACAGAGAAACACTTCAATATGAACAAGGGTAGAAATGACACTGGCTTAGAATAACGAGCCACAAAACTATTTATAACTCTGCAGGTTATAGGATTAAAGATTTAATGCATACAAACCAGGAATTAATTAGCATACCAAGTATGCTGTACTTCCAGGAAGGAGTTGAAAAAATGTATTTTTCCACTTTGAAAGATGAAATTTCAACTCTGCATTTTCAAATTTTGCAGGTTTCTGTATTACAGAATTCTCTCACTCATGGGATTGGTGAGCTCTGTAGCTGTTACACTGGAGAAGCTGCTCAGACTGGAAGAATGAAAGTGTAACATTAAATTCACTTCAAAAGTGGATGTAGAACTTAGTTATGAGAGTTCTTTGGAGATTTTTCCAAAATAAGGTTTTCTTGATAGGAAGATGTCTTTTAGATGATTCAGAAACATGCAATGCTTCAGATAACTCTCAGGTCTCTACTCCAAGCTGTTTCAGAAGTCATAATTTCATCAGACAATCTAATCTAAGTGTCTAGGAATTAGTCCAGTGTCTCCACACTGGGTAAATGTAATTCTTTTGTATTTCATATTTTTGATCATGTGGGAGGGGCTGTGTTTCCAAGAGCAAGTCAAATCCTTCCAAGAGCAGACACACCAACTGCCATTCCAGTTTCAGAACTTTAACACAAAAAAACCATGGTTTCCAAGGAAGCTTGCTGCTTGTGCTCAAACTATCTGGAAGTATGAATTTGCAAAACTATGCTAGAAGAAATTAATTTCGCCCCAAACACTTACATAATTTAGTCTCAAACTTCACCAGAGATAGTTTAAATAAATGTCAGAGCAAAATACCCACCCCTCAACAAAACACAAACTACAGCCAAAGGGCTTGATCTGTAACAGAAACAACGATATTTAAAAATAAAGAGTTCACAAAATCTTAGCTAATCTTTATTCTAATCTGGTTTTCTCACAATTGTTCTTTTTGTGCCTCTTCTATTCTTTGTCTCGCATGTACCTTTCACTGTATTTCAATTGTTATGCCTCCTATACTGTTTTTTGCTCCCTACTCATTCTTAGGAGGTTTTCACCATCCTCTTGTAACCCAAAAATCCACTTTGTATTTATTTTAACATAATCAAAAACACATTTTTCCATCCATCCTTCAAAATACCTATCTTTGTAGGAATGGTCCTACTTGGAAACTGAAGTGGGGAGCAAGTCAGAGATTCTGCTTTTAATCTCTGTTTTTGCTCCTTAACTGCTTTGTAGATCTTGTTGCACTGAAAAAACTGAAACTGAAAAGGCACACAAACATATGCATGGAGAAAATGCAAAAAGGGAGTTTTTAAAATTTACAATCAAATTATTGGTTTACAACTTCTTTGTATTGAGATATCCAGCTAAGAACAATTAAATTAAAACTAACTGCATATAACTAACAATTTCTATATCCTACATCAGGTAAAGCAGCAGAGTGGCTTGTACTTAATAAAACAGTCTTAGATTCAAGCAGGCAAGGTTAATTATGTGTGCATTCATGGTGATTTTAACAGTGAGAGAGCTGAACAGACAAGAGTAATGATATTGTGAATTAATATGGGAGCAGGTATTGATGCCTGTAAAGTTAAAAAACCTTTGTTTTCCCCCAAAACTCCTCTTGTTATAACTTAATGTAAAGGACTGTTTTAAAAAAATAATGACTGGTTTGGATATCATATCAAATTTGGTTTCCAGTTCAGTTATAGTACCATCAAAATTTTTAAGCTCATTACATAAAAATATGGGGGTTTTGTGTATCAGGTCCAACAAGCAACAGTCTTACAGACTTTGCTCCAGTTTGAACTACAAATGCACAGCAAACCACATAGCAAAAACATAAAATTAAAGCTGTTGTGTGCCTTGCAATTTCGTGTTCTTTGAACAGTTTTGTTTGCTTAGAAAGCATCAGGGGTTACTTTTCAGTTTTTTAGCACGTAGCAGATATCCATCTTCTAGGATCTGCTGAAACTGAATTACGTAGAAGACCACAGTTAAGAAACTCATCTTTTAATTTTAGTTTAATTTTAGACTCGGATGTTGCACTGCTTGTAAGGCTTTGCCTGGGGTGTGGGGAAATGCTGGAAAGGTGCCAGTCAAGTCACGGCTCATTTCTAATGTCAGTTCCAATACTCCCACAATTTGCCTTCTCTGTTTAATAGGAGTCTTATCTCACTGGACTCTGCTGAGTGGACTGAAATGTTAGAAATTTGTATCTGTTCATTTTACAGATCTCCCATCCTCCTGCCTAGATGCATTGTCAGTATATGATTCCTGAGTTTCTCTAATGTAAGCATTTCAGTTTTGATTTTTCAAGAACCTTCCAGAGGGCTTTTAGGTGCTGTACAACAAGGGTTGCCTGAGATTCTTTTTATTTTCTTTAATAAAATGAGAAGATATTTTGTGGAGTTGGCTGCACTCCAGTTACAATTCTGTTGAAATGGTTTCACAGGCACAGGAACTCTTTTCTTAGCAGCATTCCCAGCCCCACATTACAGCAGCTGGCAAAGCACGTACTCAAATGCTGTTAATTGCTAACATGCAGCCTACTCTGCTCCAGTTTGAGCATGGATATCACCAGACATCTCCCACCTCCCTGATAGAAAAAGCAGCCAGAATTCAGCACCTTCCCTGTAGGTCCCCTTTGGACCTTCTCTGGGTTTTATATATATTTAGGTATTAATCTGGAGGAGCTAGAGGCAGCAACAGAGAGTACCTTTGTTATATGGCTCACGGTCAGAGCACTCAACTGGGAGGTGGGAGAACAGTGTTGAAGCTGTATGGATTAAAGCAGCTTTTCCCACACTGCAATGGAAGAGCTCAGTGTCTGTGCCAGTAACTACAACACACTTCCTAATTTATTGTGTAATGTCAAGAATATATGACCCACGTTATTTTTTCCCTTGCCAGTTTAGCTGTTAATTTCTCTTTCTTCTAGTTTACAGGTCTCAAAGACAATTTTTTGCATTACACTTGAAAGTGTTGCCCATGCCTGAGTTGACATGGGACAACTTTGGACAGGTTACAGATATTTAGAGATGCCAGACAGTCTATCTGCTAAGCAATGTGGAGACAGTGCCTGGCCTTTTGCCAGGCCTTGTTGTTTTGTCACTGTGGCTGCCCTTGGGTCCTTTTAAAAGAGGATGGAGAGAGGGTTTAGTATTGCACACTTGTTCTACATTTTAAAGAAGATTAAAAGTACTAGGATTATCTGTGAATTTTAGCTGAAATTAAGAGTGGATAAACAGAGAAACTCATCAATACTGAAGTGCTGTGTAACCTGATCATTATCATAATTCTTTTAATCCACTACTTTAATCTACTACTTTGCAGTGTGTACTTATGAGAACTTTTTCCTTTTGTAGCTTCACTCTTCTCTAACAAAAAATGGCTGCCAGCTTTTCTCTCTATTACTTCTCCAGACATGTTCCCACTTACCCACAAGTACCAAGTTTTCTCCTCCACCTTTACTGCTCCCTCCCACAGGCATCAAGACAACAGTCTTCATGTCCCTATTCACAGGATTCTCACACAGCAATTAGAGGTCACAGATAGAAGATTTACAGAAAGCTGTTTACCAGTGAGATTATTCTATAAACAAACTCAGCATGTGCAGCTCTTATTTAGTATGTTTCACACAGTGTACTCTGAACTGCTTTTATTAACTTCCTGTGTTTTTTATATAAGAAGTCCCAGCAGAGTTGACTGGGTCTAGAATGTAGAGCAGGATGATCAGGTTCTAGTAATTAATCACAGCAGAATGAACTTTTAGCAATTTGTCAAACAACCCTAGGCAGCTGCAGATCTTGGGTTCTCTGTTTCCTACAGGAAGCAATAACAAAACCTCAGTCCTCTTCAAATCAGTGAACAGATGGGTAATCACCTAACTGTAGCAACTAAGGGTGAGCCTATCTCTACATTATATCAGATTCAGCTTGATGTACTTATTACACCTATTACAGCATCTCTTCTGGCATATAGATTCATAAAGAAGTTGGTAGCACAATCTTGTGAAATTTCTTGGGCATGAAGTTAATTGAAAAGAGAAGCTCCTGTCAGAAACTTGGATTTTTTAGTTCTTCTCAGCTCACATCATGCCTTTTCTCTAAGAAACATATGAATTACCATCCTGAATTAGTCTAATCATCCATGGAGAGCAGCATCCTGTTTAGTAGGATGTGTTTCTGTGTTTCTGCAACACTAAGTGTGTAACTTCCACCCAGCAACAAAATTGTTAGCTAAGTTATATTATGGAAGAGCTGATACCGGCTTTCCTTGTGTTTAAATGAAACAGTGCTCATTATTGATAAGTTGGGACATCTGTTCTAAGTACCTAGGTAGGGCAAGAAATCCTTAAATGGTTTAGACACATTGCCCAAATCCCCCCTAAGCTCTAGACTTTGATTTCCAAAGTATTTCACAGATCATTCTCTAGAATATTGCTTACACAACTCAGCCATAAACTCAGCTCCACTTACTCATGGCTTTATTACAGCATCCAAACAAGACTAATGAGATTTAAAACCTCTGAACTAAAATGACTGACAGATTGGCAGCTATATAACAAATTTTCAAAGAACACAGGATAACTCCAGATTTGGATTATCTTTAGGGAACATTGGTAAATCTTTTTTTCATGTACATGGCTTTATTTCAAGGCATGTACACAAAATTCTGTTTTCTTTTTTTTTTTTTTTAAATCCCAGGTTCTATGGTAATAGTTACTTGGGCACATCAATCTTAATCTATTTATTTCCTTAAGAAGACTAGAATACAGGTCTATTGAGAAAGGCTTGTAAGCATGTACCATAAAGACCCAACTCCAAAAGAAATACAAGCCAATTATTTCTTAAAATCTCATTACTTTACACAACCTTCAACATGATTTCATGTATTAGATGAGATACAGTAAAACTGAGTTTTTCTCACATGATTCTTTTAACCACAGCTACAGTTTGTGAATGTTTGGATTGCTACTACCTGGTAGATGATAATTTTTCCACCCTAGGGAGAATAACTTTCTGTGCATCATTTACTTCCTTGGCCACTCTAAGCATATACTTTTTTTTAAGCTCCTAGAAATGTATAAACACCAAGACAGTTAGATTACTTCTCATCCGTGGATGAAGAAAATTTCTTTGTCTTTACACAAAAGTAAAATTACCTATTCAGTTTGTCTTTCATTGTTTTTATATTTGCCTTGTCTGTCATACCATGTTGCTCACTTCCTTTCCCAATTACACATCACATGTCTTGTGATATTTAAATACCTGCTACTAAATAAAATTTAACTTTTCCTCACAGTATGAAAGGAACATACTGTACCAATTCAGGAGCTTTCTATGAAGAAATCTAATTATAAAAACACAAGGCCTAATTCAAAGCCTATTTAAGTCCATGGAAATACTTCTATTGACTTCTTTGGGCTCAAGTCCATATTCAGCAATGTGTAAATTGAATAAGAAAAGAGATTATTTCCAGTTAACAAGGTCATATTAAATGCAAACATATACTTGCATTATCTTTTCATGTTCCTATAAAGCATGTGAATTGACCACTTTGGAAATAAACTGTTGTACCAGAGCAAAAAGTTCTCATGAAAATTCATAAATTCCTGCATATCTATATAGGATTTTTACAGATAGCATATGGAATGAGGAAAGAATTTCCTCTATTAACATCTCATTATGGGGATGTGAAAGTTGTTTGGGAAATGTGAGCACTCTTCAAATTAAAATTCCTCATTCAATAACTTCCCATAACTTTAATGTCCATATTTCTGCAGTGGTCAAATAGCCACAGGCTGTACTTGATTACTAGTGACCATTTCTGCATCCTTAAAAACCTGTATTGATAGAGACCTGAACACAGAAATTTTCTCTTTCTGCCCCTCAGCAGGCCAGTGGAAGCAATGGGATTTACTCCTTTTTTGCATTGGCTGTTGACTGAAAGTCCCAGTGAGGAAGCTATTAGTAAATGGAGCTGGCAGAGGAAGCACTTGCTTTAGTCAGTGAAAAGACTATACCTAGATCCAGTCTCTGTGCCTGAGACAGCTTACTGTGCAAAACAGTGCAAATTTCCCTGTCACACACTTTCTTTCCCCACTGTGTGAATCCAGCCTGACTGGGAAATTGCTAGACTCACCAGATGAGTAACTCAATAGAGGAGAGTTTGTTTTGAGGAAAGGGACAGGACCTGTGGCTACAGCTTATCTTACTGTAGGAGCTGGAAATAAACCACAAATATGACGAGTTTTCCCTGTTTTCTCCCTCAGTAGAAAAAATTACACTTGCAGAATATTACTGTTGACAGGAATGGGATCAGAACTGCATTTCCAAACTTTTTAAATAGAGAAAATCCACTGACTAATCACAACTGAGTAACTAAAGATTGTGGAGGTGGTGCCAGCTATAAAACATGAATGTATATTTTGAAAGCTAGCCAGAATAATTTTTAATTACCTTTCTCAACCCATGTGGCCTCTAGATAAAAGAGAGACTTTGCTTTCAATGCAGGCAGAGCATACGTCATTTGAAAAGGGAGATGAGCTTAAAACAGTACATTTCTTCTAAATTCAACATTATTTCAGAGGAGAACTTTGCATCTTGGGCTTATTCTTTCTCAACACACACATTCACATTCACTTTCCAACCTATATTTTTAACACAGCTAATTCTGCCTACTTTAGTTAAGGAAATCTATCCAACTGTTTTCTGGACAATGTTAACTTCCTGTTAACATAAAAGCTAGATCTCCAAAAAATCCTTTCTAAAGGTATCCTAGCACATTCTCAGCAGCAAAATACTATTAAGATGAATCACTAAATCAAGATTTGAGTATTCAGAACCTTTTGTAAAGTAAGTATGAGTGACAAAAAAAACCAACTTACAGTGCAAATGCTGAAACCTCTTAAAAATAGGCACTACCATTACAGGTCTTTATTGATGTTTCTTGAAAGCATGCCTGTATGTAAAATGGTATAAATACTCCAATGCTAATTAGATGTGTGCATTTGATTCACTGTAATGCATTAGACTACTCAAAAAACCAAAAAAAATGTAAAGACTGTGAAGTCCAAGTATAATAGGAATAGTCATAAATTATGTAAGACAACATTCCCTTGTTGCAAAAGATAAAATACAGTCACAGGGACAGAAGTATACATGTTGTGAGCAGCACTGTGGATATAATTATCTCATATAGAAATTCATAAGAAGTTTGCTTCCAATTTTGATCCAGGATTCAGTTATAGCACATTCCCAATTCACTGTTCTTTTCAAGGCTCTAGACATGAAGTTGTTTTAATTCTTCTTTCTTAAATGCAAATCAGTAGTTTAGTCCTCACTTTTCTGTCTCTCATTCTATGAGTTTAACATTTTAGTCTTCATCATTGTTTCAGTATAAATATTGCATTATACTGTAAAACAATGAACAGCAGTAATTCATGCAAAGCTGCATTGTTAAACAAACATTATTTCTGTATGCTACAAGTTTCTCAAAGACCAAAATTACTCAGTTGAACTGACTGTTTAGGAGTATCTTTCAAAAGAAAATAAGAACGTATTAATGTGATAGAAAAGCTTGCCTAGTAGAAAATACCTGCTTATAGTAATGGAGATAAAGAGATTAATTGGCTTATAGTGGTTACTAAAAGCCAGTAAATGGAATATCAAATCTCTCAAAAATGGATGGAAGAAAACAGAATGTAAGCTATCAGTGTTAGATTAATCTTTTAGACTGCAATGACTGACAGACATGTCTAACCTAAATGTCCTTGGATAAAAATTTCAAGATGAGTTTTTCATAATCTGTATACAAAAGGCAGGGAAATCTGCTTATGCCTTTCCTTTCTGTTGCTATCTATTTATGGGTGACTGGCTTAAACTCCTGATGAAACTTCAGAAAAGTCAAGTGGAGGAGTCATACTAATTTTCTGGACTGCAGATCACAACTTCAGTAGGTGAGAGTTCAGGGACTAAAACCTTCTATCACTTTTGCCATTTGCCCTAATCTACCTAATTTTTTATAAAAATCCACATTACATCTATAAGATTCAATTAAACGACCTTGAAATGCATCACATTAATTTGTTAATGTTCTTCCTAATTTAAAGATGATGAAGACCAAGTCAAGAGCTTGCGTACAAACCAGCAGGAAAAAAACCACTGGAAACACTGAACTATAAACTGAGATTCGGGAGTCAAACTGGGGTACACTGTACAGTAACTAGTTCAGCACGTGAATGGAGGCCATGAATGGAGGCAGGCAGAAAATGGGAGTGCTAAATATTCAATACTGGGTTAAAATTATGCCTTCCAATTTTAAGAAACATCTACTTTGTAGTACAAATAGATAATCTGATTCAAACAGAGCTCAACTAACCACCGCATTTATCTCTAAAATCTTCCTGATTAATTTCTTCTCTCCTTTAATGCCCATTCTCTTTATAACATTGCATGCATTCTCTTTCAAATACTCTCTATCTCTTTCATTCCTTAGCTGAACTAAAATACGGACTTGAACTTTAGATTTCATATAGAGCACCTTCTCTATACATCCTAGAGAAGCCAGACACTAGGAAAATGAACTCTACTTGAGACCAGAAGATGCTTGCAGACTCCTGACAAACCTAAATGCCATTATTTTCAATATTTACAAAAAGAAACATAGCTGCCATGTGCACACACAAATACTATAGTATGTGTGCACCTCTCATTTTACATGAATGAAATGTTATTCTTGACTTCAACTCCACTTAGTGCACTGGAGGGTGAAATTTGGGGGATGATGTGGGCACAGGTGTGGTGTTTTCAGGGGAATGACCCACCATTGTGCTGTGGAAGTAGAGTAGGGAGGAGAGGAAGTTAATCCAAGCATCTTTGATTTCCTTAATGTGTCATCTGTTGTTATCTGAATTCCTTGGACCTGGAGTTATTTCCAGAACAATTAGATAGTACATCCCCTGAAGTAGGATTGCAAAATTTTTGAGCCTTGTTAGATCTTTTTATTCTGTTCTGTTCAATTATCTTGGGGTTCAGGATGGGAATGCTTAGGGCTGTATCACAGCATAATCCCTTTTTGAGAAAATGAAACAACATGGATTTCTATTTGTGAACACTTGCCAAGGTAGCCACCCTTTTTCTTCTTCAGTTTTTTAGTTTGTAAGAAGTTTTGAAAGCCTGTAAGAAAACAGTAATCAAGTTCAGGACTGTTGAACAACGGAGAGCTCAGATTTACCTGACTTCCTCTTTAGTGACTTCGAACTCTGTGATGAGATCAACAAATCACAGACAAGAATCTGTATTCCAAATGCACTCAAGAGTCACGTGCTAGCTGAAAAGTACATTCAAACAGCAGTTCATTCAAATTATTTCATATTATTGCGTATTTGACAATATGTGTATAAGCCTTCTCAGGTACAACCAAAACCAGGAAGTGCCAAGTCTGGAAACCTTATTTTGAAGAGATTTAAAGCCAGGGGAGCTCAACAGCAAAAGAAAGTTGAAATGTTAGCAGTATTGAATCATGCATGCTCCAGAGGTCAATTCCTTTCCTTACATTTTAAAAGATGTTTTTTAAAATGTTGATACACTCCAAGTGTATGGAGTTACTGGCTTCTTTACATCTTAAATCGCATCTGATATACCCATCAAGGCTTTTTAAAGTTCTAGAAGCAAGCTATGCAAAAAAGGAGCTCTCCTGATACTGGACTCTTAACACTGCATTTTTTCAAGTGCTGGCACACTGTTTACAACAGAATAAACCTTTTATTCTGATTCAGCAAAATAAGCTGGCTGGCTTCAGAAGGGAAGAAGCTGGTAAACGCAATGTTGTACAAGGAGTAGCAAGGTAGGAATACAGTGTCTAAGTGCATTCTTTGCAATTCTGTTAAGAAAAATGCATTATAACTAGCTGAACCTGTGAGAAAACATTTAAATAAAATAGTCATCAATGTCAGATTAAACAACACTTGTAACAGAAGTGTAACATTGCTACATCCACTGCTCGTTTTTCTTTCTATGTTCAGTCTAAACTTTTAGCTATATGATGCTCTTCTGAACCATCTTGCAGTTGAGTCTGTGGACGTAGGTAAAGAGGACACTTCCTAAATCAGCTCAATATATTGCAGCAAGTTCTTATAGATGCTGTAACTTAAAGTTCTTGTAGTGCTTAATAATGCTGAGCTTGTAAAGTCTGATGATGGAGGATAATAAAGAGTGTTATCCTTCATCACTCTCTAATATTGGTGCAGTTTCATATCCAGAAGGCCAAAATTTTCATCCTTTTTTGCTGCAGATCTTTCCTCCAAGGGGAATGAAGGGTAATCTTAGAGCATAAGAACAGTCTTTCTTTTGTGGTACCATTTACAGTCTCACTGTTTCCTTCCTTTGCTTCCTTCTCCTACATATTGTTTTATACTACCACATGAAAACATTCAAAGTAAATTATCCCTCAATACATAAATTCTAAGCCTTTGAATGCAAATCTCTGCATGGTAAATAAAATAATGATTCAGTTAATCTGTGAGGTAAAATTTTCTGTGATTTTATTTTACTTTATTTTATTTTATTTTGTTTCATTTGATTTTTATAAACAGATGAGCCATAGAAAAGTCATTTTCCATGGAAGCTTATCATCTCACCTCACTGCACCTACACACCCCCTTCCCCTTCCCCTTCCCCTTCCCCTTCTCCTTCCCCTTCCCCTTCCTCTTCCCCTTCTCCAACAGGTCCATGTCCTTCCTGTGCAGGAGGACAAAGCTGGATGCAGCACTCCAGGTAAGGTCTCACCAGAGTGGTGTACAGGGACATAATCCCCTCCCTCACCCTGGTGTCCACACTACTTTTGATGCAGGATGCAACTGGCTTTCTAGATTGCAAATGAGCACTGCTGGGTCATGTCTAGATTTTTATCAATGAAAAATCCAAATCCTTCTGCACAGGTCTGCTCTCAATGAATTCCTCTTCCAGTCTGTGCTCCAGTCTGAGGTTGCCCTCACCCAGGTGTAGCATCTTGCACTAGGACTTAGCTTGGGAGCTTTGACCAGGCCTGCTCCTCAAGTCCGTCAAGGTCCCTTTGGATGGCATGCTTTCCTTAAAGTGAATCAATCCCACATTTGATGCTATTGATAACGACATTAAACATGACTAGTCCCAGTACGAACTGCTGGGGAACATCACTCAACATCGATCTCCATCCAGACACTGACTGTTGACCCCCCATCAGGTCCATATCACTCCACTGTCCTGACATGTCAGCTTGGCAAGAAATGTGTTTGCATGCACGAAACACAAGCACTCACAGAAATAGGATAACACAGTGTGTTAATTTCCATGGTAAATTTTGCTTTCTTAGCATACCAGAGCAACTGAAGGCATTAGGGACTAATGAAAAACACATATCTCTGCCTTGTGCTTCTGGCTGAAAGTACCTTCAACCATCAATTAGATGCCAGTCTGACTCGTTTTTCTCAAAAGGGAAAAATCCTTCATTCATTTACTACAATTAAAGTAGGAACTCCCATTACAGGTTATTTTCTCAGTGGTGCATTCTTTATTCTTCACAAACTCTATAGATATGAAAAGACTTACTGCAGTTTTGTAATCTGCACCAATCAAAACTCTTTTACGGTGTTTTCGCCATCCTGGCTATTATTTTCTCCTTTATGCCACAATGGCTACTCAGTCAACACTGCTTTCTGGGTCTAGTTGGAATACAGCTTTTTTGAAGTGAAATGTATATTATAAATATCGAACTTCTCATGTGGTAGCCTTATTCTTGCTTTTATAAGGGTGTCATGCCTTTAAGCAAACCCTATAATGAAGTTTTGCCTGGTATATTTTATCCCCAGAGATGTGAACTAGAAATTTAGAAAGCTGTATTAAAAATACATGTGTTCTCCGTCACATTTTTACAATTTGTGTGGTTGAGAGCACCATGGAAAAAATGAAGCTTCCCTGAATAACTAACTAAATGCATGACAGCACATTCAACAAACTCAGACCTAGAAATAATGCCATTTTTTTTCAAAACGAGAAAAAGCTGCACCATTGTTTGCTGATACATAAAAGTTCTCAGAGCAGGTTTGGCCCAGACATGACAAATGAAGTGGATCACAAAACAGAGGCAGATCCTATCTTAATTAGTCTATTGCTATCAGTATTTTATACACTTCTATTATTTGGAGAAAGAGAAGAAGTTCCCATGAGTACCAAAGAGGAAAGGTTATTCATAGTATTTATGATATTTAGGTTCCTACAGTCATTCAGATGTAAAATAATTCCACCTCTGGGTAAAAGGTTATTTATAAGGGCAGTTTATTTAAACATATCAATTTTTGAAGGTGTTCATATGAAGATTTACTGTTGTTTGCTCAATGGTGTGAATAATGCATTCTTTTCAAGACAAACATACACTCATTTCAGCGAGGAAATGCCTCCAAAACCACATTTATTGACTTGGAGACCAGCATTCACCAAGCAACATCACATAAGTCACAGCAGGAAATAAGAGGAGCTTTAAGGAATATGCTGAAATGAACAAAAAAATATTTAAAAATATTTTTCCCTTTACTGCTTATGACAAAACAAATGTTTCTTCAACAATAAAAACCCTATTTCACATTTATTTGTGCCAAAACTTAAAAAGACGTTCTGGCTGTAAAATTAAGCAAATGATGTACCAAGAACAACTGGAAGTAAACAACTGCATCTTGCCCTTCTCAGTGACTGGAGCTCTCTGGCACAGGGGCTGGTTAAAAGACCCAGCAGTGTACCTTGCCATTGGAGAAATGTAACCAGCTGGTTTGGGGACACAGCCAGAGCCACATAACCACTTGTGGTATTTGGCTGCAAGCTCTAAAAGACTGCACAATGCTCCATTCTCAACTGTGCAAGTGGAGCCCTCTTTTTTAGGGTCAGGTCTCTCAGGAAGTATTTAAGGAGGTTGCTAGGGCATATAGGAAAAAAATTAGGGAGGCCTAAGCTCAGTTCAAACTTAATTTGGCAATTTTTGTAAAGGATAATAAAAAAAGTTTTTATAAATGTATCAATGGCAAAAGGAAGGGTAAGACCAGCTTTTGTTCTCTCCTGGATGTGAGAAGGAATTTAGTAACTGCAGACGAGGAGAAGGCTGAAGTGCTTAACTTTCTTTCTTAACCTTCTTTCCCTCAATCTTTAGCGGGAAGATGGCTTGTCCTGAGGACAACTGTCTTCCTGGGATGGTAGAGGATGTCAAGGAGCAGAATGGTCCCCTGTTATCGAAGAGGAGGCAGTCAGAGAACTGCTGAGCAGCTTAGATGTTCATAAATCTATAGGCCTAGATGGGATCCACCCCAGGGTGATGAGGGAGCTGGCAGCTGAGCTTGCAAAGACTCTCTCCATCATTTGCCAGCAGTCCTGGCTCACTGGTGAGGTTCCAGATGACTGGAAGCTGGCCAATGTGACTCGCATTCACAAAAGGGGTGGGAAGGGGGATCCTGGTAACAATAGGCCATTTAGCCTGATGTCAGTACCTGGTAAGGTTATGGAGCAATTTATACTGAGTGCCATCACACAGTGATGGCCAGGGTATCAGATCAAGCTAGCATGGGTTTAGCAGGGGAGGTCATGTTGGACTGATCTCCTTTTATGACCAAGTGACTCACCTGCTCGATGCAGGAAAGTCTGTGGATGTTGTCTACTTAGATTTTAGCAAGACCTTTGACACTGTCTCCCACAGCGAACTCCTGGAAAACCTGCAGCCCACAGCTGTACAACTCTTTGCTGGGTTAAGAGCTGGATGGATGTCTGGGCCCAGAGAGTGCTGGTGAACGGTGCTGCATCCAGCTGGGGATCAGTCACCAGTGGTGTCCCCCAGGGGTCTGTGCTGGGGCCAGTCCTGTTCAATATTTTCACTGATGACATGGATGAGGTACTGAGTCTTTCATTAGTAAATTTGCAGATGACACTAAGCTGGGAGCGTGTGTCAATCTGTTGGAAGGTAGGAGGGCTCTGCAGAGAGATCTGGAATGGTTGGATGGATGGGCAGAGTCCAGTGGGATGAAGTTTAATAAGTCCAAGTGCTGAGTCCTGCATTTTGGCCACAATAAGCCCCTGCAGTGCTATAGGCTGTGTCGCTGCACAGTGTCCAGGCACAAAGGGACCTGGGGGTACCGGTCGACAGTGAATGGAACACGAGCCAGCGGAGTGCCCTGGGGGCCAAGGAGGCCAACAGCATGGATCAGGAATAGTGTGGCCAGCAGGAGCAGGGAGGTCATTCTTCCCCTGTACTCGGCACTGGTGAGGCCACACCTTGAGTGCTGTGTCCAGTTCTGGCCCCTCAGTTTAGGAAAGACGTGGAGACACTCGAGCATGTCCAGAGGAGGCAACAAGGCTGGTGAGGGGCTTGGAACAGAAACCCTGTGAGGAGTGGTTGAGGGAGCTGGGGGTGTTTAGCCTGAAGAAAAGGAGACTCAGAGGTGACCTTATCACTCTCTACAACTTCCTGAAAGGTGGTTGTACTCAGGTGGGGGTTGGACTCTTTCACCAGGCAGCAGCTGACAGAACCAGAGGACACAGTCTTCATCTGCACCAAGGAAAATATAGGTTGGATATTAGAAAAAAAGTTTTTTATGGGAAGAATGATATAATACTGGAATGATCTGCCTGGGGAGGTGGTGGAGTCACCATCCCTGGATATGTTTAAAAGAGACTGGCTGTGGAACTTGATACCATGGTTTAGTTAAGGTGAGGTTGGACTTGATGATCTTGAAGGTCTCTTCCAGCCTAGTGATTCTGTAGTGATTTTGTACATCACTGCCTGAGGTACCCACCTGTGACAGCTTGTTCTAGTTAGACATGGCTATAGATGTTGTAAGGTATTCTCTCCACTAGATTTTATAAGAAAACTGGAATTGGCTGTAGAATGGATTAGTCTCTGATTTATAGAGAACATGAAGTTAAAAGAAAGATTTGTGGACTTAGTGAAATGAAGCAAGGAATTGCGTGGTACAGGGGATAGATGATGGCAGACTGCAGAAGAATTTTTCACCCAAACCAAACGATCCAGAAAATACACAACTTTAGAAAGAAAAGAAGTTACCCTCTTATGTAAAGGGCACCCTATTGGCAACTTTAAGTGTACTGGATTCACATTCAATTAAAAGGGTTTGAGGTAACATTAGACTGTGGGGATCTATTTTCTGCTGTGCTTGGGTCCTGTTCACTTGGCAAAGCTGGGACTAGCTCCTGATGTGTACATTTGCATGCCACAGCAAGGACACCAAAGAACATCTGGCATTTTTTTCAGTGCCACTTTTTGCCTTTCAGAATGTGGAGCACTCTCTAACAATTCAGTGTTAATATGAAATGGATGTTTATGGTCTTATCCTTTGAAGAGAGAGGGAAGGCAGGAATTCTTAGATGTAAATCTTCAAATGCTGATTTTCAGATCTTCTCTTTTATCTTCTCAAACCCATAAAATAATTGGATCTCCACCCATCAGCAAGTTCACGGCAAATTACAAAAACAGAATATTTCTTTAACACATAACAATCTTTCAGGTCACAAGTTCAGTTACCATTCTTCAGTGAAACAGCAGAAGGTCAACAGGAAGCCAACAAATTGCAACAGACATGCCAAAAAAATCCTTTATGCATTTAACAATGAATACACTGCACATATTCAAAATAGGTCATTTTATCAGTGTGAAAACCAAGCAAAAATACAAAGTTAATATTATTGATAATGAACAAAGTTGCTTCTGTGAAGGCAGTCAGGACATCTCAATGTCTGTACAACAATTACTGAAGAATAATCTTCTAAAGAGTAATATTTTTCAGTCAGCATAAATTGTATACTTCCAAAAGTGTTGCAGTAGAATTTGTCAGTGTAGCATGACTGAAACTCAGTGATCTGGAGAAACTCTAGTCCTGCAAACCATTAATAATTAGAATAGTTGCCTATGGTTTTTATGGCAATATTCACACTAGTAGTATTGGAAGTTATTAATGTTTGCAAGGTAAAAATTTTAAATTTGCAAGGAAAAGATTATAAGCACTTCTGCTCTGGCATCTTCCTCATTAATGAAATGGGAGAACTGTATGAAGTCAAGCAAAAACAAGTATTTTCACACAATTCTTAGGATCTTTGATACCTAAGAATAAAATTTTAAAAAGTAACTTGATTGGCAGGGCTGAAGACAGATCCTTCCCCAAAAAACGAACACAAAGAAAAAGTACTCTTTTTATTCAAGATTAGAATAGCATTGGAAAAAAGTTTTTTAAAAGGACACAAAGTATTTTTGATGTTACTGAAATCTACACCATTCATTAGTGAACAGTACTAATATAAACACTCAGTTCAATCCAAACCACTATTCTTCACTTGCTTGCCATTTCTTTTGAACAAAAAAAACATCCTCTAAGAATCCATCTTCAGTCATGTTTACACCCTCATTTCCATCTTCATTTTAATTTTTATTTCATTGTCTCTGTGAACAAACCAAGAACTGCAACTCATTGTGGTGCATGCTGCACAAACAGGCCAACATCAAGTACTGTCCTGATGAGCTTGGGTACAAAATAAGGAATTAGCTGTGCATGTCAATAACATAAATGCCTTTATGAACCAATGTAGATACAGTCACAAGAAGAGGAAAATGTTTTACAAAGCAATCAGGAGGGAGCATGCCAAGTTAATATTTCAGAACATATGTGAGCTGATGTAGTTTCAAAACAGCTGTAATATTTTCCATTGTATTTCTCAAAAATGCTCTTATTATTGAACATAGAGCTTGAATACAAGTAAGTGGATCAGTTTTCAGACACTGCCAGATAAATTCAGGATCAGTTCAACTCTACCCTAAAAGCACCAAAGGCTGTTCCAATATCAATAGTATTTTCCTGTTTTAATAATCATTATATTTGCTCATACATGCTTTGATTTTACCTTTCATGGATCTGGTACAATAAGCTCTACATTAATAAGAAAATGAATAGCCAAGGGAAAAGGTTATTTCCTTTGGCTCAGGCCTCACACTTGCTGGGCTGGGCAGAACTATTCTTGACCCAGTTTTATAGGTTTCACAGTTGGCTGACCCATCTATTGTCAACTGATACGGATGTTAGCTCAACATTGTCCTAGCAACCAAGAAAGCACACAGAGATGTGAAGGAATCCCAGCATTCAAACATATAATCTGAGATCTCCCATTCAGCATGATTTAGGCAAATGCAACGGAGAACACCCGCTAACATGGAGTATGTAATGAGATGCTTTGTAAAAAAGGGCAATAGCTCAGATGGCTAAAGCCGGATGCACAGTATTCTGCAAATGACTGCCTAATTAATAAATAGTCTAAAGAACATGTGTCCAATCCAGAGATCATGTATCAAAACTGAGTGAAGTAGATGTGACTATCCCAAAGTACATGCATACTGACACAAGGCTCTTCTCTTTCCAGCAACAAACAATAGGGTTTGTGCAGACTCAGAAAGGTTGAGAGTGTCCAAAAACATCCAAGGCAACCCTGATACCTCCTAAGAATCCAGTTTCAATATGCTGTTAATTACTTGTCCTTCCCCTTCTTGTGTTTTAACTGTAAGCAACAATGATGTCACACTTTGTAAAGTGCATCAAGTCCAGGGTCAAAGGGAAGTGCTGCTGTAAAACACTTTAAATTTAAAAGGAAACATTGTAATGTAGTAAGCGAAGTTCACCAATTACTGTAGAATCTTCACTCACACGCACTCCTCCAAAATAGCTTGGAATTACCATGCCAATTTAAACCTGAAAATCAGGGTAAGGGCAAGAAAATGGAAACTTCAACTCCTTATAAAACATTTGCTAAGTTGAAAAATAGAAATAATAGCTTGCCCTGGGAAAACAGTCTTGTCTTTATTACTGTGTCAATGGATTATAGGTGTTACTCTTGTAATTCTTGTAACGAGTTTCTTAATTACATTGTACTACCTGAGTTCATTTCATTAGTCACCTTTTGTTCATTCTTTCATATGTTCATAATATTTTTGGTCCTTTTTCCTGTTTTACATGTTTTAGACTATTATCTTGCTCTTCTCAGAAAGCTGCTTAGACAGGAGCAAAAATGTCAGTTTTTTGTTTGTCTATATTTCAGCAATCTCCTTGGCATTCTATGGATGAATTACAGCTTTCCCATAGCTAAGGTATGTGTGACACTATATTCAGATTAGTATCCCTATAGATTTGGTGGAAAGCTCACATGTAAAAATCCTCATGAAATGGACCATTATTGGAAGTTGTATTTACCCTTAAACAAGGTATTACTGCTATTCCCTATATATAGAAAGAGAAAATCCAAACCATAGGAAGTTTAACTACAATAGGTCATAAAGAGCCAGATTTTAAAGCATATTCATGGCGCTCCCTGTTTCTTATTGCAAAGTCTCTTAGTACTCTCCATGCAACCAGCCAATTTCCCTATTTTTCTAACAGGATTATCCACCGGCATCAGGCACCAGTCAAGGTGCTACTCTGTCATTTATTGCTCCAAAACGGAGCAAATAGTTGATTATTATCCTAGTCTTCCTATGGAATGAGAACAAGATGCATTTAGGTCTACTGATACCAAAGAGATTATGAATTTAAACCCATAACAAGGAAATTCTTCCATTATACAGAGTTTCCGGGTCACAAAATCAAAGAATATGCTGAGTTGAAAGGTATCTACAAAGATCATAGAATCATAGAACCCCTGTCCTGCATAGGACCATCCCCAAGAGTCACACCATGTCCCTGAGAGCATTGTGCAAATACTTCTTGAACTCTATCAGGATTGGTGCTGTGATCACTTCCCTGGGGAGCCTATTTGAACACACAACCATTTGCTGGGTGAAAAACCTTTTCCTAATATCAATCTAAACTTCCCCTGACTCAGCTTTGTGCCGTTCTTCCTGGTCCTGTCACTGGCCACCACAGAGCAGAGCAAAGTGCCTGCCCCTCCTTGTCACCTGCAGTGACTCACCTCAGTCTCCTCTTCTCTAGGCTGAACAGAACAAGTGACACCAACTTCAGAGCCTTACACTGACCTGATGGATTTGCCTATTCTTATCAATATTATTAGGACTCAGCTTTTGCAACAAAGATAACAGTTTTCAGAAAACAGTTTTTATTTTGTGACTTATAAACTGGATCTAATTACTCCACATCTGTTGAGCCAAATTCTCTGGAAAAGATATAACTTTTTATCTGATGGCATTGTTTGTTTGTTTGCTTGTTTGTTTGTTGGTGATGGCATTCTTGGCTAGTACAAAATATATGAAGTCCTTATATTGAGAAGGCAGGAATAAAAGACAAATCTAGAAATATAGTATTGTCCTAGGTTACAATGTAAAGATGTGCCTAAAGGTGTGTATTCAATCACCATCTCCATGAACTGTTAAAAACAGGAGGGACAGTGTTTTCCTTGTCTCTTCCCCTGGACTATCTCCTGTTAATGGGGCATCAATGCCCTGCCCCATGAGTCATAGATAATTCCCTCCAGGAGACATTCCTGTTTAATGGGCCATCAAGGACCCATCGCATGACTGATAAAATAACATCATCCTATTGCAAGATGCTCTGCCCAGGGGGAGGAGCCAAGCATTTCCATCTGGATATAACGGTGGGCCTGGGAGACAGCAGGCAGCTCTTACCCACTGGTTTCCAGAAGACAGGAGCCACTGGATCTTTCTACAGAATTGCCACTTCAGCAAGACCACTTCATCTAGACTGCTGCCACCACTCTAACTATCAGGGTGTCAGGTTGTATTCTGACTCTGTCAGTGCTTTCTTTTTGGCACTACTGCATGTGTTTTACTTTTTTTTTTTCTATTAAATTGTATTTCTGACTTGGAGTCTCACTGGTTTTGCTTTCAAACTAGTACAAGTATCCATTGGGAAATCCAGAGATTATTTTTGCTTAAATAGTTTCTTTCTTGCAGAAACATTTCACCATGGATGATGGATAGTACATTGCAATGGATGATGCTATTTTAGCTGAGTATACTATACATTCTAGTGTGGTAGAGAATAATTCCTTAACTTGAAATCCTGATCAGACAATATTTAAACTAGGTTTAAATTTATACCATTTTCCAGATTATAAAGTTTTGCATAGTGCACTTTAAGTTTAATAACTTTCTGGTACTCCAAGGAATCAAGTGGAGTATCTACCCTTTCAAGTTCCTGTATGATAACAGATCCTAAAGCATCTATTCAGCCATCCTATATTCCTAATATGTCTATTTTTAATAAGGACTAGAAAATCAATATTTAATTAGTATTTTTCTCAAATGAAGTTGGGTTTTTTTTTAGATTTCCTCTGGCAGTACATACTTCTGTGTTAGACCTGACACAATTCTGGAGCGAGACTTTTTTTCCTAATTATTAAAGAGGGAATTGAGATTTACTATGGAACATTAAAAGTTGAGCATGCATTAAAGAAAGAAGATTGAGAACATCTTAATTATCTCCAACACTCACCACAGTTTGTCACTGAGTACTTCTCCTAACTGATCAACATTGTTTAATAATTTTGTGAAGTCATTCAAAATAGAAGGCATTAACCCAAGCTAAGATTACAAATACTGAAATAATTTGTTAGTTAAAACTTCCAAAATCTCATCTCAGAATACAAAGAAACTCCTGGTTGAGGTGTTCTGCATTTGTGTTATTCCTTGAATTCTGCTGCTCTTTCAGACTTGAGCAGGTAAACAATATTCAGTTCTGTATCTATTGTTCTACCAAGCATGTAAGAAGTACATAAAAGAAGTAGAAAAACACCATAAAGAATTAATTTGAGTATCCAGTGCTTTCCCTCTCATGAGGATGTCTTAAGGTAATTTTCTGTGCAAGACATTTCTCCCTTTTTGTAAAGAGAATTTGTGTTCTATTATTGAAAATAAATTGTGTTTCCACACCTGCTGAAAATAATAGAGAGGCAGGAAACACCAAGAGTTATGTCACCAACTGTGACATTAATAAATAGCCAGAAGTACTATACTAATAATGCAGTTAGACCTTTCATGTCAGTGCTAACATTACCCCATGATGAATGGAGTTAGAGGGAGAGCTTGGGATCAGAGTCAGCAAATTCTTACTGCCTTATTGTTAGATTTAGATGTAAAACCATTTTTTAGAACAATTTTAATCCCTGTATTCAATAATTCTTAATTTAAAACAACTGCAGTTCTCCCCAGGTTTTGGAGAAAGAGAGCATCTGAGATGCCAAATACATACAAGTACATATGTTTGAAGAAACTTAAAATGAATACTTTGGCAGTAACCATAAAAACCAACAAAGTCCCAGCTCGCACAAAAAGAGAAGAGAACCATATAAGAGTGCTTCAGCCTTTCTCTTTACCAGCCAAACAGTACCAGCACCATCACAATTCACAGGACAGAGAGCAATAGCTTCTTGTTAGACACATGAGGGAAAACTAAAAAACTAAGAAACTAAAGCTATGGGACCAGATGAAAGAAAAAAAATACACTCATGATACAAGTCATATTTCAGTCATATTTCCAAAATGTAGCACTGTACAAAAATTACTAGAGAATGGCTAGTCTGACCATGCTTTGAAAACATAGGCATTATATTAAAAACGTGCATTCTGTCATCTTCAACTGTAATAATTCTTATGCAGAAGCCACAGATCTAGACAGAAGCAAATCTGCTGGTAGCTTTTTATTGAGCTATGTAAGATGCATTGGTCACTTTTGAATGACAATGACAATGAAGAAAGACAATTAGAATGACAATTATTGGAAGAATTAAATTTTGTAGTTTGTATATTTTGTTAAAGAAACATTTCTTTTTGTATCGACAGACTTTTTCTATTACTGTATCTTTTATAAGCTGAGACCCTTGCTTATTTTGTGCATGCATGAAATTCAAATTGAAAAAGGTTTGTGGCAGAAGAATCAGAAATGCTGAAAATACCACAGAGATTTTATGTGAGATTACTTAGAGAATGCACATTTTTTAAATAACTAAAAAACCCTGTTCAGAAGAATTTAAGAATGCAATTTCATTTGGAATGGCCATGGGAAAAGGAATTTTTGTGATAAAACACGGGGTTTACTAGGAATGCTCAGTTTTTAAACTACTAGTTGGCTTCCAATATCTTCAATCAGTGACAGCATTCAAATCACACAAAATGAAGGACCAATGAGAAGGAAAACAGATTTTCCATATTCTATAGAATTTAATTTCAAGCAAAGTACTTGAAGAAAAAAATAAAGTAATCTAATCCAGTTAAGAATAAGGTTTTAATTAGGCAAAGGCGTTACTTTTTTTTATTATTTCCCTCTGTTCCATAATAGCAGTTCAGAGGAGAATATGATTCTCCATTACTAAATCAACTCCATCATAGAATCATGCAAAGGATTATTTTTTCCTAGTGAGTGGCAAGACTTTTTCACTTTCCAAATATGCTGCAAGTATCCCATGAAGTTCAGAGACTTTCACTAATAACTTGTTTCCTTATAGATGAAAAAAATCCCAAATCTATGTTAATCTAGGTAAATCCAGAATCCCATAGTTAAAATGTTTCTCCTTTCATGCCTACAGGAAGATATTTTACATAATATTTTGGACTGAATTATAGGAAATTTGTGTCACTTGTAACTAACTAGTGATGTAAGAACAAAAGAACTATGGGTATAATTTCCATGCTGCAAAAGACATTGAATTTTTTTGCTTCTAGTAAGCTTTACATGCAAAAGATTGTTCTCATCTACCTAAATTCCCACGTGTATCAGTAAAAGACAATAGTATGGTGCAAGACATAAACTTTTCTTTAATTTCCTCAGTATCAAAGAAATAAGGATATAATTTATAATGTGATCAGAATTATGAAAGTCGTGAACCCTGAAATTTGGTTGCTTGTGGTCAGGACAAAGAGACACATGAACAGTAGACAGAGCCACATATGGCACATTACTCACAATTTGAAACCTTCTGAAAAAAAGCTTTTTCTCCTATGGAGCCCTCTGAAGAAAAGGACCAAAAAGAATGCATACTATACAAATTAAAGTTGAGACCAAGTAGCAAACATGGATTATTAAACTCTGAAAATTAAAGGATTCATTTTAAAAAGTCAATTATTTGTTTTTTCAAGGAGAAAGGACAGTTGTTATACTTGTCTAGAATTAAGTTATTGATTAAAGGTCATAAAAATGAAGTCATTTACAGCTGGTGTCAACAGCACTTCTCATAGGCACAAAAATTTTGTATCCTCCCAACACAAGTACAGTAATTTCACAACTATAAGGCGCATTGGACTATAAAGCACAAGTTTTTTTTGCAGCAAGGATCTGCATGCAACAAAGTAACAAATTAGTAACAGAATCGTGCAATCGCAGGGTTTACTGGCAGATGCTCTTTTTGCAAACATTTTTCACAGATCAACGTAGACTTTAAACGCAGCCCCAGGCACCCTCCCTGTGCTGCAGGCCCACCTCTGGCTCCGGCTCGCGTGGCTCTCACGGCTGGCGCAGCTCTCACAGCTTGGTTCACGGCTCGGCTCGCGGCTCAGCTCACAGCTCACATTTCCAGGTTGGCAAATTTCTGAACTTTGTCCATATTTAAGGTGCACCGGATTATAAGGCACACTTCCTTTCGATCAAAATTTTAGTCAAAAGAGTGCACCTTATAGTCATGAAATTACTGTATATATGACAATCATCTAACAAAAAAGTCAGGAACAGGGCAGTCAAATGTAATATTTTTTTCAAATGTCGAGTACAGGCACATTTTAATGTTGGAGATGAAAGGGCCATACCTAAGTATGCCTTAACTGATTCCTCAACAATAAAAAGACGAGCAGGTATCTGAAATATCTATTTCTGCTTCAAACTGATGGCAAAAGCCATTGGGATAAAAAACATTAATTTAAAATTCTTCGATTCCTGTTGTTGGACATGGCAATTTCAATCATAGGACTACCTCAGGTAAACACAGCTCAGTAAGCTTTCTGTCACACACTTTCCAGCTAAGAACTCTTTTATGTTTTTACAGTGATTAAAATTCTTGTGGCTAAGAGTAGTTGATATCGTGCATTCAAATAATTTCACCTTATTTTCCTTATTTTCTCATTCAGATTTTAATTTTTTCACTAGATGGCTTAAAGTTTCATTTTATTGGAGCACATATTTCTGTGAATATTTAACACAAAACACATGTTCACTGTTCAGGCCTCAGAGAATTCTGAAATCAACTAAGAATTTTAACTGCAGTACAGTCACTTCACCATGAAATCTTCATGTCAAAAGATTCATACCAAAATGAAATATTTTTATGAACAGATATTTTCTCTAACTTCTGGTCTTAGGACAGCTTATACTGTCACATCTCACACTGCAGTACAGTTTTTGTTTTCCCTTTCACATTTTCAGTAAGTAAATTTCTTAGAAATTCATTCATCAAAAGGCCTGACATCAGAAACTGAAAGAATTTATTGAATTTCTTTCAAACCCCATTGATGGCACAAAACAAAAAACGTTATTCTCTTGAACTAAACCATGTTATTCCCAGCTGTAGAAGAGAAAATGCCACTTCAAAAGAAAAATCATCAGAACATTTAAAGGAATAAATTTTCAGTTATTTCAGGAACACTTGATCCATATAAATGTCTTAGAAGTGAATGCTTTCAGAGGCACTGCTCATGCAGTAGGCAAAGGGTTTCCATTTATAAAATGGTTCCTATTTAAGGGGAGGAAGGGAGTGCCCACTCTCGCTAACATGCCGGGGGCTGTCGCTACACTGCCATTAAAGCTTTCTCTCAACTCATAAAAAGAGCCATTTCAGTTTAAATGAAAAGGGAAAAAGTTATTTAAAAAATAAAGAACATGTAAAAGGAAGAGACATTTTGCAAAATGCTTAATTGCAATAAGCTATTGAAGTCAGAAACAATGGGGTTGTTCAGCAGAAGCAAAACTCAGTTACAGTGACTATAGCTCAGGCAATTTATTAAGCAGCCTTTTGATATCCAAGAGGACTTTTCTTTTTCTCTTTAATTAATAAAAAAGTACAATACTGAGAGGATAATGGGAAATCCTACACATCCATCCTCTTTCTAAGGTGAACTAAAAATATTACCAGACATGAAATATTATAAAAAGCTTTGAAAACTTGCTCCAGCCTGTTTTTGGCAAGATTTTAGGCTTTGTCTAGCAAATTCTTGCATCTGGTATTCCTTTTTTTAGTTAATGAGACCCAAGGACTTCCCGGAGTAAGCAAAGGCATATTTGGAAATGGCACTTCCTGCTTCAACAAGAGGAAGCCTACCTTTTGATCAGCAAACATGAAATGATTAAAGAAAGTTACAAGGCAATGTCAGAGGTACCAATGATTGATTGCACTGCCCGGTACTCCTCTATTTTTCCCCTGTAAAGGTACTACCATGAAGGGGATAGAAACATATCCTATAGCTTTTTTCAATATTTATGAACAATTATTTTCCCTCCTAGCTTTGTTTCTAGATAACTGTACCAATCTCTCATTGAATACATCACTTTTTAAAGTTTCCAGTTTATTTCCTTTACCTAATTGTCCTTCTTCATGATATTATATGTGAACTGTTGCTTCTTCCTCAAAATTTTTTACAGTTTCAGTGTTTTTACAAAGCATGTTGGAATAAAACAATAGTATTCTGGCGGATCCATGTTGGATGCAACAATTACAACAAATTAAAACCGATTAAACCAAATTTTCAAGAAGTAACTTTTACAAGAACATTTGAAACCACTCCTCATACTTGAACAGCACTCAGTACAGTCTCTGGACAGAGTAGAATGTGCCTCCAGGGTTTTCCTTGGCAAATTAGGAACTGAGTTCCAATCGGAGATTTAAGTAATTACCAAGGTAAGTATCTTGAAAGAATCAATGTGAAAAAATTGATAAAAAAAGATCATTCTCATTTATTGATTTATGTCTTTATTTATTTAATTCAGAGGGAAGAGCGTAATTTGAAGAAGCAACAACAATAAGGCTGTTTTTCCACAAGTTAAACATCTGTTTCAGGTCTCGCAGTAAAACAGGGAAGAAAGTCACTGACACTTGGAACAATAAAAGTAGAAATAACTGCACCAATGGGCTTGAAATGTCCTTCCTTACAGAGAAGCCAAATTCACATCTGCTCTAAGCAGTAGTAAATCCATTAACAGTAACAGCATATTCAATTAAAGTTGCATTTGTCATAGATCTGAATGCAACATTATAAACCCACATTAACAGCAGAAAGACTGCCTATTCCAACTCTTCAGTATAGCAGAGTTGAGTGCAAGAAGGTAACCTCAGCCTCTGTAAAAGGGAACTTTGTTGAATGCTAAAAGCTGAAGTCAGAGCCAAATTATAAACCAATTTGCTTTCTGCATGACAAGCAAGATGAATAACATTCATTGGCATGAATGCCTGCTTTGAAGTGTAAAAAAGCCCCTTCTCTTTTGCAGATGTGTCATTTCAAGATCAGATGATAGAAACTGGGAGGACTCATACCAGAGCACAACACATGATGCAATTGAGTGTTATGTCCGTATTATAATGAAGTGCATAATTTTCTGGCCCCTGCTGTACAGATTCCAACTCTGCAATGGGAAAAATAGGCATACATTACTTCCATGCTGCATTATCAAGTCAGGAGGCATGATTCCATACCAGATTGCAGACTCCTGCAGCATTCCATTGTATTGGGAGCCCAATTTGCCATTTATATGCAAGACTTAAAATAGCCATTCTCCCATGCTCTAGAGACACTGGACATCCACTTCCACACAGGAGTCTTCTGGGTTGCCAGTTTTATCTTCAGCCATATTTGACCTAGAACTTAGCCTCACAGATCACTTTTTTATGCTAGTATCTATAAACTGCTTTTACAAGTCAGGTCAATGTTTTAAGAAATGTTATTTGGGCAAATGTTCTCCTTAATTATGCTGGCACAACCATATCACCTTGAGCAAGGCTGAACAAATATAAACAAGAGCAAATGCTGGATACATGATTTCAAATCAACAACTAGCTGGTCCGAGATGAAAGGCTCTGGATAGACTTTAATGAACTTAGTTCCCTTGCTAATTCATTGAGAACAAAAACATAACACAATCTCTGTAAAACATACATAAGAGGTATTCAACAAGCATAATTACATGAAAGAATGAAATAACATGGGTTCTAAAAGTACAGAGGCAAAAAATAAAGAAACTATGAGGCCAAATAAAAAAAAAAGGATTGATTATCTCTTAGAAAACATAAGATAAAAATCATAGAATCATCAATTAAAAGCTTGAAACTAGCACTTCTAAGTCAATAACAATCTTTTGTAGTGTAATGTAAATCAGAAAAGAAAAAAGCATTCTTAAATTCCATTACTTTACAGTTAATTATGCATACTCTTACAAGATAAGAAATACTCTCTCAATTAGGAAGTGGAAGAAGAGTCTCTAATTGCTGAATAAAGAAGCTTACTGTGAAGAAATGTTTGTGTGGTTTGATCAAAATATTCAGTCCTGTTTTTACGTCCTTGAGTCTAGGTTTTAATGTTTTGAATTTAATAATATTTATCCTTTCTAAATGCTCCTTCCCCATTAGAAAGCTTCTTTTATTTAGCTGTACTGGCTTTCATGGCCACTCGTTCCTGTAGACTTGATCAGAAAAAATTTCAATTTCAGCCTCACAGTCTCCTAAATATTTGCTTATTTGGACCAGATACTTTAGAGCCTCTGTACAATTGAAAAACAAAATATAGATTCACATTACACCATTGCACAAAAAAAACAGTCTGCAAGGGAAGAGGGCACCTGCACAAACTCCTGTAGGAGTTACCAGGTGCTGTTTCTATAAGCCACTTTCTCTCCTCACAGGGTCATTCCTTATCACTTTTATCACTTTCCCAGGCTAGCTTCATGAGAAATCTCTAATTATGAAGTCCACTAGAAAAATTATTTTAGAGAGTCATCTACCTTATCCCTTGGACTCTAAATGGTTCACTCATCTCATGAATAAACTCACCAATTATAAGCTTTTGGCATTTCTATAGATACCAGTTTCCAGGTTTGCCCATATCATGCTGGAACTTCACAGTATCAGGTGGAAACCAAGGTCTCAGTTTTTGGGAGGTACTTTTGGAGGTGTATGTTATAAGCAAAATCAAAATATAGTATGTGGTAGATGACATCCATCTCTTCTCTACTAAAATCCTATGTGTTAAAACCAAATCTGGATGTCTTGTAAGCCAGAATTTAAAAGTTATTCACCTAAAGAGTTTTATCAATGGAGAAAATTGACTTTTAATAAGTTTCTTTTTAAACTAAGGTAGGGCTAAAGAACTGGAAGGAAGCTGAAAACCATGAAGTGTGCATATACCAATTTTAACTGGGTTAATATTCTTCTTTTCATGTAACAAATTAAATATGCACTGATAAGGATTTGACCCTTTAGATTTTAACACGACTAACAATAAATTCAAGACTAACAGTAATTTTTTTGCTTTACTGTGTACAAGGCTTGATTTGTCTTTGCCCATAAGCAAGATTTTGAGCAAAACAGACTGAAAGATGTGAAATCGTTACTGACAAAAATTTTAGGATTTTTTAATGTTACAAAAGCTGGGGAAACAGAGGGTAGGGAACCTACTAGGTCACCAGCATGGAATATGCTAGAAAATAATGGCATAAAAACATCCAGCTCGCATCCATCCATATTTCCATAACTATCTTAGCAAGTTGAAGACCTGCAATATGTATATGTAGACTGAGTACATAGTACTTGAAAGTAAGCTTTCTATAAAATCTTCTAACAGCCAGAAACTACTGATTACATTTTTCAGCAATCACATAATTTTCTTTTCTCTTTTGCATCTTCTATGAAAACAATGCTTTCAGGTTTCCCTACTGAGAAATCACAAGAAAGTAAAATGCTAAATAGTTTGAATGGTTTGGGGTCATATTCAACAGGATATATAAATCACTTGCATGTTGAATCTTAAGAACCAGAGTTCTCAAAATTTTAAAATAAGAAGTATCTTGTTAAAACATTGATATAGAAGGGGTGGTCTATGGATGTGTAGTCTGTTCTTTGTAACAGTATGTGTAATCATAGAAACAGAGAATTATATAGGAAGGGTCCTCTGGAGCTCATCCAGTCCAATCCTCCTCTCAAAACAGACTATTCCAGAATCAGATCCACCTTTGAAGATATATCAGGCAACTGAACTGAACAAGGAGTGAGTTGAATTTTTTATCGTCTTGAAGTATGGAGATTTCACAGCCTCTTCAGGGAACATTTTTCAGTGTCTGATTATCCTCAGAGTAAAGAAATTCTTTTTGAACACCACTACAAATTTCCTGAGTTGCAACGCTTTCCTGTTGCCCCTTGCCCTGTCATTGTGCCCTACTAGAAGCACATAGCTGCACTTTTTCAGTGTCCACTTAACAGATGTTGAGGAGAGCTATAAGATCCTCTCTTAGTCTTTTCCACACACAACAAACCAATTCCATCTCTCCTTAAATACCATGTGCTCCAGCCCGTAACTGCCTTGATGTTCCCTCCTGACCTTGCTCCATTGTTGAATTCTGATTGTGTAATCGATCATCTAATGTACAAAAAACTGCCCAAAGGCATGGATTTGTCAAGTATCAAATCTCCTAGAAGAACAGTGGAATTAATATGTCATGACTCAGAAAATTCATCCACCACTCAAAACAGTGCATTTAGGAATGGAACATTTTGTGCTTATTATAAAAAATTATCCCTCTGTAAAACACCTTTTATTGTATCACAAAGAGTCTGAAGGATACGAAAACCATTTTTTTAAAAAAGGAGTAGAATGCAGGTAACAGTGGAAAAGAGACAAAGATTTTAAGAATGCCAGCAATAGGGTGTTACTCCAGTATCAGACAGAACTAGAGAGTGGAATTTAATGACCAGATAGAAATTGAAATGTTCATCTTTCAAATCTGTAAGAATCTGTAGAGACTATGATAAATACTCAAAGAATGGTCACAGTATTGACATACATATATATTAGATCCCTGGGAGCTTTTTATTTATCTAGGAAATCATCTAGATAAATTCAAAGACCACGTATGAGTGGCTTACAGTTTAGATTTTCAGGAAAGTAGAAAAGATAATTTAAAGTTAAGAGCAGATGAAATGAGAGAACTGAGGGAAACAACTGCCTCAGGAAGCAGCTAAATGTGGTATTGGCACCCACAGAAATACAGAGGAGTCACCAGAAACCAGACAAGTCCCAAAAACAAGGCAGCTTGAAGAGATGAGGATGGAAGCTTTGCTTAGAGTTGCAGAGCACTCTATTTCACTTCATCATATGCTGGTCTAGCCATCTAACCTTGGAAAATAACACAAGACACTGTTGAGGTCTCTTTCCTAGTGCCATTTTCTTCCACCCTACCTGGAAAAATCAATCAGTGGTATTATGGCATAGCAGATGAAGAAAGAAAGAGGGAATTCTGTCCATTTTGTACCTGAACATAACAACACTCTAAATAGAATGTAAAGGGTATGGCATGCCATGTGGTCAGCCAGTAGTGTTTATTCTTCCCAGAAGGACAAGTACAGCTGGGAAATCAAAAGGAAGTAGGGGTGTCACTGGAGCTGCTGTTCCCCTTGTTGTGTGAAAAAGAGGAATACTTCCCACCACACTCCCTCCCTGTGCACTGCTGGAGCTGCATGTGGCACCCACACACACAGCTACCACCACAGTCAGCTAATACTGACACTTAATAATACATCCAAAAACAAGAAAGTGCTTTCTGTCTCAGGGTCTTGCTATCTTTCCAAAGATTTTTCTTGTCTTACAATATCATTTAAAGAAACATTACAACCATTTAAAGAAAAAATGCCCAATTCAACTTAAAAAAACCTGTAACATGGGAGTTCACACACTAATAAAAAGGTGTGTAGAAAAATAATCCCAGGAAGAACAGGAAGGCCCCTTTGGGTGGTAACCTGAATTTAGATTGGCTCACAGTGCTTGTCACCCCATAGTATCACTCTTACTAACTATTTTTCTTCCCCAGAAGAAGGAGTTCTTTATTTTACAGTATACTTTGACAAGAAGTTTCAGTGATGGCTTAACCTCTACCATATAAGCAGATCTATTTGACAGTTACACATAACCAAAATATTTTCTAAGCATAGCAGCAAACTACTTTGCAAAAATCCTTTTCAAAACTGAATTTCATAAATTATATTTGGTTCCGTAGCATTAGTGGTTAGTGTCAAAATATTCATGAAGAGTATTTGGTTACCAAGAAAACATAATTTCTGTCTATTAGTGTTTCAACAAGAAATTTTCTGGACTAAAAAAGCAAAACAGAATTAGAGAAGGAATCTGTTCTCCTCTCTTTTGAAATCTGATTACCAAAATATGTTAGGAATAGGTATCAAAGTAAATAATTCTGTTTATCTGCAGAAGCTGGCAACCACAGTTTACAATCCCATTCAGAATTATCAAACCATAATCTGAAAACAAGATAATGCAAAAGAAGCCCCTAGCAAATCTTGCTGGTTGCACAGGAAAGCTGTTTCAGAACCTCAGTGTTTCTGTGACTGGAAGTCCTTTCCAAATTTTTTGCATTCTTTTGTTCATGACCAGTCCAGATGTTTTTCTTGAGCCAAATTATTCTTCAGGTTGAAGAGTTGAAACAACATATCTTTATTTACTTTCAAAGTAGCTCGCTGGCCTCCCTAGACATAAAGGGACATCCGAGGGACAGATCCAGCATTTGAGATTGTCAGTTGCCTTCCCTCTGTTACAATAACATGAAATATAGCATTCCAGTCCTCCCTGAACTGCCCTCTGCAAGACCCAAGCAGAATAAGAGTGAGCAAGCAACAAATTTCTTCATTAGCAAAAAACACATGAATTTTCACTGCAGAAACACAGAACAATAGTCCAATGCTACATCTGAACAACACAAATTTGAATGAAAAACAGATTTCCAAGATGATTGATTTGGAGAGCATGAAATCTATGATCATGTTCAGGGTCTCAAATTTGTTCTTGACCAATCTCCTAAGAGCACATCACCATTGTTTTTATAGGCACTATTCTCAAGAAAAACATGCCTGGAAGAACAATAGAATTTCTAGGAACATTTTTTTTTAGTTTTCGGATCAGGATAAAGGCAATATTTTCAGGAGGTTGGAAGGTTAAAGCCTTCAAAAACTGAGGAGGAAAAAAAACAGACTGAAAAAATTGTTTTTTTCAATTGCACAGGCTTAATTTACAGTACACTGACTGATCATTGGCACATAGAGAAAATTATGCTGATATTTTCAAGGCTAAACTTAGGGCTTGGGGAATATAACTGTCTCCAAGGTGGAGGGTTTTTCATATTTTTTAAATCTTAGTTCCACTTTTGTTTCCTCCAAGGCAGTGAAGTTACACAACTTTGAGCAGGGTTAGATGCTCCGAGTTCAGCTTTGAATGTCGTCTACAGTCTGAAAGCATCCTCCTTATTTTTATCATCATAGTTGGAGTGAAAGAAGCATTTTCAGCTATCTTATCAGCTAGCATTGCAAGACTGTTCTCATTCCCATCTTAAGATGTATTATTAATGATAGAAGAGAACAGCAGGCAAGAGAATTTTACACAATTGATGATGCTCAGTACCATGCCAAGATATTATTAATGTAGCTTTTTATGAAAACAAAAAACAGTTTTAAAATACACCCTGTAGCTCTATGGTTTCATATTTCAGGACAGGAGTCTTCTGTAGCAGACATTTTGTTTCAGAACAAAAAAAGCAAGATGACTCTAGGTCAACACTGCCCATGTCTGTGTGTGTCTCTCTACTCCCTGTTTTGTCTCCCCAAATCACTGAGCATTCTCAATACATCCTTGGTGCTTTTTATCCCCAATCTAAAATCCCGCAGGAAACTTGAAAACTTGAAAACAGACTCATTTGTTTTTGTTGTGAAGTTCAGTAAGAATCCCATAGTCCCTCAAAGACAGTTAAGTTATTAAATCAGAATAGGAAAATAGGAACAGAATCTAAATTGCTTTGCTTTCAAGGCCTGTTTTAAAGGCCAATCATCCAAAAAAAAAAAAAAAGTCACTGTTCATTATCAGAGATGTTTTTCTTGCTGTTCACATTATTATTGCGATGAGTAAGAAAGAAGAGTTGATCCAATACTAGTGCTTCCACACTGAAGCTATGGATACTGGGATCCCAAAGTTCTCACTAAGAAAAGGTAGTTTGAAGAGAACCTGAAACTTCAGCCAGTGGTAAGATAATGTGAAGTATCAGTTTGGATCTAACACCAGTCAAGTATCAGCATTCCCCTTCTGCTTGCAAAACACCCAGCACTGGAGCTGTGGCTTGCCTAAAGGAGTTTTCTCTCAGCAGTTTCCTGAAAGCCAGAGAAAGATGAACTTCATTTCCACCAGTGAACTGTAACGGGAGAGCTCTGATGATACATTACGCATAAGAAATGAGTCATGCTGCGGTTTCCTGCTTCAGTTTATTGAGTGCGGAGTTGTTTGGCCTTTTTCTCCATCCATGACCCTTCTTCTGCTCAGAAGTCCTTGAAGAGAGCTCTTTTCTTTCCCAGTCTCCATAGTTACAGTAAGGCTCAAGGATACAAGTTTGTTATGAAGACCATCACTTTTGGCCCAGAGGCAAAATCTTACCCCCACATCTTATAAAATCTTGCAAAATCACAGTGGCCAATAACAGCCTGAAAGACAGACAAGATCAACAACCACACAGCTAGCTTCTAACTGCACCAGTGTTTTTTAAAAAAATCATTACTAAAGATCTATATTGCAAATTCCAAACAATTCTACAGGCTGTCTTCCTGATGCCAAACTCCTCCAGAAACAGCAGCATGATGATTCTGAACAGACCAAGAGCTGCCTGCTGATTAAACATGACAGCACCAGAAGTTGAGAGTCCTCTAGATGTAATCTACTGGTTGAAGGAAAATTTGTGCACTACCTGAAAATTCTTTTATCTAATAAGATAATGAATTCTCATATACACATCTTCATCATTGGAAGTTAATGGCTTATAATCATGGTTCAAATGTTTTGCTAATAGCTTAAATATCAGTTAGGTATGGGAAAAGAAAGCCAATCATGATGTGGAAGTGCCTAAAGAGAAAGTAAAAAATTAGTGCTCTGAACAGTGTAAACAAGATATGAGCCAGAAGAAAAAAATGCAGATGGTCACTTTTGACCACATAATATGTGCAACAGATTATCACGGGTACAACCATGGAACTTCTTGGAAGACAGTCAGGCTACTCCAGTTCATGTCTAACTGAGCTCTTTTCCTTGAAATCAAGAATGTTCTTGGCTACAACACTTTTTGGTATGTGAATGTGGAGTGTCATATTTTACTAAACTTTATCATTTTCCTATATCCATACACATGCAAACTCCCACTGTCAAACTTGCAGATTACATACAGTAGCTGTGGATTTTTCACATTAAATACTAAAAATGTTATTCTTTTGACCAAATCATCTCTCACATCTGCCTCATTGATCCCTTTGTCCTCATACCATCTTAACATATATTTTCTCATTTTCTGGTGTTTTAGAAAGATCTTCCACACCCTTTCTTACTAGCTTCTTTCAGAATAATTCAATTTCTCTTGGAGCAGCAGTGACTGGCAAATGTTTCTTCTTAATAATTATGTAGTTAGCTCTTCTCCAGTGACAGTCTTATCTTCAAACTCCTTAATATTTCTGGAAAGCTCCTTGAAACATATTCTTCATGAAAGGGAGTTGCAATTTGGCAACTCTTCTATAGTTTTCTTTTTTGTAGGAGGCAGAACAAATTCATCCAAAGGGCAGTTTTGTCATCGTAAGTATTACTTATAGTGACAAGCAGTAAGCATTTTGAATTCTTCTCTGGTGCACCTAGTACTCACAG
The DNA here is from genome assembly GCA_009812075.1 of Sialia sialis. Classification (NCBI taxonomy): domain Eukaryota; kingdom Metazoa; phylum Chordata; class Aves; order Passeriformes; family Turdidae; genus Sialia; species Sialia sialis. Next base: position 51,870,327 of record VRYO01001463.1, read on the forward strand.
ACTTAGCTCTTTTAAAGCCAAATCCTTTATATCTACATCAGGGAGGGAAAATGTGTAAGCAAAGCTCTGCAGATACGTGCAAGCATTTATCCACCATTACATGTGGGACTCAGATTCAGCAGACTTTTGGTAGTCTCTTAGTTTTTATTCACTGGACTTCCTAATAATAAGGGTATAAATTACAGCCAATTAGGATGATAGTTATTTCTTGGGAAAAGGCTACTGAAAGGAAGAAAACCCTTACTTCAAAAATGTTGGGAAGAGGACATTCATTGGTGAGAATAGTTCATTTTTATGGAGTCTTATTCAGTTTGGTTCCAAGGGCAATCTTAAGTGGTGCTGAAAGCATTGCAGTAAGAGATAAAGTATATGATGCATTGGAGTCTCATAGCACCCAGAGCATGACTCCCAGTCTTCACATGAGAACAACTTTTAAGATTAGTTCAATCCTGGATAGCATCAGGATAAATATATTTTCTGTTCCCCACTGCCTTGTTAACACTGAAAAGTCACATTTAAATCCCAAAGTTATATCCATAGTGCTGGTAAGTGACTTTCACTGGCCCTAGTCACCAAAATACAGATGGAAACCCTTGAAATACTTTTTCCAGTCACTGGTAATATAATTCAAATTATTTATCTAAAAAACTTTTATACCTCTTCTGAATTACTGCTGATTCCTTTATTAGCTTGTAAAGTAATTTTATTTTTTTGTGTTTCAATTTAGTTCTAATGTTGGTTGTCATGTCTCCCATCAATTCCTGAGAAAAATAAAATCTGAGCAAGTTACAAAACAATGTTTCTGTGAAAGAGCTTGTAGGGCAGTAATTCAATACTTTAATAACCATTTTCTGGATATATTTTACTATAATTTGCAAGGAGATGAATAAAAAAAAAAATCAACTTTCTCTGCAGCAACTTCTGCTGTGATACCACACCTCTTTTAATGGTATAGGCAGTAAGTCTGTGCCCATACATTCTGTTGCAATGTCCCTAAACTCTTCTGTGGTTCTGCCTGTGAACAAATTGTTAACCAGGTACTGGGATCCCTATAAGTACATTAGCACAGCCCAGAAGAGCACATCCAAAGGCACTATTTGTCTGTGGGTGTCTGGACACAGAGCCAGAATTACTTGTTTCAATGACCTTAAGATCATTTCCCAGGAAATTCTTTCATCTGTGAAAGATTGTATCTGCTGCTGAGGTGTGGAAGCCTGAAGAAAGCCATCAGTATTCATAAGATAGTTTTCCTTATAAAATGGGTGACTTCCAGCCAGACCTAACATCATTCATGGTTTGCTATCCACTAAGCCAGCAGCAAACTTTCACTTCTATTAGACCCTGCTCAGAAGTGGTTTTGCTTTGTAAAAACATGGTACAACCTAAGACTCACCCCCGGTTGTGGACATTGTTATCCCCCCATATCAACACTTTGCAAGGATTAAAATTCAGATAACAGTCCTTACTACTTGTGCCTTAAAAACATACCCAGACAATTACTGCAAAAAGGGGCAAGGACAAAAATAACACTGCACAAGCGTTAAAATAATTCCTATGTCTGAATATATTACAAAGTCTTTTGTGCCCTTTAAGAAATAGCTTAACATTCTTTTTTCGTGTCTGAATGGTATAGAAATCAATGAAACTTATACTAAGGAGGGAAGTGAAAAAACTTTTTTTAATAAAGAGAAATTTTTATTCTCCTCAAGTTTCATTAAAATAACAAGGGCTGCCAGTTTTCTGAAGCAAGCAATATATAATTTCTTTCACCACTGTTGTTTTCTTATTTGTAGAATTCAAATTCTTAATACTGAAAACATGACCTGTAAAATTTCAAATTAATCTCATCAAATATTTGTATACACCTTGCATTCCATTACTCAAATATTTTTGAGTCTCAAGAGATTTACATTCACTATTAATTCTGAGTCAAACTTGAACATATCTCTTTTATCCCATTTCTTAATCACCTCTGAAAGAAGTTAATTAAAACCAGACCCCTATAAACTTCTATTTTGATAAATACCGTTGTAACTGCTTTCAGATTTTGTCTACCTATATTCATAGTGCAAAGGCACCCCATAACTGAACTGACAAAAGTGATTCTTTTCATTCTGTGAGCCTCATACAGGAAGAGATACAACCTGTTAGATGATTTTTCATCTTTATTTCTCCTAGGCTTAATGTTGTAAAAGACATTCCAGCACAATGCATGCAAGCCTCCCAACCTAAACTCCTAAAATCAAAGATTACTTCCATGATTTATGGAAAATTCAACCATTCATTTTCATGAATGCAACAGAAAATAGGAATAATGCTAAATTTGATTAATGGATTTCTCCTGGATTGATATCATTCTCAATGAGACTTCAATATGGCCTGAGGTTGCCTCTGTAAAGACTTGAAGGAAGGGCCATTTTAAAAATTGTGGGGCAAGCCTGTTAAGGTAAGCTACATTCTGATGCCTGGCATTTCTTTCCTAAATAGCAACTGTCTAGACACTTGTGAATATAAATGGTAATTAACTTTTATTTTTATTGTATTATTTTTATTATTATGATAATAAGAATACATTTCTTGTCCTCTTGCTTATACAAAAGAACTTGAAGGTGTGACTTCTTTAAACCCCTGTGCTCATTATTTGTAACATCTGTCTGCTTGAAAGTCGGTCAATTTATTTATGTTTTAGAGTAGAACTGGATCTGGAGTACATGAGTAAATAATACTGTGTGGTCTTTCAAATGTTTAACAGGAGAAAAATGTGAATTTCCAAGTGTTTTTCTGACACACACATGTTTCAGGAGGAACCTCTTTAGAGTTTTTTACCCCACTACAAGAAGAAATATGTTGGAAGTTACATGAGTGGATTTGAACTTGATTTGTGAGACCTCCACATCTTGTTTTCATTGTTTTCATGCAAAAAATGCTTGTGAGGTTCAGAGAAGGGTGGATTCTGTGGATAGTGTTCCTATAGTGTGAATTAACAAGGGAAGCAAGGACCTCACCACTGCTGGTTGTCATATTTTGCATCATAATCTACACCAAGATTCTGCAACATGCTTCTATCCTGAACTATTATCTGCTCTAAGAGTCAGACACGTCTTTGATGGACAGCAGTCAACTTGCCACCTTCTTCCAGTATCTAAGAATCTATTAAGAGGTACAGAAGAAATCTATTAGAAAATGTAGAAAGTATGGTTGGGTATATTCTAGTAGCTCTTGCTCCATAGACTGTATTTCTCTGTGGTCTGCAACAGCAAGAGCTGGTAGTCATCCACCTGACAGCAAACTACAGGGATGGTCCTCCCAAAAGTGCTATCAGCCAGTTGCACTCTTCCTCTTCAGAGGATTACTGGTGTAATTCCAAGTGTCTCAGAGAGACAGAAATGAGATATGAAGATATGTAAAAACAACCTTTGTATTGCTTACAGTCATCTCTAGTAAACACTTGCAGACTGCTTTTGTATACTGGATGTTCAGGATATGCCTACGAAAATTGTTTTAGGAATTTCTGGCCCAAATAGACATGATTATATACTTCTGTAGATTTCTGCAAATGAATAAATCATTACGAGAATCATGTGTGCATATCTGAGAAATAATATATGAGACTGAAGTTAATATAGGAAAAACAAAGACTAAAAGCTGCAAACAAACTGTCCATGGACTGAATTTTTAAAAAATTATTTAAGGACTGTTTTCAACAAATTTTGTACACCACTCATTGGAACTGGTGAATTTAATGTGCTGGATTTCAGCTTTAGAATGTTCTGACTTTTTTTGAAATTCCATCACGTTTCATTTAGGGATAGGGTGGGATGCAATAGGCAGGGATGGAATGAGATGGGAAAGATGGTTCAAAAAAAGAGGCACTGTGAAATAATGTTGCATTTTCCCGTAAATAGATCACAAGCATAAAATCTTTCCAATTAGATGTGAGATTGTTTCTTTGTTATTAAGAGGTTATCTATGTGTCTTTAAAAGGAAAGATTTACTCTAAAAAGCCAGTGAAACGGTTGGTGTTGGTATTCAAGATAAAAATCTGTGCTTCATAATTTATATTTCTGAATTCAGCATCTAAAGAATGTAAATCATAGAGAACAATGAAGTTATAAAAAGCATCAAGAGTTCTCCCTTTGTGATTTTTGGGTTTTTTTTCTCACAGTTTCTAATGCTGTGACTCAAACAAACAGTAAAACTCCTTGGTTTAACTTTGTTATTTCAGTTAAATTCTTATTTCCTGTCATCTTTATTGTGGATTCTACAGAGAGGATAAAATACAAAGAATTCATTTGTAATTAAAGTTGATTCTATCTCAGCAACAAGACAGACCATGATAAAAAGTAGACAGTGTGTGTGGCAAGTAATTTTAATTAGGATAGTTGGGGGAGAAAAAAATCTCAAAACTTTAATTTTCTGACGTGCTGTCTAGAGAGTGAAGCAGATTAAGGACTTTTAAATTAAACTTGTAAGGCAGAATCTGTGTTGCAATTATTTATGACTATAGGCTGAAACTAAAGGGAAAATGTCATTTTTAAATTGGCTTTACACTCTCAGTGAGTAAATCTTGAGGTAGCTGCCAAAAATAGTGAGTAGTAGGAGTTAAAAAAAAACAAAAGCAAACAAAAAAAATATCTTATGTGACTCTGAGTATCTCATACAAATGATTTGTCTCACTTTCTCATGCTTTCCCATACTTTACCTCCCTAATCTGGGGTTTAGAAATTCTTTCTTACTAAATAAAGGCCAAAATTCTTGTGCAATCATAGGACTGCATTTGTTCAGATGGAGTAAGGGGAACAGCAGCAAGCCCTGCAATAAAATCAGGAAAGCTGGCAGACCTGATGCAGCCACTATTTCCACTGTATTTCCACACAGCTGGCAGTGATACAGAATGAATCCATTGCTGTTGCCTATTCTTCTGAAGAGTTTAGGTCTCTAACCTCACCACTGATTCCAGATGGATGATGCTGCAGCAAGTAACTTCCCAGCACTTTTGAAATTCTGTTCAAATGTCTCAAGTCTTCTAAACCTTGTCTTCAGGTTCAGTGAATGACAAATGGTACAGTCTGCCACAGCCATTAAATTTCTATTCAATCCCTTCAATACTTTCAGAAATTTAATACTTGTTAGCAGCTTTATTTATACAAGTGAATAGAAATTATGCAGAATGAATTCAAAACATATAAAATATGAGTCAAAATACATTTTTATAGTGTAAGAGTCAGAGGAAGCTAATATCTGATTCTTTTTTAGCCATCTGTAAGTAAAAAAGTCAAACATACACAAAAGCATGCACACACACAAATGTGAACTCTGAGATAACTCAACCCCTGGTGAAACTTTAGCTCTTCTCTGCATTAATTTATCTTTCATCCTTCACACAGAGAAACATTTGAATTAATACTATACAAACCACACAGATTCAAACCCAAAATGCAGGATCATCACCTTTTCTAAAACCCTAAGAAACTGCAGTGTTATGATTCCTGATTTGCAACCATATGCTCTGAGGAAATTGTAAATGTTTTGTACAGAGAAGACCAAGTATGACCAGAGAAAGAGACTTCCTCTTTCTACAGGAGAATGTCCAAAACTTCCCAGGTAGGGATACATTCTTGTGGGCAATACCTGACATGAAGGTGCACATCCAGAACCTGTCTTTCTTCAACTAGTGGAGATGGAAAGCCAGTCATCTCCACACCTTCTCCACTGTCTTGACTGCATGAAATAGAAATGCATATTCCCCTGGCATTGAAAGATACTGAAATAAAGTAAGTCACTGAAGTTTAATAAGTAATCCCCAAGAGAAATTAATAAAGTAATACTAGAGCTGAAAAGAAGTTTCATTTTGTTGTTGTCTTCAGTAGAACAAGTCATGCAGTGACAGTACAACCCTTTCTTTCTTTTCTATTTTGATATTTTACTTTTAAATGAAGGGTCAGTTTGAAAGAGAGCAGAAAAAAGTCCACACAGCTACCAGCAATTCACAGCCATTTAAAGTAGTGTAATACATGGGTTGGGCAGATTTGAAATCATTACGGAGACCAAATCTTGAGAAAGGAAATTGTTGCAAGATTGCATTATTTATAAAGTTAAACTATTCACTGGATTGAATCCAAAGTAGTCGTTATTAAGCAGTGAAACTTTGCCTGCTATGAACAAGCCGTTCTGTTACGTCTCATATCAATATTACACACAGCTGGTTTTAGTAAAACTTCTGGTAATGAGTTTTGGACCTATATAATTCTGCTTCTGATCAACTTTTTAATTTTAGCATTACAAGCCTCTTTGAATGAAGGTTACAAATGTGCATGTACAAACAATCCCCCCAGCTATAATCTTCAAAGGAAAGAAAGAACTTGAATTTTGACCAGCAAACAGCCTACTTGCATTCCAATGTCTCTCCATAGCTTGAAAACATTCCTGAAAACTTCTGTACAAGTTTCATTTTCTGATTTGGTGGACAGTCCTAAAAAAAATGATACAACATGTAGATGGATTTCAAAATCTAGTGGGTTATGCCATGGGACCATGACCTGACCAATCATTCCCATAAAATTTTCCTTTTCAATAACCATGGAGAGATCTGCAAATGCATTCACTCTAGGCACTGAGAGATTTAAAGCATGGTGCTGTAACATTTCACTGAGGCTGAGTAAAATAATTTGCCAGAGACATATCATTATGCACACAACCAGAGCCTACAGAGTACAATATACAAAAAGAGAAGTTGTTGGGAAGGCCTAGGAAGAAAGAAGGGATGGAGAATGACAGCAAAGTGAGCAGCAAAATGCAAGAGATTTTTCCTGAGTTCTCTTCAAATGGCTTTTGTCTAGAAGAGAAAATGCAATATTCTTGTTCATGGTTTGGTCTTTCTTTCTGTAAACACATTAGGACATAAAATGAGGATTGAGGGCCATAAAGGTACAATCTCTTGTTCCATCAATGCCTGAAAAACAGGATACTCCAATGACGAAGTGGAATTAGGAAACTCAACAGGTTTGCAAAGCAAAAAACAAAAGGCATTATAATATCACATTTGTAAACAGTATTCAGAGCAGGTTCAGACCCTGATGGACCTCTGTTCACTTTCCAAAAAAAAGTGTGGAGGTCTCACACCACACCTGCAAGGGAAATTTTATAGATCCCCAACAGAATCTTCAGAAACCAAAGAGGAGATTTCCCAGTGGGAAGCATCAAGCTATGACAACACTACCATGCTAGTAATGCTACTAGCTGGCAATAGCACTCATTATTTCCTCTGAAGAAGAGTTCTAAGAAATCCTTATCCTATGAAAAACTGATTTCCCAGTTACACTATGAACAGTGGAAAGAAGATGGAAGAAATATTTTTACTTAAAACTGTAGTAGGGATATTGAATTTTATGAATGAAAGCTAAAGGGCCATTCTCATCCACCACCAGCACTCCAGTCCTTCTGTTTATGAAGAGTTCTAAATATAAGGTAACTCACTGCAAATAAATAAATAATTGGGAGAGTTGACAGATTGAGTGTGTATTCATCTGCAAACATCTTGAAATTACGCCAGAATGATCATTGTCTTTTTTTAATCTGTTTATATTTTTGAACATGATACATTTCATCATATATATAGGTAAACAAGAAGAGAATAAAGTGACATTAACAAATTTCCAATCATCTTGACAATTTATTCTCCTTAAAAAAACCTGATAGATTAGATCAGCTATAAATTAAAATGACAGACTTAAAAGTACCTGTATCTCAGCAGAATGTAGCAAGAATATTGTCCACAGATGGCACAACAACAGATAAAAACTTTGTTTATAGAATGTCTACGTGGAGAGGAAAGAAAACAGATTCCTCCAAATTGCTATGCTCTATTCTTGATGTTTACTGGCGTTTTGAGGGAAAAAATATCTAATGGCATTTTTCTACAGAAAATCAGTTTCTTCGCATGCCCTTTAAAGAGATGCTTCCTAAGGACACACACAAAGGGAAATTGAGTGACCTGCATCTCAGGTGATTATTCCACTCCACTGCATGTAATTAATATAATTATTCAGTAATCATCAAGACTATTGAATAATTATATTAATCATCAAGAGGCAAGTGAGGAGCAATACCAAGTGAACTTCTTCAGATCATGATGCTAATCTTACAAGTGCTGTAAATTTAAGCAGCCTTTTGCATAGCATCACAAATCAGTTTTTTCTGACAGATCCTTGAGGACTGCTTTTCACAAGGAGAGAGGAGGAAAGGAAGAAAATAATAGCTCTGAGCAAATTGTATGGATTTGAATTACTTGCCAATTCTACTAGAAATCTTTTCTGAGTGTTATTTATTTTTCAGGAGAAACAGGACACTATAGAATTACTTCATGTTTGACATATACAAGGGTAATGTTCAGTCCATATCAGGAAATGTCTAGTTCACATAGCACATATCACCCAGAAGGCATTATTACCATAACTGAATAAAAATAAAAAATTAATAAAAATAATTAGGATCAAGTTTTCACATACATAGTCTTTTGGTTTAAAGAGGAAGCGAGAATATGTTTTCCAGAAAGCATAGAAATATTT
>VRYO01001463.1:51879893-51974083 GCA_009812075.1 Sialia sialis
AAGTGCGGCTTATATTCAGGTGCGGCTTATAATCGTGAAATTACTGTACTTCTTGCTTAACTGGGATGACTACTAAAATTCTTTGTAATCATCACTCAGATAAAATAATTATCTGAAAAGATACTCAACCTGAAACTACCTAACAAAGGCTACTGCAAAGAGATCAAAATACAAGACCAAGAAAAACCAAATATATCATTTTCTGCTGTACTGTTCTGTTTTAACCATTTTCTGTTTATTTACCTGAAACTGAATCTGAATCACAACATGATTCTCTGTGTAAAGAACGTATCATGATTTCAGGGGCAGTCACAGTTGCATCGAAAGCTCAGTAACATCCATCAGTATGTTCTATGAAATTCCAGCTGAACCCTAAACTTCCCAGATGTCTTCATATTGGAGCTTAGGTATCATCACAGGGCAGGGTCAAGAAAATTGCAGCTACCATTGGCTGTTATGTATGTCAAAAACAAACAACTCACAACAGCACAAGATGAAAAAGGTTATAAAATAAAAACACTCCATGTGAGCAAAACTGCTTGAAGTTGATTCCAGGCATGGAAAATAGTATCCTCAGAAAGTATAATGCCTCTGTTCCTGCCAAACATCTGTGATGAGTTTACAAGTTAGCCAGAGCAGGGGGGTAGGTTTGCCTTGATCTCTCTCAGTGAATTTCCCCCCCAAAATAATAGATTTTTAAATGAGAAAAACAACTAAATAGTTAGGAGAGTGGACAGCATGAATAAAGCACACCAAAACTTAAGAAATACTGATACACCACTTTTCCCCTTTCATTGTATCCTTTTAATCCCATCTTATCTCCAAGCTTAGAACCAGTAATTATCCTGGTTGCAACAACCTCCACTCAGCTACCTTTTGTCATTATGAAATTTTATTATATTCAAGATGTGGCTGTCTACTACTCTCTGTCCCTCCCAGGGGTAGTCTCTAGACTTCTCTGCCATTGTGAAGTCTTGAGAATTTTCTCTTTCCTGAAAACAACAATTTTTGCCATAGAACACCCAATCCAATTGGTTTAAAACAAATACAATAGGATTGGCAGTGAGAATAACTAAAGTCCAATACTGTCCATCCAATACCCTCAGTGTTTCCTCTCTCAGCATATGGTCCAAGCTTTGCAGTACTTCCTCCTGGGCCAAATATTCTGCCTGTCTGTTTCGAAGAGTGAGAAGGAAGAATAGAGCAAGGTCTGCTGCGTTACAGCTTTACTGCCACATCTGCTCTGACTGCTGAGGCATGGTTTGCAAACAACTGCCTGGACCAAAAGCCAGGACAAACATACCAAGTTCTGTCTGCAGTTTATGTGCCTTAAGACAAAGACACTGTTTCAACATTTGCAGCACTGGCTATATTTTGGCTCCATTGTGCTTCCCAGGATCTTCTGCTATATATGTGCAGTATTGCATTAAACTTCGAGCTTGGGGTTTTTATTTCTTCATGTTTGATTTTGGCGGGGGGGGAGGGAGGGGTGTTATCCAAAATATGTAGGATTTAATGAATTAATTTGTAATTAACTTAGACCAGAGTTCTCAGAGTTCTCAGCTATTTATGTGTTGAAATATCTCATTAATGAAAGCACAGCAAAATATAATCTAGCAGTAAAAGGTAATGAGGTATAAGTATCTTACTTCCAAGCCCATCTTTCTCTACTGCAGCTGTGTCTGACTGTGTTTTGGCATAAGCTAATCTCCATGTTCCCACACAGCTCAGTGCTCTTTTAGAACAGCTGCATAATATTTGGGGGAGTGGGGGGGGGGCGGTGGGTGGCGAAGGGAAATTGCATGATGTGAAGTATTCCAGTTAACAGCATTCACTCTAATTATTTTGCAGACGCACAATGTCTAATTGGATTCTAGAACTTAACAAAGGGATAAAAGAAACAATAACTCTAACTCAAATCTTCCAGTATCCCATTAACCATCCTTCAAAAATGCACTCCAGGTTTCAGATACAAATAAAGCAACATGTGGAAGATCATACTGGATTTTGGAATTCTTATAATCATCAGTTTTATAGGTCTCAGGAGCATGAGTCCAGCTGACAGCAGATGAGTTGAGGGGCATCAATTGAGAGATAACAGAAGAAAAGACTAAGCAAAATCCACAATATTTTTTTTTCAAAGCAACACTGTTCACTTGAACACTACTTCTGGTTTCAGCTTGGACACAATGGTAATGCAGACCTGGCATGACCTGCATGGAATGGAGTGATGACAGAGTCATTTTTTTAAAAACCACTGCAAACATTCTGAGCAACAGAAGCTGAAGACAAACATCAAGGGTTTTTCAGCAGGGTGAAAAAATGTGGACGTTAAAATTTGGAAGTTCACTACCATAGCTTCCACTAATTGACAGATAGTCAGTTTTGTATACTAGAACAATCTTTAAGCTCTTCTGGAAGCACGCAACATTTGGATACTAAACTGCATTATAAGTGCTATTCAGGCTGTCTGCTTCAGGTATACAATAAAGGAGTTCAGAATTCCTTCTCTGCTTTTTTAGACTTAACTCTCTCTGTGAACTGTACAGGAAACTCATCTCTGATATTTGAATTATATTTAAATGTGATAACTGATGTATCCAGCCCCTAATCCTTCTCTTGCATCAAATCATACATCCTACAGGGCATTTCTGGTTGTTTTAAGGCTCATTAAAGCTGTGGAAATTTCTTGAATAGTAAGCATAATCAATAGCACCTGAATAATAAGTGTAAAGAATAAAGACAAGAATGCTTGATGGCAATGGAAGAGCATTTTGCTCCCAGATCCACAGTGTTCATTAAGGATGGTGGAGGTACTTTTGTCATTGATGTGCTTGAGCATGCTCCGCATTTTTCGATATGACAGATAAGAGAAAGAAGTTTATCCAAAACCTAACTAAACTAGCTGAAAATTACCCTGTAGTTGGAAAGGGATTGTGGGTGTCCAACTACAATTAAAAAGTATCTGCTTCCTGCTTCTTGAAGCATAGCTCTCACTTTGCACAAATTCTTTTTGAGGAAGTGAATATATTCTTCAGCAAAGGAGTGGTTGAGAATTTTGTCTCCTCTGAAAAAAAAAAAATTCTTGCTGTGGTACTTCTGATCCAATTAGTCAGAGGTAAGAAAGAAAGAAGCTTTATAGACATACCAGTCACATAAAAATCATGCATCTAAAAATCCCCAAAACTGATGAGATGGTGTTCTCACACCTTAAATGCTGGCTAAAAAGACCAGAAAGCATTCTGCCAAGAAGTAAATTAACAGTATTTGTATAAATATTTATTAGTCATTGTTGGTTTGGACTGAGATCCAACACAACAGGATGGATTGAAAATACAGGAAACTGAAGAGGTCAAACAAGGTGAGTTCACATATGTACTTAATACATGACAGTGACATACCCAAGTCACTATGTTCACAAAGGATGCATTGAGAAAACCTTAGAAGGCTCTTCTCCCAAAGCAGGCATTTTACAGCATCATCAGCCAACCATCCAAGAGAGGGGGAAAAAGAGGACAGCTGGCACATAGACAATGTCTGAAGGTTCACAAGTTGCTGCATTCCGTGTCAGTTAGCATCACCACCTCAAATGTAAATGTTTTCCTGATAGCTCCCTGCCTTTCCCAGGAGCCCTTGTATCTCTTATTCTGCTTTCTGAGCATGCTGACAAAACGCTCTAATAAAAGTTTCAGTTTTTGATTAATCACAAGATTAAGCAGCCAATGAGAACTGATAAATTAAAGAGAGAATAAGTTTAATCTCACAAGAAATTGTTATTTGACCTTTTCCTCTTTCCCCTCTCCTGCCCTTTATCAGGAGATATGACACATTGTGAAGTATCATGAAAATCTGGAAATATTTCCCTCATCTTAGAAGAGTCCACTGCTAAAAGATATACCTGGTGTAAGAGATACCACCTAGGGCCACTCTGCTCTAGATAGAGCTATCAGGATCAGGGAAGACCTCCCAGCCTTCTTTCAGCCTAAGAAATCACAATTCTTTCAGTGGAACAAAGTTTCCGAATGCACAAAAATCTACTGTTTTGCTGTTGCACCAGCATGCCCAAGGATAGTGATGGCTGAAGTACTTACACAGTAAGAAATGCCACGTAGCTGTTCATCGGAAGAAACAGCAGTGCTTTACCCTCATTGTCTGACCACACCCAGTAGCAAAGTAAGAAGGCAAAAAAAGGAAAGCAGACAAGAGGTAGAGAATATCTTGCCTTACTTTTTTTTTTATAGGATTTTTCTTTAGTAAACAAAATTATTGCTTAATATTACCTTTTAATGTGCAGAGAGCTTTACTCACTGTCTCAAGGCAGACTGCCAGAACTAAGCACAGAGCATAACTAAGAGCTCAAAACACCAATCAAGCCATGAGCCAAAGTACTTTTCCTCCCTTGGTTTCTTGTCTGCTGTAAAAGCAGTGATGCCATTCATTGCATTTAATACTGATGGCTTCCTTTACCTTGAAATAAGCAGCCAGCCAAACAGAAATAAGGCTTGCAACAAGAACAGGAATGAGCAGTGTACTTGGTACAGCTACACAGCTAATTTTCTAGTTTTAACAAGCAAACATTAAGCATCTGACACTATTAAGAAACTAAGCACTTAATGAGGCACATAGACCATCATACCAGAAATGGTATGGCTTGGCCATTGTTTGAAACTATCTTACTAAATGCACCTACTGGGTTATATTGTAGTTTCTGTTTTATTTTCTAGCAGGACTGCTTCACAGCAATCTCTACCTGGATTTTGTATCTTTGACAAGTAATGTGCTGGACAGGTGCCTGGTGTCTGGCAGACCTGTGCCTTTTCAGAAGGCATACATTGGCCCAGAAAGGCAAGTTAAGTGGATTCAAGGTCCTACCCCCATCAGCTCAAATCTCTATGACAGAGCCAGATGGCAACACTTCTTGCACACGCTCAGCCACTTTCTCTCAGTACCTACAACAGAAGCCTGGTTCCCTTCCTGTACTAGCAGGTGATATGAACAGAGACACAAAATGGTTTATGAGTGGCTGAGTGCTTTTGAAAAAGTTTACAGGCAAGGAGAGTGGTGCACAAGGAAGGTTAGCAGACTGATACAAAGGAGGAGCTGTGCTGTATGGAGATGCAGGGAGAATATAAGAAGTCCAGTGAGCTGCTGACTTTTTTGTATCCACAGGAATATCGTTCTGGAATTTTTTCAAGTGAAACAAGACCTAGGAAGTGGCTGTCTTTTCTGTAGTAAGACAGGTGAGTATTTTGAGTCAACACTGAAGGAAAAAAAAAAAAAAAGACAAGAAAATAAGACACTGTTGTTACTTTGCAGAGAAAGTATGTAGCATATATGGTCCACTTAATGCACATGTAAAAGAACAGCACCTCAGTAAGAAATGATCTTTGCAAATTCGGCTATTAATCTAGCTCCTGAATAATTGGCATATTCAAATCACTTCCCACGATTCCTTCTTAAAATGCGTTTCAAAGTTTTTTAGGCATTTTTGAACACTGAGAGGAAAGTTGAGACATTAAGTGGCAAAATGTGAGTGTTTCTAGAGATCCAGACTATAAAGATTTTTCCTTTACAAATAAAAGTATCTTTCAAGAATGGCCTCCAAGATAACTAAAGTGATGATACTGTGTCTTTCCAGTAGATAGTTTCAAATTTGGGGAGATTTGAGTTTCAAGTCTAAATGAAGTCAAGGATTTTATTTTACTTATTACTTTTTATCTTTGACTGAAAAAAAACCCCCTAAAAACAAAATAAATTAGCAGAGTGATAAAGACATAGTCACCCTTAAAATGTTTTTTCACAAAGCAAAATAGTTCTGATGCTTTTGAAGAAAAATCTGTGTAAATGACACCAAAGTCACTCAAAGGAGCAAGTCTGAATTTGTTCCAAGAAGTCCTTTGGCTTCATACACAGAAATACCAGCACCAGAGTTTAGGGATAAAAGAATCGCTCCCTCTACTATAAAGATAGTTCCTTTTTATTTCTAGAAAAGGAGTTTTACAATGCCAGCAAAAATAGTTTTCCTCTGAATCTTCCACCAGAAGATTCAGACAATGCTCAGAAATGCTCAGAAAGAGACAATCAAAGCAGATTAATTTCTATCATTAAATTCTTCTCAGAGAAAATATTTGGACTACTATCAAATTCTTACCTAGACCACAGAAGCAGGACAGAAAATATTCATGTCTGTGTTTTATCCTCCTTTTCTTTGCTTAAAAGGGTTTTGATTAGTAGGCAAATAAGGAATAAGAAATAAGTGGTAGCTCTCATTTCCTGGGGAAAAGTGTGTCCTTTGTCTCATGTGGGCAGAGACTAACAGCTGCAATCTACCTATTCATTTCTGCAGGTGACATCACTCTAAAAGGGTTGGTTCTTCCAATACGCAAAGCCACAAGTGACTGATCATTTGGGGCAATAGTCTCCTTATCTCATAGCCAGACACAACTTTGATCAAAGCCTTATTTTGTATGAAAAAGAAAATGTAGGGTTCTTGAAATGAGTAAATTTCACACTTTTGATTCAATTTTAAAACACATTGTCATTCTCAAAGCTTCTTTGTTGTCATTTCATGATTACTATTTGCTTGCATCACCATCTTGTATTTACTACCATGTGAAAACAATTCACTTCACAAACCACAAAAGCCCTTTGATATTCCTTTCAGTGTAGCATTAATAATGTAATCTGATGCCCTGGGCATTATGCTACATAGTTTATCAACAGCACATTAACCACTCAGTACTTTCTGCACGGTGTATCTTATATACCATCAGTTCCTGCCTAGATCACATCTATTCTGACTGAGAAAAAGAAGCACTATCTTGCCACTAGCTGATGTCAAACTGTGGTCTCATCCTGGAGACATCAGAATATGATTCTTGAGACACCATAGACAGTCATTCCCACATAGCATCTGAAAATGAAATTTCAGATTATAGGAAAGGTTTCAATTCTTCAGCAGAGCCATACCCAGAGCTCCTATTGCAACATTTTTTTTCTGACTTTGCAAAATCCATTGTTCTCAGAATCACAAAATGGTTTAGATTGGAAGGTGTCTCTGGGGTTGTCTTGTCCATCCCCCTCTGATCAAGTAGGGCCAATTGACTCACTTGTATTCATCAAAAAGCATATGAATACCAAACAAGAAAATCTAGTCCTTTGCTACAACTCACCAGTTTTTTAACTAGTCTGACAAAGAAGGGCAACATTCAAGAAGGCAACATTCATCCTGGCTTGCCTCACTGCAGGCTGCAAGGGGCAGTCTGCCTACCCAACACACTCAATCCCATATCATCAAACCTCACACTGCCTGGATCATGATTTCAGCATCCTTCATACTTATGGTACTCAAACAGATCCTTTTGTTTTCTTTAAGCTTACCCCTCACAGTTTTCATCCCTGTAAGACATCTACTTTACTGTTATCCTCAAATTCATACATTCTTCTTTGCTGTAGCAAGCCCAAAAGATTTAGCAAATGCAGATTATCCACTATAGCTTTGGCTTAAACTCCACTTTTGTATACCCCATGCTTCACTGCTTTATTTCAGCAGTTCACATCTTGAATGTACACTACTTGCACATGAGATCTCAGGAGATGTATTCAATTTGATAATAAGCTGACAATCAGCAGAGTTTGCCCAGCGTGAGCACTATGCACACAAGCTGCACTTGACAGAAATTTTTGTGAATATGTGCTTATGTTAAAAGTTGATTCAAACACTTGAAACTACAGCTTCTTTAAACTAGATATTAGAGCAGTTCCACAGTCAAATAATGAAAATCCTTGTGCAAGAGAAATCTCACCTACAGTAATTTAGATTTTTTTTTACAGTATCAACCATTTTTAAGATATTCAGTATGACTGTTTGGGCTCAGAAAATAACTTGATGAATTTTCTGAAGAGTCTCAGGCTGGATGGTATCAGAAATTCCAATAAATCCTTTATTAGCTCATTTTTAAAAATGGAAATTTAAATAAAATAGCTAGAGTATTCAAAAGTTAACTCTAAGGAATATGAGAAAACTGAAATCAAGAAAATTATACTAATATTATTTATGTTAAATCCAAGACACAGAAATGCACCCCTTAGCTGTTCTTCATACAAAAATATGAGGAAAAAAACTATTTTGGCCAAAGTAAGTGAAAGCTGAGTAGCATGTTCAGATTTTAGTGGCAGTCAAGAGAGACTTCAAGGAGCATCTGGGCAATTCTCAGAGGCACATGGTGTGATCCTTGAGTTGTCCTGTGCAGAGCTGGGAGTTGTGGGTCTCTTCCAACTCTGGATATTCTATGACTCTGATTATAGAAAAGTAATTTTGTAAAACACAGACATCTAAAGCATGACGTCTGGGGGTGGCACATGGTTGTCCAAACATTTCTTGAATTCTGTCAACCTTGGTGCTGTGACCACTTCCCTGGGAACATCTTCCAGGGCCCAGCCACCCTCTGGGTAAAAAACCTCTGGGTAAAAAAACTTCAGGCCATTCCCTCAGTTCTGTCACTGGTCAGCACAGAGCAGAGATGAGTGCCTGCCCCTTCTCTTCCCCTCATGAGGAGGCTGTAATTGCAACGAGGTCTGTGCTCAGTCTCCTCCAGGCTGAACAGACCAAGGGACCTCAACCACTTCTCACATGGCTTCCCCTCAAGGCCCTTCACCATCCTCATGGCCCTCCTATGGACACTCCCTGATATTTTACTATCTTCCTTGTACTGTGTCACCCAAAGCTGCCCCCAGCACTCAAGGTGAGGCCACCCCAGCTCACAGCAAAGCAGGACAATCCCCTCCCTTGCCTGGCTGGTGATGCTGTCCCTGATGCCCCCCAGGGCAGGGTTGGCCCTCCTGGCTACCAGAGCACTGCTGACTCACATTCAACTTGCCATACTGCATAATAAATAAATAAAACATTTCTAGGTTAAGTCCACAACTTTGGAAATGAGACACAATAAATTTTAAACAAAAAGCTGCTGAAATACTACTAATTTTAAATATTTTGGCTTCTTATCAAATCAGAGGTATTCAGGTTTGATTTTAAGGTGTTTTAATCACAAGAAATGTTATCTGAAGTTCTAGATGCTTAGTACTCCCAAATGCAATTTAAAAGTTTGTAATGGCATAGCATGAGCTTAAAAGCTTGTATGAGAAGAAAAAGAGAACTCTTTTTTTAATTCTGTAACTGCTCAAGCAGAGCAAGGTGGTGTTTCTAGGGGGGAAAATCAGCCATTTAAAGTTACAAATAAAATGTGGTGTTGACTGAGCTGCAACTGTGTTTCTTAAATAGATTCCCATGGTGCAGGTGGTTGAAAGAACCAGATATTAAAAGTATCAGATATCATGGATGGGCACATGAACTTTTATTTATGCACAGAAATATACCAGCTGCTAAGCATTAATACCACAGATGGTGATTTTCATTACATCACTCTTTTCACAGAGGATGAACATATTCCATGTTTATACAACTGCACAGAGAGAAATAGATGTTGGTTTTGCTTGTTGCCAGAGAATCTGAAACTTCTGCAGTGAATAATTATAATCACATAAATAGCTGTCCCTTCCAACATAGTCTCATTTTCAATATGCCATTGAAGACAATACTGACCAGCACCAGCAAGAATTAAATCTTAGAGGCAGAATCAAACTCTACCACTTCAAGTTTTGACACAAATGAATAACACACCTTGAAAACTGCATATAAAAGTTGTACCTCTTCCAACTCCAAGTGATTAGG
This sequence comes from Sialia sialis, assembly GCA_009812075.1. Lineage (NCBI taxonomy): Eukaryota > Metazoa > Chordata > Aves > Passeriformes > Turdidae > Sialia > Sialia sialis. The sequence goes on from VRYO01001463.1 coordinate 51,889,624, forward strand.
ATTGAAATGGCTGATTTAAGTTCAAGGCAAGCAGGCAGATAGGCATAACCACAGCAACTAGATTTGTGTTCATATTTCCTCCCATTTATCAAAGTCACTCTCAATTATCTTTGAAAGGTCATGGAAACTTGGAGAACATTCCTGAGGTCTGGCAGAAAGCAACCATCACTGCTGTCTTCAAGAAAGGCAAGCAGAGACTGGGAGGAACTATAGACTGGCCAGCCACACCGCAGTGCCCAGAAAGGTGATGGAGCTAGTAATCCTATAAACAATTTTGAAATAGGCTATGAACAAGAAGAAAATTGAGACAAGTCATCATGGATTTAGAGACTTCTCAGCCCTTGGTGAGCCTGCTTCTGGAGGGCTGGATCCAGCTCTGGGCTCCCTGGTACAAAAGAGAGATGAGAGTCAATCCAGAAAAGTGTTGTGAAGGTGGTTAAAGGACATGGGGGATCTGACATATAAGAAGAGACCCAAGATTGTTTAGCCTGGAGAGTAGAAGTAAGGAGTAGGGCTCAGGGGTAATCTTATCAATGCATATAAATATCTGATGTAAGACAATAAAGAAGACAAAGCTAGACTCTGGTCCATGGGGCCCAATAACAGGAGATGAGGCAATGGGCACAAATGGAAATCCACAAAATTAAGCTTTAATATAGCAGAACCTTTATTAGCAAGGGTGGTTGAAGACTGAAACAAGTTACTTAGAGAGGTTGTGGCATCTCCGTTCTTCATATAATCAAAACCAAATTGGAGAAGACTCCCAGCAACCTACTCTAATTGAAGCATCAATGTCAACTAGATGTTTTTCTTCTATCCCCTATAATTCTTCTTTACCAGGAAAAAGTTAGAAGAAAAATCAGTATTTCATTGTTTCTAGGTACCCTTTCTGGCAATAGTAATGAAGCACTAAAGTTGTCTTCATAGCTGTCAACTCTGTGGTCTTTATATACCTTACATCATGAGGTCTGCTTTCCACATTTGTTTAGTAACAGAGGGCTGTGTAGATTATTACTTGGCTCAAAAAGATAAAGCCATGAGTAGAAAACAAGAGAACTTGTGGAAAAGGAAAAATATGAAGGCCAATGACAAAATTTTTCTCCCTAATATCATTGGTGCATGGCCATCTCTCCCACTCAGCTCAGATAAAAGGTCATGGAAGGAAAAACTCCCTAAATTTTACTAGAAATTAGAACTTAACCAGAACACCTGATTCCACAAAACAAGGACCTAGCTGTGCCCCTTTTTCTGTAATACAAAGTATTACAAGTCTGCAAGGGCACAAAATTGAAGCTCTGGAATAGCTTCCTATCCTGGAAGTGTCTCTAACCATTTTATTCTTCTCCACAGATCAGCTGCTTTTCAGAAACCATTAAAATCTTATGTCATTTCACCTTCTCTCTAATACATTCCACTCATAGGAAACAAATTTATTATTTCTCTCACAACATTACAGAAGCACAGAACCAAATAAAACAGAGCCCCACTATCCATATGCAATGGTTGTTTCCTTCACAAATTTCTCCATATCCCATCTGTTTCAAGGGAGGAAGCAGTGTAACATCTCTCCTCCTCAGAAGTCATGGCATAATGTAAAATGAATAGAATAAGTGGGTTTTGGTACCATTCATCGACTGCAGACAAATGAATCCACCACACATCATCATCTGCAGCCACTAAGGAAAATAATTTCCTGCCAGGACAGTGTCTCTAAAAGTCTCTGACGCTTCTCTCAAACTCTAGTCATCACAGCCTGGATTTATTAATTTGCAGAAGATTCTTTGAAGATGAGCTCTTCTGGTACTTAAGAAATGGGAGGTTGAGTAGGATAAGAAAAATAGGACTCTCATTTATGTGATTTAATTAAGCTCGATGGAAGCTCCCGATTAGAATATGTGTGGGCAGTGGTTTCTTCCCTATTTAAAATGTTATTAGAGGGAATCCAGTAAGTGTTTCATTATTGTTAAGTGCAATCAGAGAAGTTGTTTTCTACCAATTAAATGCTGCTAAATAAACAGTTAAAAGCAGTTAGCAGTATAATGCTTTGCAGCTGGTGGATTTCTTCTCAAAAACTTCACAGTGGATGTGTTCCTCTGTGTACACACATAAAATAAGAGAAATTTGAGGAAAGCTCCTTAAAAGCCAGAATGGTGCAGCTATTCATGGTCAAGATAATATTAATGAGGTAAGAATAACAGCTTTTTATGTAGTGGAAAACAGGAGGAATGGCCTTGCCATCTTTCTCCTGCGCACAGCCTGAGTTGCTGCATGATAGCTTGCATGTAGCCTGTGAAAACCCCATTGAAGGGGGCTTCTGTACACATTTGCAAATATATCAGGACTCTATCGCAAGAACATCTTAGTTCAACATCTTTTTTAAATGAAGCCTGAAACACAAACTTCTACAATAAATTATTACCACCTGTCTCATGGATAAAATCCAGAAGAGTTTGGGCTAGGTAACCTTCCCCTATGCATCACTTCTAACACTAAGCCTTGTGCAGTTTCACAGCTTTAGGAACAGCTGGGAAAAGACTCACTGAGAGCTATTCTACAGACACTATTCCCATGGCAAAGGGCTGTACCTACTCAGAAGAACCTTAATTGCAGAGGTGAATTTAGGATGACAAAACCACAGTTATATAAAAAGGAAAAGTAACAGCTTCTACATACATAGCAGAGGGAAGAGATAGAAAGTGATCTTCCTGAAGTCCCCAATAGCTAGATAAGGTTTATGATGGGTTTTGTGTGCTGTAGCAAAACAAGCACATTTAGGGCACTTCCATTCCTAATTAGGCATCATTGTGCTCATACAAAATTCAAAAAAATAACTTAAATGGGGGTGAATCTTGTTGTTGTATGAAAGCCCATAGAAAGCCTTTAGAACAAACAGCAGAGCATACTCTTGACACATGCCCATCCCATTTCACCAGCAGAACATCTGTGAAGCATTTCAGATGTGAATGTTACATTGTTCTACTCCTAAAATGAGAGGTGAGGGAATCAAGGAGAATAGGTTCTGATTTGCAACTCTGCCTTTTTACTTTTTCTAATATCCCTTCTGTTTTATTACCCCTGTATGCTTTGCCTGGCAACCCCAAAGCACACTTGTTTCCCACTAATACTTGTGATTTTTTTTTTTTCTCCTTGTTTCCCTCACAGTTTGGTGTGGTTTCTTGCATAAGCATGGCATTCCAAGAGCGGAGTTATATTTAACACTCCTCTCATTTCATTGTTTGCATGTCAAGTCTAACAATGGAAAACCACATTAAACACAGGCATATTTGCTCTTTAAAGGCATTTGCAGTCAAGGCTCACAAGATAGAGTCACAACTGTCTCCTCAATAATACAAGAATGTGTAATCTTTGCCAGGTAGCATGATACTTTGATACCTCCTCTACTTACCTGAGTTACTGAAAATAAGCGTACTCACCTTATCTAAAATGATCTCAGATCCCCTTTTCTTCATCTACAAGTAAAGTGGGGCCCCTTCTGCCGTTGTGTGCTTTCATAAATTAAGGAAATAAGTGTCTCAAAGGTTTCTCTCAGAGGATATAACCTCTGCATTCATTTAAAAGTAGTGTTACTTCTCCAAGGTTACTCTTACAGGTACACATTGAAAATTCCAAGTTTGAGCCATCTTTCTCCCTGCCATTTTAGATTGTTGTCTACAGAAATTTTAACACTGAGAAAAAAGTAACAATCTCCTCAGAATCTCATGAAGCATCAGGATACAAAATACAGGGGAAAGCAAAAGGGGAGCAGCAGACACAAATATCCCTGCAGTTATCAGAAGTATGGGAAACTCATAATCTTGCAGATGACATTGCAGCCCAGAGATAGGAAAGTCAGTTGTGGTTGTAGGCCTGTGAAAGACTGGGTATCAGTGCTCTCCCCTACCAGTTTCAACTCAGAAGCTGGAACTGAAAAGCTACTGATGTGGGAGCTGTCACAGAGAAGTCATGGGCTTACTACGGAGAAACTGAACAACAAAAAACAAACAAAAACATAAAAATAAAAAAAATAAAACAGAATTCATGATGCAACACCTCTTTTTCTGATTCTCACTCTAGGTCTTTATTTTGGTGCTAACTGAGAAACTGTCCACTTTCTGTGGAGTCAGCAACCCATAGAACAGTTCACCTGATGTGTGTGGATCTGTGCAGTGCTGCTCAGATTCCCTGGCTGCAGGACAAACTTAGTCAGCTGGCAGAAACAAAGGAGCCTGCAGGTAGCTCCTAATTGGTACCACCAATTATCCTGGCTGGGAGGTCTTGCCTTATCTGGAAGTGTGGCAAGAAGTTCTCATGATAACATCCCTTAGGAATAGAGCTGTTTTCTTTTAAAGATACTACATATTACCTTGAAGGACCAAAAGAGAGAGGTTCTCCTCACAGACAGGGTTGGGTCTCCTCTGTGCAATGCACCAGGGGAAAATGCATCTGGACTCCAACTGATGCTGCAGAGATGTGGAGCACCCATTATCTGCAAGGATGCAAAATTTATTTGTTATCTATAGTCATGTTCCTCTCCTGTTTCCTTAAAGGAGTTATGAAGACCTTTTCTTTGTTGAAACTTTCTTATTGAGATCCAGAAAGAAACCTGGACTTTCTCTCACTCTCCTCAATATCCCTAAACTCCCCAAGCCCATGCAGCACAGATTTGGATGCCTGTAGGTCCAACCAACAGGTGAATACATTAATTTACAGTTTCTAAGGGGGACAGTCACTCTGTATGTACAGTCCAAACATCTTTTCAGATATGGAATATGGTCTCAAATCCCCAGTTTGCAATTTTTTCAAGATTTTAATGACAATTCCTGGATTTTGATATAACAGCTAAGCCTGAAAAAACTTGGAGACAGAGTAGAGATTAGTGAGGTTAGATGAGAACCAATGTGAAGAAAGCACCAGGAACAGGTAAATGGGCCATTAGTTGAAGAAAGGTGGCTGCAGAGACATCAAGAGAAAGTTGCATTACTTGAGAAGAAAAATCTGCTTTGAGAAGAAAGGTATTTCAGCAGAATCAGTCTTGATTATGCTGAAGGATTGAAGAATTCCTATCACTACAAAAAACTTCTTTCTGGAGAGTTAGTTTTCAGGAGCTCAGAGCAGGAGTACATGCCATAAAGTTAATCAATATAGTTCAAGAATTTAAAAATCTGACAGAACTCCCTAATGTACAACAAGCTTTGTTCAAAATGCTGTTGAGCCCCTCTGCATTTTAGTTGGGCCTCATTTGAACAGTGCTAAAAAATCAATGTTTCAAGTACAATGAATACTGTTATGAAGTTGGGAATAATATAAAAACTATATTACAGTAGGTTGCTCACATTAGCTTATTCTCAGTAGGACTATAGAACTACTAAACTGGATCATATCCACGGCCTGCTCCTGTACTGCCCTCCAGCTATGACCAGGACTAGACATTTGGAAGAAGTCATCAACTCCATCGGACACAACATTGTATGATCATCCTCCAAACCAAAGTTCTTCCTGACTCTATGTCATTATCTACAGCCTGGCTTGTACTCTTAACCTATTACTAGAGGCAGTGTTAGTCTGTGGGATAGAGATGCCACACAAAGCATGTCCAGAAGAGTTGCCCAAGTGAAGGAAGAGTTCCTTGGGTTAAGAGCAGGTCAACAGAGCAGGTCATGTTGCCAACTTCAACCCAGTGCCCTGAGCACAAGGCATTTAGCACTTTCCGTTTTACAGCAAGAATTGTTCATCAGAGCCTGAGCCCAAACCACACAGTCTAAAACAGCACCATGCTAAGCATTGTTTCATCATTGTGACATCTAAAACTCTCTTCCAAGATATTTCACACTCAATGTTCCATGATCAAGGATTTCTCCTCAGGAGCCTTCTTCATGGGGTCAGAAAAATATCCAAGTCAAGATTTTTGTGGACATGACTGTCTTCTTCTTTCATAGATCTGATTTTTTCTTTTTTTTTTTTTCCTTTCCTTTTTTTTAAAAGATACAGACTAAAAAGAAGTCCTGGCTTTAATCCCATTGCAGCTAGGTTGCTGACCTACACATGCTTTTTTACTAGCTCATGCTTCTAGCTCAACTGAGCTCTTCCAGCAGGTGAGTATGTTGAATTAGTTGTTTTATCCCAAATTCAACTGTACTGGCTAATTGAGTTCATCAGCTTTCATTATTTTTTCTTTTTTCTGTGGTGATTTCACAGATTCCTGTTAAGTTTTTATTTTCAATGCCTTTTTTTGGCATCAACCAAAGAATAATAGCTACAAGTTTCCTTTTATATGCACAGAAATCTGCATATTGTGAATATTAATAAGTGAAGCAGGTTCAGTGGGATAGAAAAAGTGAAAGAAAATGGGATAGAAAATGAATGACATTTTTCTTTCTTTAAACAGAGGCTAAGACAAGGTAGAGTAATTGTTGCTTGCTTGTCTCACAAACTGTGCTACAAAAATGTATACACTGATAAAATATTGTTTATTCTAGTCCCATTCAAAATCACACCACACTATGAACAATTATGATAAGAATAAAATGTGACCCAAATAGATTACATTAAAATACCAAATGGAACAGGAAAAAATTTGCAAAAGAAAAATTAATCCACTATATGAACACAAACATTTACCTATTTCCAAGTGAAAGATTTACTGTGAGTGGAATAAGGAAGGGCAAAGGGCAGTATTGAGACTGGAAAGCAATATAATTTGTACTATTTCTAGATCTGCTGCTGATTTCTAGTTAGTTAAAGTGCAGAGCTTTTTAGCTGACATAGCAACCCCGCTCCTTGTTCTTCCTTCTCTGTCTCTCACTTATCTGGAGCCATGTTCATGACTGGAGCTCTCTGAATTTCCCACTGCCTGGTATTCCTAGAACTCAAAGAGTAAAAATTATAACCTATTTTGATGAAAAAGTATCAAATATGCACCTAATTTCCTTCATACAGATTTGAAACAAATATCAAGCTTCTCACTTGCAAGATGTGGCATATCATAATGTGCCCCATTAGAGCAGAGTGAAGAGTGAGAATAACAGGTCTTGGTAAGCAGTTTTGCCAGGAGAAATGTGCATTAGTTAGCACTGCAAACACAGTTTTAAAAGTAGTTTTTCAAAAGAGTCTTTACATATTAAAGTACCATATTTTTGCAACCATAAGGCGTACCGGATTATAAGGCACAGTACCAGTTAACGGTAAATTTTAAAACTATTTTCATATATAAGGCACACCGGATTATAAGGCACACTTTTTTTTTTGCAATGTTGATCCACGTGCAACTTTCACACATATTCGTGCACATGTTAAGTAAAATTCCGAAGCGATGAGATAAGAATTTTCTGAATGGAAGGGGAATGTGAAACTTTTTTGGAAGGTGAAGAGTGGAATTCAGCTGAAACACTACTGTCTTGCTTGGCCTTATGGCAAGAAAAGGGGGGGTCAAGGTCATGATAATAGTGTAAAATCAGGAGAGATGGACAGAGGGACGTGTGCATGCCTGCTCGCTGCGCAATGTGAAACAGAAATTGTTTTGAGATCCCTTCAATACTCAAGGTTCATATATAAGGTGCACTGGATTATAAGGCGCACTGCTGGTTTTTTATCAAATTTTAGGATTTTCAATGTGCCTTATAGTCTGAAAAATACAGTACTTTAAAGTTTTGAAGCTGTAAAGCTATCTGGATCTTTGCTGCAGTGCACACTGTCCAGTCTTATTTCCTTTGCATAGAAAAACCAGGAAAAAAAGCCCCTTTATTTATAATCATCCCCCAGCCAGGTCTCGCAAATGAATTTTGCTCTTCATCTGATGGAAAAAAGATAAACAGAGGACTCACGTTTTACCAAGAGGTAAATTTCTGCATTTTCAGGCACTTCACTACCTCTGCCATCAGCTTCCCCTCAGCTCTGCATGCAGGACAGTTTTAATTCCCAGTGTCAATTTGTGCACCTTTAGCTCAGACACATCTTCACTGGTTTATGTCAGACAATCAAGGTGACAGTGAAAGTACCCTCACTCATTTCACATTCTATTCAAATACATAGATAGCATTAACAATATGGTAAATCAACTTTTCTTGCTTAACATCCTCCTTCCCGGTTGACTCTATTAGGTAATTCTCCTCATCACCCATCTCCTCCTCATTACTCAAGTGCATCAGAGTCTTTCACTCACATCAAGTTCAGCCACTTAAAACATCATCAATAACAGTGTGGTAAAAAGATCTTTTTTTTTTTTTTTTTCTGGGAAATCACCTAAGTCAAGTGTTTTATATGTAAAACAATTGTTCTATTATTTATAGAAAACAGTTTGTAGATAAAAGAAGTTTTTGTACCCAACTATGTTGTAAGTTTATAATCGTACTTTGAGAGAATAAAGCTTGTGTTATTTTTTTATTCAAACAATGAAATTTGAAGAATTTTTTGGATATGCTATTTAGAAAATCATTATATATTCTGAGATATTCAGCATTCAGATCAGAACACCTAGTTTCCTAATGCATGCATAAATACAAAATGCACTTGTTTCAGTTGCTTCAAAGTAATAAAATGGTTTATAGAAACAATGCAAAGCAAATAAAACCTTTCAAAAAAAACCTCATATTTCCTTGATGTATCTAATAAATGCATTTAAGGAATAATCCTTATTCTGTAACAAAAACTGCATTTTTGCAGTTAAAAATAAAATAATGAGAACAAACTACCATAGAGTAATCAATTTGTTCTAATTGCTAGATTATAAACCTAACAAACCAGAAGAGAAATAATTTGTAACTTCTGCATTGTCTTAAAGGTTGCAGTGCTTTGTATGACAGCTATACTTAAATGCTTGCAGGTTTTGCAGGTTTAAAATAATCATTAACACAAAAATAAACATTTACCAGGTCAGTTTAGATATTAAAAATAAAATCCATTCTAACAAGTTATATTTTTTAATGCAAGCAAAAAATCAATGTCGCAAATTATTCAAATCAAGATGTTGTAAACTTCTTCTAATCCATCAGTCAAATGAAATGCTATAATTTACCCTTTCTGTCAGTATAAGTTCAGTTAACAGAAGTCAAATGCAAATTTTTAAATTTCCACTTTTAAGGCTTCTAGAGAACATGCTGCACTTAAATACTGTGGAGAACTAAAAAGCTACTCAGAGTGTATGAGGACCAGCCACTCACCGTTTATATGCAAAGAGCATTGCCCTGACCTTCCTATAAAGCTTCTCACACCAAAAAAAAATCTGTCAAAATAAATGCAAAAATTCAACAGGCAATTTTTTTCAATGTCTTTTATCATGTTTTACTACTAAATATGAAGCGTCATCAAATGCTAGGGTTAGTTTTATGATATACAATAATCTTGTACTAAGCTACTCCTGGCATTTGGGAAATAAAATTTTAGAGACGCATTGGTAGATGGTGCTACCTACAGACAAAGCAATTGTAATTTATCGGGAAACCATTTAGTCTGTTACAAAAAGAGGCCCTAGTTAAAATGCTTTGATGGCTCCCATGTACTCTAAAATCTGTGGTATTCATTTGCCATGTGGTGTTATACTATTGTAAAAAAGAGCTTATGGGGACACTGCACACACTTGTGTGAAGCTGTTTGATGGACTGGGATGCTTTCCACTATCCCTTGAGTAGTTGCTAAGTGCTTGCTTCCATACACACAGCCAACCTACTCAGCCTTCATCCAGTGCCAATACATTTTACACCCTGGGGACTCACAGCACTGCACATTCCTCTGCTTCCTTGGGTCAAAACACTGAAAAAGCACTGGAAGAAGGGTGGTTTGACCTTTCAACCTTTCCAGCCTGCAGATGAGCCAAGCACATAAGATATACTCTTGCTCTTACTGAGCACAGAAAAGAAGAACAGCATCTCAACATCTGTCTGTCCATAATGCTGAAACTCATTTTCTGTTCCACTTTGAGAATCACAGTGATAAACACTGATGAATCCTGCAAATTCAAAAGTTACAAGGAAAGGATACAAGGTGTCTTCATTTGAAGTACCTTTACTACAAGCATTGGTTATCTTCAAAGAGGAGCAGTCAATGATTTGCTGTTCCAGTGGAGACCAGTGACAGGTGACATCCTGCAAGAGTTCATAGTGGGACCAGTAACAATGATGTCAATAGTTGACATCATTGTCAGGAATATGGACAGAGGGAATGTATGCATCCTCAGCCAGTTTGCAAGACAGCACCAAGAGGAGTGGTGAAGGAAGTGGTGCAGTGGCAAGAGATGTCATCCAGATGATCCTAAGACAGGCCTGAGGAGTGGGCCCATGGGAAACACAGGAAGGTCAACTGGGTGGAGTGCAACATTCTGCACCTGGGTCGGGGCACTTCCAAACATGCATTCAGGCTGAGACATGAAGGGATCGAGAACAGCCATGAGAAAAAAGGCCTGGGGGTACTGGTGGATGAAAAACTGAATATATAGCAATTTCACACTGATAAGATGCACCTATTTCACGGAAAAATTGAGCCAATCTCGGAAGTGCAGCTAATCACCAGGTGCAGCTTATTTATGGAAAAATTCCGGCAAAATGCCAACCCAGAAGTGCGAGCCAGCCGGGCAGGGAGCTGCTGTGAAGCTGCTGCCGGGTGGGTGGCAAGCCACAGACAGTGGCGAGCGGGTGGCGAGCCGCCAGTTTCACGCAGTGTGGGGAGCCACTGCCGCTGCCGAGCAAGCAGGGAGCCGCAGCAGCCAGTGCCGGAGGCAGGAGTGCCGGGGCCTGCGGCATGGGGAGGGTGCCTGGGGCTGTGTTTAAAGGCTTCGCCAGACTGTGAAAACTGTTCGTAAATTGAGCACCTGACAGCAAACCCCGCGATTGCACAATTCTGTTACTAACTCGCTACTTTTTTGCACATGGATCCTTGCTTTTAAAAAAAAAAAGAGTGCAGGTTATCACCTGGTGCGGCTTATTTATGGACAAATTCCGTGGTCTTCCCGGCTACCCAGAAGCGCCGCTTACAACCAGGCGCAGCTTACAAGTGTGAAATTATTGTAATTTGGCAATGTGTGCTCACAACACAGAAATCCAAACTTGTCCAGGGCTGCATCCAAGCCAGTGAGGCCAGCAGGACAAGGGAGAGGCTTCTGCCCCTCTGTTCTGGTCTGGTGTGACTCCACCGGCAGTGCTACATCCAGCTCTGTGGTCCTCAGCAGAACAAGCCATAGACTTGTTGAAGCAGGTGCAGAGAAGGCATCCAAGCTGATCAGAAGGATGGAGCACCTCTCCTATGTAAACATGCTGGGAGAGCTGGGTGTTCATCCTAGAGAAGAGAAGTCTCCAGGGAGATTGCTATAAAGAAGCCTTTCAGTACCTAAAGGGTACTGGAAGGCAGAGAGGGTACAAGAGTACAAGAAAGGCAGAGAAAGAGCTTTTGCATGAGTAGGTAATGATAGAACCAAGGGTAATGGCTTTAAACTGAAAAAGGGTAGATTTAGATTAGATGCAAGGAAGAAATTTTTCCTTGTGAGAGTAGTGAAGCACTAGAATAGGCTTCCCAGGGAAGTTGTCAATGTCCCATCCCTGAACGTTTTTAAAACCAGATTGGATGGGGCCCGGAGCAACCTGGTCTAGAGGAAGGTGTCCCAGCCCATAGCAAAGGGGGTTTGGAATTCAATGATCATTAAGGTTTCGTTCAGCCCAAACCATTCTGTGCTATTTTACAAGCTGAAAAGAGTGATCTTTCTGAAATATTACCTGTATTTCCAGCTAAGATTGCCCTAAATCCTCCAAAGAATATTTTTCCCTGAGCATCTCACAATGGGCTAGATATTCAGGAATGAATTTATATGTCTCTCATTTAAATCAGTCATAGATCTTATCCACTGAGCAGAAAAAAACTAACCTATTCTTTTGCAGATTATGGGCCACCAAAGAATACAACCAAAGCAAAAAATATGTTGGACAATTGCTAATGATAGGAGAGAGATTAGTTTTTCTTTCTGCTGTATGTACAAGGCAAAATGCAGCTCTAAATGCAAGTATTTTGGCTCTGTTGAGATCATCCATAACTGCAACATAAATGAGACAAGTATAAGGATAGTTAATAGCTTTCTTTCTTACTATTCAAACCACCAGAGTGTATTTTGAGGACACAGCTGAAATTAAAAGAAACAGGGAAGAATAAGGTAATCTGAGATGGCAGGTTGCCAAACAACTATCTTTTTGCCAGTTCTTCTTGAAGTAGGAAGCCCAAGACAAATGCAAGTAGCCAAAAAAAAGTAAACTTTGTTTCTAAGTCAACATATAAAGAACAATTTTTAATGCTTTAGGTGTCCCTGATAGAGAAAGAAGAAAACACTGATTTTTTTAAAAAAAGAATACTGTACTCTAATAATTAATTCCAGATCTAGTCAACAATGGTGTCTAGAGATTTTAATATAAACATCTTTTCACTTGGTTTATATTAGACATTCTACTCAAATCTACACTTAGATATCCCCAAATACCATGATAATATGTACCATAAATACAGGAAAAATAGATTGGCAGATGTGATTCTAATTACTGAATAGCTTCAGAACTCCACTAGCACAGACTATGGTTCACAGGTAGTAGAATAACTCAGGATCTTCTCAAGAAATCTCTACCTTAGCATGACAACAATGAATATTAGAAAAATCTTCCACAGTTTTGCTATAGTCATTTTTAAGCTGATCTGTAATTGGGGTTAGCCTAAAAAAATACGGATCATTGTCTCAACAGGTTGCAAACTATTTATCTAAAAGAGAAGTCTGAAAAGGTAAAGTGCTTTCCTCTGACAAGTACAGCAAGGATATGTTCATATTCCAGTCTCATAAAGAAGTTTGGACCAAAAAAAAAAAAAAAAAAAAAAAAAAAAGGCTGGAAAAGCTACAGACACTCCCTAAGGGATGAAGGAATTTCCTTCTCTAAGGACAGTGGAATACCAGTTTAGTCATCTAGTAATTGCAAAAAATATGGATTTGGAACGTATTCTTTTTTTTTCCCCCAATTAGTCATGGTCCACTAAACACATCACTCACTGGTTCTGTATGCTCTGCTGCAGAATCTCCTCCCTATTAACTCAGACCTAATGGCACGTATGGCACCCGAGTGCTTCCAATAATTCCCAGAGAGCTAATACAAGTTGATGGAAGCATCCTGGCCAAGAGAAAACATTATGTTCTTTCAAGCCAAAAGCTCCACCTTACTCCTTTCTGTGAGTTGTCTCTCCTTACTTCAGAATTTTCAGTTCTTCAGAGCTTTTTATCTCTCCTCATGTTCATGTCACACAGATACATATATTTTTTTTAATGTGAGGAAGTAACAGTACCTGAGCAAAAGAGTCAAGCTACTAATCCCTTACACATATTTTTTTAATTGAAAACATTTTTTAAGTGAAAACTTGATAACAAAGTATTTTTCCCCAGTTCTTTCCCTTCTCTCAGACTAAATAGGCTACCTTTGAGCAAACCATTTATGTCAGTACCTCGAAACATCAGTTCTGCTCATCATCATTCTGCTGTCCCAATGCTGTGAGAAAACAGCATCAGTGGAGCAGAAAGCCACCTTCCTGCATATGGGATGTTACATTGTACATTAATTGTCCAAGAAAGGAAAGGAAGACCTCTTGGGAAAAAAAGGATACTTCCCTTATATCCACTATGCAACACATTGGCCTTCTAATACACGTGTGTGTTTTCAGGCAGGACACAGCACTGGGTTATGCATAGGAAGCGTTAATCTATTTAAAGAATAATGTTGATATATTTGTCTTTCATCATGGATCCACAGCCACATTTAGGAAATGTGATTCAGGCTGTCAAAATAAATGTGCAGATTGGGTTCTCTGGTGTCTTTTTTTTGTATTCCCTCTTAATGTGCCTTATTAAATGAAATACTGAAGAGGTTTAGCAAGAACTACTTTTTGTTAATTAGTTCTTGAGAGAACTATTGTCACCACTGCTTCCTATGCAGTGACAGCAGGCCCCCATCTGCAGTCTGTCCCTGTGGGGATACTCATCCTGTCTCCATGTTTCTGTCTGGGAGGAAAGAGGGGCACTCATCTTTGGCCTTCCTGGCTGGCCTTAAAACAAAGAGCTCTGAGCAGAAGGAAGTGCAGATAAAACTCACCCACATCATCTAATACTCACTCCTAATGCACAGCTAATCCCCCACCCCCCACCCCATACTGTTCTTTCAAAGCAACAGTAAACAGATAAATGCTTATACTTGAAAATATTGTTGTAAGATGAGTAAGATGGGCACAGATATAATATCTGCAGCTCAGTTCTAATCATAATAGATTAAAATTTACATCACACTGAATTGTCACAATTTTGTTTATTTAAGTTTAGGTCTCAAGTTGAACTTTACCACTGCAATATTTTTCCTCACATGCATGGTAGTGATGAAATCTGTGAATAAGTGACCGTAGCCCCTGCTGTAAAGACAGTGCTATTCACTGTGGCCTAGAACAACTGTTTGGATAGGTATTTAGCTAAATTATCTATATTTTGATTTATCAAATTCTGAACTTGAAATCAGAGGACAAATTATAAGGTAAGTCTTACTTAATTTCAAAAAAAAAAAAAAGACAGAAAAAGAGAAAGTTCACAACAGTGATATAGGCAATGAAAATTTTGTACTCTAGTGTATTTGTGTGTGCAATACAAGATTTATTCTCCTGTGTATATAAATCTGTTTCACACATTCAAATAAATGCAGCTGTGTTTATTCCAGAGAGCAGAGCTCCAGATGTATACATACAAAATTCCAGATATACATATGAGCACCTTATTACATTACAATTTTCCATTACATTTTTCTAACACTTAGGATTTTATGCCATAGAGCCCTCTGGAATATGCCCCACTACTTTCAGCACTTGCCCAGACAATACAACCTGAAATCCTAAGGGCCACCCAGGTTTGAACGGCTGGTATAGCACATCCATGTTTTGCCTGGAATTGAGAGGAGACTTTCAGACTGTAAGAATATAAGGCACAGGTTCAGCACTTGAATAATACCATTCTTTCAGCAGGATCATACTACTGTGAAGTCTTAGACCTTACATAACTTCAAATTAACCAAGAAAAAGAGCAACTCCAGAAGAAATTCATATTTTTGCAAACAGATAATGTCTGCTTGCAGACACGGTATTGAAGGTGTGCCAAAAAACCTGACAGTGATACACACACAGGAAGGCACTGGACTGAAAATGTCTGCTGATTTTTAAACAAAAAAAATTTCTTCTCTAAGTCAAATTACATTAGGATGGATTTCAGAGCCTCACAGCAGCTCTCATTAATAAAAATGCAAAGAGAGGACAAAACAATAAGCTTGAAAACATAAACCACACCATTCACTGCATAGCCTGCTTTTTAGATACCATCAGCATTACTGTACTACTTAAGACACAGACTACAGAATTAGTATACATCCAATACAAACTGCTGTGCTCTATTAAGTGTAAACAAGAGCACTAGACAATTTAGATTATAGTTCTACAGATTACTTCACATAATTTTTTGCTTCACAGATTATATTCTCAGTATGAAACACACAATGGCAATATACTTAGTAAACAGTGTCATGGAACACAACCTGAAAATCAAAGCCAGAAAAGAACATAAAATAAACAGAAATATAGGGAAGATTCTCCACTAATGTGCAAAACAGCTTGCTAGTATTAGGAAAAGATTATTTTTTTACCAAATAGCAAAGGACTGCAACAGGGAAAATTAGTGAAAGTACTGTTATCAAAGGCAAAAATTTAAGACAAATTTAGACATTTTGGGTTTTTAGTCCATCAACTTGCTCTAAAGATTTCAAACAACTAGATACTAGAGGTATTTATTTTTCTGAAACTATTGGTGAAGCCTCTGTGCAAATCACACTGACATCCTGTAAATAAGTATTTTTCAAATAATAAAAACATAAGTGCGTTTCACAGTTTTCTGATTTAGTTCATAATTAAGAAAGCCTGTTCTCTTTAAATGATCACATTCTGTATTGCAATTGATTTTTTAAATAAATCAATTTGTCAAATAAAAACAATCCATCTTTATTGACTAATAGCACAGACACAAGTTGGAAATACTTATAACATAATTTTAAAGGGATCTGATCCTTGAAAGAAGGATTTTGCTTTCCATAAAATAACTCCATATTTTAACACTTTCATAGTGCAGGCAGTCTAGAAGAACACTATCAAGAACCTTCCATGACATTTCCCTTCTGGCCTGAGAACTTCTGTATGAGGAATGTACACAAAGGGTACATTTTAGGAGGTTACTGGCACCTGAAGGTGGCCCCTGAGGTACAGATGTAGCATTGCTACTATGAGAGCTTATAGTTAACAGTTTAAAAATGAGGTGTGGAGGGAGAGAGTCCAGCATTGAACCTTTTCCGGTGCATACACTGAGGCACTGTACTGCATATGTATCCAGCAGAACCCTCATTCAGCTTGTAAAGTCTAATCCCATACCAGGCATACTTCATGGAAACAGTTTAAAAATAAGTTTTCCCAGTGAATAGCAGGTGGGACTACCCTACAAAACCTTTTTTGGCTTGGGGCACAAATCTGCTGAAATGCTTCACCCTAAAGAATGATAAAAAAATAATTGCTTGAAACTTTGGTCTAGTCTGACTGGTGTCCAGGCAGAGCCTGATAACTCTCACATTTTATGAAGGAATCTGCCACACTATGTGTGTTTACATTGCATAGGTGATGAACAGCTGAAACAGCCATTTTCTGTTCTAGGTGGTCTCACAAGTCCCAGCAATTTTTCATCCAGAGACAGACTGAAGGGAATCCACTGTACACACTGAGCTGTAACAGGATTTGCATGTACCTAAAAAATGAAAATACCTTATGCTTGCTGCAACTGAAACTCTAGATCCTTTATTAGCAGATGACTGGATTGCTGACAAGAGTTCAAGAGCTAGTGATAATGAAGTCAGGCATAAGCAACCTGCACACCCTGGAGGAGTCAGTACAGCAAAGAGTGAGGTAATTTGTCAATTAGATTGTGTTAGAAAGCACTATAGTACAATGCAAACAAACAAAAAGATTTCTGACAGGTCAGCAATGAGAGTATTTGACATAGACTAAATTTATACTAATCCACCTATGCCCATTTCTGCCTCACATAGACTCAAAATACCCTGGCAGGACTATTGGTGGTTCAACTGAGGTATAATCAAACTCTGATTTAGCATTTCTACAAGGTGAATTAAAAGAAGATGAATGTTCAAAACTGAAATTGTTTTAATTAAACATCCTTTATATTATGTGCTGGTTTTGACTGGGGTACAGTTAATTATTCTGTACAACAACTAGGATGTAGAATAAGACAAGGGACTTAGAAAATTACTAAAATACTTTTCCTAATGCCTGAGACATGACGCAATATTATATTTTGATCCAAAAATTCATGTTTCTACTGACTGAGTGTGACAAATAAAATAAACTAATGACACATACTACAGAAAATATAGAGGATGTTGGTGTCAGGTGTTACACTACAAGAACCAGTGTAGTGGGACAGGGTACCACTTTCTCTGGATTTCATCTCTAAGCCATTGGAAAAGAGAAACTCCTCCAAAGGCTAACCTAAAGCGTCCAGATTGGGCTTCTCTCCTTAGACAGCCTTTGGGCTGACTCTATAGTGGGTTCACTCTTGTGAGAATAGGAAGCTTGTGTGAACTTTCTCTTCTTCCTATTTATAAACAGCATTTCCTAGACCCCATTGTATCTAGGTTTTTTAATTGAATTCTAGCAGCTCACAGACTGTTTCAAAAACCACCTCATCTGTGCCCCCAAATCCATATCAAGTACATTTTAATGCCCTATTCTGACAGAACTGAAAGGAATCATTTTCATAAATAGAACTATGAATGCTAATATTTGAACAATTACAAAGAAAGTCCTGCTGCTTGTCATCATATTGTCCCCTTCCACAAAGGATAACTGATCTTTTGCACTCAGCCATCTGTGCACAAAACAATTAGTGGAAGCACGGAAGCCAGACAACATCAGTGATTTCATAAGGCTGTGCTTAGTCTTTCAGTATTTCTCTACAGTATCCTGCCCAGTGCCTGCAATTTCTGTTTAAATGTAGACAAAAACTACACCAGCAAACATAAAAATTCAGACATGAAATATCCTTGACCTGGGTCATGCGGAAAGGTCATAATAATCCACAAGCACCAGAGAAATGGAGAGTCCTGGGTTGCAAGGTACTACAATGTTAGCAGTAAAGGTAAGTGTATGCTACTGTGACAAGAGGGATCCAAATTCCAGTGTTACATCTAATCTGCAAAATAACAAAGTGAATATCTCAGTGCCCTTTTGTAATAAATTTTAGCCTCTTGAGAACTTCTTATTTTCAACCACCATACAGTTACTCTCCACTAAGATATACAAAAATTTGAAAAGGCTTCCAAACAAGAAAATACTCTCAGAAATAGATATGTGAAGCTGATGTGGGTATTATCTCTTTTAGAGAAGTAAATTGATATTTGCTCTATGTGATTAAGTGATTCTTTATTGATCAGATAAAATTACATTTTTCAAAAAGAATGAATGTATCTGTATACCTCACCAACTCTATATGAACTATATATATGCAGTAGATTGTGCTGCTGCTACATGCTATTTATTCCTCTAGCACAGGACACTAGAACGCTGGGATTGGATGGAACCTCTGGAGATCATTTTGTCCAACCCTCTTGCTCAAGTAGGACCACCCATAGCTGTGGCCTAGAGCCACCTCCAGTGGCCTAGGGCTTTTTAATATCTCCAAGATTAGATTTTGAAGGACTCTACAACCTCTGTGGCAACGTGTGCCAGTGCTCAGTCACCCTCACATTAAAAAAGTGTTTGTTGGGGTTCAAAGGGAACCTCCGGGACTTCACTAGGTGTCTATTGCCTCTGGTCATTCAGATGAAGGCCTTGCTCGGCTACAAATGCTTTGTTTCTTCTGCCAAAATTTATCACTCATTTTTTCTCCTATTTAATTTAAAAAAATAGTTACTCTAATATACTTGTACTACCTGTCAGCATCATCAGACTGTTGTTATCAATACACAGAGCAAACTATCCCTGTATGACATGTGAAATCTCCTCAATTGGTCATCAAGGTTTTGATTGGTCCACAAGCCTGTTCTACCGCACATCACAATGGCATTTAATTTTTATCGGTTAATGAATAGTGTTTTTAAAGAAAGCATCTCTACTCAAGCAGCTAGCAAGATTATGCCTCTTTGTTCTCTAATCTTAAGGCAAAATGCCTACTGTAAGTGACATGTTCTTCCCTATAAACTTACATGCAAATAGGTGCTGTGAATTAGGTAATGAAGTGAGTAATGAAGTAGGCCCTGGCATTTATTTTTGTTGTTTCCAGCAAACCTCTATGGCAGGCAGCACCTTTAAGGCAACTTTTTATTTGAAGTACAAATTTGGCTGGCATCCAGGCTGCAGACTGCCATGAAAAAGGCAAAGAAAAAATACAACCAGCAAAGGGAAAGTCAGAGGGTTCTAGATGAACATCTTCCAGCTGAAGAGATCCACTCCCATGAATCCCTGTGGGCACTTGGTGCCAACAGGATCACATTGAAGGAAGAGTCTTGAGGTTCTTGGGTTAATGTCATGCTTGGCTAAAGGCATCTCCTCATTGCCTGATTGCCATTAACCTCAGCACTTCTGCAGAACTTTGAGTCAAGAAACCCCCACTGCAACTGATGGCAGATGTGAGGAAAAAGAGAGGGAAACATGTCTCTCTTTAAATTTCTAAAAATATGTACCTCAAGGAAGGGTGGCAGTACAAGGAAAACCAGCTTAGGGTTAAGAAAGCATAAAAAGTTAAAGCCTGGGGGACAATTGCATCATGAACTATGCAGTGACTTTGATGGGTGAGGGTAGAAAAATAAAGAACATACTGAAAACGCCTCCCTTTTCATCATTTATTGAAGAAAAAAGGCAGTATGATACCAAGAAAACAGTTAGGTAATTATTAAGCAGATCCAAAGGAACAACGAGAATGCATTTTTTTTTAAGTGTGGTTGAATGGGGAAAAATTAAATGAAAAGTCAGTCTCTTCCCCTCAGATGAGAAAAATTAGGTCAGAAAAAACTGCAGAAAATGTGCTTGAGGAGGCTTATGAGCTGCCAGAAGGGTTAACATTAGCCTAAAGAGTACAGTAATATCACAATTATAAGCCACACCTGAATATAAGCCGCACTTTTTTTGTTTTTAAGTGAGGATCCATGTGTAACAAAGTAACAAATTAGTAGAAGAATCACACCAGTGCAGGGTTTGGTGTCAGGTGCTCAAGTTGCAAACAGTTTTCATAGACCAGCGAAGCCTTTAAAGGCAGCCCCAGGCACCCTCCTGGCCAGCTCTCACTTCCGGGTTGGCATTTCACTGGGATTTGTCCATAAATAAGCTGCACCTGATGATTAGCCGCTCTACTGGGTTAGGCTGGATTCTTAAATGAAAAAGGTGCGGCTTATAATCGTGACATTACTGTAATTGGAAATCAAATTCTTGGAAGTCCTACCTAAAAATATTCAAAATTAAACAAAGATCTTTGGACTCATTTTCCTTACATTGTAAGTACAATCATAGAGGGCCTGACATCATAAATACAATCATCAAAACAATTCTTGTCCTGCCTAGTTAGCTAACAAAAGAGAACTGAGTTAAGGGAGCTTAGAATGATAATGAAAGTGCTCACAAAAATGAATGGAACATATGTCAAAATGTTGAGGACTACAAACTAAATGGTAAAGAGCAGTAATTCTGACGCAGATTTTGATGCATCATAACCAAAATATGTCTGCAATGCCTACAATAAGAACAAGGTCATGTTTAAACCACAAAAGCACAGATTTAGAGATGTTCTTATTTTTGGGGGGTATTTTTTGCTTGGTTTTTTGGGGTTGGGTTTTTTTGTGAAGTTTTTTTTACCAGAATTTAAGAAAGAAATATCATATGCAAATGAACGTTACATTTACATAGAACTACAAAGAACAGGAACCCATCAATTCAAAGCAGTCTTAGAATGTATTTCAATATTGCATTTTGGGATATCATGTACTGTTTTGTAACAAAAGAAGTTGAATATTGAAGTGATTTTTCAACTAAAAGTTGGAAGGGGAGCGATTTTTGAAATGAAGAATTAAAGTTTCCAGTAAGATATGTTTTTCCAAAATTCCCTCATACCAACTGTAATAGATTAGTTCATCACTTTTAATGAAAATTATTAGAAAACACTAGAGAACCTTTAGTTTCTGTTTTTGCTTTTCTTTTTTTTAATCATCTACCTTTCCTGTGGCACCTAAACCACTATATACAGACATCTAGTCTTGATTAATGACATATTCATTATGGGAAGCCATTCTTAAGCCTTGGTTGCACTCCACTTCCTGAGAGACATCTCTGAACCCTCATTAATGAGACACTGTATGTTAGATAGTGTAATATATTGAATCTTTACATTTCAATAGCAGTAGACAACTTTTCTGGAAAAAATAATGTATCAGAAAATCAGCAAGAAATGCATAATATTCACAGAATTTAACCCTGGGGTGGAAAAGTGAAAATACTAGTCTTTAGAATCAGTCAGGGTTAGAAATAAAACTGAAGGTGCTGAGGCCTGAAACGGCCCTATATGCCATTTCGCAAGTAAGCAACAAAGGAAACATTTATAGATTGTAGAGATGCGCAAAACAACTGTCCTAAGTCTTGCTGGAATGGAGTTGATTTTCTTCATGATCACTAATACGGTGCCGTGTTTTGAATTTAGGATCAAAGCCGGTGTTTTGGCTTTTTCTGATTAGGGTCAAGGCTTTCTCTGTTTCTCACACTGCCACACCTTCAAGTAGGCTGGGGATGCCCAATAGGCTGGGAGGGGACACAGCCAGGACAGCTGACCACAACTGATGACATCATGCTCAGCAATAAAATGGAGAGGAAAGGTATTTTGGTAGGTGAGCCATATTTCATTGGGGAACTGACTAGATAACAGTCTAAACATAGAAGTTGATGCATGATTACATTTGCATCCTCTTCTCTTCTCTTCTCTTCTCTTCTCTTCTCTTCTCTTCTCTTCTCTTCTCTTCTCTTCTCTTCTCTTCTCTTCTCTTCTCTTCTCTTCTCTTCTCTCCACTTCTCCTTTACTTACTTAACAACTTTTATCCTGGCCCATTATTTTTCTTGCTTTTGTTCTTCCTTTCCTCTTCCCTCACCCCACTGCAGAGGAGGGGGAGGTGAGCAAGTGGCTGTGTGGAGCTTAGTTGCCTGTCAAGATTAACCCACAACAACAGTGTATTTTTGTAATGGGGAAGAGTCTTTTTTAAAAGTCATTTTGTAGCGTGAGTCAACTTGGTTTGTTGCCAGAATGATTTGACATTTAAAAGTGTTTATACCAAAAAGTGCCCATGTGCCATGTCTCAGATGACAAGACCTGGCTGACTGCCCATTCACATCTGTTCCCAATATGTACCCCCAGAAAGTAAAGAAATTCCTATAACCACAGCCTCAATATTTATTTATTTTTCACAGCAAACAACAAGCTTTTTCATGAACTGAGCCATGACTTTAGATCAAATGTGTTCAGATCTAGCGTGTTCTTGTCGAACAGGAACAAGGATAACCCTTGACAGATGAACTCGTATAAGAATTTGTAAACCTCAGTAAAGATGATGGAGGTAGAAAGAACAGATAAAAGGAAAAGAAAATATAAACAAGTACTAAGACAGTTTGCATTTTGGCTTTCACCTCCAGCTGTATATTTAGTTTCAGAGGGACTAGAAAGCATAAACAAAGTGTCCAGACATAACGAGTTCTCAGTTATGAAACTCGATTAATGAAAAAAGTAGAAAGTAATCACAGCCATCTCCATCTCAAGGATAGCAGATTCCTGAAGACAGGATAAAAGAAAAACAACGATGAAATTTGGATGCAAGTTAAACCTGTTCTGAATTATATTTTTTCTTCATGCTGAGTATCGACATCTTCCATCTATGCTCTTTCCAAAAGGACTGGCTCTTGCAAGTGATGAGTACTTCCCACTTCAGTTTAAATCTGTTACTTATTCATGCATTTAGATGTCTGATTTTAGACATGTGTGGTTTGCAAACATCAGCCTTGGACCAAATTAAAAATAGCATCAGAATTTCTCAGTTCTGCTTTGAATTTTCAATGGAAACAACATAATGCTTTTCAGTTTTTAAGCCTCAGACTTTTAAAAACACTCTTTGCTGTCCTGAGTTATATGGAAGGCAAGGATGCTTGTTTGCAGTGCGTCACTCATCTTCTCCATTTTCCCTCTCCCATTCATCACTCCACTTGAAGACACACTCCCAGTTCCTACTCTGTTCTCTGGAGAACTGAGGTGGGATAAGTCGTCACCCTGCATTGCTGCAGTTCAGCAATAGCTACAAGCATTTTAATTACAGAACTGAGGACCAGCCCAAACCTTTGATCCGCACATAAGGTGTGTTTTTATAAACATATATCCTCTCTAACAAAGCAATACATATATTTAGAACAAATAAAAGCAAATTCCTCAGTAAATGAACAAGCCTATAGACAAAGACACACCACAGGTGACAAGTGTGAGTCACCTCTCTTAAGTGCACTGGGAATATGTCTTGCTCTTAGTTAATGAGAATGGTATTAGATCCTACAGATTCTCACCTTCACCTTTCTCTTAGGAAGCTGCAAGTAGTTGCTGTGGGATGTAGATATTACAAGAGTTACACAGAATTTTTGTTATATTCTACCTAGCCGATTAACAGCAATATCACATACAAAATCAGGGTTACAAAGACATATAACTCCACAAGGAGATGTAGAGATTTTCTGATAAGCAAAAGCCGAAAAGCTTTCAATGTCCTGAAGAAAGGGATTTGATTTAAGATCACATCTGTCCTAAAGAGTTCAGTGATACAATCCTTTACTAGCACAGTGGAAAACTACGTCTACAAAAAAGAAAAGAAAAAAGGATACCGAAAGCATCAACAAACCCCTACCTGATGTTCCAAAAGCACCAACACTGTGATAAGTTCATGACTTGTTCTTTAAAATTATATAAAATTTTATTGAGCAGTTGGTGTTCTCTATATTTTCATATAATATTCATACAGAGATAGAGATACAAAAATACATATGCTTGGTGATAAAGTACTCATTTATGAGTAGTGTTTATTCTTACTTCCTTATTCTAAATCCAGGACTAAGCAAGATATTTCAGGCATGATCTGCTCTTTAACCTATGAAATAAGAAATTCTTCTGACAATTCTGTTTCAGTGCTAATGTATGGGGTTTTTAATTGGGAATTATTGGAAAACAGTCTCTAAGTCATCTTAGTTTGTTCTATCAGTTGTCCAGGTCCCCTAAATAGTCAATAAAATGCTTCAATTTTCTATCACATTTCTTTAATAAAGAAGAGTTTTGTTTTAAAGAATGACATTACTTGTCTTGCTGTATCAAGTGGTTTTTTTTCTGACACGTATATATTTGCATTCTGAACAAAAGCTTTCATTCCCTCTGGTTTTGAACTTTGGATTTTTTTATCATAATATCATGCCTCTTTAAAGTATATACATTTTGCTATTTGGAATTTCAGGAATATTTTGTAAGTAAAGCCTCATCTCTAGGTTCCAACAGTTGCACACTAGAAAAATCAGTCAGAGCCTTGGAACAAGGTGTGCATTGTGGATTGTACTGAAGCATTACCTATGACCATGGCTCATCTGGCTGCTGGGTTAGCAGGTCACTGGCATGGAGCCACCAGATTTCAGAGAACAGCCTCTCTCATGGTATTTTGATATTTCCCTTTCTGGATTTGTCCCAACAGGGAAGTGCTGGAGCATATGAAAACTGGGAGTGGAGCTGGGAAGCTAACCAAACTATTTCAAACCTCAAATGTTTAGGTTAGATGCTTATGTGGTGTTAACTGACTCACCCATCCCTAAATATTACAGCATCAGGAATGATGATTTTAAAATACAGGAATGATCCAACAGTGCCAGCCACTGTTAAGTACATTTCACGTTTCTTGCAATCAGTTCTGCATCAATGGAGCAGACTATGCAGGTACTTTGGGCATGATTATAGGAACAGGATTTTGTCTTTTCCTAACTGTTTCTAAGCTTAGCATTGTAGATTGCCTGGATTTGCTATCCATTTGCTGTCCTTGCACTGGAGCTGCTGGAGAAGCAAGCTAAATGGGATCTGCTAAATAGTCAGGTATCAATGTTGGGGAAAAGAAAATCAAAAAGGCCACCCCAATATTCCTGCAAAGAACATGGTATTATCCCATGCATGGTTCAGCCCTCACTTCAGAGAAAAGGAAACAAGTAGTTCTGTGCAAGATCCTGGATTTGGGCACATGGATCCATGTCTATAAAAAAGCAATAATCATTGCTCTACAGAGGGAAAGGGAAGATCTTGCAGTGCTTGAAAGAGTCATTGAAAGAGTCATTTACTGCCTGGCTTTTAGTGCCATAACTAAATCCTTTGGTTTCAGGGTGAGTTTTAATCACAATCCTGAACAAAACAACAGCACCGAAAGACTCGAGGGTCTGTTAGCTGAGACAGAACAGACTGGGCTTTTCTTCCATTTTACTTACAGTTCACAGTGATGGCCTCTTCGTTCACCAGTTTGTTGTGCATTTTTTGTGGTGGGACCAGGTGCCCAGGCTCTGGGCCTGCAGAGGCGGCCTCTGTGAGGGGAGCCAGGGCCGCCCCACTGCTGACGGCCCCTCCAGCTCCAATGGAGCAGGACATGGCTGAGGCCCACATGGAGACCACTGGGAAACACAGCTAAACACAGGGTAGAACACTGCCTGGGAGAGAGGAATGGGGGGGAGGAGGGTGTTAAAAACAGCGCCACTGAGGGCAGATGAGGAGGAGGAGCTGCTCCCGGCGCCAGAGCAGAGACTGAGCCAGTAGAGACGAAGCTCTCCCTCACTTTTACATTTAGCTCTCTCCTCCATTCACTCCTCTCTCCCCACAGCTCTCTGAAAAGGCCAGTGGATACTTTACACGCCACGCCTTGCACGTGCGCATCTAATGGCGCGATTAGACAACGGGAAAGGAGGCAAAGAGCTGAAAGACCTCGAGTGTCAGCTGTGGGTGAGGGCTCTGGGCTGGGCAGGGGAGGCCCTCAGCAGGGCCCAGCCGCCATGGCTGCCACTGCCAATAGGCCTGCACAGCCCAGCCGTATGCCCAGAACGGGCCCAGGAGAGTTTAAATATATAATCCCTCTTGCTGTATTTTAAACTGCATTAAGAGGCATACACTGATATTTTGAACCATTATGCTATCAGGCTTTCGGTTTGATGGGCCACTGAGGGCAGACCTGAAAGCATTCAATAATGTCTCAATATTTAAGTGCATGATGATGATGTAAAACAAACAAACATATATTTTATCAATAGAGCATGAAGTATGGCCATGAACTGTCCAAATCAAATCTGAAATGACAAAGCTCAAGCTAATCTCATCAGTCCAGTAGCCTGCTATGTAAGATTCCTTAATGTCCTTGGTCTCATCTCTGACACACTGCAAAAGTGATGTAAAATCCTTCACTGTGCAATATTGAAAAATCTGGGATGGGGAGTGATAACCATGTGTGCAAGCTCCTTGGAGGGCTGTAATTCAGCATGCACCTTGGAGGGGGAGTTTAAGCTTGGTTTGCCTCCTTTAGTCTCAGCTTTGAATATTTACTTCTCATAATGACAACTTTGGAGGACAATTATTTTTAAAAAGATAACTTAAGAAACATATGAATGAATTAAGAAGAAAATTACCCATCTAAGAATAATGAACACACAAAACATAAGTTTCCAGCCTAGCAGAGTGTATCATTTCAACTTTAAGCCAACCTTGGGAAAAAGACTTTAGATAAAATGGCAGGTTTTTTCAGAGGTATTGACAGATGTTAAATAAAGGTTTAGTGGGAATGACAGTGTCATTCACCAAAGACAAACACTGTTCTCATACAGTGGAAGATCTAGTGACTTGTAACTGTTTAATGACATTTTTTAAAATCCTCCTTCTACACTCTTCTTCCATTAAAATTAGAGACCACTTTGACCAGACAACCTTTCACACCACTAATTATTCATGGAAATTGAAGGAAGCTCTTGTTAAAAGACAACAATTATTAGTATAAAGGTGGTAAAAAGGTAAATTAAGAGTAAAGGATTTTTGTTTCTTGATTCTCCATGAACTTAAAAAGGCAAATTCACTGGAGTGGCTTAGTTTACAAGTGCAGATTGAATGCAGGAGCTACTTGACCAAGAAAATTGATGATGAATTGTTTGCAGAAACATTTAAAATTTAAAATGTTCTTTTTTGAAATCTTTTTTATAAACTATCGTGTTTCTGTTTTTCAACCTAGGAAGTGCCAGAATTTCTTTTTAATATATTCTGTATATTCACAAGCAAAATTTTTACACGGTAACATCTTAAAACACCTTAAAACTTATTTATTTGATTTTTCCCTAAAAGACTTGATGTCCAGATGTCCAAACCAGAAAGTATTAACAAAAACTAATATCACCCTGTAATTAAATCACCCACAAGAACTGCAAGATGGGAAGCTGATGGGGACTAGAGAGGAGGGAAGATACCTAACCTGACAGCCATGGAGTAAAAGCAACAGTGGTTTCAAGGCAACAATTTTGATGCAGCTTTATGGGTGATTGGCCTTTATGGAAGTTTTTGAGGGTATAGGAATACAAATACTAAGCTTCAGAATTTAAACCTCAGTAAATAACAGCAAGAGCCTTCAACTGTTTATCAAAGCTCTTTGATCTGTAAATCATACAAACAAATTTACTATAAAATTTATATTCTATTTCTTGAGCCCTCTCCACAAAAATAATGATACTAGAAATTCATATGTCAGTTGGGGTTCAAGTATATTGACAAAGAAACATAGACAGAATAATTAGCTATGAAAATATACTTTAAATGTTATCTCTCCACAGTAACCCATATGACTACAAATAATCAGATAATCTCTTCTCTAATTATCTCTATGGAATTTGTTGAGTCATCCACAATCAGGAATGATTAAATGTGCTCCATTCTTTCTGCATTGTTTATTCTGCATTAGATTTATTATTGATGCAGCATGTCCTACCTGAAAGGCTACCCTGCTGTGTAGCCTTGACTTAAACATCATAGAAAATTAGTTGTCACTAGAAAGATATGTATTTTTGCTATGTTTCCTTGAGCACAGACTAAATTTCTTGATTTCTGGTTTAACACACATTTTCTTCCTAACTTATATAGAGGTGAAACTGAGAGACTGGTGAGTAAAAAGAAGATAAATCCACCCGACTACAATTCTAAAAAAAAAGATTTAGCTTAAAGCAAATATCCATAGTGGAATCATCGACTTCTGTGTGTGTCATTTGATCCAACAGGAAATAATGTGAGTATACAAAACAGAGCTGTATGTCAGCAATAGTAGATAGTTTTGAGGTGGCAATCAAGAAAAATGCATGTACATACTGTGCAGAGAATAGTGAGGGAGCTCAGCTAATCACACGAAATTGCAGCAGTAGCAACCTTTATCTTTGCTGCCCAAAACTTCAGCAGGTTTTAAGGAATTTTTTTACTGGATGAGGCTTGGTCTTATTCCAAAAACAAAAAGGTTGAAACAGAAGACTTCAACGAAGATTGTATAAAACTATTTGCTTGTGTGCATCACTGAATTTTCCCAGCAGAGGAATAAGTAAAGTCTCTTGGTCCTCCTGATATACTAGTCCATCACAGGAGAAACTAGGAATGCAAAGTGATGAGAAGAAATAGCAGATGCACTTTGAAAACAATATTCAGTATCCTAAGAGGGAAATATTAAAGGTCTAAATATATTATTGACAAACAAAACCCTTTAAACTGTCCTCATCTTTGTATGTGGATGTTGATCTTTGCTGTATTGATTATACCCATTTCACAGTTTCATACTTTACTTAGTAAAGTATCCTTTACTAAGACTGAAATGTATTCATGGTAGATGTCATCTTTCTCTTAAGAAACAATTGGATGAAGAAGATAGCAGTAGACATTTCAGAGGCATGGTTCTTCCAGAAAGCAGATATATGAGCAGTGGGACAGAGTTAATTCTTTATGTCTTTAAAAGCTCAGCTAAGAAAAAGCAAAAAGCTTCACAGATGCTTGACTGTGCCTCTGCTAAACCACAAGAAGTTGCCAGTAGAAAGTTTACGCCTGAGAAAAAACCATTTAAAGCTTTATGGAAGGTAAGTTGCCATGAGAGGTTCACAATTCTTTTGGGACTCAGCTTTGAAAACAAAACTCGTCATGCCAATACAGAAAAGCCCTATTGCTTTTAAACTTTATTTGAAAACATTCTGAGGAAGGGGGTCTTTGTTTTGTTTTCATATGTAACAGTGGGATTTTTCAAGTATCTGTTTATGACTTTTACAGTCTGAGCATGGCTGCAAACAGAAGTAAGCACAAAGTAATCAATGCACAAAATTATTTGCTTTATTCCATTCTTTTATTTCTACCTTTCCATCTCTTTAGGAAAACTGGTCGTATTTCACACTCTAGAGGATAGGTTATATAAAAATGTGTCCTATATAGAAAGCAAGCATCCTCTGAGAATACAATTTCTTCCTGGCTAGCCCAGCAATATTCTTATGCTTTCATATAGTTGAAAATCTGTTTGAAATTTCTGATTTAATACTAGAAAAGCACAAGCCAACTTAGGATATACAAAATCAATTATTACAGCTGAGTTCCCTTACCATGGCCATTTTGTCAATCGGTAGTGTTACACAGGCTTTGTAACAACTTTCAGTTCTAAGAATATTCTATTTCAGAGCCCCTGTCTACTAGTCTTTTGGAAGTAAAGCTTATTGTTGTCACAGCATGGTTAACTGAAATAAAATAAAATACCACCACCACCAAAACAAAACAAAACAAAACAAAACAACAAACCAGAAAATAAAAAGTGAATTAATTTTTGAATAGTACTATGTAATTAGCATTTTGTTATGTTTGTGTATCACATTACAGAACAAAAGTATATTTTCAACATACTCCTTTTTGGTATGATGCCATTGGTGTTCTTTCCTAGTTAATTTATGCAACAAAATTCATGTGCTCTGTGTAGCTGGACATCACAAATGGAGAATTATCATCTCATTATTTCAATTCAAACCCATTTAGAGACTTTTACTTCAGACTGTGATTTTTCCACAGTCCCAGTAGCCACCAAGTATTTTCTGAACCTCTTAAAATGTGGAAGAGATGGGTACACAAGTGCAAGAGGTGTCTGTATGTTCACACAAATAAAAATGATGGCTTTGTAGTGAGAAAATTTTGAAAAAATAAAGCTTATTCTTCTGTAAGTTTTTGTTTCCCTTTAGAAGGTGAAGGATAACACACACATACACCCTGCCCTGTTTGCAGGTGCTCATCTTTTGTGATATTTATCAGAATATATAGTTTGGCTTCCCAGCAGCAGGAGAGGCAATCAGTATTCTGAAAACCTCTAGCAAAGGTTTATCATGTGTTGAGTGTTTCCAGCTCTTGAGATCTCTTCTGGAATGTGATCCAAGTCTGGTTAGATCTGGAGGCAACTTCGCAACAGCCTATTTCAAAATCCAACCCTTTCCTTCCCCACAAACTGCCTGTCATGCTCACATCTGAGATGGATGATGATCAAATTTGGAGTCAGGGCCACTGGAAGAAGTCATCAAAGCTCCCTCACCTTAACATCTAAGCCCACACTTCTTCAGAAAGAGAGGCACACAAACAGTTGGAAGAGGCTTTTCTCTTTTTTGCCACTCCTTTTATTTTACAAATTAGAGAGGTCTTGAGCTCTTCCTTTAATATGCAGCCTGCCTCTAAATTAGGAGCTTCTGGACAGGTTCATCCCAGCCTAGAGTAAGAGGCAGGATCATACAGGGTTGCTTCTTTGCTCCAAAGTCTTATGAGTATCTTCCAAAGATACAAGTTGGACAGAGAGGTCACATAAGAGGTTCAGACAGCTTAACCAAAAGGTTGATAAAGTAAATATAAATTTAGGAGAACAATATTTATTGAGGCAACTAGCAGATAAACAAGGCACAAACAAACACATGAGCAAGGCAAATTTGAGTGACATATAAAAAAACCAAGAAAGCAAAGAGGAGGGGTCAGTTATTGAAAGACTCCCTCTTTTCATTCTCTGCTGTATGTCCTTGACTTTGTCAGCCCAGAATGTGGACTTGGAGAACTAAGCCCCTTCCAGCAGTCACTGGTGACCTGCAAGATGTCCCAGGCTGACAGAAAACACATCTGGAAAATGCAGCTTTCAGTTCTCAGCATGTTGGAACAAACATGGCAACCCCGTAGGCAACCGGGTGATCCCAGGAGTGCAGCTCTGCCCTCAGACACATAAGGTTTGAGAGACAGAAGTCACTAAAAAAAACAGGTACAGTATAATCTTTATTTTTAAAAATCTGGGTCAACAATCAGATCCTACCTGATTTATGGCTTTGAGCCTTCAGATTGCTGGAGCATAACTGTTAAGTGATTCCTTGTTGTACTTCTCACTGCACTTCAAGGGAAGCTGTTGCATAAATATTTGTGTAACTTACTCTACAGGACAACTGAAATCCTAAAATATCTGCCATAGAAAGCAGATACACAACTATAAAGTGCTCTAAAAATCTATAAACTAAGTAGACATTTAGAAACTCTCTAAATATATATGGCTCCAAATATATAAAATATTTTCAACCTAGTCATTTACTTTTCCATTTAATATTTTTTAAAAGAAAAATGTTTTTCTTTAAATTTTTCTGATTTTTCTTTTAGAAATTTCTTATTTCTAGAGAACAAAAACTAAATTTCTTCCTAGGAGATTTAATGTGATATGAGAATATGAGGCTTAACAAACACAATAATTAATTTTGCATCCTGTTAGTCTTGCTTATTTGCAACATACGTTGTAAATGCCAAGGTACTAAGTGGGACTTAAAAGGTGTTTAAAAATAGGTGTGAAAAGTGAAATTAAGTTACATAGCAAACATTGTGAGGAGTCTTAAACATTAAATACACGAAGTACTGGTTTTATTTCTGCTCCTGATATGAAAGGGAAGAAGTTGTTTTTATTCTATCCGCAGTCTCCACAAACCTCTTTTGACACAGTGTCCTGGTACACCGGGGTAGGTATTCCAATAAGTGTGCTAAGTTATCTGTTTGGGATTCCTGTACTCTCCACCTTGTTCTCTTTTTTTGTCTTTCCTATTGCTTGCACAGAATCTTCTGACAGAAAGACTTTATGGTGTTCTCATGCTTTTGTTTTCCACAAAGACAATTTGCAGTTTCTTTTGTACTGTTGAAGGGAGGCAAGCTAGCAAACATACTGGTGTCAACCCTAAAATAGTCTGAATGCAGATTTAAAGCTGCCAAACTTACAGGAAACACACAGCACTTCATGATTTCTCTGGTGGGAAAACTAACTCCAGATAATTATTAGGTTGCTGCACTTCCTCTTTTGCCAATTCAGCTGTCTGCAAAGTAGACTCTAAACAGATCAATGAGCCCAGTGAAAAGGGAGACTAGAAAAAGTCAGTAGCTGTGAATTTTAGGGACCATGAAGCACTCAGAAAAAAAATTGGCTGTAGACAGGTCCTCAGCTTTAAAATCCGATTTTAAACACATTATATAAGATAGTCCTCAAATTCATTGATCAGTCAAGGACAGTGTGTCAGATGTGTCAGATATGTCATTTCATAAAAGAAACTCAAGCAGACAGCAGAGACAACAGAAACCTACTGGCACAATGTCCACATAAAAGGAAATAGGACAAGATAGACAAGGTCATCTGACAAATGAATGAACAAGATAAACCATGTTTTACATTATTTGAATTGGGGGTAAGCTACAGTATGAGAAACAGAAAGGGCATCTTTTTAATATTCATAGAGGGGAAATGGGTAGGAAAAGCAAATCTAGAGAGACAGAAGATGAGTGGAACAATTTAGCCAAGAGTTCTACATCTGAGAGCTTCACAATAAATTAACTACAGTAATTTCACACTCATAAGCTGCACCTGGTTATAAGCTGCTTTTCCAGGCAGCCGGGAAGACCACAGAATTTGTCCATTAATAAGCTGCACCAGGTGATAAGCCACACTTTTTTTTTTTTTTTTTTTAAAGCGAGGATCCATGTGCAACAAAGTAACGAGTTAGTAACAAAATTGCAGGATCACGGAGTCTGCTATCAGGTGCACAATTTGCAAACAGTTTTCATAGACCGGTGAAGCCTTTAAACGCAGCCCCAGGCGCCCTCCCCCTGCCATGGGACCCGGCACTCCCGCCCCCGGCACTGGCTGCCGCGGCTCTCCGTGTCACTCAAAAGCGGCGGCTCGGTGGGCTGGCAAAGCGTGATGCCGTCAAAGCGGCAGCAAAAAGCAGTGGAAAGCATGAAGCCAGCAAAAAGCAGCGGCAAAAAGCGGTGGCTCCCTCCCCAGCTGGCTCACACTTCCATGTTGGCATTTCGCCGGAGTTTGTCCATAAATAAGCCGCACTGAGTGATTAGCCGCACTTCCGGGGTTGGCTTGATTCTTCAGTGAAATAGGAGCAGCTTATCAGTGTGAAATTACTGTAAATATATCTTCATGACACCTTTATAAAGTAATATACTAATTTCACAGATGAATGACCAAATCACAGAGGAAATACATGGCTGAGTCAATTACCAAACTTATATCGCACAGTCCTTCCAGACTAAACTGGAAAATACATTTTGATTGTATTCCAGAAGGTAAATAATGAGAAAGGGAATGAAAAAGAGGAAAGAGATACAGTGCAGAGTGTTACTGAACAGAGGTGTGATTTTCACTAACCTTCCATTATATTTCAAACTTAACTCATTAACTCCTTTTAAATAGTAGCTACAGTATGCTTGCCTAGTCTAAAGAGGAGGTTTAGTGCACATCTATAGTGAGTAGTAGCTATAATAGTCTTTTTGTTGAGAAAGCAGAATTGATTTGTTTGTGTTAAGTCAGACCTAATTTCTCTCTGTTCTATTCAGAATTACCCCAAAACCCAGAAAGGGACTAGTACAAAAGGCCAGTTTCATAACAGCTCCTTTAAACCTTTGAGCAGTAGGGAGGGGTATGTCTATATAAACAAGTAGTACAGTGTAAGAGAAGCGATCTGTGAGGTGAAATAGCTGGTGCAGAGCCAAGATCTGCTCATTTCAGGCATTTTACATCAGACTAGCTCTAAACGACTTAACAATCATTAATTACTGAATATGTTCTATTCACTCCTAAAACACACCTTCTAGCCCAGCTTCATTCAAGGGCAGCCCAGCTGGTTGCTTTGTGATCACTCTACAGGGCAAACCCTAATACGGTAAAGGGGCCAGTGCTGTTGTCTGCCTCTGCACACATATCCTACAAGAATACTAATTTAAACATCCTTCTCTCTTGCAAATTCAGCACTGTGTCAGATGCAAAACCTTGAGTTCCTTGTCTTCATGTACGATTTGATGACATAACATGGCTGAAAGCTGGGAACTTGGGAGTTCTGATCTCTGACGTGTCACTGATCCTCACTTTCTGTGGATCAGATTCAGAGCAGGAGGACATATTTACCTACAGCATATATGATTATGCAAATTGGCCTGAATGCACAACCAGAGCTGGGGTTCCTTAGCATCAAATTCTCCCTTAGGGATAGAAAATACTTGCCTACAAGAGAATAAAATCCCACACTTGCCTGGAATGTGAATGCTGCAGAAATAAAACATCCCACTAAGAACTAAAATCTCTGTGGCCTTCCTCAGATAAGACACATATTCAGCCTATTCCAGCCACAAACACATATCATTATTATCCGATTGAAGGGCTGCATCACAGACTGCTTTTTTCCACAGTTTGAAGGCAAAACTAGCTAAGTTTTAATTAATGTTTCCAGGAATGCAGTGAGTTACCTTAGCAATCTCCTTCTCACTATGATACAAACAAAATCCCATGCAATGCCTCTAAGGAGAAATCACGGCTGTCATTTCAAAGTTAACATCTTAGACTATTAAATCCCTAATTTGGTTTATTATTTTAAAGACTTACCTTGTAGTCATTTAGACAGGCCTTGGAGAGTACTGGGAGCCATTCCAAATTAGAAATGAAATTAGAATCTAAGTCTCTAAGAGAAATCTTAGTGCATTTCCCGATCAGCAGACATACCCTGTTCCAGTTCTTCTCCCATAGTCCAAAAGATCCAGGAAGGGAAAGGATCTGAGTATATCCTGTGATGCTTACTGTATCTCGGTATTCCAAAAACGGCTGACTTCCAATAAGTTGTAGATTCAACAATAAATGCTCTTGACCAAAAATAGTTTGGTGTTCAATTATCAAATGCATTTTCCTATATTGAGGGTTCCGTTTTGCTGAATGCCCTGAACAAGAAGATGAATAGAAAAGTGGCAGTTTCCTGTTGATTGCTACAAACTTATTCAGGATAGTCAAAAACTGACTGCGAGGAGTTGCAGAGTTGTACTGAGTGGTTGGGAAATAAAAAGGATGCAGGCGGAATTCAGAATTGATAAATGCAATGTATTGCACATGAAAGAATTGTTTCTAAATAAAGATGATGGATTTAAAATAAGTATTATGACTAGTGTAGCCATTTCTTGAAATACCAATCACAGTTGCTACAAGGAAACACATAATGGATAGTAGAAATAGAAAGTTTGGTGAAGAATGTACGATTTGGACATGTTTTAAGCAAAATAAGATGAGATCTCTTCAGCCTTGAAAATAAATAGTTAAGGATTGTATTAAAATTTCTGCTGTCCCAGAAAATGCTTCCATCCCACGATCAATGAACAATGCTGAATATTTCAAATTCTCCAAAGCTGTTAAGCATGAAATGGATGGTGTGCTCATGAGGCACAATTATTATAGGAAAACTATTTCATTAAACTGAGACTAAGAGATGTCCCAACATAATACTAGCTGATATAAAATATGACAGCATGAACAGGCTTCCAAGTTCTCACCGGTGTGTGCTTACACAACCATATAAATTGTCATGGTCTGATAAGGGAATGAATGTCCTTCCAAACTCTTTGTCCCATAACTCCATTGTCTTCATGGACATTTCTTGTTATACAATTGGTTTCAAGGAGACCTAATTTTTCCATTCTAACTTCCACCATTGTTCTCACTGCCAAGTTCTTGAAACTTTACCTGTTTGAGTTCTATATTTTAGCACATTTGCAAAGGTTAGTTTGGTTCCATATGTTAAATAATAAACAGTTATAAAGGGTGTTAATGAAAGTTCTTTCAAAGGACAAGTGAACATGAATTTTGCTAAAAATTATAGGACTCAATTGCTAATGTTAAAATAATAGTAACAATTTTTTGTATGAATTCAGGAGACCTTTACATTGTTGGCATATGTTTTATACAAGCAGACATTCACTAAAATTATCCTCCCGTTTTCCTTGCACTATTTTGACTATCATGATCTCTATTTTGTAGTAAAAATATTTATATTTAAGTTTTCAAACTGCTCAGAATGCAAAAAGAGGCCTTTGCCACAAAGTACAGAGTGACAGGCACAAGAAGAAATGGAATGTTACCAGAATAACATGTCTTGTTTCTAAGGCTTTACACGAGTAGAAAAAGCAATTTCAGTCATGAGGTTGAAAAGATGGGGACAGCATGTTGAGCTTTTCCCACTGAAAGCAGCCATTTCAGAGGAAGACCTCATAAAGACTATGTTAATAAAATACAGCTTTTATTTTGTGTTAAATTGTGGAACATTAAATTTGAAGAGCAAAATTTTCAGACTTAATGATGGAACATGAACTAGTTGGAATAGCTCTTAGCCACTGCTGACCATTCCTGGATATCACACAGAAGACAAGGCATTTAATGGTCTGATAACCTTCACACATACATGGAAAAAAAAATCTCACTGGAGGACATTCAAAAGGATAAGATTTGTTTCAGGACAGGATAGAAAATTTGATGCAGAAAGTGTGCAAAGAGAAAGCACCACAGAGAATTTTTTTTTCTAGCCAGTTACAGCGGGGAATGTTGGATGTATGGATCAGGGCTAGTCATGACTGGAAGCAGCAGGATGTGATAGCAAGAGGCATAGCTGCACATCAGCCACCCGATCCTCACAGAGGACGAGGTTCTGTCAGTCAGCACGTGGCTCTCCAACCAAAGTCACACTCAAAATTAGCAAATTGGAATTTGAGGCTCAAACCCAAGTTCACTTCTGTTTCGGAGGTTGCAATTTTCCTACTGTAACATATCATGTCCAGGAGTCAATTGAGAACTTGGACATCCTGCACACTCTGCTGGCAAGTTTAACTACATTTGCACTTTTCAAAAATAAAATAGTACTTACATTTCCAGAATTCCTCAGACATTGGACAACAAATTGTTACTTTTGTTGTTGTTGTTGTTGTTGTTGTTGTTGTTGTTGTTGTTAAGGCATTTGTTCTTCCTTCCACACAAAATCCATTCATTCAGTTCCATAGCAGAGTAATTTTTTCAACGATTATGTTACTAAGGCCAGAAACAAGGCTGTTACACAGTATCTGGAAAAATCTTGTATTGGTGAAATAATCTACAAAAAGCCTGTGACTAACAGATAAAGGATAATTTGTCTAATGAGAAGCATGAAGCAGAATAGAAATTAATGTACTTTCCAGAATCAGGATCTGGTGACAAAATGCAATATAAATAAGGGGGTTTATCTTAAGTTCAAATATAGTGAAAGTCTCAGAGCTCACCATGGCTGAGTCAAAATGTGATAGTGAAAAGGTTATTAGTAAACATATTATTTCTAGTATTCACAAGACATACTAATTTGAACATAAAAACTTTGGTGCCTGTGTGTTTTCTTTTGAAGAGCCAGAGAGTTACATATGGAACATGCAGACACCATGCAATACTTCTGTTTCTTTACAACATATAAACTATTTGATGGCTTTTTCCATAAAAGTAGCTTTTTTAATGGCTCTGTTAGAAATATTTTTTACTGAAAAACAGTGGTGTAATAAGGTTTGCCTCTGCGGTTTGCAGTAGAACAGGACTCGAAGCCTCAGGCTCAATGGTCAAAAAGTATGACAGAATTGTGATTCAATGTGATGCTAAAGTCATAAAAAATCAAATATAATACTAAGAATGTAACCATGAAACACTAGCAAAATTGTCATGTAATGTCCAGTAAATCGATATCAAAAAATTTGGATTTAATTTGCTTTGCTAAGAAAATAAGCCAGCAGAACAGAATCCCAGCACATTGCATATAATCTTTATAGTAATTCACATAACATTGCTTTCACTGGCTGATTTGAGATAGGCTTTTAATACAGCTTGTTGTCTTCTGCAATGTGAAGCAGGTACAGAGCTGGGCATTGCCTGGCATACACTGCCATTTTACAGGTATCAAAACAAAGCACTGTGCTGCACCCACTTCTGGCCTGTGGGGAAATGAGACCACTAAAAACATGATGGGCATACAGTAATACATCCTGAGGATCTACACTGGTATTCCAGCCACAAAGTTGTTCCCAGAGCCTGTGTAAATGGAATGTGTCTTGAGTACAGTCTTGAACTAGCTTGAATTTACAAGACAGATCTATCAAGGCAGTAGGGAAACTATATATTAAAACCTTTCTGAAAGGAAGATACATACCCTACCGAGCCAGACACCTGGAAGGTCTTATTCGCTTCAGCACCTGACAGTTCAGGCTATGTGATGCCCCTGACAAATTTCATCCTTTACATAATGACAAAAATATGAGAGCTACTGTTGTCTCCAGGAAGATTCCTCCCGCTTTTTAGGCAATAGTTCAGTCCCCTAGATGGCCAAAAGCAATAGCAAATGGGATGAGAAACTAATTAGAATGATTAATTAGAAATTAGAATGACTAATTAGAAATGTCCCATTAGAAACAAGATAAAGAGTTCAATAAGTGAAGGAAAGATGAAAAGGGGGGAAAACAAATGCAATGACACTCATCACCTCCCACAAGCAGACAAATGCTCAGCTAGCCTCAAAGCAATGGCTACTTCCCCCAAAGCCCTGAGTTTTATTGCTGAGTGTGGTGTTAGCATGAAGCAACCTCTCAGCGAGCTTGGATCAGGTGCCCCAGCTGTGTCCCCTCCCAACTTCTCTCTCACCCATAACCTCCTCTCTTGATGGACAGTGGGGAACAAGGAAATCCATTATCTTCTACCCGAGAAACTTAGCTATGGCTTTGATAGGTCAGTTCTTGGGTACCACATTTTTTGCCATGAGCACGGAGATAAATTACAAATGTGGACACTCCAGATTTTGATACTATGAGAGCACTTGCTCTCCCCCATTTTTTCTGGCAAGTTTAAAGAAATGTTCTCATTTTTATTGTAAGAAAGTGGTGAAAATTTTCCATTTTCAAAGCATACCTACAGGTATAACAGAAAAGCACTAATACCTTATTTTTCACTTGTCCTTACTCTGTTGCAGTGGGCATAATGGGTTTTCAAAATGAAGATGTAATGTACTGTGGATATTATTACAAAATCAGAATATATTAAAGTTGTGCCAGCAACATGCTATTAGAAGTTCCTATTGCTCCTTCACAGCAGTGATATATAAGCCAGCATTTCTGGGAAAAGTTCTCTGTGAACATCCCTGAAATGCTTTTTGGAAAACTCTTGAGCTGCTGCTATGTTCTTAATTTGGGTCAGCTGTCTTCCTTTTGGTTTCATACACAACTTGTGGAGTCCCACATTTATATAGTGCAAGACCAATTGTGCCACAGCTCAGCTTTTCCCATAAAGCTACCACACTTTTTGGAGCATGAATAGTGTAATATTTCATAGGACTCCTGTAAAGAGGGAGCTCAGAAACACCTCTTATTTTTGAAGTTCTATCCATCTTCAGCTTATATTGCCACGGTAAGGTGAGCCCTTGGTCCTGATGAAGGGCAATGTGCTTAATAATAATGCTGCTGTCCTCCTGGAAGCAGTTTTAATCAGATCATACTTTGGTAGCCACTTAAAGGTAAACTGGCAGTAAAGTCTTACAGAGAGTTCTGTCTGTAAACGTCATAATCAATACAGCTTCCCTTTACTGAAGCCCCAGAAAGCATCAGAAAGTAGTTGGGTCTATGCTGTAGGAAAAGGTCACTGCTCCAGTCAAATTTTCTTCTCTGCACTCAAAGAAGCAATATCAGTTTAGATTTAGTCCACTGAGCCTGAGTCTGAAAAATCCAGACAAAGCAATTATAATGATGAAGAAGAAGATAGATTTCTCCTTCAATTATTTGTGTGGTCTTGCTTTGACTGGCTTTTACCGTTTCTTGTCTGTATTTTTTTTCTTCTAATCTTTATATGATTCTACATACCCCTTATCAGCATGCTTGACATCTAACTTTAATTGTACAGTTGTATAATTGGATATCTACTTCATATTCAAATATATGACAGGGAGTGCTAAGCAGGTTAGAAAACATGAGGAAATTATAATAACATGGTGATAATGTTGGCATGTGAGGTGGGAATTCAGAATCGTACTATCAATACTGCAAAAGTTAATATTTCTACATAATTAACTTCATTTGATTATACAGACAAGTCTATACCAAAACAATCAAAACCAGGTAACTTTTATACCATGGAAACATTTGAATAATACTATTTAGTAAACCTGAATAATAACCTACCCACACCTGAAAAACATAGAGTTCATATTTTTCCTCCGCAATAGCATTTCGTTTTGAAAGAACAGGCATTGTGGCTAGAATATCATTTCAGAAGCATTAAGGTTTGACTAAATATATATACGTACATACCTGAATCTAACAACAAGTCAAATGGAATAATTTTAATTTCCTATTGGAACTTCAATTATCAGATATGTAATATAAACAAAATAATGTTCTGTTTAATACAGAAACCATTAAGGTCTTGATCTTGCAAATATTTACACCCAGAAATTCAAGTAGAGATTTAACTCTGCTTCACTCCCAGACCCCTTCTTCAGTCTTTCCTGACCAAATGAAAAACCTCATGTGATGGCTATTCATACAACATCTTTAATGACCACTTTAATGACCACTTTAACTATTTAATCTCTCCCTTTGTTTCTCTCCACTGACACATTCCTTTTGTGCAGCACCAAAATGATTTCACCTTAGGTGTATTTAGAAAACAAAACACCTATATGTCTTCTATTTCAGAGCAAACAAATTATGATCATGTTTAGTTTTATTTTTCCTGTGTTATTTCATATGTGAGAGAAAAATATATTTTAAAAGTTCAAGAAAACTGCTTCAAATCTTGCCATTCCTTTTGTAATGTATCTTACATGTAAGATAACCAGATACTCATATAGTGCTTAAACAAGAAACTTTCTGGAGAAAAGTGTGCCCTATTAAATTTTACTGGCATTAGATTTGCACTTGTGTTGCATTGTTTTTTCTCTTGGTTTTGTTTTTTTTAAAATTTCTGGTAATTGCTTTAAAAGAACAAAGCTCTTTGTTTAAGGGTAGCTCAGGGACATCATAATTGCTATAAGGTACAAGACTGTTTCCAAGTATTTTTGAATTGCTTCTTTTCTATATTAAATATTTAATGTCTAATGTTTAGCCAAACTGTAGAAATTCCCTCTAGAACATGGGTGATGACTTCAGGAAGAGAATCAAGAACTGTCAATTCAATTTTCAATATGACTCTCTTTAGAAAACCACAGCTATTAAAGAGTGGGTTTTTTAAAAATAAATAATTCCAGGAGTACATGAAAATGTCCTTAGTGAAAAAGATCAAGCAATTAATTCCATACTATAGATTCACAGACTATGAATTTAAGAAAGTAAAAATCATGCTTTCCCTGCTGAAGGTTTTTTGTTTGGGTTGGATTTCTTTAGGATTGTTGTTAATGTAGCCTGGTTGGTCATGTCTTCCCCTTCCCCCCCACATACCCAGCACCTCAGGTTTTGTCAGACAGACCTCTTACTCTTATCTCCAGCTAGAGCCAAGAGTGACGTTATCTGGTGGCATCCGGCAGCAAGGCCATAACCAAACAACCCG
The DNA here is from genome assembly GCA_009812075.1 of Sialia sialis. Lineage (NCBI taxonomy): Eukaryota > Metazoa > Chordata > Aves > Passeriformes > Turdidae > Sialia > Sialia sialis. The sequence goes on from VRYO01001463.1 coordinate 51,931,680, forward strand.
GGAGGGAAGTGTGTCAAGGCTTCTATTGACCAGCAAAATCCTGCTGCATCAGCTAAACAGCACCTGCTCCTTGTTCAGATGCTTCCCTTCCAGATGTCCTGTTTTCACCTGAGAGATCAGTGTGTCCCAGGAGAACTGACTACTACTCTTTCATTGTATTAAAACCTGACAGCACCCTGGGAATAAGCCATTTCAAAGCCTAATGAAAACAAGCATTTGCTTCCTTCCGAGCCAGTGATACGCTCTGACGTGAATGCGGGTGATCTCAGAACATGTGCTAAACATTACAATAGCACTGTACAAAATTGCACATTGTACATTGTACAAAAGATATAAAACATTACATCAGTTTGAAAGTCTGTAAATTCCATCTATTTCCTGTGCTATTTCAGCTTCTGTCAGGACAGATGGACACCACTATCCTGCCCACCCATGATCCCTGACATATCTTCACCATGCAGGTAAATGTGGGTGAGACTGATATGACTTATTCAATGAGCCCTAACCCCACCTTATTCCAGCTGGTCAGCAAAGCCTCATGAAGGGCATATAACATAATATATTGAACTGACTTCCAAAAGGTTAGGAGAGGAGAAGATCAAAAGGAAAGTCAGTAGCAGAAGAACAGAATTTATGTCTGTCTAAATTGTACTAAAATTTCAATGCTTAGTAGTAATATTAATTAAAGTATTTTGCATGTTGCGTGTTAAAATAATTTTTAATGCCATACATATCACTATTTGCAGCATTAAGTATATACGAAGAGATAGCTTTAGTACTGCTGTTTTACTGTGCTCAAAACCTTCCATTAGATATCTTGTCATTTTGTGATCATTGCAGCGTGTCCTCTAATAGTTTATTAAAATAGCCTTTGTACTTAGTGTCCCTTTTGCACATCACTGTTCCTAATACAGCAGCTGCTTGCAATAAAGAAGTTGGTTGATGTAGGGATTGAATTACCCAGAAGGCAGTTTTCCACCTTTCTTCTCCCTCACCCTTCCTTTGTATAGTCAGTCCAAGTTACCCAAAAGCAAATTCAAAAGCACGTTCAATGTGCTGTCAAGCACATCAATCCACAGATGAGGATTAACACGCTCTGGAAGAGCATTTCTTGCTTCAGAGGAGGAAGATGGCATCTCTAAGAGAAGCCACTCTCCAGGAGTCTTCCCAGATCCCAGGTTTGTATGAGCTCTCTTCAATCCAAGAAAGGAGTAAGATGGGGATCCTAAATTAGAACCCAAGTTCAGTTCTCAAACTGAATTCTGGGGATCCAGTAAATTTTAGCCTTTTTGAGATTCGATTTCCTCACGCTGAAGCATGCCACATGTAACTGCCAAGCCACAGGCTAGACCCAAAACAAATATTTTAAAAATGGTGAATGAAATAAGTAGCTCCTAAATTTAGATTTAAAAGTCCCCAATGTTGGCACATTCCTTACTTCTGCTGGCAATGAATTTTAAAAGTGAGTGTCTGTTCTGTTCCATAATCTAAGTAACAGTTAATAGTTCAGTGTCTACCGATCTCTAGTAGATATGCACAGAGGTGGGAGTATGTGCACACATGAAAGGAAAAATGAAAGGATGAGGAGCAAATCAATGAGACTTCTGTACTTGCTGAGATGATCTGTTAACATAAAACTCAATCTTTGGGGCTTCATAAGTAGTCGAGTATTATCAGGATCTTGGAATCGCTGTCACACAGTCAAGGAACAGGATTTGAAGTAGGTTATTGTTTAGCAACAAATTAAAGGAACCCCTCTGGCACCCAGAGACAGCTGACAAACTTGGGTTTAAGACATTTACTTAATACTTGGTTTCAAGAGCAGCTAAGGGTCTTAAATGTTTCTGAGAACAAAGTATCTCAGATAGGTCAACCAAAAATTGTGTCACATGAAACTATCGAACACTTCTGGAAACTTGGCCATGCTGTTGGAAACCAACATTCTTAATAGTACGCAAGCTAAAATAAATACTGAGAAACTAAAATGTAAAACTGTTATAAAAAAAAGCCCACCTAAAAGTTCAAGCACAAAGTAAAAACATCTTTAACCAACCTAATTAAAATATAGTAAAAACTATTTTTAAATACAATCCTAAAATCAGAAGGCTGAGCCAGTCATTGGAGCAAGTAGAAGCCAAACCACAATCTTGCTAGAAGACACTCGAGTATACAATGCCACACACTTTTTCCATACTTGAACATAAGAAATTTGGACTGCATTTCTCCAGTTTTGGTACCTAGGTATTGAACATGATTGTTTTACCACATTGCTCAAGCTCTCTGCCAACAAGCCACATAGCATGGGAATGGCTGATAGAAATTCAAAACAATTAGGTACAAAGTATATTGTATATAGGACAAATTTAATGTCAACTTCATAAAGCAAAAAGTAATCTTCATTATATACATGTACCTTTCATTAGAAGCCAAGAAATTAATTCTGTAAGTTAAACCCAATGTCTATATAGTGTTATCAGCTGCATAAAGGTTTCCCAGATGAGTGGAACAATAGAATCCCTTTTGAACTGATTCTTTATAGAACAAGTAGATCTACTTTTTTTCTTTATTTTCTTTTTTTTTTTTTTTTTTTTTTTTGTCTAATTTTGAATGGTGGGGCAGTTGGTTGTGCTTTTATAATCACAACACCAAGACTGCTACAAATAAGAATTTCTCATCAGTCTGATCTAAATTTTATCCAGACAGGAGCCGTGAGGAGGAAAAGTCTTTGTTTCTTATGAAATAATAGAATCTGGCAAAAAGATGTTCTATAAATTTGAATTTCCTCCTGGATTTTTTTTTTTTTTTAAATATGAACAGAGATGGTCACTGTTAGTGCATAGGACATTATTGGAAAGCAAATCCTTTGTCCAACTTACAAAGTTTTTAAACTGTGAACCTAAACTATTAATAAAGTTATCCTTCCTGCTCTTTAGATTTCTACCACAACTGCTATTCAGATTTATTCATGACTTCCTTTTATTAGAGACATGCCAAATCTGCTATATTGTCCACCTGGAAAAATGCCTGCTGTTCACAGCTACTGAAGGAGTCAGATATTAATCTTAATAATTTGCATTGTAGCCATCCAAACTGTTTTTACTCTTATTAAAGTTTTGGAACAATGTATTATTTTTAAAAATATATTTTAAAATAAATAAATTTCTCAAACTGGAAGGCTTTGTCTCATTTATACAAATGAATTATTTACAAATCTCATTTTGCATTAAAAAATTGTGGTTCCAAAACTGTCTGGTCTCTCAGAACACAGAATTCCTTTTAGGGAAATCAGAGATATTTTCCTGTGTGAGCACTGGTTTTAATTAGATACTGCTGGGTGTTGACACAAGTACAACACAACACATACACAAAAAATCAACTTAGAAATGAGAAATGATGTTTCACAGCTCAGCATCCCTACTGAAAATTGATAAGGTTTGTGCAAATATGTGTAGTCATATTGTCTTTCTTTTCAGTGCTGATTATTTCCAGACTTTCCATAATGGGTTTCAGCTTCTGGACACTTCCATCCACTTATCCACGAGCTGCTTGATGATTGAAGATGTTGTTTTCCCAAGCTGCACCAGGTGCCCTGTCCTATTTCTCAGTAACATTTTCTGGTTTTAACGCTGCAATTTTTTTCTTTTTACCTCCTAGCTCTTAAGAACACCCTCAGAGTGCAGTGCTTGACTACAGGGAATTACTGATTTTCTTGAGACCTGTCTCCATCCTTGGATCCTATTTTCAAGACTTTTATGATTGCCCTACTTTTAAATGCCACATCATAGTGGGAGACACTTCTTATCAAACTTTTGACTCACAAAGCAAATCCATGTAAGTTGATACGAGAGCACAACAGACACAGAAGTCGGACTCTATGATCCTTGTGGGTCCCTTCCAACTCGGGACATTCCGTGATTTGATGATTCTAGGCCAAGATGGAGAATTTGTATGATTAGTATTAAGCTTGTAGCCTGTTACCAGCAGTGACAATACTGTTTTTAGTGGACAACTGCACAGCTCTAGGTATATCCTGAGTTCTTCCTCTGAAATTTGAGTGTATTCCTGCTACTAAGCTGCAATACAGCAAATCCAATGCATAAACGTCCAATAGCAATTTCTTAACTGAATATAAATGTCTGGTTTTAAAGTCATTTGCACCAGATATTTTTCCCACTCAGAATCTGATTCATGCATGCATGGGAAATGGTCTACTGTCATAGACAGCAAACAGTTTCCTTTGAGTTCTGGGGTACATATGTGGAGCAGGAGGGCGGCATTAGATTATTGTTGGAATCATTTCTAGGTCACAGTAAAATTAAATGAGCTTCAGTAGAAGCCAGCAGCAGTAACTAGGAATCTACAGTTTGTCATATGGAGATTTGCTTCTATTTTGACATTTATCCAGAATATAGAAAATCTCCCCTGCCAGGTTCTCAAACCTGGGCCAGTAATCCTTTATACACTCACAAGAAAAATACAAAAGCTTCTCCCTGTGTGTAGCCAAAAGACTTTGGCACTTTGCTGCATCAGATGAATTTTTTTGATAGCAGCACCAGGATACTTCAGTCTGACAAGTTCATCTGTAAGTTCTCTCACCTGTAGAAGGGAATCAAGGGAGACTTTCAACTGTTTTGAAAATTATTAAATATTTTTCCAGATGTAAAGCTAGACAGAGACAGGAAAGCAGTAAGAGATCAAGTCACTTTTATGTCTATGTTGTATTATTATCAAAGGTTTGAGCTAAGGAGCAGAGACTGATTTCTGCCTCTGACAGGACAAGATATAGAAGAATATATATATTCTACATATATTCTATAGAAGAATAGATATTTTTTTTTACATTTATACCCATTACTAGAAAAGTAAAGCTTATTCAAAAATAAACTGTGAATTAGAACCTATTCATGAAATTGCCATGAAAGAAACCACAATATATTTCCATTGCCCCCAAATCAGCGTCAAAGAGCAAGAAATAATCACAGCACATTACTAGTTCTTAGAATAAATGGAGCATGAATGAAAAAATTAGTTTGTGCCCTACTGCAGATAAAAATGTCATCCATATAACTCTGAACAAAAGCACTTCATAGTCTGAGGGAAAAAGAGATGCCACTTAGCAACTTGCTGATGCTGAGGTGTTACAGAGGACAGCATAGTGAAGACAGCAGCTGAAGAAAGCAACAGTAAAGCCAGTCTGATTACACCCTCCCTCCTCCAGTATATTTGCACAAGTGAAATATGTGTTGGTGGGACCAGAATTTACTCCTACATCATCTTTCAACACTGGCCACCTTATCATGGATTTACTTCACAACTTGCAAAGCATCTCAATTTAGACAACATAGGAAAAGAAAAAATAAGGGGGAAAAAAGAAGAAGAAAAAAGTGAAATAGAAAGGGAAAAAAAAAAAAGAAGCAGCAATGTATTTTGCAACAGAATTTCATTCAAATATGATCACCGGTGGAGTTAGTATGAGAGCTGAGGGAAAAGAATTTCTGATGCACCACACATGATCCTAGGTCCTCTACTCACTCCAAGGGAGGAGATGTTAAAGCTTTTATTTGGACTGTCCTAATTCTAGCTAGTGGAAATGAGACAAGGGTTACAGGAGTTTGGATAACTCTTTCCTTGCATGAACACACTGTAGAGCACTTTCTTTTTTTCTTCCCTAATAATATTTTCACTCCTTTCAGTCTCTGTGTTTCACAAACACAGCCCCTAATGGCCCATGAAAAAGTTCAAAGTGGGTCACAGACTGCTGTGGGGTGAGAACAGACTGTATTAATTGTCTGAAATGGGGAAACTGAGTTGCTACCAGCAATTAAAGGAGGCTAATAGTTCTTCAGCTGATGTAAACACTTGTAGCCAGCAATTACAGCTATTGCATATTCCCCAGACCTGAAGAAATTGAACTGATGCCATCTTGTCTGAGAAGTGGTAACTGACAGCTTAATTGACTTTTTAGATGGAGAATGGGAATTCAAGCTACATGAGAGCAGTAAAGTTACTAATTGTAAATCAACATTATTTTTAATTGTAGAGAAGTTTTTAAAAAGAAACATGTGCTATGTGGATTTAAGTTCAGGGGTCTCATACTCAAGAGACTGGCAGCAAGACTCAAGGAAAAGAACTTCTCTGCCATACGACCTACCACACAAAAAGAATCACCTCCCTTGCCCTGCTGGCCATGCTGCTTTGGATGCAGCCCAGGGCACAGATGGGTTTCTGGGCTGAAAATGCACAGTGCCAGTGCATGCTCAATTTATCATTCACCAGTATCCCCAAGTTGTCCTCCACTGGGCTGCAAGCAATCCATTTATTCCCCTGTCTGTATTGATATTGAGGATTGCTCTGACCCATGTGCAGGACCTTGCACTTGGCTTTGCTGACCCTCCTGAGATTCCCCTTCACTCCTGTCGAGGTCCCAGTGGATGGCATCCCTTCCCTCCAGTGAATGCACTGCATCGCTCGCTTGGTGTCACATGCAGACCTGCTGAGGGTGCTCTCAGTCCCACTGTCAGCATTGTTAGATGTTAAACAAGCACCAGGCACTGCAACAATGAAGGATGAAGGGACCTTCCTTTAAGGGGAAAGTCTTTAGCTCCTTCAGGACAATAAAATATGAAATTCTAATGAATGCGTCTCTTCTGTGACAAGCCTTTTCCTGCCAGAGCCCAGGGACCCTGCAGCAGGATATTAAGGCAGAAAATTCCACTTCAGGTAACCCCCTGAGTTTTTTCAATAATACATATAACATCTAATAAAACCAGCAGGAAAAGATACCCCATATTAATTCCCACATCACTGAATATATTTCTTTTTTTCCTATTCCTGCCTACAAAATAATAAAAAAAATAGTCATAGGGAAGTTTTTGAAAATAGTAGATTGGGTTTGGTCAGGCAGCACAGCATTAATACAGCTGCAATTTTAGCCATGGAGTTATTTTTAGTAGACAATTTCCTTTGCTTTAGCTTTTAATATCACGCATGTGAAATCTAAAGATCATGTTTTGCTGACCGTGCCCTTGGAATATCTAAGCTCTATTTTGAGAGTCTCACATCTTGTCCAAAGACCCCCGGTTTCACTTATTAATGCTGTTAATCACAGCCTAGAGTCCTGGCACTATTAGGTTCTGATGAAACTGGAAGCTGAGAACTACATATGCAAATGCAAACTCTATGACTTGAGTTGCAGAGCAGGAACATAAAATACAGATAAATATGCGTTAAAGAGGTGCAGCTGGGTATTTTCCAATTTTTCAATATGCAATATACAGTCTAGGTAGAAGCAGTGGTTCTGAGACCCTAGGTTACTAAATTGCATTTTATGTACCCTAGGAAGAAGCCTGAATTTAGCCATGATCTAATCTGAGGACTTCGACTACCATGGTAAATTTTCTTAGTCTAAGAAATATCTTGAGGTTAAGAAGACACAGCACAGCCAGAGACTCACATCTGCCTTCCAGAAATCGTGCAGAAGTCAGCTGCCATCCTGAGAACGTACCCACAAGTTAAAAGCATAATCAGAAAAGTACCTTGACAGTAACAGCTAATTAAGCAGCAAATTATTGGTGGATATGTGAGAGCGGTAATCAACCTCAGATTTTAAGCTTTCCTCCTTCTGCCACACTTGAAAGTTACTCTGTAAACTCTTTTGTGTTTTGATAGCAGTAAAGTGCCTTCTAAAATGCAGGATCATCAATCCATAGCACTATTATCATACCTCTATCAATAAGACCATGGGAGCTAAAAATGCCAATATGACCTAATCAAGGCATGCGATATAATGGATCAAAAGAAGCGATAACAGCAACAGAATACTGAAGGTATTTCCCATCTCATTGAACACTGTAATGGTAGCTCCATCTAGCTCAGCATTATTAAAGATCAAATGCTCTGATCCACTCCATTTTATTGTGTGAAGGGAACATGGATGGTGAGCAAAGTTACTTACAGGAGATGTTTTTTTATTATCACTAGCAATTATTTTCATTTAAATAAATTTTGGCATAATGAGTCTTCATTCCTTAATGGCTGCTATGCCTAATGGAATTACTGAGTCATTTTTATGGCTTCAAACTTAGACCATGTGATTCTGGGACTACTATTGGGATGTGCATTATTCCTCAGGTAATCTGATAATATACATTAAAATAAAAAGAGAAAATATTAGGTTAAAAATATAGGATGACTGTATAGGAAACTGCAACACACAATGTCTTTAGCAATGCAATACTTGGAACAACTGCTGCAAAATGAGTTTCACAGAGAACCTGGAACCTGGGATATTGAAAATTGATTAAACATAAGTTGAAAGTTCCTTGTCACCAACAAACAATAGCATCACACAATGACATTTAAATTTTCCTTTAAATATTTATGATTTTCAGTGTGAGAACAGAACATTACCTGCAGAACTTTTGTGAAGAACTTTGGTTGAAGAGAGACCTGTTGTGGGAAACATAGTGGAGACTCCTACCCAGGAAATTGTCAAGGTTCATCAATAGCTTTATTTCTCATTATCCTACTCTAATTTGATTTCTAATAAATTAAACTACTTAATTTCCCCAAAGAAGGTCTGATTTGCCTGTGAAAGTAGTCTCTGAGTGATCTCTCCCCATCCTTACATCAAATTCTGAACCTTTCTTACAGTCTCTCCTGTCCAGATGAGAAGTGATAGAGCAGCTTTGGTGGCAGGGAGGAACATCCAGCTATACAGCAAAGAAATTGTTCCTCTTCACAAATTGAATGCAAAAGGGAGGTATGTAGTCATCTCACAAAATATCTTTTCTGCTGTTAAAAATGTCTTAAAGTGGGCATCTCAAAAGACAGGCACTTCCAGACATAATATCTTGTCTTAAAGTAGGTATTTTAATAGTGACTTAAATTAAGACAGCTTCTTCCAGTTCACCTGGGAAATCAAGAAGACCGTCTAAGTACTATACATGTACATTATAATATTACCGAACCCCACCTTAAATGTCACTGATTGTGCTTTGTTTTTACCCATAAATATGTTTTTAAACCCCCAAAAAATGCCAAACAGAAGCTATAGGATAATCTACCTCTTTGGTAGATCTGTGGTACAACCGTAGCATAGATTCAATGTCTATATTCAGTGAAAATGCAACCACATTCTGTATTATTATTATTATTCTCACTAACCAGCAACAGAATTATTATAGAAGACAGTTACTAAATTTGTGCCTCAAGTTGGTGCTAAGCTGTTGAATAAACAATTAAAAAGCTAAAAAATCAAGATCTTCATTTGCTACTGCATTAATTTTTTTCCCAAAATGCTTAGTGTGTGTTTCAGAATGAGAAAATTTGTCTGTGTGGTCACTGGACATGTAAAGAGAAGTATCAAAAATTCCTGTCAAATCCGTTTTTGTAAGAAACAGAATTCATATTTTAAACAAAACAAAACAAAAAAATACATCAAGTAAAGTTTTTCATAGAACCTGCGCCTATATCGTTGCAGAACACCACCAAAGAAAAAACATAATTTCTAATAAAGTTGTTCCTTGGTCCTTAAATCAAAGGCAATTTAGTACAGAGGCATAAAAACATCTACAAAAGAATTAAAAAAGACACCTGTCCTTGTTGTTTGCCAGAACCAGAAAAGAAACACGTCACAGATGATCCCGTGGATTAGACAGCAGGAAAGAAAAGAACAAGGAGAACAGAGTAGACAATAAACCCTGAAAGGATTTTGAGATCCAAGTGATGAAGTAAGCTGACTGAGAAATTGTGTCAAGAAATATACAATGTTGAATTTTTTCAAGAAAAATAATATAAAGCAATAGCAACTGGACTTTTGAGAGTGGAAATCTTAAATGTGCTGAACCCACAGCTCGGAGTGGACCATGCACTTAAGTACAGAGGCCTCTCCCCTCCTGGAGAAGCTTTTCTCTCTGATGCTTGCTCAGTACATTAATATAATCAAGGTCTGTAATAGCTGTAAGCTCAGATCTAGATTTTTCACTCATCACTGACTGAAAACAGTCTGTTTATACTTTGAACCCCCATTACAGTAGTTCAACCAACAGCTTTTAAACCTGCAACACCTTTCAAAACTCTTCCAAAATTACATACATTTTTATAAAAAGCAAATTGAACAGGTTTGCAGTCAATTTTGTTCATGCTCTCAGGGAAGACAGTAGCTAAATGCAAGGGGTAATAACAACAAGCTAAAATGCTCCCTCCTACTGAGGTCCCTAAGTTAAGATCCCTCCCTGCATCACCCCATAAGCTATAAGCTCGCCCACACTTACGGCATGCCCAACTTAACATAAAGTTTAAGACCTGCCTAGGACTGCAATGCCAAAAATGAGTAAGAATTCTGCACAGTTCCACAGGGAAAACCTGAGGGGATGGAACTGTGCCCATAACCATGACAGAAAGGGCTCTAGGAGTGTATTAGATATGTCTAAGCTACAATGGAGAGCCCTATTTAGCTGATCTCAGACTGTTAGCCAAACTACCAATGGAAATGGTGGAGAAATCCACTGATGGGCAATGGCAAGGCTACAGCACAGAGGTATGCCCAAAGGTTTTCCACAAAGAGGTGGAAATGTAGCTGAATTTGTGGTCACAGATGGGACTAGATTATGCGTTGAGGAGAGAGTCAGTGGAAGAACATTGCATCATCCCCTGCAAAGCAGATGATAGAAATCCATGAGAAAAGCATGGGAATCATTTTGTTCACACACATGCTAGTACAAAATCAGGAGTCGCTTCTCCTCTTTGTGTTTCTATTTGTCTTTGATTCATATCTTGCAACAGCAACTTTCAATCCAGCAAGTTGAGGCTTTTCTGAGACGTGCTGCTTCCTGACCTCACCCTGTGTTCACTCTGTTTCATCTGCCTAAATTTACTCACTGAGAACAAAGACATCATTGTACACCAGTGGTACATCTGTTCTAGAGAGCTGCTTCAAGTTGTAGTCAGCACCAGATGTTTCCTAAAGAAGCATCCTCAACATTCTGAATATCCTCAATGAATGTTCAAGTGTATTAATTGCAAGAAATACCACCACATATTTATAAAAATGGCCATTTTTGCATGCTTTGTTACTGTACTTCCTTTAAAAAAGTGCTTTAGTATTTCTTGCTGCATAGAATACTGTACTGATTTGTCTAATGCTGAGAAACTGCAACAAACTGCTCTGAATGCTTTAAGTCCTTATGTGCCTCAATGAAGGCTTTGGGAAGAATTCCTAAATTCATAGTCCTGAAACTTTTTAGAACCTACATTTTCCACATTGCTCCTGTGATGCTGCCACTATTTTCAACAGTTTTGTCATAACCTAGTATACTTTGCCATTTTATTGTGTAAAATTAGTAAAATGTGGGCCATCATCTATAGCTATTTGAATACTGAGGGAAGTCATACCATGCACTTCAGACTGCAGGAAAATGATTTTTTAAAATAGAAAATCAGGAAGGAAAACTTTTTCATTATGCATTTCTTCAATTTCAATTTGTTGGGGGGTTTTTCTGAGTTCTATTTCCCCTTGTTTCTGCCTTTTGAGACTCCCAAAAGCTAATGCCCTGAATTGTAACTCATATATGAGCTGTCTCCTGAACCATATTTCTGTGCCAAATAAATGCTGAGGAGCTAGTATACAGTCCTTGTTTCATTCAAAGCAAGTTTTAAATTTTAGCAAATGTTCTGAATTACATGGGAAATGTCTCTGAGATTACTTCCTTTTCTAAATTAACCTTTTTTTTCTGCAAAGTATTTTTACTTTTCAGAAAGCATGAGAAATTACAAAGCTAGTATAAATCTAAATAAGCAGAGATGGAGCACATGTAAATTTTAAAACAGGAGGCAGGTCTTTCTTAATAGTTTTATCAAGCTGTCATCTCAGAATGGCCACCTCTGAGAAGCTGTCAGCTTCACTGGTATAAATGAAGTTGGAATAAGGGAAGATTGCCAAGCACAGGCTGCTCCAAAGGAACCATAAGCAACTGCAGCCACCAAGGGGCAGTGGAGTGAGCTTTGAGAATATTTTGGGCATGCCCCAGCACTCTTCAAAACTCTGGGGCCCTGTAGAAAATAGTAGTACTGTTGAACATAGTGGTAGTACACTGACCTTAAATTTTCATTTTGTGCAACGAATCAAAGTCTGGGCCACTTTAAGTGGCCACTTTTAACTTATCTGAAGGTGTATAATATTTATTTCTAGTTAGAATTAGACTGCTTCCTTTTTCTCACTCTTGGATCCTGTTGCAGTTTGGCATGCTATCCAGAAGAAACCATTGTAAAATTTCTTTTCCTTCCAAAATCTTCCCTTCATATTTGTCTTTTTAAGCATTTTTATTTCAATGAGAAAAAAGCAACTCAATAGGCAGACTCATCTTAACCTTGCTATTATAAAGCATGTTTTCCAATTCTTTAATAATTCCTATAGCTACTAATAGCCTTCCTTTGAATGTGGATATCAAAGCCAGAGACAGAATGCCAGTTATGCTATGCTAAAAGCCAAATGCAAGTCAAAAAGCTTCCCAAACACTGCATTATCCACCTGACTATGCATCTAAAGATTGCATTAATCTTTTCTCCATTGCAGTGCTCCAGGAGCTTCTGATTCCCCACAAGCTCAATTTTTTGGTCCCACTCTTACCACCACTTCCATATTCCTTCCATTTCTTTCTGTACGTAAGTCAGAGCTCCATATTTCCAGATGTCTGATTTCTCTAAATTCAGTGATTCAAATCATATGGATGACTCTTCTATTGTTGATCTTTCTGTTATTTTTTCCAAGTTTATCAGTAAGAAATCATATGCCTTGTAGCCAGAGCATTTTGTCTCAGTATACAAATCCCCATCAAAATTTTAAAAAAATCCACCAGGTTTCCTGGTGTGTGTAATACAGGAATATGTCATTTGTTGTGCATTTTGAAGCATTAAAAAAAAAGTAACAGATTTCTAGAAATATTTATAATGTATCTTTCTTTCCACAAAATGATGGTATTAGGTTTCCACTGCTTCAATGTCTTTTTAAAAAGCACAATTGGAAATTGAGGCTATAAATGATAGGAGTTGAGAGCCGGTAGAGCACTAACAAAATAAGGCAAAAACATCAAGCTGAAGGAAGGAAGCAAAAACACTGGAAAATGTTAAAAAGAATTGAAGCCTATCTTAAAACAATTGAAGAAATTACCCCAAAGTAACAGACAAGTTGAGATACAAGGAGGACGAGGATGCGTTAGGAAGTTACCATCAGCTAAATGGAAGTGGAGGATAACTAGATAGCTGCATGAACTTACCACATTTCTACAGGTGTTAAAAAACCTACATACAGATCAGTGGTTTCATGTTAGTGTACACATCTAGCCAGGATACAAAAGGATTGAATATTCATACAACTACACATTACACGCCTACTCAGGTCTGCCATGTGTCTGCATTGGTACCTCACTTTTTCAGATGCAACTCCCAATAGGCTTATTCTTCTGTCAGTGCAAATTTACGCATGTTTAACACCTTTGTGTGCATGTGCACAGCCACACAGTCATCCAAGACTGGACTGTAGGTGAGGTCTGACTGACTTCAGCTAAGTAAAACCTCTGTGGTGAATCTAATTATTTCTTTAGAGAGTGCTGAATAAGCAATCATTACCTCATATAATTTTTTTGTTTTGCTATTTAATGGGTAGTAAAATTACACCCATAAACCTAAAACATCTTGGGGAAAAAAGCTGTATCACCACTATCGTCGTCATAATTTCCACATGCAAAATGATACTTTTTTGGTGGTTATGCATGTACACTTCTTCAACCAGTAAATATTTTCCAGATGCATAACATTATGAGTGATTCAGTAGAAAGCATATAGTGAGGTCTGCATTTGTCAATATGGATAAATTCACCACTTTGAAAGTCTTGAGCATCACAAAGAGTCCATTAATAAAATAAAGTCACAAACAAAGAAATACAATCCAAGAATCATAACAAAAATTAGAAACTCTAAAAGTGAGGCAAATGCAAAATTAGGGAGAAAAGATTGCTGTAATATTTAAATCTATACTTACAGCTATTTTTATAGTCTTTGAATTCTGGAAAACTCATTATTCACCCATTTACACACAGACCATTACTTCAGATTACATTTGTTTTTGTGGGATCTTCATAGTCCCCCAAAAGAGAGAAATTTATAATATTCACATAAAAATGCCCCAAAATGCCCACAGAATGTATGTAACAACATTTTGATCATCAGGATGGAATTTTGAAACAGTATAGTTGCAATAGTTCTATTTTTGTGGCTAAGAGTCCTTGATCAAATCTATGTTGAATTCAATATTTGTTTAATGTAGAAACTTCAACAACGAAATGAACTGTTTCATTTGTTAAAAAGGAAATACTAGCCATTTCTGAACCTGCATTACACAGTTCCTTCATTTTTCTGACCTTTTCTTGTAGTGACAAGGAAAACCCCTTCCTTCCATGTATTTATTGAGTAAACTAAGCAGCAGGATTTCTCATCAGATAAAATGTCAGCTGCAACCATCTTCAAACACTTCCCAGAGCTCTCCCTTTGTTTTTTTTAAGAAACATTTTAATCACTCCACTAAAATCAGAGCTCTTGAATAGTTGCTTTTCTGCCTGGATTAAAATTTGTCCTTTCTAGGCATGCCACATTAAGGTCTTGCACTTGTGTGGGGTTTAGATTCACAGACTAGAAGTATTTAATTAGAGCTACATTTCTTACTTACTGATTTATCAGTATTTCTGAGGACTTCTTTACCTATATTAGTGTTGATCCTTTTGCTTCAAATGCAATTCTTACAGAAAATCATTTATAAAAATAGATTTTGATATTAGATTACTAAAGTCCAGCTTTCACCAAAAAAATAAAAGTTGTCCTGAGGTGTCTAAGAGTGAATAGAGGAAAACTCTTTCTACAGACCATAGATAAAGCAATTCTTCGGTGAAATCTGCAAAAAATGTGTGGGTAAATGTATTAAAAGCTGTGAAGGAATACTGGCTCTGCTTTCAGAGAGGACTGCATTTGAGAAAATGGCAAACAAAAGCCATTGCCTAGCCTAGAGTTTGTTCTCCAGCTCATGGTTTTATCTCTGCCTCAGACTTCCAGCTTGATTTATTCGTGGCTTTATCAACATTAAACCCAGCAAGAGTGAACTTGGATATTTACTCCATAAAAGAAAGTAAAACTGAAGGGTGGCATGAGAAGGCGAAGACTTTAGAAAGTAGAAAAACTACTCCAATTAAAAAAAAAAAATGTCTCAAATATTTAAAAAAATACTTAAAAATTATGGAGGATAGAAAACTTCTGCCTGGGTGAGTTTTCCGTCAGGCCAGCGAGGCAGCTCTGACGCTCGCCCTGCGGCAGGTGCCGCTCCCCGACGCGCCCGGAGGGCACAGGCGCTCCTGGCTTGATGTCGCTTCTCTTGGTTGTTTCACGCACGAGGAACAACCAAGGAACTGAGAAGTAGCTGAGGGACTGCTGGACTCTTGGGTAGGAAACGCCTTCCCCGTCAGTGCTAGCTTTGGCTTCCTGGCAGTGTCACTCCGAGGGGCTCCGTCCCACGGAGCAATATTCCCTGGCACTGCCGCCGGCGGAGCCGCGCAGGGCGCTCGCACCCTCTGCTGGTGCTCGGAGATGTTAAACAGATTTATCCGACCCCCTTCCTTCTCTCTAGCTGTCATACACCGACTGTCTGGACGCATCAACAACCAATGTTAAGGAAATGGATCAATAAATGAGATTTAATGCATGTCTTTCTAAGATATCTCCATTTAAAACCGCTTTTGTTTAGACTATGTTTTTATTTTAAGGTCAAAAGGAAAGGAGCTATTCAGCATCTAATGTGTAAACAATAACATCCAATTCCAAATACATGGCGATTTCAATTTGTTATTTCAATAACAGTTTCTAATATTCTTATTTTTGTTTTAATAAATGAACTTTTAAAGTATTTCCACTAGTATATTTTACCATGAGGATTTTACATCAACTTTACTACTTCCAGTTAACTTAGTAGGAGAAAACAACAGGGACAATATTCTGGAAATTTCTCCTACTCCAAGTGATACATACTTCTATGGATCATAATCTGTAGGAGTAAGGCCTATATAAAAAGATGCCCTCAAGAATTTCCTGCACATTTACTGGGACAAATCTTGGAACAGGTTAAAAAAAGCCAGTATAATCAGAAGGGTCAAAAGCTTCTGCCTCATCTTTTCCTTTGACAGAAACATCTAAGTCCTTCTCAGGGTATGACTGCAGACAGAGGCAAATTCAGCAGAAGCAGAATCTTTCTGTAAATGGCAGCTCATATAGACTCACAATCACTTTTAACTGGGTTCACGAGTAAATATTTTATATCCAAGAACATCCCAAGTCCAGCAGCCTGACACAGAAGAAAGACTTTCATTTATTCTCTGGTCAACAAACACAAGGATAAGAACATATTTTGGTTAACACTTCCACTTCAGAATGAATGTTGATTCACATTCAGAGGGCTCTCATGTTACAAGAACTGAATGCAGGAAAGACTTTAATATTTCTTTCAGCTGAAATGAGTTTATATTTATTTTGATTGGTTCTGTTAGAAGTCAAGCATTTCATGTGAAAGTCCCTAAAGAGCCACCACATCTCACAAGTGACTATCACAGCCCAAACTGGTTTATACGTTCTCTGAAAGTGAAACATGTTTAGAAGTATTTAATGTAAACCTTCAGAACTGATTGCAGTTTTTGCTGTGATTGTG
The DNA here is from genome assembly GCA_009812075.1 of Sialia sialis. Classification (NCBI taxonomy): domain Eukaryota; kingdom Metazoa; phylum Chordata; class Aves; order Passeriformes; family Turdidae; genus Sialia; species Sialia sialis. The sequence goes on from VRYO01001463.1 coordinate 51,948,421, forward strand.
AAAGGCTCTGCACAAAAATGAGGCTGTTGTCCTCTGTACATCATGGATTAGAGTGATGATGGTGAGAGTGGAGTTGTCTCTACTGTCCCCTGAATTCAGCCCTAGCTGCATTAAGGCCAGACTTCAGGAAAAAGATGTTGCTGTTAAGGTAGACAGCCACACTAATGGATAAATGTCTCTGGGCTTCCCTGTAGGAACACAGAGCCAGCTTTAAACACAGAATTTCTAGGCAAACCTTCATAAAGTGGCTGCTTCCAGAAGAAGACCTGAAAAATGATGTCAAGGTCATTTTATGTCCTCATTTTTCCTTTGCTCTGAACAGGTGCCTCTTTCAACTTGCCTTTGATGCAGACGAGTCAGAAAAAGGGTTGCTTTTTGTAATATATTGCATTAGCACTGGTTTTGCCAAGAAGATGCCAATAGTCCAGAGACTGCTACTGAACCAATAGAGTTATAAAGAGGAATTACTAATGCACCTCTCTCAGTAGCATCAAAGCATTTGTCTTTATGATCTAAATCACTTAAATCATTACAGCCAAGTCAGAGTATCTATTATAATGTAAACCAAAGAAAGTATTAATCTTCTGGGAAATTTTGTTTTACACAACTCCAAATCTCAGAATCTCTTGTTGTTTTCACTGAAAATTCAAGCTTGATATTTTTACTTTCTATTCTACTCATCAGTATTTCCAAGCTCAATAAGAAAAAAACCAGGATGTTTATATAATATTTGAGTGTTTTAATCAATTATAATCATCTCTGCTGCTTGAAAGATATTTCACAGCCCCAGTTTTCAAAAGTGAAAGAAATCAGATACAGACACCTGATTAAAATTTTTTTGTATATAAATCTGTAATAATTTAAAAATCAAAAGCAACCACTATATTTTAAAAGTATTGAAATGGATAATCATTAAATTCTATTATGCCAGTAAGTAATTCCACCAACGTGAAAAGTTTTTTTTCCAGATAAGAATGTGAATACTTTTTAAGTCTTCATCCATAGACATCTGTGTTTTCTGGTGGTGTGGTTTTATGATCTTTGCTCACTACCATTAATAAATGAAAACTAAGTGATAGATGTTGAAAGCAGATAATAATGATTGTTTCATTTCACATTCCAGCCATTTGAGAAGTACTTGGGCATAGCTGATGTCAAACCACATCAAGCATTAAAGAACAGAGTGTTTGTACTCAGGGAACACATCTCTGTAATGCTGAAAATTAGTCTTTTGTCACACGTATGAAGGTCAGCAATTTCCAAATTACAGAGGGCAAGGGAACTACACTAATGCTCATCATTTCCAACACTCTTTTGCTGTAGCCAAATTTAATTGACCATTTTGTTAACTGTACTTCTCAATGCGATTCTCTGGGTCATAAAACTATCCAAATGCACTATCAAGGCAAATGAAGCATCTTCATGTGCCCTTTAGTTCCAGTGGCTGCCTGTTTGTGACTTCCTGACCCAGTTTGAGACCATCCCAAGACTGGCAGGACAGGCCATTGTACAAAGCTGCTCTGCCTATGAGAGTTCACATGGACAAGGGCTACAGTACAGGGCTGAGGCTGTCAAAGCCAACATGTTCTCCTGAAGCACTGTGGAAATGCAAACACAAAATACAAACCATCTTCAGTCAAAAAAAAGGAGTCAAGTTAACAGTCTTTAGCTGTGGCTGCTGAAAGAGACAGTCATTCCAAATAGGTTTGGTCTTGAACACAGAGAAATTAAATCCATCACAAGGGCAGAAGAAACCGTTCAACCTGCACAGCTGCATAAATAGGCTGGTAATGTCCTTCCTTCTGGTAGAATGATGTTATGAGTATTTAAGTGATTATAGAGGATATGAAAGGGAGTAGAAGACAGAAAGAAAGTTTTCCAGTGTCTGTGCTTTTTATTTGTAATGGAGGAAACTGCAGCTCTTTTGATGCTATTTTTTGATGGCGATGGATTGTCTCTGCATTTTTGCTGTGCTCTTTTTTTGGTTTATTTTTCTGAAATAAGACCAATTATCTGTAGTGTTGTGTAATAGGAAACCTATTACAAAACCTAATGTTGTGTCAGCAGGTTCCTGGCTCCATCAAATAAAAGATTAGTTAGACAGGGCACGATGGGAAAAAAAGTCTTTGAAAGACGACAAACCTTTGTATCATGTTGCAAAGCCCTCCTGAAGCACACAAAATAGGGGTTTTCCTTCAGGATAAATCTATGCAGGGAGATCCATTCAGGAGCACAGAAAATGCACTCCTGCTGCTACATGAAGGACAGACTGCAGGTCTTAAGCCTTGGTTTAGTTAAGCTCTATCTTTTTCAAGCCAGATATCTGAGCACATTCTTAACCAATTTTGTTGGCTTTGGCTTTTGATTGACAGGTGAGAAATAAGCACTGAGAACAAATACTCAGGAAGGAACAAGGTTTACTGAAGTAATTTGGGTGTCTTCCACATTTATGTAGAGTTCAGACAGTGGTTAGCAGTTGCAGCAAGACTGGAAATGAGAGAGCGGCCTTTAGAAAGGCAAGTCTGGATTTACTTTCTCAGAAATAAGCCAGGTACTGAGAGTATTTGGACATTTGTGCCTAAAGTGGGTTGTCATGTTCTTACTCAATTCAAATACAATCATTATAGTTGATTTTAAATACCATAATGACTTATTTGGACACAGAAGTGAATGAAATATAGAATTGCTATTCTTGAAGTTGCCCTTTACCCTCCCATCTCAGACCTGTATATGAAACAGTAGTGCTCTGTTTGTAAGTTGGCTTCAAATCACTAATGTGTTTCTCATTTATACTTTTTACAGCCTAATTGGGAGCAGTTTAATTCTCAGATTCTCAGCTCCTTGCTAGACCAGTTAAGAGTCCAATTGACTGTAACGATTCAGAAAGAGGCTCTTTTGGAGCTCTTACAATATGTCCTGTAAATTGGTGTTCAGGGAATTTTAAGAAATTATTTCTATTATATTTAACTAGAATATTATTCACATGATAGGAGCCCCATGACATAATGGATGGTAGATACTTAGAAAATTGGTCACAGTTTATGGCCTTAAGGCCAACGAACATTTAACCCTGGAAAATGTTCCACACTGTGATGCATAAGCCCAATACCATATTACCAGAAGAACCTAGAAATCTCAGATGCTCATTACTTGTCCAGTCATTGAATTCTTTTCTCTATGCATTTATCAGTGTTCATGAGTGTCCCATCTAATCTCGTTACTATTATCAAATCATACTTTTTCATCATTTCCCATTGATGACTGGACCAACCAACTAGATAGGATATAGAAATGGATCCATTGGGGGGCCATTCTAAAAGCCCTGTTAAAGTTATTTATTTCTAAATAAGAATGTTCAAAAAATCTGAAGCTTTTCCTATAAATATAATTACTACACAATTTTCAGTTGTGACTGTCCAGTAACACAGCATGAGTTATGAGTGGAAAAAAATATATAAACTGGTTTGATTTTCTTTTTTTTTTTTTTTTAACTATTTCTAAAATAATTTCTTCAGTACTCCCTGAACTTCAGCACTCAGATGAATCTTAGGAGATGTGTTACAGAGAGAGAAACTTTTGCTTCATGGGTAAACTGTCCAGTAGGGAGTGGCAGAAATTGTTCTGCAGAAATAATTAATAATTGATAATTAATAATTAATAATTAATAGACTTTCTATTTTAATCAGAAGCAAAAAAGGTGCCTGTAGGATTCAGGCATTTGCAATGAATGAGTCAAGATGCCAAGAAGTACCAGCAGCAGGATTTTGGTGGTTCTGCTGCTTTGAAGTGGCAGGACTGGACTTTTTAGCTCCATTCCCACCTTTATGAGTCAACTGGAAGGTTGCATTACAAAAACACCTTCACCTCTCCCTCCTCCAGTTCTCCACATCCACCATCTGTTTTGTCTCATTAGATTTTTAATTCTGTGGAACAGAGTCTGTTAATATGTACTAGTGGTTCCAGATTTTTATTGAGGCTTCCAGCAGAACTTACACTACAATTCATAAATAATAAAATCAGTACATTTTCCTGGGATATTTTCTTTACTTTGCTAGTCCTATAAACAAAAGCATTCTTTGTCTAAACAAAAACGAATGTTTTGAGTACCTGTGAGAAATAAAAAGGAGATATTTTATATTTTCTGTTATGGGAATTTCAACCAAATCCTCCTCCCCTCCGGCTGACAGAAAGTCAGTCACCTACTCACTTTTCTGAAAGAAGACCTAAGTCATATACTTCTTTCATAAGCAAAATTATAGCATCACAACATGCTTTGTGCGGTGAAATGTGCAACAGATTGATGGAATAGTACCGAAGAAGTGCAATCTGATTTCAGAAAGCCCAAAGGGGCTACCATGCACAAGAGAAATAAAGAAACACTGTTTAATTCCTTATTCCAAAACAGACAGCTCTGAAAGAGGGTTGCTTATTTTACCACAGAAAGGGCAGAACTCAGACTATATCTGCAGGAAAAATGCTGAAATTAACTTCTTCATGAAAGGTAGCTTTTCCTCACAAGTTTTTGAACACCTTCTGTAGGGACAATTACCTTAATGTGTATCATATTGATCTGCAACATACTTTGCAAATGTCAATATATACCTAGTCTTGCTGCCTACAGCGTATGAGGAAGTGAAATAAAAATGAGTCTGGACTTGATGACATGTAACCATCTTGGATGAATAATGTATATATGGTCAATCCCCAGTTCTCGGGGGACCATCAGCATAACTTTAATGTTTGAGACAAGCATCTGTATGTTTTAGATTTATCACTTCAGTCCTAATGCACTTGCCAAAGGACATTAATATTTAAATATTGAAAAATATACTATCAGCAGAAAAATAGCCAGATTTACAGTTAGGGAGGTTTTCTTTGGTTAGCCTTTAAAACATACTTTTTTTTTTTTTGAGAGTTTAGGAAAACTACTAGTCTTTTAATCTGATTTCATATTATGAAAGATATTTAACTTCCTATTTTAAGCCAAGAAATACATGCACAAGCCAGTTTATGGGTAGTTCCGAGGTCCTCTATAATCTCCCCACTAAAGTCTGGTATATGCATATAAGATTTGTTTTAGAAATATGTGAACATGAAAAGCTTCTTTTGAAGTCATGAGACCTCAAAACATAGAAAAACAGAATAATCCAAATCAAGCAATAATTAGATGAGAATCTCTTGTTGTACATTTGTTACCAAATAAGCAATGATTTTTATTATTCTTCTTGAATCATCCTGCAACAGGTTAAAAACATAATATACTTCCTATAGATTGGATTTGGCTCAGTCTTTGTCTCTATTTCCTGACTAGTTAATGTGATACTCGATGATATACTTGGGAAGCAAATTCCCATGTTGTTGCTAGAACAGAGTGAGCAGCACCACTGTATTTATCTCTTGTCTGCCTGGCAGGCACTGATTGAGATTTGTATAGGAGATACTGTCATTGTTGGTGAAAATAATAAAATTGTGAACCAATTTTGCATTTGGTAGTACATTAGGATTCGTGGTAGAGGCACAGTTTTCATTTGCTCTATTGCTCTGCAAAGACTGTAGAGGATTGATTTCACATTTAGAATATGAGTGTAAATTGTTATGAGGTATTTCTTCATATTTGAATTGCATGTTAGAAAAATGTGCTCCACTATGCCATGAACTAAAAGAGATCTTTTGGTTTGATTCCCAATGTGATGAGTATAATTAATAAACTATATACTTTCTGATCTCTGACTGTTCTGTTCATTAGAAGCTGAATGTAAAGAAATACTGAGCAATAAAAATTTAGATAATCTTCGGCGCTGGCTCTAATAAATCAAGGTCTCAGAAAGTTTGTAGATGGATTCTATTCTCATGACTTCAATAAGAAAATAAGTTTAACACTAACAAACAAACACTAGCAAACTCTTTTGCCTCACTTGTTTCCCCAAAGATGTTCTGAGTAGACCTATGAGCAACAAACCTCATAGCAGATGCTGTTAAGTAGCAACAGGTAGAGTGTGACTCCAGGCATCTGGCTAATCCCCCTTGAAATGAAGAGAGATGAAGGGATCAAGTGCACCCTCAGCAGGTTTGCAGATGACACCAAGCTGAGCAGCACAGCTGACACACCTGAAGGGCAGGATGGCATCCAGAAGGACCTGGAAAAGCTCAAGCAAATGGCCCAAGAGAATCTCATGAGGTTCAACAAGACCCAGCGCAAGCTGCTGTATCTGGGTCGGGGCAAGCTCTGGTATCAACACAGCTGGGGGATGAACAGACTGAGAGCAGCCCTACTGAGAAAGACTTGAAGGTGCTGTGGGTGAGAGGATGATGCTGGACATCAGTCAGCCATATGACCTTGCAGCCCAAAAAGCCAAACATGTCCTGGGCTGCATCGAAATAGTCAGCTGAGGGAGTCAGCAAGCTGAGGGAGTGGATTCTGTCCCTCCACTTTGCTCTGGTAAAACCCTAGCATCCAGCTCTGGGGTCCCCAGCACTGAAAGGACACTGTCCTGTTGGAGAAGGTCCAAAGGAGGCCACCAAATTGGTCAGAGAGCTGGAGCACCGCTCCTGTGAGGAAAGGCTGAGAGAATTGGGATTGTTCAGCCTTGAGGAGAAAAGGCTTCAGGGTGACCTAACTGCAACCCTCCAGTACCTGAAGGGAGCCTCCAAGAAAGACGGGGTAACTTTCACAAGGGTGTGTAGTGACAGAAGGGGGAATGGACTCAAACTGAAAGAGGGCAGGTTTAGATTAGAGATTACAAAGAAATTTTTCACTGTGAGGGTGGTGAGGCATGGGAACAGGCTGCCCAGAGCAGCTCTAGCTGCACCACCCCTAGAAATGTTCAAGACCAGGCTGCATGAGGCTTTGAGCAACCTGGATTAGGGAAGGTATCCCTGTGAAAGGTGTTGCTACCCATGGCAGGGGGTTGGAACTACATGATCTTTAGGGCACTTCCAACCCAAACCATTCTATGAGTCTATGAAATTTAAAGATCGTTAAGGGCCATGGTTATCTAAATAATGTCTGTGACATTATCCAAAGTACATTAAAAGTATATACACATAATATATCTAAGTATATATGGATGCTATATAGTTTTACAGAGCACAGCATAGTTGTTATAGTCTATTTTGTCCACAAGAGAGAGATTGAAGACATTCTTCAATTCTTCCAAAATTGTGAACCAAGCCTAAAATGCATAAAATGAACATAGATGGGCTATTACTGCATAGAACCTGTCCCATTATGGTATTTAGATGTTAGCATTCACTAAGATTTTAGGGCATTCACCAAGTCATAAGTGATCTCTGTCACTTACCTTTTCAAGGGAAACACTTTCATTTTATACCCATATTTTATTCTCAAGCTGTCCTTTTAAAAAATATCTACTTCATAAAGACGCTAGATCAGCTTTCTGACATTTAGCAAGAACATATTCAGCACTGAACCTTTCCTAATAACTTTTATGCTAGAAATTACTAAATCGCTGCAGCCTCCTTTCAAATGTTGAAATACAGAAGTGCAGGGCTATAAAAATTTATTTCATAATAATTTTGCACCATAAGAATATTTACAGTAATTTCACCATTATAAGCCGCACCTTTTCCACTGAAGAATCCACCCTACCCCAGTAGTGCGGCTTATATTCAGGTGCGGCTTATCTATGGACAAATCCTAGGGAAATGCCAACCTGGAAGAGAGAGCCAGCAGGGGAGGGCACACCTGAGGCTGCCTTTAAAGGCTTCGCTGGTCTATGAAAACTATTGCAACTTGAGCACCTGACACCAAACCCAACTGGCAGTGATTCTGTTACTAATTTGTCACTTTGTTACACGTGGATCCTAAAAAAAAAAAAAGGTGCAGCTTATAATCAGGTGCGGCTTATAATCATGAAATTACTGTAAATCAATCTAAATTTGATGGGGGGAACTTTCATCCATGAATGTTTAACTTACACCACATCTTTTGGGAAGAGATTAATATCCACAGGAAGATAAGGCAACGATTTATTGTATAGCCACTCACGTTTAACGACTTTTAAAGATGCATTCTGAAACCCTGAGATTTAGTTACAGGAAAGAGGAATGTCTGGAGTTATCTGTAAGCAAATCTTAGATAGAACTGTAGATGTATTTTATAAAATAAGCTGAGTAAAGGACAACTGACAATTTTTACCAAATACTTTCTAGAAAAGATCCAGTCAATAATGAAATATAAGAATTATAGAAAATTGAGTTGGAAAGGGAATGTGAGGGTTATCCCATGAGTTTATAGAGTCAAAGAATCATAGAACCATGGAATAGTTTGAGTTGGAAGGAACACTAAAGGTCCTAATTCCAGCTACCCTGCTGTGGACAGGGACACCCTCTACTAGACCAGGCTCCTCAGAGCTCCATCTAGCCTGGCCTTGAACACTTCCAAGGATGAGGCATCCACAGCTTCTCTGGACAATCTGTTCCAGTGCTTCACCACACTCACAGTAAAGAATCCCTTCCTAATAGCCAATCCGAATCTACCCACTTTCAGTTTAAAACTCCTACCCTACACTCCCTGATAAAGAGTCCGCCCTGTCTTGGGGAGTTTCTAGAACAGCCCCTCAACCAGCTAAAATAGTAGGAGTTATGCTCCTAAATAGGCTTTAAACCAAACATTTCCAACCTTTAGACCTTTTGCAGGTGAAACTGATCTCAGCACCACAAAACACACCCCTTACTCCATGTAAATCTTTCTAGCTCAAGAGTTAATAACTTTCTTCAATGCGTAAAGCTTGGAAGAGGGAGACAAGGGAATTAGACACATTTATTGATGACTCAAGAAAAAGTTTTAAAGAAATCTAACTTTTCACTCATACTTGGTGTTATTTTTAGACATACAAGAATAAAAAATCTCTTTTCACACAGTCCCAATCTCAAGACTATAGTTAAATAAGCATAGTTATACAGACACAAATCTTTTACATAAGTTAGCTCTGTTCCTAATTTCTGAAGTCTCCTGGGGGTTCTCTGGGATGTCATGGATGCTTAATGACACTCTTATGTAGCTTGGCTGCATTTCCCTTTATTAAAGTTATATCATCTAATTCAGGCACAATTCACTCTTCATCCCAAACTTAAACCTCTACAAAAGGTTAAAAGTACATTTAGAATTAATGAAATCCAAATTACATATTTTCTCAAAGCCAGTGTGCTTGTAAAATGAACCCTCTCACTGCAACAGGGATAAGTGAAGCTTAAAATGACATTATTAAAAAAAAAGCATTTTTGCCCTGCATGGATCAACTATTTTGTGAAATTTTCCCTCTCTTCTGAAGAGAAGCAAAAACCTGCTGTTTCTGAAAAAAACATTAATGATTTCACCTAGGACAGTACAAGATGGGGCCAGTGAGGGAAAGACCATATGAATTTTCAAGTCCAGCATGGCACCATTTGAGTGATTCCCATGTCACAAGAGAACTGACTGCAAGGAAAAGAGATGAAAGCAGACACAATAATTACAGGACTTAATCCTGTATAAATGAAAATCAATGGAAGAATACCTTAAGTTTCCTTTATATACACGTATATATATTTTATTTCCTATTAGTAATTGTTTTTGCTTCTTTTGTCTTATAAAACTCTCCCTTGTGTTTAGGTTGGCCAGTCATCAGGCTTTCATTTTGGTGACCCTCCAATTGGAGACTCAGTTCCTATTTGAGATCCTAATCATCTCTGCCACATTTTAAACAGAACCAGAGGTCTTTCTATCTTCTTGTGTGTTTTTAAGGCAGTCACCATTAACTTATAGTTAGAAATTTCTGGTATATTTCCTTAAAGTGGATGAGAGAGGTGGGATCTATATAAATTTATCACTGGGTAAAATAAGCAAAGAAAAATTTTAACATGGAAACATGCAAATAGATGTATGTATTGTCAGGGAAATGTAACATTATCATGGGGAAAAGCCTTACCTGAAATAAAGGTAATAAATGAAAAAAGAAATTCTTAAACATCTACAAAACATTCTAGAAGAATCAACAAACTAGTAAATTAGACATAAATTCATAATGAAGGTAACAGAAAATCAGTTCGTTCTCCTCTGTATAAATGATTCTGGTGATCTACACATTTAATCTTTGCCTCTCCCTCACGCTCTCTTTCTGACTCTGCCAAATAATTTTCAGAACTAAATGTCTCTTTAATTAAAAAAAAAAAAAAAAACAACCCAAAACAAAGCAGTACTACAGAAATTTTTAAAAGGTGATGGATAGAATTTTTTAACATTTGAAAAAAGAAGCAAGTAGAAAGGTTCATAGAATAAGAGTGAAGAAAAACACAGCAAAGAAGTACAGATACAATTAGGTTTTCTAAGTGTAAATTACTAGGAGGTAAAAAGAATAATAGCAGTCTTTGAGGAGAACCATTTGAGGAGCAATGAAGTTTAAGTAAGAGTAATTAGAAATCAGGATGGAGAAAAACTGAGGGCAATGCTTTTGACAAGAAGCTGTCCAAAGGTGTGAAAACCTCTCCGAGGTAACACTGGCATTTCAACACCTTAACCTGTGCATTTGCCCTGGACAAAGCAATTGAAATGGAAAAAAAAACAGCCTTGAAGTTTCAGGGGGAAAGTAAATAATGATGGGAGGGTTGAGACATCAACTTCTTAACCTGTCTCAGTACTCCAAGCACAGGAAGACTGCCCATAGACTAGGAAATCCATATCCAGGGCAGCAGAAGGCAGGGCACATTGGAAAGAACTTCATGAGACAGATATGACACCTTCCATGAGTATATTCCATTCAATTACCTATTGTTTAGGTAGAGGGGGAGAGGGGTAGATTCTATATCTGTAAGTTTATCGGATACATGCTCATAGGAATTTTTTAAGTAAGTCCTTTTGGCTTTGGCTAATGGGCTTTCAAATAACTTCCAATGCCAGCTTGAAGCAGAGCTTCCTTCTTGAAATGCATATATATTGTATTTTAAATTACTAACACTGACTTAAAAGTGATATTAAAATAACAATCTAATACTCAATATGAATTTATAGCAGTGAAAACAATGTTAGCTAAAAATTAATCACAGCAGCTCAGCAAGAGGCTTGTGATGACTACAGAACTAGCACACAATTACATCCTGACTGGCAAGTCACCTTGCAGTGATATTGTTTTTATGTACGTTTTCGTAGTTAGTTGCCATTAAAATACAGAGTGATCAAATTATAGGTGGTAGAGCACTCCAGAGCAGAATTAATGTTATGACACCAATAGCAAATTGTTTTTAAATATCATAAAGTCTTAAAGTGATTTATTCATCTGTTTGTATTTCCATATGCTCACAAGTTAATGGAGTTACAAGCACAATATCCTTTGGTTTAGTTCATCTTCCAAAAAGCTTTAATTGCAAGGGTGCCAGTCCTGGAAAGGAATTTGAACATTTATTCCCTTCAAGACTCCTCCATTCCATTATATTTTAAGTACATATATGATTTTCATGGACGGTCTTATTGCATGGATCAGGTTAATCAAAGACTGCACCATTAATGATTAGGTCAAGCATTATTACTGGCAGGTATTTTCCTCTTTTTTCTGATTGGTTTTAACTGATGAATGACAAGTGTACTCAAAGAGCTTTTATATTTTATTGCTGTGATTTCTATCCAGCTCTGCTGTCTTTCCAAGTGCCATTGACTATTAACAGTGGTCTCTACACAGAGAACTGTAAAGGGCAGTGATTCACTTTAAAATATTTTCTTTTCTTTTTACCAGGAAGAGATGTAATCATCCAAATAATTGTATTTATATTGCCTCTAAATCTGCTATTTATGAAATAATTTTATGTTAAGGGACTTTCACTGGGATTTCATCCATTTTATAAGAGGTAAAAGCTGAATGAATTCATAGATCTGGCTTTAGTTCAGTAGTAAAAGAAGCCAAAAGAGTCCAGTTACAGAATACTTATCCAACTCATTAGAGAAAGTGACTGCAGACAGAAAGAAAAAGGTCTAACTCTTTCTGACATTTGATGCAACTTCATTTTTGAGGATTGGAACCAAACACCAGGCTGCTGTGACACATATTTTTATACCATACAAATACAATTGTAACGCAGAAAAATTCTGTAGATAATAATTTGGCTTAGTCATAAATGCAACACCAAGTTGTAAAGCTGCATTCATGAGCCTGACACCACTTTAAAAGCATACCAGGTGCTTTCACTAATAGTAAAAAAAGACATTTTTTCACATTAGATAATGGCACAGCCTCCAAGAGGAATGAAGAACAGCTTTAACTAAACAGTAAATTTTTTTTAAAAAATCTGCTCATATATTCATTATATGAACCTGCCTCAGAGAGCTCTCTGACAAATAATTGAAAGAAACTGAAATACAAACACATTAACAAAAGAGTTTAATTTCATACAAATGGGGTTTCTTAAGTGGTTGAGTCATAGACCCTGTACAACAGGCAGCCTCACAAGTAATCTTTTGCTTCTCTCTCTTTATTTTCCATTTTTGCAGTTTGGTTGTCTTATAATAATGTTGCAAGCTATCATTCTCTTAAGAACCATTAAAGTCTCTAGAAAGAATTAAAATATTCTAGTAAATGTACTGAAAAAGAAAGAAAAGATAGTATCATTTCAACAGCAGACTTACTAATGGGACATAACATGCAGGCAGAAAAGAAGTGCAATAAAAATATGGAAAAAAGGAAAAATAGAGTAAACTACAATAGTATAACTAGTGAGATAACTGCACTTGTCTGCATGGAGAGCTAAAAAAACAATAGAAAATGGAAGAGTTAACAGCACTTGGAATGCATTTGAAACTACTTAAAGGGAAAAGAATAATGAATTGTGCTGAAAGCAAAAACTATTAAAATGTGAGGACATTATGAATAGCCTTCTGGACTTGGTTATTTCATATTTGCAGTAATCACTCTGGCCAAAAAAAAAAAAAAAGCTAGTTAAATGCAGTCATGAAAAGTTAACCTTTAGTGCAAACATGGGGCGGGACTGCAAAATGACATTAAAATACAGATTTGATAAATTAAGCTAGAGAAACCCAATAAAATTTGGTAAATTATGGCAACCATTTGTGTTATGAAATAAGATCTCATCACCTGGAACAAACACAGTAAAGGAACATCCACTAGATCCACTAAGTATCCAGCCTCAGGAGAGCTGTTGGAAAGGCATGTTTGGGAAATTAGGAATTGTGATGCACCAGAATAACAACTACAAAAAGAGCCTGGTTTTTTAAGTCGAGAAAAATAAATATTTGTTTGGCAGCAAACATAAAATGACAAAGGTGGTTTGAAGGGTGCTAAACAGAGAACACAGATGTTAAAGAGAGAAGATACCATATAAAGAAAAATTTTGTCTTAGAGAAAATGGATAATAAACAATCCATGAAAGCAGTTAAAATCGAGACTAGTACAGTAATTTCACGAATATAAGCCGCACCTTTTTCATTGAAGAATCCAGCCTACCCCAGTGGTTTGGCTTATATTCAGGTGCGGCTTATCTATGGACAAATCCCAGCGAAACGCCAACCCAGAAGTGAGAGCCGGCCAAACAGAGTGGCAAGTGGGCGGGCCAGCCCCTGTGCCGCTGGCAGCCGGCAGCAGCGCGGGATCGCCGGGAACGGGGTGCCGCTGGGAAGCCGGGCTGTGTGGGGCCAGGCCAGAGCGCCCCGCCCCCTCTGCCATGTGGAGTTTAAAAAAAAAAAAAAAAAAAAAAGTGCGGCTTATATTCGGGTGCGGCTTATATATGGACAAATCCCGTGGTCTTCCCAGCTACCCGGAAGTGCGGCTTATATTCAGGTGAGGCTTACAATCGTGAAATTACTGTAAGTTCTTTTCATCAAAATGAAATCTTCTGGTAGGAGAAATGAGGAAAAGCAAAACCCAAATACTGTTACAGTCACCACCAAAACTTGCATCTAAATTATGGGGGTTTTGTCCCTACCTTGTTGTTTAAATGTTTACCAAGAAAGGTCAGTGTTAGCATATTAATTCCTATAACCCTACTAAAATTCTTTGAATAAGCCTTTATTGTACCTAATTTGAAACATCTGTAGTAGAAGTTTTCTTATCAGCTAGTTGTCTGATTTCATTATTAATGAAGAGAAATACAAAATCCTGGAACAAGATATATCTGGTCAATTTCAGTGTTTGTGTGAGGCAACTTTGACCCTTAAAATTATTATTCCTTTCTCTTTTCTGAGAAGAGTCTGGGTGAGTAGGTGAGATATTGTCTAGAGCATAGAAATGTATATTTGATACACAGCAGGCACTGTAAGGCTCTGAGGATTAAAATGAAAGAACTGTCTAGTCATTTTCAAGGCACCACAACAAAATTCAGGGAAGATAAAAAAGAAAAAACCCTAATTCCTTGCATAGAATCTTTTTCTCTCTTTGTCAATGTACCTGCTTTTACAGCTGGTAAAGGACACATATTGTCATTTTACCCTCTAAGATAATGTTGAACTTGGAAGTACATTGTGCCACCTCTATGACAGGGTGCAAGAAAAAGATGTGAACAAGTGACTGAAGGCTGGTTTCACACAAATCTCACAAATTTGTTTTTCTTGCAATATTTCCAGACTTAGTGTCATTGTCACAGGAGCAAAGACTTCATCATGACTTCTATAGCAAATTTTTATCGCTGACTTCTAAGAAGCTTGAAACAAACCTTTTCATACCAGAAACTGCTCAGCTGATTTAACTTCAAAGAATTCAGAACAATCACAGCACAATGTCTTCAACATGCAAAGTGCTGTCAGGAAGTAGCACTTGTTCACCTCTTAAGCGAGAAAAATATTATTTTTAATGTACAGTCTCTTCAGCTTGATAATTCCTATTTCTTGGGATAGTTCTAGGGACTAGAATCCCCAGACGGAAAATTCATTTGACCCTAAAGATTTTCCTAGGAAAAATGATCTCCCAAGTGTATGTGTGAAGATTCCAAAAGTACATTTACAAATGTTAGCCCAAAAAGTCAAAGAAAAAGAAATTAAAGCAATGTGGTTAAAACTTCCTCTTCAACTAGTTTGAGACAACCCCAGTAGGCTGCAAAAGATTCCATGGGCAGTGTTAAAGCAATCAGGGTTAAAAAAACCCCAGAAACTATTTAGTTTGACAATATTTCCTAACCAACTTAATGAGTTTATGTTGAGGGGATATTGGCTTCTGACATGCAAGCATTTGCTGAGCCGGTTTGTCATCCCTCTGTATTGCACTGGCAGATTTCAACTGGCACTGTGTGCTCCAGCACTGCCAGCTCCCACTGCTCCAGTGGCAGCAATGGATTTAAAGACAATAAGATCAAAAGGCTGGAAAGACCAGTGACCCCAATGCGTTTGAAGCTATTTCAATGCAGTGCTACAAAACACTGTCCCACAAGGTACAGGGAGAGAAGAAATGCTCACACAACAGAGCTACATTAAGTTTATCATGTGCTCCAAGACTCCGAGGGAATTTGCTGGAATAAAGGGTTACCATGCTTCTACAGGAACACCCTGAGATTATTTTAGTGCACAATAAATGCTTGAGGACATAAATAACTTTTGTCTGAGCACTACACTAGAGAGCCTTGCTTTGGCCAATGACCCCTGGTACAACTGCAGTATAAGTGTCACATAAGTCATCACAACCTGTACATTTTACAGGTGACACATCAGTTAGTGGCAAAGAAAGAGGGAGACAAGTTCAAAGTCTGCTTGTGGGACACCCTTTTGAGACTCTGCATAAAAGAACACCAGCATACTGATTCACACAAGCCTTGGTAGGAAACAAAGGGCTTCCTTTGGTACTTTTCAAATTCTGAGTTAATTCAAAGCTTATTTAAAGGCAGCTGCAGCTGAGGAAGGAAGTACAGACACTGATAACCAGTGCTGATGGAAAAATCCTAAAATGGAATTTGAAGCAAAAGTCCTTTTTCTTCACTCAGAGAAAAAACTTAGAACTAAGTACATGCAAACTAATGGAATTTGCAGGGATTTAGAACAACTAAAAAGTCGAGCTCTAGAGGTATGAATCCATCAGAAACAAAAATATTTTCTGCTTGTTCTCTCCCCCTGTTTTCCATTGCCATTTTCAAGGTTATAATACATCCTCATTAACATGTACAGATGCACAAAGGTAGTATTTCAGCCATTTTCTAAGTAAGCTTGGATGCTGTTCCATCTC
Source organism: Sialia sialis (assembly GCA_009812075.1). Taxonomy (NCBI): domain Eukaryota; kingdom Metazoa; phylum Chordata; class Aves; order Passeriformes; family Turdidae; genus Sialia; species Sialia sialis. The sequence continues at coordinate 51,964,569 of VRYO01001463.1, forward strand.
ACAGTGTACACCTTTAACAGTCAGAGCAAAGCTCCTTCCAAAAGCACAAGACATAATAAGGAAGTTGACATTCTTGTTTTCTGATTCCTGAACAGGTAACTAGGACACATTTCTTTTAATCAGCATATCAAATCTTAGGTGCTGCTAATTGCAGAATAGCACAAAACAGAAAGCACTATGAAATCCATAATGGTTCTCAGTGTGGCCTTCAGGGGATTATCTTGTATTCTTTTTCTGGAAGGAACCTTGTAAATTCTATCCAGGGGGTTCTTAGGGTTTCCTTACATGCCATAGCCTAATAGGATCAGTAGGTAAGCCCAGTAACTCCTGCCTGTTACCACACATTCTGGCTTGCCTGGGGTTATAGTGCACAGACTCCATAAATGCAATTGGTTCAGGAAAACCTCAGACTGCACACCACGTACTTTCTTGGGAGCACTGGGCTTACTGTGCTCCTGCTGCCTGAGCATGAACTACGTGTCACTGCAGGATCAGATTTACCACAGCTGCAGGCCACCTGTGCTGTGCAAACACAATGAGCTAAATAGGAATTACATAAAGCTTATTTCTTAGCCATTTAACCTATGCTTGTGATGCTGCTATCCACAAAATTATGCTTGGCAAATGTTTTCAGTGTGCTGGGAAAGCGGGAGGAAGGTTTAGGTGATAACACTTCTCCTGAGGAGAGTATCATGTATTGACAGAGGGTAAAAAAAAGAGTTAAGGGCTCATTAACTCTTCTCAAATGAAAGGCCTTTGTTTTTCATAAAAACTCACTATCTCAAAGTGTGTTACATAGACGATGGGAAAAACACAAGGTTCACAAGCCACATATCTTAAAAGTGTCATCTTCTATACCTGTTAGTGTATTTTTCTCTCTATTACAGCATCTATCTCTGTTTCTTGTCACTAAAGCACAATAGCTACCAGAAGTTACGACTTTCATGCACCCCCTGTGGTTAGAGAGACTGTACTGAGCATCAACTGAAGCTTCAAATCAGTTGCCACTTGTACAGTGGCACGTAATGAAAGAACTGTCCCTGACAGTTAAGCATAGCAGATCTGAGTATCAGTTTGAAATCTTCCTGCTGAAGAGAATTCCTGTATTAAAATATGCAAAAGAATGGCCTAAATTTAGAAAATATTTTTATTAGTCACATGTTTCTGAAGAGCTACATCAATTATTTAGATTTCAACTAATTTATTAAAATTCTTCTTAATCAAATCATTTTTTCTTTGTTAAGTACTAAGGCCATGATGTAATTTTTTCCCATGCAAAACCAATATTTTTCTAAAGTAAAATGTTAGCTTCATTATTTTATTAATTACTTTCAGTTGAGGAAGCCAAGCCTTTTCATAGAGAACATGTACTTATTGCCAACTGTAGTTCAGGAGTTCACTAGCAGATAGGCACAGGTGTAGACCATACAAAGGCTAAAATTACATTTTTAAATGGTAACATAGAGTGATTTTTTTAGACTTTCTGAGGCTCCCTCATCTTCTAAAAGTTCAAGTTTAAGGGACCAAAGAATTGGTCTAGTCATTTTTCTGAGAAGATTGCAAAAACAACTATGACTAAATTCCCAGGAGATGTTACATGTAAAAAGTCAGACTTGACAATAACTTCTGAGTTCACTGTAACTATCTGAAAGTCAAACCACTACTGCATCAAAAAGCAAAGGCTGCACGTTTTTCATCATTTAAGAGAACAACAAGTGAAAAAGAAAACAGAATTCATTGCATTATTTCTCAAGATGCTTCAATAGTACAGTGAGGAAAAACTTCAAAGTGTGGGCAAAAATCCTATTTCTTGTGAAAGCTGCATTATAACTTCCCAATCTACATCTATGCTGTACTTGATCTGGTAGCTGCCAGGAGGAACCTAAAAAACCAGCTTTCCCAAAACCCTGCTTCCAAGTGCTTATTTGCCCTGCAGCCAACCTGGATCGCTGTGATCATAGGGTATTTATTTTCCTTTCCTGAAGACAACACCACAGCCTTTCAAGAAATGGTGCTGGATTTTTGTCTGCCTGGCGTCTGTTTTCTACTGCTGTCAGACACCAGCACAAAGGCACGCAGGAAAACAGCTCACCAGGCATGGAAAGCCACAGCCCAACCAGACTGGAAATAATCTGTCCTGAGCAAACTGCAGGCGTGCTGGAGGCTTTACCCCTAAGTGAACCAGCTTGCTAAGAGATACCCCAACAGATAATCAATGCAGATACTCTGCAGATTAGTTAATTATAAGCCTTGTCCTCAGAATTAAATACACCACTAAAAGACACTTCAGACTTCAGCACAGTCTATTACACACATCTTTTTTATACGTTATCTCCATTCAAAGAACATGAGGAACACAATTTGGAAATTGCTCTGAATCTAGAAAACCCTGAGAGGCTTATGGTGTAGGAGGCATTTTGCTTCCAGAAATTACTGTAACTCATTTCAGGCATATCCTGAGACATAATAGGGGTCATGTTAAAATGAAATTGTCTTAGTTCCAAAGGACATAGGTGTATTTTTTGTATAAAAAGTGCAAGACACGTTTCAACGCTCTTGAAAGCAATTTAAAGAGATCAAGTCCTGAAGTCTCTGCTCAAGGAAAGTTCTCCTGAATTCCATTATGTGTTGTGATACTGTAGTTCTAGAACATATATTCACTTATTCCCAGTTTTCTTAAATACTTCATATTTGAATGCATTTTTAATGCATTTAAATGCATTTAAGTGCATTTTCTAATTTTGATTTTGACCAGTTCCATACAGCCCCTTAATTATAACTAGGGGATTTCCAATATTACACATTTGAGGAGAACAAGGAAAACGAGAATTAAACACACTTTCATCAAAAGTACTTCAATAATGGTATAAAAGAAAGCTGAGACTGGTCATTTACCTATCAATGAAATGGGGATGGAACTGAGTTGGAACAGATTTTTTATAAAAAATTTTTACAAGGCTTTTATAGAAACCCCCACTAAACAAAACAAAACAGAAGAATGTTTTCCAATTCAAACTACCTGGAAAGTGCTCTGCAGAAGGCAGAGTATAATTATTCAAATACACATTTGGCCAGTTTACAGAGTTAACACCCAGTGCCATGAAAAGAGCCATGCAGTTGTGAGACCTTGGTTTTAACACATCTCCTGACACACACAGCACCTCCCACAGCACACTGCTCAGTGCAGAGCTGTGTGGCTCAAAGGGAAGAAATCTGCCCCCAAAATGTACATGAACCACCCACCCAGTACCAAGCCTCATGGTGATTTGTCTTCAACTTGGTATATTCGGGGTTTTTTTACAGCAATATTATAAAATAGAAGTTTCAAAGTCTATCAGGCTAATGTTTATGTTTTCTGCTCACAGTAAATGACAAAAAAATCACAAACGGTTCATTCCCTTTCCTCATAATGTTATACCCCATGAGGATCTCAACAGGACACCCCACTGAAAGAATATCCAGATCCTACTGGCAATATTGCAGCTTAATAATAAAAAAGCCAATAAAATAAGCTCAGTTTTCCACTTCCCATTTTTCTACTTCTTTCATTTTTCTTGTTTCCCTACCAACCCTTCCTAATGCTGACCCCTCTGTGCTCCCTCCTCTCTGAGCTTCCTTTCCTCTGCAGATGAAGTGGCAACTTCCTTCACCCTCTCTACACGCCACTAGGGGCCTCTCTTGGAATTACTCCTGTTTGCTTTCCTCACACTCATGTACTGCCTTCCTGAATTTTTGTATCATCTCCTCTTTTTGGAGAACAAAATTCTAGCAGCTTTTATGTTCAGCTAGGGCCAAGAGCTAGAGGAAGGCTCAATTGCTTCTCCTTCCCCTTCCTTTTCCTTGCTCTGTGTGAGTCAAAAGCACAGAGTAGGCAGCTGCAAAACTGGCTGAGGGACTACTGAGGGTTTGAAGACAAAAAAAATTTAATAAATGAGACTTATGCAATCAAAGCAACTTTCAGAAAAACAAATAATTTTATTTGAAAACAGTATTGAATATTCCCAATGGTAGAGCAATAACAGCCCATCTCTCTCTATATTCTGAAAATAGGTATAAATATGTCATAATAATCCACAAATTAAATAATTTAAGAAATACTTTTCATTATGTATGGAAGATATCATACTTTTAATGGAAAAATAAATCCATTATCTACTCATCTACAGGACTCTTTGTTTTCATAGCACTGATTTTTCTTACACATTATTCATGATATTGTCTGACTAAAAATTCTGATAGAAAGAAGGCATACTTCAATTTAAAAAATTATATAATGAAATTTATTTCTCATCAATAAATCTTTGTTTTAACGATGTGCAGCTCTTTAGAATAGCATACTTCGTCTAACACATATTAAGCAATAAGAAAAAGGAAAAATATTTCTATTAATCTCAATAAGTTTTGGCTAGCCCTGACTATTTTTGTAATTCCTGCAGTACAAAACAAGTATAACAAACACTATTTTTTTATTGCTATTAATTTATTGTTATTACTTATTTATGATCTATATTTATATTTTATTTTCTCAGCTATTTTCTATCACCTTGGTAGCATTATTTTAGTTTGATGAAACAAAATGTTTCTTGAGAATTGACATGGCAGTTTTTTAATATAGTCAAATATAGGGAGTTTCTGTTAAATAGCTGTAGTTACTTGTCCTAGGTTACAATGTAAAGATGTGCCTAAAGGTATGTATTCAATCACCATCTCCATGAACTGTTAAAAACAGGAGGGGCAGTGTTTTCCTTGCCCCCTCCCCCGGACTATCTCCTGTTAATGGGCCATCAATGCCCTGCCCCATGAGTCATAGATAATTCCCTCCAGGAGACATTCCTGTTTAATGGGCCATCAAGGACCCATCCATGACTGATAAAATAACATCATCCTGTTGTGAGATGCTCTGCCCAGGGGGAGGAGCCAAGCACTCCCACATGAATATGATGTGGGTCTGGGAGACAGCCGGTAGCTCTCTTACCCACTGGTTTCCAGAAGACAGAAGCTACTGGATCTTTTCTACAGGATTACTACTTCAGCAAGACTACTTCATCTGGACTGCTGCCACCACCCTAACTAGCAGGGTGTCAGGTTGTATTCTGACTCTGTCAGTGCTTTTTTTTTTTTTTTGTATTACTGTATGTATTTTACTTTTTTTTTTTTCCTATTAAATTGTATTTCTGACTTGGAGTCTCACTGGTTTTGCTTTCAAACTAGTACATCCAAATGTCTCCTATACCTGCATAACAGTGTGCAAGAAAAGGAAAAAATAAAGATTGTTTGTTTGTTTCTTAGAAGAAAGCTAGCAATTCATGGAGGAAATGTTTATATCTCATTGAATCCTGGATTGAATTGGAAATTAAAATGCATGGAAAGTGTGAGCTAAAAATCTCAAAACTGTAACCTACAAATCTCAAAAATCAATTCCTAGATGACTTCATATTTCTGATATAATTGTGGATTTTATAAAAGCTATAGCCTTTGTATATGACATTCCTTGGGCTGGAATCGGGATCACAAATTCATTAGACATCACCTGATAGTCTCACAACTTTAGTTAAGTAAACTGATGAAAAGTCACCCATCCTGTGAGACAGCTGCATGAAAAAGCAGCTCTATATGAAATTATTGTTACTTCTAACTTAGGTATGGCATTTAGACTGGGAGGCATGAGAAAACTTCTCTTTCTAAGGCAAACATTGCCCCCTTGTGCTATGAAGGTGCCAAGACATGTAACTTTATGAATCAGAAGTTTGGAAGGGGTTTGGTTTATCCACACACTAAGGTGAAGTTAATTTTAGTCTTTTTTGTTGTTGTTTTGCTGTTGTTGTTTCTGTTTTGTTTTGGGTTTTGGCTTTTTTTTGTTCTTTGAATTTCCCATTTAGAAATTCTAGAACAAAATTTCCTTCTCTTGAACATCTATCCCCTTTCCAGATGACATATATTCTCTGTCTTCAGAGACTACTTGTACAGCAAACTTTTCTCCACCTACCCATTTCTATGTATCTCTAAGGTCCACCAGTAAATGACCATCATAAAGATACTGGAGAAACAACAGTGGGAATTCCCAAAGATGTTATATGAAAGTGAAAAGAAAAATAGTAATAAAACTTTTTGAGATTTCACAGTTGAAAAAGAAAGGGCTGAATATTTTAGAAAGTATTTTAATAAAATAAATAGCTAAAGATATGCTACCACTCAGAAGAGAAATATTTTGTGTCTCTTTTAGTTTAACAAATTAACTGATTGGACTGGGCTCAAGCTCTCAAATATCAAGTGTCATTCCACCAAAAACAGTCTATAAATATTTCAAAATAATAAATATACATATATATATGGAGCTATACCTGTTAATAATACCTATTAAATGTCAACTTTCCTTGTGACTTTTCCCTACTTTTTTCCTAAAGATGACAGGAAATCTCTACAAATTCCCAAGAAAGGGATGCTATCTTTTTTAAATAAAAAGCAAAAAACCCAATGTTCCTCTAGATTAACTAGACTGCAAAGGTAAAGTAAAAGAGTGAAAATTCAATGAACCATAGAAAGTGTTTGCTTTCTTCTAGGAAGTTGATGCAGTCATCAACCCAATGTTGTTTGGTTATTTTTAACAAAACTTGATCTTCCTGCTTGTGTAGATTTAATTTAGCTAGCAACAGTAGGCTTCTCCAGGTCTGATCATAATTGTTTTAAGCCTTCTCTATCTCCAATATTTTCAGTTGGTGTAATTACTAGTATATCATCTGCATAAGTGGGAAAACTTATCAAAATGTTTTGCACCATCCCAAACCCAGAAAGAGAATTTTCTATCATGATACCTGGAAGAAATCTGAATCTTTATAGCACATTTAAAAACTGGGGCATTCTCCTAGGCATACAAGGATAAAGTTGACTTGCAGTCACTTTTGTAAATAAAAAAATTTAGCAACTCACCTAGAGTTCAACAGAGAACATTTTTCCTAAATCTACAAAGGGAAAGGAAGGGTTGAATTTGCTTTTACTGCAAATGTACTGATATCTTCTTTTCCTTGTCTATAATTGGTCATCCTCAAAGACACGTAACATTCACAGCACATTAATATAGACAATTTGGATGGATAAAGTTGATCTAGTGAGTAAGTATACCACAACTTCTGGGAATATGGCTTAATCCTGCTGCCTGAGCCATACCACCAGACAAGTACATCTAAATAATTACTTCTCCCCACTTGTTCTTTAATAATAACAGCTTCCAGGACACTCTACCAATATTGTTAGTTTCTTAGTTTCTCCTCTTTTACCGCTTAGATCACTCATAACATTATTGGAGCCCCTAAAGGCAGATTTTGGATCTCAAAGGGTATTTTTAAATTACTTGGACATCACCAAGACATTCTGAAAACCTTGCAATTAGTTAATACAGAAGACTGCCATCACGAAACCGACATTTACATGAGTATGAAATTCAAGCTAAACTGGGTATTCCATAACTGAAACAAATTAGCTAATCATCTGATTTTAAATGTGGAGTCTAAATTTTGCACGTGTATCTAGTAGGTTCTGCTGGGTCTCACTCACACAGCTTGCTCCAGCATGATTGCTATTTTTTAGCATACCTTATCAGAGAGTGACAGAACACCAATATACTGGAGATGAATGTTTCCTACCTGAGCGCAGCATAGAGCACTAAGTTAACAAAGCCCTGTGTTTTGTAAATTTGCACATTCTATTCTTAGACCTAGGGTTAGGTCAGAGTATCAGCTACGCTCCTTGTAAATAACCATATCGCTGAAGCTACAGGGCACCAAGTGAAAGACATAGTTTTAAAACAGAAGCAGATCAAAATGCTGAGCATGATGTAATCAATGAGTTGTAAAAAATAAATGCATGTGAAAAATGGAAATTGATTCTTTCAGTCAATTAAGAAGCAACAGGGGTAATGACGTGCACGCTTAACCCTGTTCTTTCACTGCAGTAAGAGTGATTACTAAGATAAGATGCTGTGATATGGCATATTGTGTTGCAATACAATCCCCTAGTTTTGCACTCTGACAGCACTAAGTGGTGCACTTCAAGAGCTGAGGTGGACAGACCTGCACCAGTAAGTTGGCAATTCAGTAAAGAGGACATAATCCAAGCTGGAAGAAAGCGGGATAGAGAAATGTCCTGAACAGTACTCACAGCCAGCCATGGGGGTGGACAAACAGCACATCCCAAAACAGATTTTTTTGGCCTCTCTGACTCAAAACTCCCATTCTGGGTGGAACAGAGAGGCAAGAGAGCAAGACTAAAACAATTCCCAGCAGAATTCCAGCGGGTTTTTTCCATGTAGGATCATACCCCCGACTTTGGAACCCTGCTGCTGCTCCAGAAAGACTGCAGGGTGCTTGCTGCTCCGTCAAAGCTGAGGCAGGCAAAGTGCCAAAGCACAACAGGGAGCTTTTTTTTTTAAATTTCCTCTCTAAAATAAAAATAAACACATTTTCAGACACCAGCTTTCAGCATGTACAAGGTTTGAAAACTTGCAGCCATCCTACTCTGCTTCCTCTTGAAATAAGTATATGTTGATGTACCTTGTCCTTGCACCTCTGTTTGAATTTGAAGAAATTAAAACCCAGATTTATGGTTGTTTCTTGTACACTATAACCAAAACAGTGCTATGGCACTGTGTGCTGACAGTGTCTAAACAGCTGAGCTAAGTTGCTGCAAACAAGAAAAATGGGCCAAAAAAAGAGCATTATCCTTATTTTCATTTTGTAGTGTGCCAAACAGGATGAATTGAGAATTGGGCCCAAATTCTTCGTAGTGTCCACAGGTGCCATATACATATTTTTATCACAAATATGCTGTATACAAAATGACATTTGTTCTTAGCAAGTTTTCTACTCTTTGTGGAAATTGTCCCCAGATGCTTTGCATAAATTACAAGCTACAATTATTTTCCCTGAAGCTGATCCAAGACAACCCAGAGAATATGGAGCATTTCCTGTGTCTTATTTGAGTACAGGAAAAGCCAAAAGCAATCCCATTGCTGTTGTGACACCACTCCAAAGCAGAGGTTTCTAATCTGACACTGCTGCAAAGCAGAGGTTTCTAATCACTCCAGCAGAATTTGGCACCTCAGAGGCTGTGGTCACTCACACCCATGGCACAGCTGCACGATGAACACCCAGAGAAAAGATTTGCTCTAGAGCAGTGATCAGAGGCCAAGTAGCCACCTTGTTAATATAGGAACATGGACATACATTCTATAGCTCCCTGTGGCCTCCTTTTGTCTCACAACAACCTAATCCACAAGAAGAGAAGAAAAAACTGTCTTGTGTAGTCTGCCTTGGTAGAGGTAGATGGTAGAGTTTTATTTAGCAGAGGCTGCATCCAAAAAATAACATATATTGTCTAAGGAGATATGGGTGATAGCTTTTGTCTTCTCTAACAAGGTTCTCTCACAAGTTTTCTCTGTACTTGGAATGTTTAGTTGCAATTCTGCTGCCTACAGGAGGTGCCTCCAGAGGTATCATACAGTGTTCTTTTATGGCACTAAT
>VRYO01001463.1:51975083-51996247 GCA_009812075.1 Sialia sialis
GCCCCTTCTTGATTTTGTGGTCCAGATCAAGCCTTCATCAATGATTCAGGTTCAGCTCCCTCCTTATTACATTTAATCTAACCCATTGATTCAGCTCCTACTCTGGAGATGTTAAAATTTCTTTGCCCTTGTTCAAGAGTGACATTTAGCAAACAGGAACTTAATGTTTTGCACTGGATTTAACCAGTATGAAAAAATACTAAGTCCTCAGTGGCATAGTGCTTTTAGTCTCAAACTTGAGAAATATTCACACTTTGTTTTGGACTTCCTGCATTTCATATAAATATGCATGAAAGGATACAGTACAACACTACACAGACATATGAACAGGACTAACATATATCAGATTTCTGACAATAAGCAGTCATTTCAGAGTGACAGTGGATTCTGGATGAACTTCCCCCTTATTTTATAGATGTTGTGATAGATTAAAATAAAATCTTTCTCTTTGTCTATATGTCAATAATGCTTCAGAAACATCCTATGCAGAATCTCCTGTTATCCCAAGACTTACCTTGTAAATGCACTTGTCGAGAAGTGATACTTTCTGAGAAATGTAAGCAGCCCATTAATCCATCTAAACAGACTGAATTCTAACAAGAACAACTGAAAAGTGCAATATGACATTTCATTTACATAGTGTGCATGGGCATGTTTCTGGAAAAGGCTGTGTACTTGTGTTGTGCAACATGCTGCATAAGATATGTGATCAAAATGAGAGAAAAGTGTGAACATGAACGGCCATTCTGTAGATGTTTTTGAAAATTATCTCACAGATGGCACTTTCACTCCATAATGTAATTTTTTATGCCTCAAAAGAAACAAGAGATAAGGAGAGCTTGGTAGTTTAGAAGTAAAGGGACTCATTGCCCCGTACAAAGCATAATCTCCAGTTAAGAGTACAGTACAGTTTATCTAGGCATTTCAGGTAGGAACAAACCACCCTTCTAAAGAAATTACTTTCCTTGCCATTCACAGCTTGCACTGACTGGCACTGTGCTGGCTTTAGTCACCACCCCACTGCAGAAAAATGCACGTGTATAATCCTACATCCTTCGTTCTACAAAGGCCTTTCTCAAAACTGGCATTATTTAGAGGAATACACCACTAAGAGGATAGAAAGCTGACACTGTCAGTTAGGATAATGAAGCTTTATGGAGTTTGTTTGTTTGTTTGTGGCTTTCTTCCCTATAAAAAAATCTCACATGATATGGTCTAATGGAAGATTCTAGCTTTGACAATGAGGATTCAGATGATATCCCAAAATCTTTATAAGAGCCCAGTACAAAAAAAAAAAAAAAAAAGAAAAAAATAAAAGATTTTTTTTAAAGTTCTGATTTTGAGCTCTCTCACAATTTTCCCTATAGAAACAATCTATATGTATGAAAGCACGCAAGTTTATGGTAAGGGATGTAACTTTAGCCTTGAGATCTACACTAGTTTTATGGCTTTCAAAGCCTTCACATCTCTTCCAGCCTCCCAAATCATTGTACCCATGCAACCTTCCAGGACACCTTTGCTTTCCATGTACTATTTTCCTTTCTCTTGCTTTGGCCCTGTATTTGGAGACAATGACACTGATAGTATCCTCCTTCATTCAGTATCCAAAATCCAGTAGAGCAGTACTAGGTTCCCTGTCCTGAGTACATATCTCTGTTTCATCAAAGATCCAACTCTCTGAAGGATCAAGGAAATGGATAACTCAATGAAGCTCAGAGAAACTATATTATATAACAACTGGAAAAAGAGTAATTCTGTCTTTCATAAAAGAGAAGGAAAAAACAGTTTTCCAATGCTACTGCGTTTTCCTTACTGATCTGGAACCTCTTACAGAAATAGTATCAGCTGCTCTCTTCCTACAATATCACCAGGCTGCCAAAATGATGGAGAAAGAAGGAAAAAGAGCTCTGACTACCTCCTTTGGAGTCTATGACCATCTGTTTTTTCCTAGAAGCGGGACAGATAGTGAATTAGAGTGCTTTTCCAACATCAACACTTCTAAAACTCTTGATTCCTGTAGTTTCAAGTTCCAAAGATACCACTGTAATTCTAATCAAAGTTGCTGACTACAGTGATTGGCAAGTGCACAATGTCTTCAGCTGCAAAAAGAAGTCTATCACCACCACAGAGGCACAGAAAAACAATTTCCCTCAGACAACTCAGACAAACTTTAATTTGCAACCAAAACCAATGCCAAAACAAACAAGAGGGATGCCAATGATACATAAAAAGTTACCAGTTTGGTATGCTAGTTGGGAATATTGTCACTCCATGGACACAAAAAAGATGATCCAAAGAACATGTACAGTCACTCACACACAAGGGAGGCCGCTCACTCCAGGGTACCCAGAAGTTCAATTTGCCTTACCCAGAGGGTTAAAAATTCACTCAGGGGTATCCGGCAGTAAAATGGTCACTCAGGAAGGAGGGGCATGGTAGGGGTGCGGACACTCAATCCCAGGAATTTTCCTCAAGTAGCATCCCATCCCAAAGGGAGATCTTCCCCTCACAGACCCACTGCTCCAAGGAAAACCCCACTCAGGGCATTTCTGGCAGGGCCCCATTTGCACATCCAGAGGAGGGCTGTAAAGCTGGTGAAGGGTCTGGAGCACAAGTCTTATGAGGAGCAGCTGAGGGAGCCAAGGTTGTTTAACCTGGAGAAAAGGAGGCTCAGGGGAGACCTTATTGCTCTACACGGCTACCCAAAAGGTTGTAGCAAGGGGCCGGATACCTTGTCCCATGTAACAAGTTATGGGACAAGAGGGTATGGACTCAAGTTGCACCAGGAGAGAGTCAAATCCTGCACTGAAAGGATGGTCAGGCATTGGAATAGGCTGCCTAAGGGAGTAGTGGAGTCACCAATACTGGAAGTGTTAATAAAAATATATAGATGTGGCACTTGGGGACAGGCTTAGTGGTGAACATGACAGTGTCAGGTTAATGGCTAGATTTGATGACCTTAGAAGTCTCCTCCAACCTTAATGATTCTACAACTACAGTAATTTCACGCATATAAGGCGTACCTTTTTGACTGAAGTTTTGATCCAAACCTGGAAGTGTGCCTTATAATCCGGTGCGCCTCATATATATACAAAGTTCGGAAATTTGCCAACCTGGAAGTGCGAGCCATGCGGCCAGCTCCCCCTCTCGCCGCACGGCACAGTGTGCACTGCCTCCCACTGCCACACAGCACAGCCAGCCCACCCGCCGCACGACATGGTGCAGGCACCACCCTCAGCCATGCGGCTTGGCAAGGGCACACCCCCTCGCCATGCGGCCACACGGCACAGCCAGCCCCCCCGCCACACGGGGAGCCCCAGCAGCCAGGGGTGGGAGTGCCGGGGCCTGGGGCACGGGGAAGGCACCTGGGGCTGTATTTAAAGTCCTCTCCGATCTGTGAAAACTGTTTGCAAATTTAGCACCTGACAGTATTCTGTTACTAATGCATTACTTTGTTGTGCTCAGATTCCCGCTGAAAAAAAAGAAACCAAAAGTGCGCCTTATACGCCGATGCGCCTTATATATGGACAAAATACGGTGAATTGCCGACAACTCGGAAGTATGCCTTATACTCTGGTGCACCTTATAGGTGTGAAGTCACTGTACATAACCTGGTTGTGTCAATGCTCATGGCCATACCTATTAATGGTCCAGAAACTTCTCTGGACCAAGGCTTCTCATGGGGACCCGGTCTGTTCACCAAGAGGTCCTGCCTTCTTCGTTCCTGCTGCTGGGTGGGGACAGGGTGAGGAAGTGGAGGTCCTGGTGTGGGTACCACTGCCATGGAGTAGTGCTGTAAGGGTGGAAATACCCACACCAAAGGCTGGCAGCCACCACATATTGGCTGGGGGAAAATATGGGGAGGTATGTACCTGCCACAATCACAGATAGGAGACTCTGTCCCAAGGTCTCCTCTGACCCTTGAGGGCTCTGTGAAAAGTTACAGATTTGTTTGAACTTCAGATCTTGCCAAAATGCCCAAGCACAGCCATGAAGCAACGTCAAACAAGCCTGGCAATGCTTGCTATCCATTCAAGCAGCTGGGCAGCTTCAGAAACATATCCTAGAGGCAGGAGCAGTAGAAAAGCCCTAGGACCCATCTCTGCCTACATAATACAGGCAGCAGATCAGCAGATGGCAGACCCTTTGCTCCCTAATTGTGTTCTTAACAGCCTGACTTGAACTTGCTGCCAAGCAAAATAAGGTAATAATCGTAACCTATTTTTTAAACCCATATTAATAATTAATAAAGAAAATAAATGAGGAGTTAGACAGGTGGAATACATTCCACCTGAAACTGATACATGCAATACCTTTACTAACATCTCAGGAAGTTCTCTTAGTTTTTTGTAGTGTTCACAGTTGAATGCTGTCTTGGCCACTTTTCACTTTTATAGAAAAGAAAGTTCTCCTGATAGCACACTGTGGCTGTGAGAGCCACAATGCAGGAAATAAAATGGTGAATCCTGCTCATGTAAGTACCACCTTCTAACCCACTTGTTCCTCCCTGCACGCCCTGGTTTCAGGGTTTTGACAGCCTCATGACCTGCATGATCCTGGATAAGAGAACCGTGCTGAAAGCCGTGCAATCTGCACTAAGAACAAAAACAGATCCCTTTTAGAGATGAATGGCCAAATTCCACATTTGCATTTAAATAACATTAAGGTCATTAAGACCATTTATGCATGAATAGTGGAATATGTTTTTGCCACTGCAAGACCCAACCTAAATAATGGTTAATTAAATTTGTCTCAAGTTGGACCTGAAGTTTCTCACAATGGCCACTAGAGGAAAACTAACATACAGAAAGCAGAAGTCTTTTGCTATACAATTGGGAGGCTCTGCTTGTCCCTGCACTGTTTTTCAATATACCCTAAATGAAATCAGATAGCAATTACCTGACACTGTCAGGTAAAGCAGAGTGAAATTCAGGTGTAAAAGCCATTATTAAGAGTACAAATATGTAGGTTTTTAAAATGATGTATTGATAATATTTATCATCCTTTGGGATTTAAATGCACCTGTGATGCTGCTTATGTGTAATCATATTTTTCATAATTTTTTCTTCTCTTTTATAAATATAAAAATGCAAGTCCCTTTGTATATTCTTAATAATAGCATTCTGTGCATATTTTCACATCTCCACACCATCTCTGGTACTAGCACATAAAAAATAAATAATATCTAATGGCTACAAAATTTGTGTTAATGAACTTCCACCATAAGCAGGCATCTATTCAAGATAAACTGTGGTGTTCAGGGACTCTGCAGCACCTTTGTGTCTATTAAATAGAAGTATTTAATAACAAGCATGAAGATTTAATAAAAATCTTTAGTAAAAGACTACCAAAACATTCCTTTGTATCACTGGGGTAGAATCTCTTAAAAATAAGACCTTGAATGGTGAAAGGCTTCATTCTAGCTTGCTGTAAAGCAGCTACCAACAACTGTCACTTGCAGGATTTAATTTGTGGGAGATCTTCAGTAAGGCTGAAAGTTTCTTCTTCATGAGAAATTGTAGGAACCCAGTCCTGATGTCACCTGAAGCTAAGCAATGCATGGGAATGCCTGTTGTCCTGAGGAACAATGGGGCATGTGCAGGGGATTAACAAGGCAGTATGACTATTTTTAGTAGCACTTTGACCAAATACTTTTGTGTTCTTGAAATCTGTCTGGTATTTCTATTCAAAGAAGAGAATGAAGGCTAAAAGGAGAGAAAAGCAGAAGAAACAAGAGAAAAGCAGAAGATGAAGCAAGCAGATGATGAAGCAAGCAGATGATCCTCTCTGCTTACATTTTGTGAGGAGAGCTTGTGTCACTCTAGATTTTGGGATTGTCATAAAGCTGATTGAAAGAGACAGTCTCTCCCTAGTAAAGAGAAATCTCAAGATATTCAAACTTCTCTGCTGTGTCAGTCCTGAGAGTGTGGGAAGGCTGCTGAGAATTCAGGTTCCCAATTTATTTTCTTGATAACGAATAAAAAAAATAACCAATAAGAGTAAACAGGAGAAGAAAGGAAAGGGAAAAATTCTTCCATATTAATTAAATTAAATCAGTACTGGGGATCTAGAAAACACAGGACTAACAAATTACTATTATGATTATAAAAATTGCTCTGGGGTTTCTACCACTGAATGGATTTCCCAGTGAAAAGAAATAAGAATTAATTTCACCAGCCATAACAATTCAAGAACGTTTATCTCATCTTCTGTTAAAACTACTTCAATATTTTTAACCTAAGACAAACATCATGTCAACACATTTTTATAAAATCTGCTCTTCATTTAATATTCCTTCCTGCTTTTTCTCTTTGATTTCTACAATAAACATTGATTAATTCTTTCCTATTTTCCTACCACTTTCTCAAGTGTAAGCTATTTCAGTCCTGCTAAGTGGCTAGTCTTGGAAGGAACTGTCAATCCTGATGTAGCCTAAATTAATTTTTTGATTGTCTATTCTGATTTTCACCCAAAAAAATGCCCTGCAGAAAAGAACCATTTTATGGGTCAAATTTTGATATCTATTCCTGCTCACATTATTGTCCCCTCCCTGTATTAGCTTCCAAAATTCACATTTGAACTACAATACCTAGAGTTCCCTTCCAAACAGCACATTTCCATTATTTTATTATTCAGTATATTTTTACATTGATTCTTATTTGAAAATGAAAGCTAAAGTTTGTATGATGACCTGCATGTAAGCCTGTGCTCAGTTTTTTGTTTTCTCACCTTAATTTTTTGCATTAAAGCAGTAATCTAAAAGGATCTTCTAAAATAAAATGTTTCCAGTTATTCAGAAGGTTCTAGAAGTCCCTATTGCTTGCTAAGACTTTTTTTACAGATCTGCTGGCTGTTCACATCAAGAGCAGAGAGTCCCCAGAACAAACAGCTTAGTCTGGAGAAGTTGTTTGTGTGAAGTTGAAGGCTGCATCATGATGAATATTTATATGGAAATGAATTGAGGTTGCACAGATAAAGCACTTCCCTGACTTAAAAGAAATTTGGTATGCGATTGATACATGCATTATTCACACGCAAAATAGAATCAGAATCTTTTAATATAAGTGTTTCTGAAGCCATGTCGTTTCCCTCTGCCTAGATCAGGTCTGTAGCAAGTAGGACTGTTCCTCGCTGTAGAAGCAAGCTGTGATGACTTTTTGCTCTGTATTTCAGATTGTGCAAATCACATTTTAAAAGTGTCACAATTTATTCAGATTAGATTAGATTTGCTCAAAGCAAAATCCCCTATTCAGAGCACAGAAAATATTACAAACCCCTGATTTGATGCCATGGGTCAGCAGTTTTTAAAGAAATCTTTACAAAGATATTTTAAGATATCAAGAGGAGCCTTGTAAGTTTATTATTCAAATTCCTTTTGAAGTAGCAACAAACTAAATGCTACAGAGACAGCAGTAGTTATGCCTCCACAGTAGTGTAATCTGGTAACACTTCTAGGCATACAAAAACTCCAATTTAATTTGTTTTCCTATCACTCTTTCCTTTCCTACTTTATGCAGTACCACAGAAAATTACCTTATCACACAAATTGCATTTTAAATTTCTTTATAACTGTTTTCTTACTTCGTTTGCTCAGAACCTAGTTTTCAAGCAAGCTGACCTACTTTATCTTATTTTGGTACTTGCAGTAAATTCCCTTAAGCTTGTCTACTCTGACATTGCTTAAAATGTCTTCTATATCCTGGTAATCACTTCTCTTAAAGCAAAAAGATCTACCAGGACTGATACAAGCATGATAATCTGTTGGTCTTTCTGAAACCTAGTAAGATGTTTTTATATTGCAACAGTATGTTTCTCATTAAACTCTTAATGAAAATGGCTGAGGTATTTTAGAAGGTAAACCAAACAAAAATACTCACCATGAGACAGACTTCAGCAGATGCTGAAATTTAGCTGAAATCCCATTTTTGTACAGTTTTAAGCAAGGAAAAATAATTTCTAATAATGGGAGGTACAAGACAACTTTACAACTGGTGTCATTAATGGCCTGACTTTTAATAAATTTATATCAATTCTTTGAGCCGGATAGTGTAAGGAGGATGCTTTAAGAACTGCTAAATTGTTTACAGTATTTACATGGAAGGAGCTCTCCAAAAAGAAGTGATTTTACTGCTACCATGCTCAGATATGACAAGGTGCAAAAAATACCATGGTGATGAGTGAGAGATGATTTGATAAAATTAGGTTTGAATCACTGTTGCTCTACAACTATTACAGTTGTAACTGAATTCCCGCTATAAGACTTGTTTTTTCCCCCTTTCTTCAAGCAACCAGTAAAAGTGGCATGTGAAATTTGTGGTGAAGATTAAAGTTCTGTGAAAACAGAGTGGGGGAAGATGGGGGGAGAGTTTGTATCTGTGTCTCTGTGTGTCTCTGTGTGTAGGATGAAGGACTTATAAACCCTGCAGTATCCTGTGAAGACCAAGGGAAAATACAGTTTTCTGTCTTTTCAGTGGTCTTCTGTCTTTGGACAAATTGAGACTGGAAGGAAATCAGGAGACTCATCTAATCTCCGGACTTTTCACATAGAGATTTGTTATTGTAGCTGTGCTTACCAGTAAAGCATAGGTTTCAGCCTTCAGAGAGCAAAGTATATATCAAGGAGAAGTATTTTCCTCTTCCTGTATACCTGCAATGATACAGTAGGGCAGCACAGACACACTAGTGTTCATTGTAAACTTTAAGAACAAGGATAATAGTATTTGTTCCACAAGAAGCAAGTAGATTTTTGACAAGTGTCTATCAAAGAAGAAATTAGATGTTCATTATCTGATGGCAGCTGGGTAAACCTAGACCCTTTATCCACAAGGAAAATTATCCTCAACAGGAGTTTTGCAAATATCTAGTGGTTGTCATGGCACATGATTTTCTAGGGGGTTTTTTTGTTTGTTTTTTTTTCGCTTCTAGCACATTGCTTTCCTTTTTAATAAACCCAAAAATCTTGTGACATTTTTCACTAATCGGCACTAAGGCTCTGAAAAATCTCAAGGAAAATATGTCAAAACCATTTAGAAATAATATTCCACTGTGGGTTCTAAATTTATAGTTTCTGAATTCATAGCAGTATTCTGACTAAGATACAGAAAAACAATATGGCAAAACTATAGTCAGAATACAGACAAACTCATTCACTGCTACAGTGACTTATCAGAGGAAAAAGAACAAAAACAAATGTCTAGCCCCAGAACAGCTTCTCCTTGCCTTTAAGATCCTTGCCTTATCAAAATTCTTACAGATTTGTTTAGCTGGAGTCCCTTCAATTACCACACAGTTATATTTTCAAGGCAACTGCATTTGTTGTACTTTGATGTCAAACACTCATTTCTTGGTTAAAACCTTGAACATTGTATAAATCCAAAAAAACTATATAGTGTAGATAAATATTGTTAAATCAAAATTATCATAAATCTGAGAAAATAACACAAATTATTTTCATATGAATGTTCAAGAAATGCATAACTTGCATTTTTTTAAAGAAACAGTAAAGACACATGTTCTTAGGAATAATATTTATAGATTTTCCTGTATTACTCCTTGGAGTAAATAAATACATCTCATAAATACAGCTCCTCTGTAAGACTGAATATGACCTCTAAATAGTTATTTCTTAGGTAGAACTATACATTGAAACCAAAAAAAGAAAAAATGGTTAAAAGCGGTTTGCCATCTGTTCATATCTAAAGATATTTATTTATTAACCATCCCCACAACTTAAAAGAAAAATTTGGATGGACTAGAGAAGGTCCCAAGAAAGGCCACAAAGATAATCCAAGGGCTGCAGAGCCTACCCTGTGAGCAGATTGAAAGAGTTAGATCTTTTTTCCGTGGAGAAGACTCAGGAGTCGTATTTCTCCTTGGAAAAGAAAATGTTCAAGAGGACCTCATCACAGTATCCTTGTCCTTAAAGGGTGGTCACAAAGAAAAATGAGAAATGCCACAAGGAGCCATGTGGAGAAGACAAGAGGCCATGAGTGCAAGTTGCACCAGGAAATATTTCATTTCAATACAAGAAATAATTTTTTACAGTGGGAGCAACCATTCACTAGAACAACCTTGCTAGGGGCATGGTAGAGTCCCCATTGCTGAAGGCTTTCAAGATGCATCTAGACAAGGTACTAGATGATCTCATCTAGGCTGCCTTTCCCATGAAAGGTCAGACCAGATGAAATTCTGAGGATTTCATCTCAGAACAGTCCTGGGCTGTTCTATGATCCTATGAGTCTAATTTCAGTTAACACAATAAGATTCATGGCTAATTAGCGCTACTGAAAAACTGACCCAGTCATTAAGTCCTGGTTTGGATGACTAACCTTCGAAAATTCCATGAAAGATTCTTCAAAGAGCATTCAGATCAGAAAACCGCAACATACTGACTTTTTCACTTTAAATTCTTGAAAATCTCAGCCCATGGTCATCTGGAAGTAGTGATGATCACTATTCCTCTGGGGAAAGAGAGAAGACAGGCTGCTTATTGCTCTTTATTGGAAGTTATAAGAAAATAATTATGGAAGACTTTTTCCTCAAGACACAGTTTGCTCTTGTAGGTCACTGAAGGATCTTTCAGCGAACATACTTTATGTGACACTTTATAAGGTAGAGCACTGATTTCAGTGTTTGGCAGAGCAGGATCCTACAGTTGTTAATATGTGGGCTGCTATTTCAAAATTTCTTACAGAGCATGTGATTTTACAGTGCCTCTTTTTTCTGCCAGGTCTCTTCTCTAATTGTGAATACATCATTCACCTTTCTTTATTCACTGAGCACACACTGTACATGCCCAAGAGCACTTTAGCAGGAGAAATTTTACCTAATCTGAACTCATTTGGCCAGGTTATGTCACTTCTTCTACTACTTGGAAAGCAATTCATGGTTTTGCAAATGCTGTTGTATGTATCAAGCTCTAAGGATCACCTTCACAAAATCATGTCCATCAACATTTGGACCCCAAATATTAAATCCCTAACTTTCACCATTACTTTGGGTTTTGCTTGTTGTCGGACATTTTTCATGGTTTTATTATGTTGTTGGATGAGTAGTAAATTCTACTATGTGATCCAGTTACACTAGAAAGAATACAGCTACTAATCCCAGGATCCCTGTTACTCAGCCCATTTCAATTTCTCTTATCCAAATTTCTGTTTGTTTTCAGCCAAAAACTGAAATGTTTTGCTCCTAGCTTTAAGGAATATTGTATCCTTACGGTCCAGAAGGATTTTGAGCCAAGGCAGAGCAGCTCTGCTATAGTGGTGAAACATCCTCTGCTGTGATGTAACTGCTTGCATGTTTTGCAAGAAGATTGCAACCAGGACACTGTAGAGTCAGGTATTAAAACATAAAATAGAAGCAAAAGCTATGGAGTGGTTTCTCAGAGCTGAAGCATCTAAACAGTTGGTGAGCATTTTAAAGGATATAAGAGAACAATGTCTAGAGTGTGCTGGATCCTCCTATTTTCACTGCAAAATTTCCTTTGTGTGGTGCGGTCACAGACAGTTGGTACTATCAGTTAAAAGGAATCTATTTATTTTATGCCTGTGTAGAGTGTAGGGGATTTTTTTCCAGTGAATGTTACAACTCACTGCTTGGTAAATACATATTTTATAGACAGTTTGTTAAATCATTTGACACAAATAGATCTGTCACAAAACCAATCCTGTTTCCCATATCCAGGAATTAAAACTGTGCCAAATTTGCTCTAATTCACTAATTGTAAAGAAGTATGGGAATTTTACCTCCCTCTGTTTCTTCATACTGCATTATATAAACAGTGGTATCTATTAATTGAATATTGGTCACTGGAAAAAAAAAAAAAGGAGACAAAACCAGTGACCAATACAACAGGTCATTACAGAATCCAAAGAGATGCTGCATTAATAAAGATGTTAATGAACGCAGTCAAGGTTGCTGAAGTGAGAGTCTCTAAATTAAGCAAAGGTACATGTCAGTCATAATAGTGAACATATGACATGACCTTTGCTTTAAGATTCAGAGACCTGGTTTCATCCACTAGCTACGTGCCCCTGAAAAAGGACTGCTGAGATTACGATGAACATGGAGGTGCATGAGGCAGAAGGAGAGCCTATTTGAGAAACATTCCATGTAGCCTGAATTTTTCCCGGTCTTCTCTTGAGGAGAGCTGCCACCTCCTTGGAACCGGCTTCCTAGCACCAGCCTTTCTTCCACAGCCCACAGCAGCACGCTGCTGGAGTACGAGTGCTGCTAACACTGACTGACATAGGGAGCAAACCCCAACATTGCCTATTATTCTCTCCTACCGTCGCACCCAAAGCCTTCCACCCACGGCATCCTTAGTCAGCGCGTGGGAGCGGAGCCGCGTGTGCGAGCACCGGGGCTCAGAGCCGCGCTGTGGCTGCGAGGATGCCAGGCTGCCGGGGGCTGCCTCGGCCTCTCCGGGGCCGCCCTCACCGTGCGGGGTCTCCCTCAGTGAGAGGCCTCCGCCTCGGCTTCTCCCCCTGGGCTGTCGGGGGAGACCTTGCCTGTCAGGGGCATAGCCCCCGAGAGGGGTATTGTGTGTGCAGCTCCAGGGGCTAGCACAGGCAGCACGGCGGCCCTTTCAGGCAGGGAGGAAACAAGGAGGAGGGGAGGAAGCAAGGAGGGCGGGTGGCGTGGGGGCGAGGGTCTCCCGGGCAGGGCAGAGCAGGGCGCTGAGCGGGAGTTCCGGGAGACCCCGGCCCCTGAGGCGGGCTGGGTGGGGGGCGGGGGGCTGCGCTCCGTGTGCGCCTGTGTGCCGGCGCGGCGCCCCCGCCCTTCCCCCGGCGGCGCTGCGCGGTGGGCTGGCGCTGGGGTATTTACGGTAACGTGGACCCGGCGGTGGCAGCTCGGTCGGTGTCAGGTGATCGGCGCCGACGAGCCGCCGCCACAGCCCGGGAGGAAGATGCAAGATGGCCCAGCGGGGCCGTGAGGGGCTCCGCGGCGCCCCTTCCCCGCCCGCCGCCGCCGCCTGCCCGGCCGGCGGGAAGCGCTGAGGCCAGCGCCGCCGCGCCACAGCCCGTCCCCGGCGGGGGCACCGAGCCATGGGGCTCTGCTACAGCCTGCGCCCGCGGCTCTTCGGCGACGCCGGCGGCGGCGGCTCCATCTCCAGCGCTGGCGCCGCCTCGGAGCCCGAAGCGCCGACGGAGCCTCACGCCGCCCCGCAGCCGCAGCCTCTCGGCGTCCCGCTCCGGCCCGGCGGAAAGCCCGGCGGGGAGGCGGACGGGCCGCCGCTGCTGCTGCTGCAGAACGGCGGCGGCGGCAATGGGGCGGCCCCCGAGCGGCAGCCGGCGCTGCCCAAGGCCGGCGGCCCTGGCCTTGGCAGCGGGGGGAAGGCGGCGCGGCAGCAGGGGCTGCACCAGCCGCCGGCGCTCCAGAGGACCTGGGAGAAGCTGCGCCTGGAGGAGCGGGAGGCGGAGAAGGAGGCGAGGAAAGTCAGTAAGAGCATCGACCGGGCGCTCAAGGAGCAGAAGCGGGAGTACAAGCAGACGCACCGCCTGCTACTGCTCGGTACGTGTGGTGTGTGTGTCTGTCTGTGCGGGGGTGTGCCGGGGCGGGCAGGTGCCCCGCGGGGCTCCCCGGCAGCGCCCCCTCCTCGGCTTCCCCTGTTTTCCCTGGGCACCCTCCATCCCTCCTTTGTCTCCCCGCTGCCTCCCCCGGCCCTGCCTGCCCGCCCCCTGGCCGTGTCCGTCCCCGGGCTCTCCCCCAGACAGGTTTACACCTTCTTTTCCCTTCCTCCTCCCCCTGATCTCTCCTCGCCGCTTCTAGCCCTGGCAGTGGTTTTGCAATGGAGAACACGGTCGGCGCTTGCCGGGCGCGGGCGAGCGGCTCCACCCAGGCGGGCGGGCGGGAGCGATGCGGATGGGGGAGCAGCGGTGTCTTTTCCCGGGTGGACGATCCCTGCCCGAGCCGGGGCTGCCCCACCGCCCGCGGCGGGAACTTCGCTCGGCGACCTCGCAACTCGGAAACATTATCGGTGGGGGGGAGAAAAAAAAAAAAAAATTTTTTTTTTTTTTTAAAAGCACAGTTGGAAGGAGGAAAAATGGCCATGCATGTATGAGATGTGTGTAGCCTGTGGATGGTCCTCCTGTGCCGCGTGTAAGCAGGGATGGTTTAATGAGGAGTGGTGATGAGCAATAGGCTCCTTATTTAAAGAAGCAGTGAGCGTAGTAAGGGGAAATAAGCGGGTGTAGATATGTACATTCCTCAGACATCGCCTCTACTACAAGATGTCTTCAGCTGCTGTCTCTCAGATTTTTTTAGGGGTGACTTGCCAGCTTTTGTCCCCTCTTCTCTGAGGTGCTACATGCGGTCTGCTGTTACCACTGCTCTTTCTAAGCATTAGTTAATAGTCCTCTCCAGAGGATTTGTACCAGCTGATACATTTACAGTATGAAAACCACAGGGGTATCTAATACAAGCATCTCATTTCCTGCAGGAAACAGAACAGTCATACTGCAGGGCTTTTTTTTATGGTCTAAGCAGAGGGCTTATTTGGCCTCTTAGCTGTGGTCATAAATCTGTTTTCTGTTAGCGTGAAAATACTGATTTGCTTTTGCATTAGCTTCTTTGGCTGTTCTCATAAAGTTGTGTGGTATGGAGTTCTGGTGCTTATCTTTAAGTGCATTCCAGATTTGGGGTAGTCTTTACATCTTCCTTTATAAAACTGTTTTAGTGGATTCCATCATTTCTGTTGGTGGGCAAGGGGAGGAAAGAATGTGAAATACAGCAGTGGACAAAAGGTATGTCAGAGCTGTAGTGCTCCATTTCAAAAAAAACCAAATCATGGCCTTTATTATTACGTGTAAAATACCAGCTTTTAGGGTACTAGTGCAACTGGTAGAAAGGAAGAAGATGTAATTCATACTCCATGGATCTATTATTAATAGTAGTAGTGGTGATAAAATGTCACTTCTGGTTCTTGAACTGTTGCAGTAATTAACTCTTCAAAGTAATTAACTGTTCTTTTTCAATGAAATATTAAAAATTTTAATGTTTTCTCCTCCTGAAGCATCTGAACGTGTGTTTTGACTAGTATGGCTGCAAGAAGGCAGAGATCCTGTTTGGTGGCCTTCCTCTGGAGAGCATTGTCATTGCTTGAACAAAAGAATTCTAACAAATAGATGCTGTGTGTAGTCTGTAACATGGGTGGTTGTCATAGTAAACCAGAGCAGTAAACACCTGTTCAGAAACAATGCCATTTGAAAAATAAATCATCTCTGACCTTAAGCACCCTAAAAGAAATTCAACGCTCCTAAGACTCCCTGTGTTTAATTTTGTTTAAAATCTGTGTCGTAATCAAAAAAGATTCTCTTGATCTCCTTATTGCTGGGAGGCAATGTTGGATTATTGTTTCAGATCAGGGCCTGACTTAAATGTTTCATTTAGATGTAGGGAGAGATGCAGGTGCTTTGTATTGCTTTTTAAAAGTATTGGAAATGCTGCTGTAAATAAGAGGAAATTATTTAGAATGGGGAATGGTTTATTGGTCAGAGAAGAAGTAAAGCAGAATTGCATTGCACAAGGTAATAGGTTTCAGTCTTGCACAGAGGAAAAGATTTAGAATGTACACTAAGGTCTTTTACAATAAAGAATGTTACCAGCCTGATATTTTATAGCATTTCAAGTTGTAAATAACTGGATCCTTGTCCCTAATGTCTTCCTGGCAGACTGAACCTGAAAAGTGTACCTTTGCTAGAGAGAGGAGGAATATTTTTGTACATCAACATGGAGGAAATGCACAGCAGAGGCGAAATGGTGAATGCAGTGACAGCAGAGCACCGTCACAGAACAAACAAAGTTGAGCAACAGCGTTGGCGTGGGCTTTGTGTTTCTTTTTTTAAACACAAGTTTGTAAATAATAGCCTCATTTTGGCTTGTCCTTGTATAATCGTACATTTACTGGGACAAGTTTAGAGGCTATTATTGAAATTTTAGAGAAAAATACAGTGTGTATTTTAAGGAGCTACTATTAGATATCAAAAGGGTATGCAAATAAATGCCCTAATGTAAGAATACTAAGAATCTCTGGTGTATAAATAAGTAGTATATTAGAAGAAAAGCTTATAAATGTTTGAAAACAACCTTTTCTTAAAAGCACACTCACTCTTTTATTATGTCAAATGGAAACAATCAGCTTTGTGATGAGCTGTGCATAATAAGTTACCAAGATATTATGAAGTCTCCAAGGCTTTTTGTAGTGTATGTTGGTAAATATCTCTCAAAGAGCCTGTTCTTGCCTGCCACCGCTTCCCCCCAACTAATGTCTTGTGGTGCACGTGATGTTTTGACACTCTCCCCTAACCTACGTTAGGAAGCACTTAATGTGTTTTGTCATAACCAACGATTGTGAAAGGGAGGGTGTGCAGTAAGTGCTCAAGATCAGCTCTCTATCTGTGCCTCCCACATAAATAGGTATTTAAGTGTCAGGTGGCTATAGCTGTGATGCTGAGGCTTTACTGGTGCATTGGAGTAGTAGCAGACATGGTTTGGGTCCATTTCTTTTTCTTCTGAAAGAAGAACCCACATAAAATGAAAACTGACTTTCCACCACAGCTGGCCATTCTTTGCTTAACATCCACTTTAAAAACACAAGAAATTTATTATTGGGTGCTGTATTATTTGTAGGGGGGTTCATTTCCTTTTCTCTTTATAAGGGAAGTTTTCATCTGTGTAAAATTCTTAGGGTGCCTTTACTAACCCTGAGATGAGGGTTTTTTTTGAAAAGCATATATATTTATTGAACATATTTGCAGGGCTTGATCAGAATTTTTCAGCTTTGGTTTCTGTCTTGTTTTCTGTTTGGTCTTTTTTCCCCAGAGAATTGCAGTCACCCTCTTCTGCAAGACTGTTTTAGCTGCTGATTTCCTAGAAACTGTAGAAACATTACAAATCACTTGATAGAAGCAATTTACATCCTCATTTGCAGTCTCATATTTTAAACTATTTTGTGAATAAGTGGGGTGAAGGGGAATTGGCTTTAAATAGTGTGTTAACCATTGTGGTATAATTAAGGCTCATGTAATGTTGAAGTAAGCTATAGATTGATTTTTATTTTTAAATTTTTTTTTTCCTTAGGTAGCTGTTGTCTTCTAACCTCTGACTCCTATTTTTTTCCATTTACCCTGACTCCTGGTTGTTATCCTACCTTTGGATGACTTTCTCAAGCAGAACACATTCTTTTACACTTCCCTGCTAAATTGAAACTGAAAGTGTTCTGAGTAAAAGCTTTTTTGTTCAACAGAAACTGAAAGTAATGATATAGGGGTTGAGGGAGGGGAAATAGAGATAGTAATTTTCTTCACTTAAAAGGTGCTGGAACTACTTACATGATATTTAAGTACTGACTTGATAGTGAAATTTAGATGTGTTTGGTGATGTTCATGTATAAAGGTATAGAAAACATACTGAACAATGTAGTTCCTCTGAATCGATGGAAATCAAACAGAAAGATGCCTTGTCAAGCTTGGGAAGCTCCTACACAGGAGATCCTAGAAAGCTCAGAGGTGTACAACAAAAGTAATGGTTTTTTTTCTCTTCTTAACTATGCACCAAATGACTGTTGTCAGAAGTGAACTTTTTGTGCAAAGACAGCTTCTGGTCTGACAGTGGCTTTTAGACTAAAATTGCAGTCTCGTTTATGTTCTGCATCAGCAAATCCTTAAGTTCATCATACATCCTCAAAGGAATTTTAAATCTTAAGCCTAATGAATTTTATTTAAAAAATAATTTTGACTTGTGTCAACTTATGCTTTTTGATAAATACCTGACTATAGTGTATCTTGATGTGGTGATACTTTCCTTGTGTCTGCATAATGTTGAATGCTTGAGGTGTTTTTCTCTTACCAACAGAGATGACTCCTTTGAAATCCCAGGCTGCAAATGCTGACCAATGAAGTAATGCAGAAGGATTTTATAATCCCTAATACTCTGCATAATTTGCATGCCTTTTCAAAAACTCTTCTGCTTTTGTTGTAACTTACGGCATCACAGACAGTGGGATGTGCACTCCTTGCACTGGAGGAAATCTAACAGGCAGAAATCATCAGGACATTTGGGACAGTTCTTAACTTTGGGGGAGTTTTAATTGTACTGAAAACTTAGCTTTTCTTCATCTGTAAATTAAAATTAGATTTAGCCTATATTTTGGTGTTTAAACTTATTTCCATTCTTTAATTGATTTTGCTTACCTTCAATCATTTGATATTCAAGAAAAAAATAACTAAATCATTTTTCCCTGTGTTAAGTGTAATAATACTGGGATGCTTTAAGTGCTGTGGATTCTGCAGCTGTCAATTAGAACGTTTGGCTATTGGGCAAGTTTTGTGTATCAGTGTGTATTGCGTGAATGGTTATTGGGTCTTAACTAAGCAGACTTTGCAGGTATGTTATATTATTTTAAGGTCCCATTACCATTGTAACTTTTTGACTGTTGAAATTTTGAAGATATGTAAAACTCCTAGATTGGAATGTTTGCTTTCCCTTTCCCCATAACAATTTAGAAGAAAGACAATTTGAAACATTGTTACTATGTTTATCCTTGTCCACTGCCCAACCCACGCTCTCACTTTCTTTTTCTTTCCTTTTATCATTTTGACACAGTGCAACTACAAATTTGGGGAAATACTTATTGTGGGGATTTTTTTGTAGATGCAGGCTTCCCTCAACTTATTCAAGTCAGGTACCATTTGAGCTTGTAAAGCTGAATTAAATTTTTTAGAAGTTTTTGTTGTTTGGTTTTTTTTTTAATCCAGCAGTCTGCCCAAGCTGTGGCAGAAACCTGGCCTGCCTTCTGCTTAGGAAGTTTAACTTATTTGATAGTTATGCCTGTTCTAGAAACCTTTTGCCTTTGCTGAGTGATGTGGAAATGGTTCTTCTCCATGAATTTTTGAATAGCAGTAGAGAAATAAAATGGTGCAAGTAAGATAAAAGTGGTGTCACTTTTTCTCAGGTAAAAGGGATAGAATCTTATGAATCTTACGTAGGATCTGGAGGAAATGCAGCCTTGTATCTGGCCTGTGTACATCATATTTGTGCTTTTTCCAACAGTGGATGAGCATGTTAAGTACACTGATTAGCATATTACATATTATCCCTATAGCACTGTATGAATGTATGCGTGAAACTCACATGTCTTGTCATTTGTCTGCATGTGAATATTAAATAAGAGTTTAAGAACTTAAAGCCTTGTGGAATAAGCTATGCTGTTCGGGATCAGAATAGGTAAAAACTACTTAAGGAAGGATTTATTGTTTTCTTTTTCTGTGTTCACGTGCAGAAGATCAAAAAATCTGGGAAAAAAGCTGCTAATTAATGTCTGCAACATAAGACATATCATCAATCACCTCTAGTGGAACATCTTAGCTGATAAGATCTCTTTGAAGTAAAACTTGAATTGCGTCCTCAGAATCCGGTATTTTATGTTTGTTTTGTTTTAAACTTAAGTTTGAAGAATTATAAGTTCTACTTATATTTAAGGTAATGTTAGGTTTCAAGAATAATAAATTTGTTCTTCTGAAAATACCATTACTGTAGTGAGTCTGATCCAGGTAGAATCATAAATTCTATGCTGTTATCTTTATTTTAGCGAATAATTTACATCATGTAGGAACAACATGCAGTTTGCACCTTAAAGCTATTTAAAAGTAGAAGGGACATTTTTCCCCAAGTATTGAAAATAAAAATAAACAAAAATGGAAAAGTTTTGCACTTTCTCTATGGTAAACAGTTTCTTCTAAGAGGGCTTCATTCCTTTAAAGGGCAAAAAGGAAATTCTTCTCAGCAGTCAATTCAAGCAAATTATCTAGTTGGTCTTCAGAAATGAGACCATTCCTTTTGTGACTTGGGTTAGTGCATGCAGTGGAGATAAGTAGCAGGCTGAAAAACATTTGTAATAAAAACCCAACAATAAATTGAGTCCTTGCTCTCTGTGGGTATCATTGCCTCACCCCCAGCCTCTTTCTTAATTTGAAAATCCATACTTTTTGATACATGTAATATACTCTGTTTAATTTGTCATCTATGGATTAAAATGGATAAGGAAGAGTTGTATTTTTCCATCATAAAGAATGAAGGCTATATTAACCTGCTAGAAGTGTGGGTGAACACAGATAGATCCTTAGTATTGTGCACAAGTGTAATTTATATTAAGCAACTTAATCTTTTATTGAAAACTGTTGTGCATGTTGCTGAGACATTGCCACCTCTGCAACTCTCTGAACTGCGGGGAATTAATCATTCTGTATCTTGGAGCAAATGTGAAATGCACTTCATGGTGTTAGGCAGTGCCTTCTTCAGAATCATCTTTATTTTCCCCAATGCCTCACATGTGGAGGATGATACTACAACAAAAGCAGGTTGGTTTTTTCCCTTAAGGGAAAGCACTCTTTCCAGGTTCATGTTTGAATTAATTTTTTCTATTGATTGTAGAATAATTTGCTATTCCAAATGATATTTTTTCAGATAGTCACACATGTTTTTCTGTGCATGTGCACATGGCCACTGAAGTTCTTGTAAAACGCAGAAGATTTCTCTGAGGAGTCCAGGTGAGATAAACCAACCTTCAAGAATATGTGGTTGGATTATGTCCTAGCATATCTCATAGCCTTAAATCTTCATAAGCAAGTGTAATGGATTGCTTTTTTTCATCCTTTGACTCACTGGACATCTGAATTACAAAACAGTCTCATGGTGGTGTCTTCTGCCTGTTATGAGCTTCCTGTATTTGTCTAATTCACTGTCTAGCAGAGATAGGAACATGATATTAAGCACTTCTAACGTGTCAGCCTTTGCTAAGAGGTATTTATTTTTTTATGTTCTTTTATAAACAATAAGCCTAAAATGCAGAAGAATATAATAATTTGTGTAAGGGATATACATAGAATTAACCACTTCATAATCTGAAAACATATGATTAAAGAGATTCGGGGAGGTTTTGCTTTTGGCCGGGGGCAATGTTACTAAGGATTTGGAATGGTTTGGTAAGGTTTTGTTTGCCTTTTTTAAAAATCTAATTTTTAACTAGGCAAAAGGACTCTCTAAATGGCAAGATGCTGTGGAAGGTATTTGCATCTCATAATGTGTCTGCTTTAATTTAATTTAGTTATTTCATCACCTAATACTAAAAACTGAATACAGTAATTTCACGAATATAAGCCGCA
>VRYO01001463.1:51997247-52098728 GCA_009812075.1 Sialia sialis
TGGATTCTTCAATTAAAAAGGTGCGGCTTATATTCTTGAAATTACTGTAAATTAAAAAAATCCTTGATGTGTATGAGACATTCTTCTGCTTCAGCTGTGCTGAAAAACCTCATAGTACCTTGCAAGTCTGGTAGTGTGATGCTGTGCAACCTAGTCATGTATAAACAACCTGGAAAATGACATGAAGGACTTTCAGATCCTTTTATTCATTGGGTCTACTGACTTATGAGCATGGCCGTAGGCAGAAGAGTAGCTGTTTAAATATTTTTGCTTTTATCCCTTGAAAATATTTCCATGAATGAAAACAGATGGGAACTACAGGACAATAATTCTGGTTTCGATTGAGTAGTTGATCTTCCTTAGATTTAATGCTTTGAAAGAAGAACAGAAATACTGAATTCTTTAGAGTATTTTCTCCCACTTGGGGTGGGGTAAGAGGAACAAAAATACCCAACCAACCAAGAAACGACCCATCTGTCATGTAAATTCTGATGGCTTTGTTTTGTTTAACAGAGCTGTACTTCAAATTCATATTAATCTGGACTGTCCCTGCAAATGAAATAGCACTGATAGGGGAACACAAGCTTTTGACACTTAGAGAAAGACTGGATAACAAGTTTTATTAAATAACTGCTATGCATTGTTTCTTTTGGTAAATACATTTTTCTCCTTAATTTTGGGAATCTTTTTACACTTTTTGTGATTCTTCAGTTTTGCAGAGCATTTCTTTTGCCTTAATGGAAGACCGATAGAGAAACACTACAGTTGAGTTTGATTTTGTGCTTCCTGACATCTTGCTTCTAGATCAGGAGCCATAGCAGTCCCGCTTCCTTGAAGTTCCTCATGCGCTCTGAGTGCAAAAATTCTATTGCTGGTCTCCCCGGTTTTCTTATTCTGCTCAGTGTGAAATCTGAGTCCATAAGCCTGTTTGTTCAGTAGTGTCTTTTCGACTTGGTTACTATTGGAATAGTACAGTTGGTGTCTTGTTCATTTTGGTGTTTGAGGTCTTTTAAGTAGAGAAACTGCAATAATATTTTAGGGGGCTGCATACTCATGCCAATGGCCTTCTACTTCTTAGCTCTGTGTGTAGAGGTGAAAACGTTTGCTCAGCAGAAAGAGGGAAAAGAACAAAAAACTGCCTGCAGTGGTGTTTGGCTGTCAGGGGATTCTGGCTCCAGGTGCGTGTCAACTATGTCTTTGAACTACGAGAGGTGGAAGAAAAACTGTTTCATGCAAAAGCTGAAAGGAGAGAGTAGTTTTTTGGTACTTGAAGTTGCTTATAATTTAATGCAGAAAGGATCACCTGAAGAGCACTCGACTCCCATTTGGCAATAGTCCTTGTCTAATTAAAGCAGATTCACAGATATGTGATCTGTCTGCCAGAGACTGAATTAATGCTTTCTAATATGTCAGGAAAAGCTAAAGCAATGCAGTAAAAGGTCAAACAGCCTTTCAGATATGCAAGAGAGGGATTTGGTGGGTGGGCAGGGAAGATGGGGGACTATCTTTTCATGCTGCTTCATACTATCAACAAGTACAACTGCTTACGTTCTTGGTCCAATTTCAGAAAAAGCAAATAAGGGCTCTGATTCTCTGAAACAGAATGAGCAGTTATTCCACACTTGGTCTGATTCCCTGTGCAATGCTGAAGAGCAAGTTAATGCCTTGTTGTGCTCCAGAGGGAAGTCATTCATCCTAACACCACAGTTTCTCTGGTTTTCTATGCATTGGTTGTGTGAGCAGCATCACAGTCTGCCAGGGTTCTGCAGCACCTCCTGTTCTAGTACATGTAGATTGTGTGCAGGACAAAACAAATACATAACCTTCTTAGGCTGAAACAGTGTAACAGTACATCCTACTGTGCTGACTGCCACTGAAATGAAACCTTTTCTTAATGACAGTATTTATCTTAAGATAAAGATGGCTGGATAAGTATGGGAGCAAAAGTTTTCTTTTTGTTTATCTGTTCCTACCCTTACTCTTAAAAGTAAGACCTTCTATTTTGGGATTGTTGGTGGGGGCTTTCTCATATGTATTCTGTATCCTGATACCCTTATAAAAGATAATTAGATAATCTGATAAAAGAGTAATTAGAAATTTGAATTACAGTAATTTCATAATTATAAGCTGCATCTGATTATAAGCCCTACATCTGGGTAGCCGGATAGACCACGGGATTTGTCCATATATAAGCCGCACCCGAATGTAAGCTACCTTTTTTTTTTTTTTTTTTAAGCGAGGATCCATGTGTAACAAAGTAACAAGTTAGTAACAGAATCGCGCCAGCATGGGGTTTGGTGTCAGGTGCTCAAGTTGCAAACAGTTTTTATAGACCAGAGAAGCCTTTAAAGGCAGCCCCAGGCACCCTCCCCGGCCGGCTCTCACTTCCGGGTTGGCATTTTGCTGGGATTTGTCCATAGATAAGCCACACCTGATGATTAGCCACTCTACTGGGGTAGGCTGGATTCTTCAATGAAAAGTGTGGCTTATAATCGTGAAATTACTGTAATTGGCTGTTCACATGATGTGCAAAGAAATGTTGAATTAATCTCTCTTAATCTTGTGTCAGACAAAAATAATTTGAAGATATTACTGAGTCCTACATAAATAAATAGCGAACATCTTTTTAGTTCAGTCCTTTATTCCCTAACACAGTTCTCTCTCTGAAGTTAGACTGATAACGACTTTGGTATTGGTAGCTGCTTCATCAGCTTGAGGTAAGCAATCAGACAGTGGAGCAAGCTTTAGGTGTTTATGAATAATTAGACTAAAGCCCAGAAATGACTAGTAAGATTTTTCCATGTGACTATATATGTAACCAAGATATCATTTCACTTCCTCATAGTCTCTGTGCTCTAAACTCATAAGTTGCTTGAATTTTAACATGAATATGACACCATTGTTTCATACGAAGTGTTCAAGCAGTGCTATTGTTTTGAACCCTAGCTCAGAATAGGACACACACTATCTCACCCTTCCACTTCATCTTCTACTGGGTTCATCTTGTTTTGTATCTATAGCTCACATAGTTACTCCATTCCTGGAAAGATAACAGTCTGGAATATATTCTTTAAAAGCTGCTTTTTCCTATGTATCAGAAGTGGGCAGTGTCCATTTTAATGGTGTTTGTATTTCTTTTCTGCAGAAAGCATTGTTTTTTTGTTGTTTTTTTTATTTGTTTATCTGACAATTCATAATTAGTGTATATCCAAGTGTTTCTGAAACTAGCCTATAAAAATCTTTGTACTCTGCTTCTGGAGATATGACCTTGCAGTGGCTAATGGAAGAATATTATTTGACTGTACCAGATTTATCATAGTTGCTGTTCTCCAATGTGTCTACTTGTCCACACTTGAGTCTTCTGATAAGGTAACATTCACAGTGGTATCTTTCATCAGTAGGTAGAAGTTTACTGTAGGTAGTTGATGGTTCACACTTCATTCTTGAAATCCATATATTATCTGACTCCTGATTTACTAAAAGTGTGTTGTATCGATTGTTTGCAGAATAACATCAGGCATACATGGGCTGCTTATTTATAATATCAAATTATATTGACATAAGCCTTCAACTTAATCAACTGTGTTTGCTATCAATACCCCTCAGATATTTATTTTTAATTAGGCAAATTACTTATTACTGATTCATTGGCATTAGATAGCAGATACCAGTCCCATGCTTGATGGAATGTTATTTTTTCAAACTGTGTGTAATCTAAATAATGGGATCTCATACCCGAAAAAACTTTTGATTTTTCTGATGCCTTCAGGTTAACTCACAGAGTATCAGTGAATATGATTGACATTCCTTACAATTTTATCTGTTGTGATTTGCAGGGCATGCTCAGATCCTTCTTGTAGAGAGTTATCCTGTAAATATTAAGAACTGTTTAGATCACATTGTGAAAACAGAGGGCAAGAATCTCTGTTTAAAGAATTAATTGTGTTGACACACAGAACAATTTACTGTTACTGTTTTAAGGTAAAGAACCTAATGATACTGCAGAGTGAATATGAATGCTTTTGTTAAGCACTGAAGCAGATTAACCACGTCTTGGTCTAGTATAGGGCAGAAGAAGAGGCTGCTATTATGACTTCTTGTAAAACATAATTTTGTTAACTTGAGATACTTTGGAAACAGCAGTACTTTCTTGGTTGTTTCCATCTCTATTATGCAGTCTGGTTTTAGGGTGTTTGAAACTGTACTGTGTCCT
Organism: Sialia sialis; assembly: GCA_009812075.1. Taxonomy (NCBI): domain Eukaryota; kingdom Metazoa; phylum Chordata; class Aves; order Passeriformes; family Turdidae; genus Sialia; species Sialia sialis. The sequence continues at coordinate 52,001,461 of VRYO01001463.1, forward strand.
TCTTGAAAAAGAAACCAGCTGCTTACTTAATTTGATAGTTTCAACATGATGAAAATGCTTTATCAAGATGTATTATATGTTGGAAATAAATTCTTACTCTAATCTTTTACTAAAATAAAGGAAGAGTTCTTACCTTCATAGTCCTCTTCTTTATTAATAGGCATTTGACTGATGAATTAAGTCTCTCTGAATACATTGGGGTAGCCTCATTTTTTCAACTCATCCTAAACGTGCACTAACAATTAGTTCATAAAATACATGACCAAGTCTGTCATCCCATCATAGATAGTAGGGGTTTTGATTCTGAGGTGTACACATATTTTTCAGAGCATCAGTTGACTTGAAAATATTTCTTGACCAACCATCCCTGGTTGACAATGTATTTAACATTTCAAAGGGTAGCCCTTCTTCTGTGGGTGTTCTGATAAATGGTCTAACTGGAGCCCAGTCTTCTAGCACTTTAATTAACTCTCACAGGGACCCTTCCTGTGGAGAAAACTTGCATTTTCTTTTAAAAGAATTTCCAGAATAGATTGTGAGCATAAACTGTGGAGGAGGAAAATTTACTTACAAGCATAGGAGCAGTTGTTTCTGATTTTGCTGTAGTATATAAAGATCTGAAATTCTAAGTCAGTGTAATGTGAAAGTTTGTAAAACACATGCTTTTACACTGAAAGCAGAGTAAGTCTTGCTGTGACTGCAGGAATCCCAAATGGGATCTTAATTTTATGGTGTCATCCGTCTGGATTTTACTGCTTAAGTTGGAAGAGGAAGCTGAGATCCAGAAGCATGGCAGAAAATTTTCCTGAGGGTCTAATTTCTCAGTTTAATTATGGCATATGTCATCAAAAGTGCTTCAGAAGTACTGAGTGGTTTTGTCTTCTACCAAGTTCACTTGGAGTCAAATGGTTAGCACTGATGAAGACTTACAAAAGTGTTTTGTTTCACAGTCTGAATGTACCAATTCCTTCAAGGAGAATATTCTTAATTTTTGTTTTAGTGGTATTCTGGACACTTTGTCCTTGGCTCAGTCCTTGAATATGTATTTAAGTGATGTTAACAATTAATTCATTTATTTATTTTGAATTGATTTTATATTTTTTAAGGCTCTTATTCTAAGCCTTAAAACTGAAAATGGAATATCTTTCATGAAGCGTAAAAAATGCAACATGTAACTTCTGGCTCAACAGCAGGGTGCTGAAGAAATTAGGGTAGATTTCAGAGCAGCAGATTTACTAAAATATTGACAGAAACTCTGTTTTGCTTGTTTTCCTAATTTTCTCTTCTGGTCCTAAGTATCCATTGGTATTCATGATGGAAAACTAAGCTGAGAGGTTAAACATAATAGAATCAGCTGGATAGTGTCATATAATGAATATCATTAGGAAGACTGAACTATAATGATCAGTAGGGTTTGAGTCTAACTACAATCAAACTGTCAAATATAATGCAGAAGCTGAGAATTCTGTCATGAAGGATATCTGTCCAAACTTTGGTACATGTGCCTTGCTTCAACAAGTGTTATGTCATCTCAGATTAAATGGCTGCTTCCTCTCTGTATTCCTTATAGTATTCTCACCTTATAACATATACTGTATAGAATAAATAATAGCAAATGTGTGACATGTTGATTGTATGTCATCTTTCCTTTTTTAATGTGGAACAATTATTGCACTGTATACAGGAGTCTTTAGTGTCTAGTGTGGATTTTCCCAAGGAGTGGACAATTGATACGTTTCCTCCTGTTCAAATGGAGAATCAAAGTGGAAGTGGATCATGTTCAAATTTACATATCATCTAATTTTCAACTATTAGTTTAGATGTCTACAGCCTGGCCTACTTCTGAAATTATTTTAGTGAGCTGTTATAATAAGCTGCTACCTATGATGTCCAAATTATTATGTTGCTATTTACTCTTAATTTCTAAAAACTGCTTCTCAAATCATGCGAGTGGAGAAACACAGCAATAATGCTGCAACTGCATGACCTCTGGTGGTTGCACATCCAAAATGTGAAAGCCCAGCTGGGAAAAAACTGAACTTTCTGGTACTGTTCTTATGTTTCAATGCCACCATAATGATCTGGGCCTCTCAGATGCTTGTCAGACAGGTTCCCTGTTTTGACAGCATGAAAATGTCTTCAGTTCTTCTGTTCCTGGCTTTCCTGCATACAATCTCCACTTCTAGTCCAGTGAAAAATGCTGACTGGTAGCAGCTGTTGATATCCTCTTGTCTCACTTCAGATAAGCGTGAGAGACAGTGATGTGGAGGGTGTCTTGGCAGCAGCATGCCAGGTTGGGGTGACTGCCCCATGTTGCAAAGGTTATCAGACTGCTTTGCTGCTGCAGATTTCCATAACTGGGAAGTCTCCATCTGACCAGCTTCGGGTGCCAGATGCCAAGCAAAGAATGAGTCCCTTACTACACCAAGCAAAGGTCTCTGAGCCTAGACAGATAGATGGACAGCCACACTCCTGTGAGGGAAAATTTTGTCTCTACCGCTTGCTGCTAATGCGTGACAAGAGTGCATGGGAAAAAAATTAGGCAGCAGTCAGTAATCTGATTTACCCCAAGAAGAAGCAGATTCTTAGTTAATGAATTGGAGGTTAGCAGGATTTTCTTGTATAGTCAAATTCCTGCATCATGCTCATGGCTTAAGTTTACCTTCTCTGGTCATTAGAAGTGTTTATGTAGTGGTAAAATTTTTATTACAATTCTGTATAATTATTACATCTACCTTTTTCCCTTAGAAAATGTGTGTGACTGTAAAAGTAACACTTCACCAACATTTCTGTGTGCAGTGTTTGTTGTTAAATATGTCATCAGTGGATTGATAACAGTGTAGATTGGAAATTCTGTATTCTTTTATTGAAACAAAATGGGATCCAAATCCCATTAAAAATATGATGCAATTTTATCTTATTATTTTAGATCACACATCTGTTTCTCAGTGCTTGTCTTCTATCTATGGTACTATGCCAGAACTAATGAATCCTGTGGGATCTTATCTAAGCTGGTCAGCCTTGGATAAACCATATCAGTAATTCTGAAAAAACTGAGTCATTTGGGGCATTGTAACTTCCAGCTATTGCCAATTGCTCTAAAAAAGCCAGCAGAATTACAAAGGAAGTTCAATGACTTGTTTACAACTATAGAATTAATTTAGGCAGCATTTGAATGGTTATCTGAACAGATGCTGTGTACTCAAAAAGGAGCTGTGATACTCAAAGCTATCTCCACCTGTGTTCCCAGTTACCTGCTGGTTCAGGTGTGAAGAATGGTGCTGCTGGATATGAAGGGATTTGTGTGTGTGCCCTGCTGTGTGGTGAAGCAAACTTCTCTGTGGCAAAAAGAGGCATACAGTTCTTGTTTCCCAAAGAAAACTGTAGCACCCCCTTGGCTGAGCCAAATGTCATCTTACACCAGTTTCACCAGTTTATAGGTACCATTGAATCACTTCTGTTTGCTCTTTACTCACCGTTTGCTTTACACTGAATGAAGCAGAATTCTGTAGTTAAACTGCCGTGGCTCATCCCACAGCATGACAAGAACTGTTAATGCTGTCTTTGCAATTTGGAGAATTGGGAGTAAACTGGGAAAGAAAACTTGCGGTAATTTGATTATGAAGGCAGCATGGATTTCTAATTTTTTTAAACTTGGGAGGTGCATGATGGTTGATTTCAAGATCAGCTCATGAAATACCATATTCTGATGAAGCTTCTGTACAAGATGAGGCTGGTCTCGGATTTTTGTAATGGTAACCATTGGTTTTATTGCAGACTGAAGTAAATTCCCAGCTTCCTAACGGCTCTTTAGTAAAGAGTTGCAACCTTCGCATGGCTTAGATGTTCTTTATCAGTTTCCACATCTTGCCTATGAATGAGAATATGCAAAAGTCAGCTTTTGTTTGTGGTTGTTTGTTTTTCAGGCCCATATATTTTCAGTCATCTTCTGCCAGATGGAAGTTAAAACTTCTGCAGGATGTTCTCCCCAGGAATGGTAGGAAATAGATCCTTTTGGAAGGCTAGATGGTCTTTAAGGGCACCTTGATGGAGTGAGGTGCACTGGATTGGCACTCATTCATCACACCCTATTACAGTGGATGCAGATGATGGAACACTGTGGGTTTGCCCCAGAAAAGCAGGTACAGTTTTCATAGATACAGGAATGGGAAGGCAAATGCCAAGAACCTTATTTTAGATGTTATCTCACTGTAATACTCACAAGTTGACTGTTAACTTCTTTAAATATTTCTTAATTTATTTTGTGACATTATATGAGGAAGACTGTTTCTTGCATCTCAAGTCCCAGATAAACCCATTGCCCCCAAAACAGTAATTGCAAAGACTACTGTGAATAGTCTTAGTGGAGGTGCATTCTACAGTTTGCATTCAGGCTTTGTAGTTAAACAGTGATAACAGTGTAGTTAACAGTGATTAACTGTAGACATGGCAGCAACAACTCTGAAGATATTTGCCAGAGTTTATTACAGCTTGTGATTTAGTTTTCTTCAATTTCCCACTGTGCCCCCCTCCAGTTTACACCACATTTGGGATGAAATGCATATATTTCCCTGTTGGTGCCTTGGGTACCAGAAAAAAGCCATGCAATTCAATTATTTCCTTCCTGTCTCACAGTTTCTCCAACTTGGCCATTTTATTGCAACCTCTTTTAAGGAGAATCTTCTCTTGTTGAAGATAGATACTGAAGATATTGAGAGCTTTAAAACCCGTTTATGTACCCTTCATGTTTTCTACAACTGCTGTTCCTGAAGCCCTATGGGAAGGAAGGGTGTTCAGTGAGTATCCTTGACTTGGTGGAAATGGTTTGAGTGGTAGCAGTATGCAGTGTTACTCAGGGTTGTAAGGGCTTTACCCTATTTATTGTAAAGCAGTAAGTCTCACCAACTTTGTCTTAGACAAGACTGGGGTTAATTCAAGGTGCATCTGATTCCTCTTTTGCGAGCTGTTCACCTTTCATTTCTTGAGCTTTCTTCCTATTTTTGGGTTGCTAAATGCATCAGAAATAGGTGAGATCACCTTTACTCATCCAGAAGCTTAGTTGCTTAAACAAACAGACCCTCCTGCTGACTGGTACCTGAGCTGCCCTTCTGATATCCTGATTTTCATACAAGTGATGGAATTTACTGAAGGAATTATCCATTCTTTAGAGACTGAGAGATTCCCATCTGTTAAACTTTGCCTTGCAGTAAATCTTAGCCAGGATGTGGTAGATGTGATTTGAAAATCACATCACTTTCCAAGGCACGTGGATTTACTCTTCTGTATACAATGGTGTGTTGAGCGAGAGGAAAGCCCAAGTATAAGTGTTCCCATAGGTTCATCCTCCTTCTTTTTGAGCATTATGATGTACACATTTACTGGTGTGCATATTAACTGCAGACATCGATCATTTGAAACTCATTCATAATGAGCAAATAATAAACTTGCAGGTCTTTGAGTGGGTGTTCCTAACTTCATGAGATCTCCCTAAATAGTTTTCATTAAGTGTTATTTTACCTCGAATTTTGAGATAGAACTCATTCAAACTCAAAAGGGGAGATCAAGTTCTGAGAGAAAAAGCAAAACTGAGAAACCTTTCTATTTTCTGATGAAGAAGGGAGAGCATATTATAACTGATACCTGGATTAGGAAAGTTTAAATACAAATGTTTAAGGGGAGGTCATGTTTTCTTAACTATGTTGAAAACCACCAATCTGCCTTGATATTATGAGTGAATTAATATTGTCATTACAAGTTCCTGTCTTGTCAGAGGACCGCACATCCTTGACTACTACAGTTTTGTGTATATCAACTTACCAGCACTATAAATGTAAATGTTCTGATGCAGGCTTGTTCTGCTACCAAAAGATGTAGATGAAGAATTTAAGACAAGTCTGTCCACTCTAATGATCTATAAAATTACCAGTGCATTGTTCTTCTGATTTAAAAGAAGTGAGATGTGCTTGTCCTGTTACATATTGAGAAAACTAATGACTAATTGACTGCTTGAGACTTTGTTGTTGTTGTAAATTTGTGAACAGATTTGTTTATCAAAACAGCATGCATGGCATTTTAATGGTGATGATAATGAAGTAGTGCTACTGTCACTAGAAATACTGGACTCTTCCAAAATTTGTATTTTTGTGTGGACCACTAAGATGATTAGGAGGAGGCCTTCTTTTTCAATGAAACTTGGATGCATAAATTTTATGTAAACAGGGCAGGAGTGAGAGTGGTATGGATTCTCAGCTTACGATATCTTAGCCAGTTAGGAGTCTGCCTTCTTGATTTTGTCCCTGAATTCTCCCTACTTTCACCCTTTCAAGATTTTCAGAGGGGGCTAAGAGTGATAGGCTGGAATGAGGTAACAAACTCAGAAGTGGGACTGACAAGAGAAGGGTTTAGCAATTGAGTGTTGTTCTTCACCAGGCATTCTTGAGGAATTCCCATATTCTTTGCAATTTGTCTTTAATCCTCGTGGTGGCAGTACACGCCAAGAGAAAGGGAGACAGCTGAGTGCTGCTGACCTGACTTTAAATTACAGTTAAAAAGAACGTGCTCGTACTTACACTTTCAGCTTTTGTTTCCAGTGAGGCAGCATCAAAAACAGAGGGTCATCATCTGCAACGTCAGTTTTTATGAACTTCTGAGAGACATTTAATTAGGAGAAGTATTTCCTCTTCTCCTCTCCATCTCCACACCAGCAAGTAAATGCAGCATTTGTGAAAATTGTGATCTGCTGAGAATTTCCATGACAGGGTTGAAGTTTCAATTGTCCAAAATGTTATCAAAACCTGTGGCAGTTTTTGAAGGATGAGGTTTTTTGTTAACCCCAGCACTAGTGCCAGGACTCTTGTTGTTCAAGGCACTGCATTGTCGTAGTCTTTCCTAAATTTGCATACAAAGTCAGGGTCTGTCTGATGGGTTCCAGTTGGAAAAAGAGAGACAGTGTCAAGCATCCAGTGAAACCTATCAACACAAGGCAAAAAAAAAAAAACCCCAAATGTTAGTAATGAGGTACTGATAACCAAATAACTGAAAAGTCACTGATACACTGAAAAGTTGGCTGCAGATTCAACACTGTTAATTAAAGAAGGTAGATAGAACTGCCTTTTCCAAAATAGCATCGTAGGTAATTTTTTTACTGTAGACTGACTTGATAATGTGAGTTATTTCAGGGTAGAAGTGTTGATTTGTAAACCAGCATGGGAATGGGTTTCATTTCATGTCATCTGCCTGACCTCAGAATTGCACATCAGTTTCTTGAGATCTTTTTCACGTGACCAGAAGTGTCAGATGTTTGTTTTGTCTTGCTGTGTTTCCTTGGCCTACTGTGAAGCTCTCGTCATGTATATCAAAACTTTTGGAACTGAAGCAGGTAAATGTCTGTACACACGTTCTGCAGGACTATCTCTGATATCTGACCTGAAATGGTATAAGAGTATTTTAGGTGTTCCTCACTCAAGTAAGGATGAAAATATGCTCTGTCTGCACTGTATTCCAGTTAAAACTGGAAAATGGGTACTAAATATTTAAGTGAGGGCATTTTCTGTGTCTTAGAAGTGAGCTTGAAGGCCAATGTAATGGCTCTACCTTCCTGAGCTGTTTAAGATAGAATGCATTTGAAAAGAAAAACAAATTGAAGGGATAGACAATCATACCTATAGACATCTGCTTCTTTACCTTAGCATCTTTATTTTAGTTATTTGAAGTCTTTTTTCAAATAAATTTGAGAGCTCAAGATGGAAGTCTATGCAGAAATAGTTATAGGACTAAAATAAACTATTACTGCATGAGAATCAAGAGGATTTTTTGCTTCTCATTCCAAAAAGGGCATTAAAATCCTACCAGGAAAAAGAACTATATGTTCTCTTTATTCATATTAGTCTTACAGGGAGCTTGCATCAAACCCAATACAACTGAGACAGGAGCATAATTTCTAGAATGAGAACTTGTATATGAGCTTAAGCTGGATCCTGAAGAGGACAGGCTCGTGTGTAGCTTTTCATTTGCAGTCATGCAAGTTTAAGAGCTATACCAGAAATTCTCCAGAAAATTGCAGTGTTAGATCTTAAAACTACAGTGTTACTCAACAGCTGGCAGATCGTCTTACCTTTTTCATAATACTTATTTTGCCTTTTTGCCACTGTCTCATTCAAGGAAATTTTTGAAGCTCAATAGCCTTGTTTTATGTTGTTAAAGGTGGTAGATTTATGAACTTCCATTACCCAAATCACTACTTGTATTGTAAGTGTTAATGATGGGATTGCCCTTTCATGTAAATAAAAATATAATAGTCTACTGACCTTCACTGCTGAAAAAGCACTATTTGATGCAGTGTGGTTATGGAACAGAGTACAAATAAAGTACTCTTTCCTTCTTGGTGACTGAAATGGATATTCTTTTCCTTTGTTCATCCTGTTAATTATACAGTGTAAAGCAAGTTGTGGGAAGAGAACTTACATTAGACCAATCAGGATAATTGGAAGTGGGCAAACTGTTATGTACCTAAGGATTTGTCTGTTTTATGGTCAGAGCATTGCTTTTATTCTATAACCCACTGTATCGCAAAAGCCGAACCACCCTTGAAGGAACGCAGGAGTGTGGTTGTTTTTTTCTGTATGATCAGAAAAGGGGGAATGGCTTGATAGTGAGATTTTTTTTTTTTTCTTTGAGCATGTTGTTTGGTTTGCTTTTTTTGCTGAGAATTTTGAAAAACACTTGAAGAACCCTGCAGGGTTCTACCTGCAGGGCAACCTAAGACTGCATTCAAGAACAGATTCGGTAATAGAAAATGCCCTGTCTGACATACAGTGTTCTAGACTGAAAATTTAGAGGGAAAATTACAAGATGTAGGAGTTCAAAAAAGTAATTGGTTCTTGAATTTTGGGAGAATTGATTTCTCTGTGAAGCACCTTGGTACATACACTGGTTACTTGTTTTGTAGACGGGGCTGCTGCTTTGTGCTTGTGGGGTGGGTAGAAGGGAATCGTGGACACTCGTGGATGCGTTAAAACTAAGGCAGAAGTTGGTGCATTTATCAAATAGTGGGTTTTTTAATGAAGGGTGTTTGGTGTTGTATGCAAAATTGAAAGGTGCAGAGAATACAATATACAGTAATTTCACAATTGCAAGCTGCACCTGATTATAAGCTGCACACCAGGGTAGCCAGGTAGACCACGGGATTTTTCCATATATAACCTGCACGCAAATATAAGCCGCTTTTTTTTTTTTTTTTTTTTAAGCGAGGAACCATGTGCAACAAAGTAACGAATTAGTAACAATCCCCTGGGGTTTGCTGTCAAGCTGCTCAATTTGGAAACAGTTTTCACAGGCCAGCGAAGCCTTTAAACGCAGCCCCAGGCGACCTTCCCATGCCGTGGGTCCTGGCACTCCCGCCCCCAGCGCTGGCTGCCGCGGTTCCCCGCCTGCTCGGCAGCAGGGGCGGCTCCCCTCGCTGCGCAAAGCCGGTGGCTCGCCCCCTCGCTGGGCGCTCAAAGCTGGCCGGCCGCCTGCTGCCTCCTCGCCACCCAAAACCAGCTCCTGCTCCCTGCTTGCTTGGCTGCAGCAGCAGCTCCCCGCGGCGGGGCGGCGGAGCGGCTCCGCAGGGCGGCGGGGAGGGCTCGCAGCGTGGCGGCTCCAAGCTGCGGCGCTGTGTGGCAGCGCTGCACCCCGCCCGCCTGGCCACAGCTCCACAGCAGCTCCCCGGCCGGCCGCAGCTCCACGGCACTTCTTTCCCCGGCCAGCTCGCACTTCCGGTCTGGCATTTCACCATAAATAAGCCGCACCTGATGATTAGCCGCACTGCTGTCCTAGGTTGGATTCGTCAATGAAAACGGTGCGGCTTATAATCGTGAAATTACTGTAATTACTGCAGTCATTTATAGGTACTTATGTCTATATAATCTTTGGAAGCTGTATGGTTTCTGTAGATGGGCCATAGCACTTCAGCCTTTTGTATGAAATTACATGCTTTTTTTTAATGGCATCAAAATGTGACTTTATTGCCCTGTGATGCTTTTATTTTAAGACTGTGCAACATATGTAACCTCTAATTGTTGAAGAGCACTGATTCATAGTATTTGTAACATGGATCAGATAAGAAACAATTCCCAAGTACAGTAGGTATATACTGCACAAGGAGTAGTTGCTTAAGAAACAGGCTGGTTGCTTCATCTGCTACATATTTTGCATTTAAAATTTGTGGTTTTCAAACCACAATGTTTCAGTGGTATTGGTGACATTCAAAGACTGATATTGTTTATGGGTGGAAAAAGATTTCTGTACAAAATATTGGCTGCTGAGCCTGGCAACATTCGCTTTCCAGACTTAGTAAGCAAATCCATTTTAATTGACATGTGATGTTATGTCTTTTATCACTTAGAGTATGTTACCAAAGAGCAATTCCCCACTTTGTACAGTAAAGTGAATATGGACACTTTTTACTTCATGGGGTCTCGCTGTGGCCAAAAAATAAGTTTCTGAACCTATTATCCTTGCTGAGGAAATCTGTTCAGCTGTTGAGAGCTTTGGGGATAAAGGTCTAAACTACATCCTTTTGCAGCTTGACTGTCACTAAGTAGAAAATGCTTTTATATGCAGCCATTTGACAGCATCTGTTAAGATCTCCATTACTTTCTTAGGCTTTTCGTTTGGAGAGGATGAGTTGGAGTAAGTAAACAAAGACTTTGGGTCTATTTTGAGATCTCTGTATAAACATATGGTCTTCTGTGTCTTTAAGATTCTTTTAGGCATGAGTCAGGACTTTAGTGTAAGAAGTGAAAATATTTTTATTAGGTGGGAGTGGTCTTGATTTAGAGTTGGAGTATTCTTTTGCCTATGGTACTGATAAATTCAGTTTGTATGTCTGTAAAAGATGTATGTGTGGAAGTCTCTTGGATATAGTAAATAAATTTCTGTTTAAAAATGTAGTAAAATCCTTAAAGGCCATCTAGCTGCATCATTTTGAAGGACAAAAAAAAATACTGACTAACATTAAGAAATCTGGTTTAGGTTATCTGTGTCACAGTCACTGAGCTCATGTCCTTTCCCCTTCCTTTTTGTTAATCATTCCCTCATGAGCTCCAGTCATCCATTCGGTTCCAGGAGGGATCGGTCAATTCTCCCTGAGTTAAAATGCTGGATCTACAAACTGCAACACTTAATGTCTGTCTTGCATCCAGATTTTTGAGACTATGTTCCTTGTAGAAGAAAGAGGATTCCTAACCCTTGACTAAAGAGTCTTTGTAAGGCACAGGATTGTCTGTTACAAAGAAAAAAAATCCTGGAGAATGTCTTTTTAAAACTGTGAACATACCTACAGGTCTGCTTTTCTCTCTTCTGCTTCCCTTTGCAGTCCCCTTCTTCCATGTTAAATCTGTTGGGGTTTTTCACAATCAGCACACATCATCCTGTTTTCTTCTTTTTTTTTAAATTTTATTTTAGTTTTCCCGCAGAGGAACTTCTCAGCTGCAGACTCTGCTTTCTAATCATTTTTTGGAAGAGTGCCTTTTGCAAATCCACATTGCCCTTTGCTGGAGGTAGAGCAAGGGTTTACTGAGCTCTACTTGGCACTCCTTCAGCTGTGTTTGAATATTAATATTTAGTAAGCCATTCTGGAAGTCTCGTGAGCAGGCTACAGCATTAGAGCATAAGAGGCTGTAAGAATTAGCTATACAGGATCATTAGAGTAATCCATCAAAATGTAGAGAAGCTTTACCTTTTAGGGGATTATATGCAGCATTCCTAAAAATGTTGTGGTTTTGTGTTTTTCAGTTATGACAGTACAAAAGCAGTCAGTCTGGTTGTATTTCTCATTAATGTTGAGTCATACATTTTAATAATAGATGAATGTTTAGAATTTCCTAGGATTTTGTACTTTCTAAAGTAAGAGTGAGGTAGGCGAATTAATCTTTAATTTGATTATGTGGCTATAGACCTTAGATAAATTTGTCAGATAAACTATATGTGTTATGAGACTGCTGTATTTGTCTTATGTAATCATGAAGTTGCTATTAATGCTTGTTACAAAAAGGTATTTTTAAAGACTGGATGTCTGTAGAATGAATGTTCAAATAAATACATGAAAAATACTGCAGGTCCGGTTCAGCAAAATGTGAAAGTCGATGAAGAAATGATACCATTTTAATTTTTCTAGGTAAATTTTTCACAAAATGCCTTCCTTTTTTCCCCCTTTTTTTATGACACCTCCACTTTCTTCCCCTCTCCCCAATATTATAACACATGCATTTCAACTTTTTTTGGATCCCTATAATTTGTGAATACTTGCACTATTCACACTTCCCACACTTGTCAATCTTCAGTAAAAACGCCTTCATAAGGTAGATATTATACAATTTAAAACATAAAATCCCCTTTAAAATTATTTGTTATAGCTGTCTTCAGCTTCACTGGGGTAGCAGCAGTGAAATAGTTCCCACTTAGTGATTTCTTATCATGCAGCTCTAGCAGCATCCCCAAGTCCATATTTAGCATGGGTGGCTGGGACCAGGGGAAGTGCAGCAAAGGAAGATGTCCAAGGAGCACCTGGGGTTGTAGGAGTCAGCAGTGCTTCTTCATTTGGTTGAGGGGGTGCATCTTTATCTGGTCTTGGAAAGATACAAAATTCACAGTAAATAAAATGATAGTGGGGGAGTGAAATGAGAGTCACGTAGGTAATATTAAAACCAGAAAAAGCCAGTCTTGCCTTTTGCATAGAATATTGCTAACTATGTGCTTTGTTCCTATTTCTACACATAATGAGAAGGAGGTGTATAAGCAGAAAAGACTCTTGTGCCTAAAAGTGGTATTATAAAAATCCTGGTTGGCATCCCTTGAATTCATTGCAATTGAGAGAAAATAATCTTCACTGGTATTGGTAAAGTGAGCTCTTTTTTCTACTGCAGCCTGGGCCTTTTCTTGTGCTCACTGAAAATGTTACACTCGTTGTAATGACTAAGTGAACTAATCTCTTTAATCAACCAGTCAGATGAAATTCTGCCTACTGAGGACCTTTTGAGAGAATAGCATGTGCTGAAGCCTGTTTGTGAATGTGCAAAAAGGTGCAGTTTATATGCTTTTCTTCATTACAGTCCATGCCAGTGAATGCAGGTGGTGTTACCCAGCTCCTTGCTCCTGTCAAATGCAGCTGAGCAGCATGTTTTTAGCAACAAGGGTAGCACTGTAACCAGCACTGTGGGAATTCAGACTGTGGATCAGTTTTCCCTTCCAGACTAAATTACAGTCAAATGTACTTTCCTGAAATTTTATCAGCGTCTTATAGCTGCAAGTTGTTGGTTTTTTGGGGGGGTTTTTTTGGGTTTTTTTGGGGTTTTTTAATGTGTATGTGTACACCTCCTTCTTTAAATACTCCCATACCGTTTTACTTCACTTTCTCCACTATTACAGCCCACGTCAGGGGTATAAAAAAGGATTTCCAGAACCAGGTTTCCTATCTTGAGGATCTTCGTGCATTTACTGCTGCAAGAGAAGTGGCGTGATTGATTCTTAGGGAGCTTAAAGGCAGTCTGGGAGCTAAAGGGGAAGTAGGTCTGTTATAATAATGGCTTAAATACTGCAAGAAGGCCCTGAAATTGTTTTATGTTCCTGAGTGCTCAGCACCAGTGATGCAAAACTGAAGGCTTAAGGATTGCAACAGCCTTGGAGGGAATAGTGCGTATGGGTAGGTAATAAGAGGATTTTTAAAAGGTCATGGGAGACCGAAGGCAGTCCATCAAACAGCAGTGACTAAGGACTGCTGAGAACCCCTCTATGAAACTCATACCTTAGATGGCTTTTCTTAACTATTCTGCCTTCTACCCCAAGTTCTGTGGGACAGCTCAAGGTGGGCTGTTATTCCCGTGCTGTGATAACTAAAAACTCTTGTGTGCAAGTGTCTGGAGTATGGCAGTAGGTAATCTGTATCAGGATTTCATAACTGGTTTTTTTTGTGAGGTGCTCCACTCTGTGGAGGGCTGACCATCCAAACCACCCCTTAAGAAAGGCACTAGCCTGTGGTGAGTCATGTACCAGCTGGAAAATAGGCTTACATTGCACTACGTGACATGCACCATTACTTGGGAGTACTGGTCTGTGATTAGACTTTTAACGTTTCACTGAAGAAAATTCTTTCTGACCACCTGAGAATATTCAGTTCTGCCACAAATTAGTATTGTAACTTCTAATGAATGGCTGTGCATTTGCACAATATGTAAAACTGGGGTGGTATCCTTCCATGAATACCATGAGAAAGCTATTATTGGTACTGTTACAGACTTTGAGTTTTGAAAATAAATCTAGGAGCCATGTCCAGTTAGCAGCATGATGGTACATTTTTCTGTTTATAAAGGACTCTTCTCAGGTACCCGTCTTTTATCACATTTTGAAAAAGTGGCATAAAATGTTTCATGAAAATAGTATAAAAATTAATGTTATTAAAGCTGGGGTTTGCTTTTTTGGGAAATGGTGTGTGTTTGCAGGCCCTGCCTAAATATGTGATATGTCAAGTGCTGTATTTTTTGTCAGTTTTTAAAAGTTTGTTGTCAGTTGCGGCTTATCCTCCTTTTTTGCAGGAAATAAAATCATCTTTGGTACACATTTCTATTCTGACAGGTTTATCGTCATAGTCTTACAGAATGTCACTTAGAAAAGCAATAATTTATAAAAAGACTGAATAATTACAAACCTTATGGTCATGTTTTGTAAAGGAGAAGTTGCTAATAGTGCTCCAAGTTAATAGCTGGGGTTAATGTGTTTTTTTTAATGGGACAGATTTATTTTCATGAGAGGCAAAGTTCTTTCTTGCTTAGTCTGTGAATTCCATAAGGGAATAGTAAGGAGTTAAGAAGGAAACATGATGAAATGTTGGTCTTTGCATCCAAAAGAGGATTTAAGTCATGAACTCCTGACCTTGTGATCCTCAATTACTTATCCTGGGTGAGGGAAATCTGTTCTACTTTAATGTTTTTATTAATGTGACTTGGAATGAATGCAAGCATTCTTTTCTCTTAGAATGTGTTTAAAGAAAATAACTCTGGATTAAAAAATACTAGATCTTTTAATTTTTAGTCCAAGTTCTTTTGCCAGTTTCTAATAGCCAGTTTCTTACAAAAAGCAACAATAAAAAGAGGTTTTGGAGAAGATTGGTTGTTGTTCTACAGGGTACACTGAACCTTGACAGTGGTACACTGAGAGCTGATGGCCAAGTATATTAGAATGTTACCTAATAAATAATATATTTACGTCACTGTTATGACTTGGCTTCTACTAAGAGCACTGTAAAGGCTCAGTGCAAGGGTTAGCCAGTGGTTGAATTAATCCATCTTCTGCAGGTATTGCAAACTGTCCAAACACACCACCAGTTTTTACCAGAAAAATAGGTTTTGTCTTTATTTCTAATGTATCTCCTCTTTTACCAAAAAACAGAGAAAAATCAGATCCATGTTTTATCTTCCTAAGTGTCTTTCTGCTCACAACTTTTGAGCATCAGGGCCTGTTTCCATGAACTGTGCCCATGTTTGCCTTTATTATTTGAAACATGGGAAATTTCTGTGAAGTGTAGGAAAAGCAGTGCAGATATGTTTATGCAGCTCCAAATTAGTCCTCACTTTAGAGAACTCATTTGTAGGTCTCAGGGTTCAGAGCTTCTTTAGTAAAATTTGAACTCACATGAGGATGGAAGAAGGCAAATGGAAATGAGTGCTAGAGCAATACACGTTAGTATCACTGAAAATTAACTCCTGACCTAG
This sequence comes from Sialia sialis, assembly GCA_009812075.1. Lineage (NCBI taxonomy): Eukaryota > Metazoa > Chordata > Aves > Passeriformes > Turdidae > Sialia > Sialia sialis. The sequence continues at coordinate 52,017,207 of VRYO01001463.1, forward strand.
CAAAGCATCCAATTTTTAAATCTTGCTTTTCAAATGATAAATTATGCTGTTCTAAAAGCCTAATACATTTTTTGGTGCTTAAAGCTCAAGGTCTGTTTTAAGTTTAGGTTACTTAACTTGTCATTCTGAATGCTTGTGTAATGTTTCATTAAGTGTTTAGAATTCATAAAGCATTGCATGCATTTGCTTTACAGAGATGTGGAAATCTCTACAGGAAAATAAGTGAAGAGAGGATAGGAAATAAAATTGTCAGATCCTGGGATCTGACCTGATGTGACCAATCAGTAGTTCCATCGATTAGGTTGCAGATAGGTTTTGCAAGACAGACTATTGGATTTTTGCTGTGGTCTGGGAATCTCATATTTTTGTGTCTTAAGATAGCAAAGAATTCTGTGTTTGGATTCTTTGTTTCATAATATTAATGCAGTAGATCTGCATGTATTTCAGCAAATCTCACTGGTCTGAAAGCTATTTTTGTCAAATGCTGGAAACATGTTTTAACAACTCCCAAAGACTGCTTTAGAAGAAGTTTATATAGGCTGTCATAACTCACATGTCAGTTAACAACTTAACATCCTTGAAGTCTTTCTTTTATCATTTTTGCATGAAAAACTTAACTTTCGTGAACAGAAATAAGTGCAATTGTTCTCCTCTAAAAAGTCAAGTGAACATAAGCATGAGAAACAGCTCCCTGAGAGGCAGAACATCTCTAGCAGAAGAGTGCCAGTATGTGGCTGTGAATACTCAGGGCAGTGATAAGCTCTTCCTAACTCATTTTCCCATTCATAAATTGAAGTTAATGACATTTTCTCACTTTTTTTTAAAATGAAAGTGCTAGGTCATTTATAATCATTAATATTGTATAGCACAGAGCTAGTGGTCACTTTAAACATTGGTTGATGACTGCAAGGACACTTGTTCTTATGCACTGGCATAAGCAGCCTGCAGGCCTGCTGCTGAAACCCCTCTTGGCTGCCCTTTGAATAGGAAGCTCCTTACAAGCTCTTTTTATTGCTCTAATTCTGGTAGTCTGATCCTGAGGTATCATCCTTTGTGGGGGATCTTTAGTAGAGGTGACTTGTTTAGGACAAGCTCCCATCTGACTTTGCTCACCACTGTTTGCACAGATTTACCAGGTGAAAGGTGATGAACATGTGCAGTGATCCTACATACACAGTGAGAAACGGTGGTACATGGCCTGGATGGCTGGGATATGGTGCTAGGAACCATTTAAACAATGCTTTGGAGACTGATTGATAGTTCTGAGGCTTCTTCTGAGGCCCCTACCATGTATGTGGATTTCACAAATACCAATAAACTGATGTGCATAGCAGCTAATTGAGAGGAGCGTTTTAGTAGCATAGGCACCTAGAAACTGAATTTCATAGACTCTAATTATCAGCTGTTTGTTTAACTGTGGTATGGGTTGAGTTGTTTGGGGGTTTTTCAAGGTGGGTTTATTTATCTAGTTTAGAGCTTCTAAGACTATCCATGCTTTCTGGTAAGCACTTTGAATGGCACGTTGCATTTTATGTATTCAGCTTATGATGCCTATATGTAAGTGGCATGCCTGACAAGTCCAGCATCTAGGACACAAAACAAAACAAAAAAAACATGCCCCAAAAAGTTGAGATGAAGGTTTGATTTAAAATAATTGCTTAAATTCACACTGAAATCCTGTGAAATTAGGAGAGTATTTTTCATGTTCTGTTTTGTTTTGAAGAAGTGTTCAATTGCTTTAATGACTTTTGCAGTTTATAAACTCATTCACTACAGCTTTTCAAGACAGCAGTGAAAACCTCTAAAAACAACTTTTCCTTACAGCATAACACTTGTTCATTCCCAGGGGAAGTCAGTTTTGTGCTTAGCATAAGGAAGGAATCCTGCTGGGAAAAATAAGACATTGTCATTTAATTGGACATTGCATCATAAAATAGATTGATGAGGGAGAATGGTGAGGAGGGACTTAGAGTCACACAGGTATTCTTAGTTTAGAAGAGGCTATGTCCTACTAGTTCTTGTATCTGTATTAAAATAAACTTATGAGATGTGCTAGATCTTACATCAGCTTGACATGAGCTACCAGAAAGGTTCTTGATGTATAGCACAGTCATGTCAGTGTGACCAAAATGCTTTGTTTCCACTCCTCTAACCTCTTCCAGCATCGTGGTGTCTGTGATTGCCACAAATAAATTCTGTCTCACAGGACCTCTCTGAGCTGATGTTCATTGCTTAACAAGATACTTGTCAGTCTCAGATCCATAGTTTATCAGATTCATTTCCACTTGCGTTTCCATTAGTCTCTCCTTCTAGAAATAGCCTTTTTCTTTGACCAAGTTCTAGCTGACATAACTTCTGCCTGATCTGTCCTCCACAGTTACCATTTCTAGGTTTTCTCTACCTCATTCAACTCATCTGCTTTTCCAGTATTTTTTCTTTTAGCAGCCCCTGCACCTGTTCTGTGTTTTGATGATACCACTTCTAAGTCCACAAAATTTGCACAGAAGACATAGGGAGCATATGTTTTTTCCAGACTTTCCTGGTCCCAAATCAACTGCAGTTTTGGGAATATAGAACTTCACATGAGTTGAAGCATTCCTCCTAGGGAAAGCAAGTATGTATCAAGCAGGTGAAACATTCTTTTCCTTCTTGACACCACTTCAAAAAGAAAAGGCTTAGAAAATTGACTAATTTTGGCAGATTTTCACGTGGATAGCAGATGGGTCCCATTATCTTAAAGTTTACATTGCCCTGCAGACTTCCAAATCTTGACTTGAAGCATATGGATGCTCAGACTTGATTATATCTTGCTCGTGAGCTTTTTTGTTTTATTTTAAGATGCCATCAGAGTACATTAAACCAGGCAAAGCAAACTATTTTCTTTGTTCACAGAAACTATCTGTTTTGGCTAAATTTTCCAAAAGCTTCAGTCTGACATGACTCTCAGAATAGAACATTTCTGCACATCAGCTAACATTTGGTGAAGTCACAAGCAGTTGATAGCGGGGTCTTATAACAGAAGTTGTCAGAAAATTTTATTAACAGGCAAGCTTGGAAGCATTGCTGCTGATGAATCTCAAGAGCTTCTTAATTTGAGGTGCCCTAGGTGTTTTCTACCCCAATATGTATATTTTCTATAAAACTTAGATACCCAGTCACTGAACTCTACAGCTGCATTGCTTATGCAGCAGTATGGATTTGTAATGCAGTTATCTGTCTATTTTTTAAAGCCTCTGCATTGGTAAGGTTTTATTGTCAGACAAAGGACCACAAAAAGTTTAAGAGCTACTTTTAAATGTCTGCTGTTAGGCAGTTGACTGAAATTTTCAACTTGCTTTTTGTAGTTTGGTGATGAATAGGTTTCATGCAGTACTTTTAGGAAGTCTGGATTAAAAAGGAGATGGTATTTGGGTTGAGATGTCAGCTGTAACTTGTCAATGCTGGTGACAGCCTGCATATCCCCCTTAGTCTAGGAACCACGGTCTGAACTGTTTTAAGCCAGGACACAACTTCCTGTCTGCAGGGCAATTCAGTCTTGGAAAATTTCAGGTGTTTGTCAGTATTTAAAATAATTGTCTTCATAATAAACTTGAACCTGAGCTTACATCCATCAAAGTAAAAGAAAGATCAGGTTTGTTGTTGGAGTAATGCAGATTAGGCTTATGACGATGGCTTTCTTGATTAGCTTTGAAAAGTTCCATTTGCTTGACATAGTCCATACACCATTATGAATTTCAGAGAATGCTCTGCAAAGACATTTGAATTGCCATGGTTGGACTTAAAGTAAAATAAGGTGACCATTAAAATAATAAAAATAGAGGGTTAGAAAAGACCTTTCAGATGGACCTCCTTGATAAAGAGCTAATTTAATCTCTACCTGACAAACATTTTTCCAATTTGTTCTTGATAATACTCCAGTGGTTGATCTTCCCAATTAGCATGTTGCAGTGCTTATGTGATTCTTGTAAATAAGCCTTTTCCTGGTGTCAAGCTGAACTCTCTCTTGCTGTAAATTAAGGTAAATGTTTCCTGTTCTCTCTGATTGAACTGATCAGTATCTTCTTTGCAATAGTCTCCCTCATTTTAAAAAGTATTTTGTATTTGTTTCAGGTTAATCTCTTCTATATTAAACACAATTTGTTCATTCTTTTTTTATAGGTAAGGTTCTTTGTGCATGCTACACTTTTTGGATACTGTTCTCGCGAACTGACTTGAGAAAGTCAAGTTCAAACATGAACATCCGTTCATGTCAGTAATTCCTGTAAAGAACTGTATCCTCTACTTACTACTGGAATATCCTCCTTTCTGTTAGAAAGCTGTATTTAACAATCAGGATTAAACTTTGGGCACTATCCCACCTGTTGCTACACAGCCACTTTAGTATTACTTAGATCATCCAAATGCTGTGTAAACAGTGGTTTGACCTCTTGGCTCTTGCGACTCTTAAATTTGACTGGCACGTTAGACAAATTGTAAGTGGGCTGATCAAAGTAAGTGCAGAATAGAAACTGAAAGCTTCCTACCCACCTGAACAGTGTTGATTGGGATAGCAATCTAGTTCACAGTGAGCTTGAATTACTTTGTATTATCAAGCATGCACAAAACCCTTCATAATGGATTAGGAAATGCTTAGGAGGAAAAACCCCTGTATCTATGATATGGATCGTTGTCTGTGTTGACATACTCAGTGAGTTTTGAAAGGTAGCAAGACTGTTCATTTGTTTACTCTATAGTCCTTGCATTTACCTGACATTAATTCAGTTTCTGTATGCTTGGCTGTGGAGGGGATTGCAGGGAACTTCTCTTTCCTTTTTTTAATTACACTTAGTGTATAATTGGAGTTCAGGCATGTAATTTTGTCTTTCAAGGAAGTCTTCATGATTATGCAGAAGATTTGGTTAGAGACAAAATATAATTGTCTAGCATGCTGCTGTTTGTGGTTTCTTGCCGTACTCGAGGAACCCAGCTGGTGTGTGCTGCTTGCAAGTTCATTAACACATTTCCTGCCTTGGCAGGAACCTCAGGCACTGGTGATACCCTTGACCTCACTGTTCTTCCTGGAACAACTTAGAGTTAGGACTTTTGCTCTTTTCGGACATGCTCACATAGATCAGCATGTCATGTTTATGGCCTGTGGAGCAGAGCGAGCACTAGCAGTGTACTCTGGACTCTTCTGAGCTAATTGCCTTTGGATAATTGTCTGTGATTACATGAGCTTGTCACGTTGTTCATGCATTACAGTCCTCTGCTCCTTTAGGCACCATGAGATCCTGTCTAACCATCCTTCATTAATTGTCCCTGCAGGTGGTTTTAGATTTCTGTTTTTCTTTTAGAGTTATGGGGTTTTTTTCCCCAGAAGTGCACTTCTTTCTTCACTGACTCTGTGTCCATGTCTTGAAAATTTATTTATTCAGAACATTTTTGAAATACTATAATTTCATCCACTGCAAAGAAATAAAGACCTAAACAGAAAACCCCACCCTATAAGAATCTGAAACTTTCAATGTTCCTTTCATGTTCTAACTGAAATGGAAATAGTCCACCACATTTTAAAAAAAAAGCAAGATTTGAAGTAGTTTTCTTTAACTGAGCAGTGACTTCTTTGTTTCACATAAAAATATTTAGGAGTCTAGCTAGAGTTGCTGCTTGAAAATTCTTAGGATCTTGGCATTGGTCCCTTCTTATTCATATCCCTTGAAAACCTTTTTGTCTCCAACTGATGATACTGAGCAGTGAAATGCCATTCAGCGGACTGAAGTCCAGAGTCTACTTTAGATACCAACTTAGACCATAAAAACATAGCATTGTCCCTCTATAGTAGGGCCAGATCTTTATATTCTGAGTATCAGAAATGGTCATGTGTATGTGTTGTAGATTTAGACTTTTTATGCAGAAGACTGTGTGTACTCGGTGTAGGATCTTTCGTTTTCAGCCTTAAATAGACTTTATTTATACAGCACACTTTTAGAAAGCATATTTTTGAAATTTCTTTAGAAGGTCTTACTGAGTTTCCAAAAAAAAAAAAAAAAACCAAAAAAACCCCCAAAAACCAACCCAGACGTCATTAAACCTGTAGGTCTGCATGTATGTACTGCTCTAGTCTTACCCAGTGTGAAACACGAAGTGGGCGTTAACGCTAATGCATTGTCCAGAAGTGTAATCTTATTTAAATTTTGTGGTTTTTTTTTTTTTCTTTTCCTGCAATGTCACCCACGTTCAAAGTGAATACTGATTCTTAAAAAGTAAGATTAGTGTTTGTATTCCTAATTGTAGTGTGAACTGTACATTCTGGTAATATGTAATGTATGGATCTGTACAAAATACTGTAGCACTGCAATTTTAGGCTGAAATCAATTTAAAAGTAAACTCAAATCCAGAATAGGCTGTTCTTAGCTACACCTTTGAAATTTATTTTAGTTCAGACTGCACTTATATTGTCAATATCTGTCTTGAAATGCTTCTGTCCTTCCTTGATCTATTTCATTTGGAAGATCATGTGGCTTTAGAAAGACCTTTTTTTTGTTTGCTTTTAATTTAGGGGAAAATGCTTAACATGTTTTTGTCTATTTTTAAAAGAAGCTACAATTATGTCAAAAATAACACAATGAGGAAATATTGAGTATGTATAATGGGCTTCTTATGTATTCAGCATATGGGTAAAAGTGGAGCCTGAAAAGATTTATACAAGGACATATTAAATTAGTACCAAAACATGCTAAACTCCTTAAAATGGATAACACTAAAAGTCCTTTCTATATTTTTCCAAACCATAATGAGTACTTGGTGAAAAACATCTGTTGCTTGCACAAAAGCACTCTGAAGTGAAATAAATATTCCAGAACCCTAGAGGATGAGTTCCTCAGCCAGCCTAGTAAGTACAGGCTTCTCGGTCATCATATAATTTACCTGTTCTTACAAGACTTTAAAATCCACAGCGTTAAAACAATCAAAAGTATCAGGGTATGTATGGTAAAATGTGCAACTATAATGTTTGGATTATTAGAAAATGGCTGTTTGTCTGCTTTTTTGAATTTCATTTACATTTCAATGGAACAGTGTTTTTCTAAGAGGGAATTAAAATTAGGAGTATGTCTAAAGGATTTCACAGTTTTAATTTTAAAATACAGGATTATCATAATACCACATACTTTAAATCTAAGAAATTAATAATCAAAACCAGATTGATATATAAAGAAAATAATAAATAACGAATAATAAACTGTTAGAATAAGGAAACTAAATTCTGCTTTCTAAGAATTTTGAAATTGTGAGGTCAAACAAGTTTAAGCTCTTTTAAAATGCGTTATTAAAAGACAAGGCAGTATCCATAACAGCATCACAATCTAGCAAACTTGAAGGAGTTGTTCTAGTATTCATGTCAGACTTAAACTTCAAAGTGTACTCATGTCAAGTTGTACAGCTATTTAATAAAAAAAAAAAAGCAAATATCTGGGAAAGAAAGAACTTGAATATAAAATGCAGTGAAATTTCTGCTGAAGAACACCACAAATGGTAAGAAAGAAATTAGGAAAACACAGCATCGATACCTGTCTCCAGAAAAGCAACTGTAAATGCATTAAATTAACAGAACCAGTTTTACATAATTAGTGATAAAATAATAGATTAAAGGTATTCATGGTGCCAAATTTTAGACTCCTGCAATATGATGTAACTTTCTCAACCATTGAAACAGCAGCTATTATGAAGCAACTGAAATGGTTGCGTCAAAGCAGTAAATGTTTCAGCAATATAAGTTTAATTTTCCTGTGTGTCTCTTTCCCATTCTGTCATGCCTCAGGAGAGATTTCACTCTTTGCTGCCAAGAGAAGGAGCACAGGGAGAATTGCCACATCACTGGGTGCCAGAACAGTCCTGCCAACTGGCCTGAAGTTAGGACCTTTCCTCAGCCAAACTGTGTATATAATTTAATTTCCTCTTACTATAATCCATAGACGTGTGATCATTTTTCTTACAGTGTATTCTCTAACCTGTTCTAAGCAATGTACTGTCTGTGTTGCAACACAGAATCACCCTCAACACTGTCCTGGGGGACACCAGGCGCAGCATCACTGGCTGGGCATGGGAGAGACTGACCCCCTCTGCTTGGGCATTCTCACCGTGACTCCTGTGAGCACGGCTGGGTGCCACAGTATAAGGAGGATGGAGAACTGTGGGAGAACATCCAGAAGTGTGACACAAAGATGAAGGGCCTGGCGAGGAAGCTGTAGTCTGTTCAGCCTGGAGGAGACTGAGGGGAGACCTCATTGCAGTCCACAGCTTTCTTACAGAGGGAAGAGAAGGGGCAGACACTGATCTCTCTTCTCTGTGGTGACCAGTGACAGAGCCAGAGAAAATTGCATCAAACTGTGTCAGAGGAAGTTTAGGCAGTATATTAGGAAAAGATCTTTACTCAGGGGATGACTGGGGACTGGAACAGGCTCCCTGGTCACAGCACCAAAGTTGTTAGAGTTTGAGAACTGTTTGGACAATACTCTCAGGCAAATGGTGTGATTCTTGGGGTGTCCTGTGCAGGGCCAGGAGCTGGTGTTCAATGATCCCTGTAGGTCCTTCAGGATAGCCTATGATATTATGATTGTTGGCTCCAAAATTATGATTGTTGGCTCCAAAAAGAAAGTGCTTTTTTTAAGAAATTCTGCTCTCACTTCTACCCATGAATGAAACATCGTGACGTTGGGGTTTTCTTTCTCATCTGTGTTTTCCCATTGTAGATGTTTTGAACAGATAGCTTCAGTTTTATGAAATGTGTGACAAGCCTATGTTAAACTCTATGAACTAATATTGTGTGTTTATATTTGGTAAATTGTTTACTGGGCTACTTTTATCTGTACAAGGCATCATGTTTCCTTACTTGAGGAAGTTTGCCTGCATCTGAAACTTAAGATGACTTTTTGTATTACTATAACTAGCATGCACTTTTTTCCTAGATTTCACTTGGAGTGTCTCTGCGAATCTCAGTTGTTTGCGTTAGTGCCTACAAGTTTCAAACAAGGATCTTAACTTTCATTATAGGAATGTGCATAACAAATTGATGGTTATACCTGCTTTTAGATATGGCTACCATAGCAGAATCCTTTAAATGTTCCCTTTTTTTTTTCTTTTTCTTTTTTTTTTTTTTTTTTAATGTATGTTTGGAGATACTCATTTTAGGCAAAGGGTTGAAATCTGTATGGGCTGGCCCTTAAGTGTGAACTTTGTCTTCTAAACTTGTTTTATGAGAAACATTTTGCTATAGTGTGGAACCGTTTTGCACCACCTTTTACTTAGAGATGTACTAAATATGGCTTATAATAATGCACTGTATGTAACTTTCCTACAAAATAAAAATCATGTTTATGAAGGACAAATGTATCCCATCTTCAAACATACTTGAATTTTTTCAAATATCTAAGAACAGATTTTGGCAGCTGCTGATCCTCTGAGGGGATCAAAATCACTTTGGGAATAGTGCAAAGACCTGTTTGCTGTAGCAGACATTTCATCTGTCCTCTGCATGTGTTCTGGGCCTGAATGGTTGGAGAGCAATTGCTTTTTTGGAGATTGCAGGCTTTGCTGTGTAATTATGTTGACATGCCTGGTATTGTTGTCTTTAACTCTTCCCATGTAAAAATTATGCCTTTGGGCTAAAGGATGGATGCGGAATTTCCAGACCAAGTTTGCTTAGCTGCTGCTGTCAGCAGCCACAGCTATGCATTCATGCCTGACTTAGAGAATATTTTCCTTTGGGATTTCCAAACTTTTGGAAGCTTATTCGAGCTATGATGCGGTACTTCTAATCAAGCTGCCATAAGCTAAAAAATTCCAGGCATTTCTATGCGTGGATGTGAATCAGCCGTGCACTACACCTGCAGTAAGACCAGCAGAGGAGGAAAAGCCATGTGCATTTATTTCTGTCCAGGAAATCCCAGACAAGGATAGTAGCCTAGCATACTCATGCAATATCTCTTCCAAAGTAGAAATTTATCTTCCTCAGGATCCCATTCATCTCCCTGATCTGGAATGTGCATGCTAATATCCTAAGCCCCATGCTTTACTACCTCTGGCTTCTCCAAATTTGAACCCTGTTCAAATGTGCCATGTCAGACATGTCACTCTAACCTTGTGCTCCCTCCCTTCCCACTGCTAAGGGAGCTCTCTCCAAAACAAAACCCAATCCTGCGCTCTTCCTTCCCTTTCTCTCTCCCATCTAATTCGTGCCTGTCCAGCACACGCCTGCTCTGCTCTCCTGTGCTGCTCCTCCCTACCTATGTGCAAACGAGGTCACAGCGCAGTCCCTGCCCTCAGCAGTGACACAGCTCCAAGCCCTGTTGCACTGCCTATGTCCCGTGCCAGAGCCTCCTCCTGTCTGCCTGGGATCCCAGCCAGGCTGGTTTGGCCTGGCTGGGTGGCTGCAGGCACCTGGGACTTGGGGTAGCTTCTCAGAGCAGGAAGTTTTGGTTGGCCAAATAATGATCTTCATCTTGCTGCCCCTGTAGAAGGCTGAGCTCAGGAGGCTCTGTGCCCTTTCTGCAGACATGGGACAGGTAGTGCAAGCATAGGGCACCAGGCACTAGGTTGATGAGATTCTAAAATCACATTGTGGTAGACTGTGGTGTTTGGCATCAGATGGGAAAGGACTATGCTAAGCTGTTGCTATTTCACCTGGTAAATTGCTTAAATTGTAGAGAAATGAGAAACCTTTCTCTTTTTCTTGGTAGAAAGTGGGGAAAGAACAGTGGATTTGCTACATATGCTCCGTTACCTTTATTTTGTTCTTTCAAGTTTTGTTTCCCTTGTTTTACAAACAATTTTTGGCAAATACATATCACAATGCATCACTGTGTCACCATGTCCCGCTCATTGCCTGAAGTGATCCATGAAATGATTCCTGTTCCAGAAAAGTGACTGCTAAAAACAATAATTGAAAATGGACATTTGAAATAAACCATGGAAACAGGTATCAAGCGGTTACCCTGGAGTGAGATTACAGTAATTTCACTACTATAAGGCACACCCTTTTGACTAAAGTTTTGGACAAAACCCGGAAGTGCACCTTATAGGCCGGTGCGCCTTATATATGAACAAAGTTCGGAAATTTGCCGACAATCCAGAAGCGCGCCTTATAATCCGGTGCGCCTTATAGTTGTGAAATTACTGTTATTTTGGCAAATGGGGAAATTCCCAGCAAACTGATTTGTTAAGGTGTGGTTTTGAAGGTTGCCAAGTCTGCTCTCACCATGACAAGAAGCAGACTTTGCTTCTTCATCTTTTAAAAAAAGTCAAAAAGATAAGAGCTCTCAAATGTTTTCTGCCAATAGAATATAATTACATTAAGCAAATAGTAGAATGGAATTTTTATATGGCAAAACTGTTTTTGGTGTGCTCTGGAGTCTTTCACATTCTCACAGAAGTGATGAGTGGTATTTTTTGTCTTATCTTCTGCCACTTTCTTATATTTTCATTTACCATACCTCAAATAGCATTCAGGCCTTTCATTAGCTTCAAATGAAGAGAAGATAGTGAACAAATTTTCTGAAAATAATCTTAGGATGGAGATACACACCTTGATTAAAATATTTCCAAAAAAACCTCTCCTCAGAGTAAAAATTTATGAGAAAGGGGTGGGGGGTAGATTTTGGGGTGGGTTTTTTTGTGGTTTTTCTTTTAATAAAGGCTGTAATATCAGACACATTTAATATAATTTCTTATATGAGAAATATATTTTTTCACTATAGAAAATTATTTTCAAAAGTGTTTTAAAGTGCCAAGGGTCTTGGCTCAATTGAAAAACAGCCCTAAAATAGAGTTCAAACTCCATATTTAAATTTAAAAATACTAAATTAAGCAACTTCTTTTTATAGAAGATATGATACCTAGGGCTTAAGCTAAACTTTGCCCGCTTTATTGCAGTGAGAGTTCCCCTTACCTGATCGTGGTCTAACCATGTAATATATTAAGCCAAATCTAAAAATACTGAAAAGAGAAGGTAGTTTGGTACACCTTATGCTTTATGTGACTTTTTATATTTATTAGCTATATATGTAGTTTCTAAATAAGTAGAAAAATGTGGAAAGCAAAGCTTAAGCAGACTTAAATTCCTTGGAGATGGGATTGCAGTGAGAAAATATACCCTTCAAATCTCTGTCCATAAAGGTAAATATTCATTAAATATGCAGAAGTGGAACATAGTTTACCCATATGTCTGCTCTCTCAAGTTCATGAGACTCTTTGAGTTCGGATTTTCCGTGTTGGCACATAGGTTAGAAAAATTGATGTTCTTGTGTGTTTAGGCTTGGTTCCTCCTTGCCTGGGAAGCAGAAGGAGTTATAAATAGTTATTACTACTAAAATGGTTTGTGCTTTCAGGCTGTATCAAATGTGTGACTGTCTTCCTGCTGCACTGCATGAGGAACCAAAGCATAGGCAGGGCTCAGAATCTCCTGCTACAGAGGTTGCCAGATGTTTGTTGTTTGCCAGATTTTAAACAATTACAAAATTTCCACCATATCTTCAGAGCACAGCTTCCTTCCCTGCCCCCTCAGCCAACTTTCCTTCTCCCCTCCCCTTCCCTTGGCTTTGCTTGTAGCTGTGAGTGCTCACTGTTCCTGTGGATCACAGGCAATGGTTTCTGCTGACTACGAACATTTATTTACGTTCAGGCATTTTGCACTCTTAGGTCTACAAATGCAGACCAGTGAACGGAAGGTTTTCTAAAACCCCCTCTGAGAGGGGGAGAAATAATTTCGACCTTGAAATACAACTGAAATATATGTGTAACAGCTGAATACAAAGTTCATAGTTCTTGATAATGAATTGACGTATATTTCAAATCCTGGTAACTTCAGTGTTCTTACGAGATGTGCAATAAGTTCAGCTGGGCTTTTCTCAGAAATTTGTAAAACAATTTCAGATCACTGTGGTTCTGGTGATACACAGTGCAAAAAAGTGGAGATCACACTGTGTAAGGTGCATGACCTTACATGAGGTTTTAAATGCATTAACATTTTTTCATGAATGAAATTATTTGGTGTTTAATTAGAGCTGATATCCAGGGAAGAAGCTTCTAGTATATGCTGTTACAGAGCTAGGAGGTGGTTGCATAGTACAAGAATTAATGACTGCTAATTTTGTTAGGAAATTTGAAGTATTTTAATAATAGAGCCAGTGTTTAGATGCTATCTCTAAATTCAGAACATACCAAACAGGTATACAGCCAGACTGTTTTTATCCAAGTGTTTCTCGAATCAAATATTCATCCAAATATAACATTACAAAGGGATCTAGAGATGAGGATAGACTGCAGTTGTCCAAAACAATGTTCAAATCTTTGACATAAAAGAAGCTATTTTTGTCTATCCACACTCCTTCTCTTGTCCATGTTTGCTTATATTATTTGACCAGGAACTTGCTTTGTAGCCTTTTCCTTACTGCTGTCCTTGTATTGTATGGATGCAGTTCCACACAGCTTCTATGAAGGTGAAGCAGGACTCAGAAAACTCTTTACCTTTGCCCTGAATCATGATGAAAGCGGCTGGCTTGCTCCCTGAAAGAAGTTAGATGACCTACAGAAAAGTTGATACATCAACCTTCAATTGCAGTCTTAGGTTTTCCTGTCTGTGTTAAGGACCAAAATAAGATTGTTCTGGCAACCTCTTGGTTTTTATGGTCCTTATTTGTTACTGCTTTGTTTAGCAGAGTTTGTAGTTATTATTTGAGTATAGCTCTTGTAATTTAATAGTCATCTGCAATAACAAAAGGCAGTTTTGTCTGGGACAACAAATTAAACATTTCCTAGGAAAAATGAAAGAGTATGCACAAATTTCAAGTTACTGTATTGTATTAAATTTTCTGGATATGCAGTTATCAGTTATGTTCTTCTGGCTTTTTTAGCCATGAGTTGTAGAGATTTTCTGAAGCGTAGCTTCTGAAAGCACCTTATGGGGAAGTATTGTTATGTCATTCCACTTTGCATTGACTGGTTTAGACTTTTTTGTTCCTATTCTATCTAGCACCCTTGACTGTCAAATAAATTGGATTATTCCAGTACATTTCCCTCCCATTAAACCTTTGTATTTCTTCTAAGGTATTGTATACTCTCAGTTTAAGAATTTGGGTTTTTCAGTTGTGAGTTCAAGATTTAGATGGTATATGTATTTTCTTTGGAAGTTATTTCTATGACTTCTAGCATCTGTTTTGAAATAAGCTTTGAAGCACATGTGAGAAATACCTCACTGGGTGTTAGCTATATGGTTTCATAATATATATGTCCTAAACATTAACTTTGAAACAAAAGTAGACATTATCAATACTATCTGAAAAATAACTACCTGACAACTTGCATTGTGACCAAAGTCCTGAGATTTCAATGTAGCCAGTTTCTTTGGCTTCTAGGAGTTGGGATTGCTTGCAGCTGACACTGTCATTGTCTCTTCTGTGACCAAGTACTGTATTCTGAGAGGTCCCAAGAAACTTTTTCCTAGAGCTTTATTCTTCTTGGCTGGGTGCTTGGGCAACCAGAAATCCTCTTCTCAAAGTACTCTAGAGAATCTACTTTGATCTTCCCAACAACTACCTTGTGGCACCTATCAGTTGACATGCAGTTGTTCTTTTCCTTCAAGAACGTGAGCGTACGAGAGCAGTGCTTTCTTAGGCAGAGAAACTCAAAAAGAAACAAACAAAAATAAGAACTTTCTTTTGTTTTCTTCTCTTTTGTCCTCTCTTTGGCAGCTATGACACAAAAACAGAAAACCAAAACAGATAAAAAGACAAGGTATCTGGGGGTCTTAAATAGATGCATTCTTCTGAAGCTATATTAACTAACTACACATGTTACTTGGGGGGGTTATGAGTGTTTATATGTTTTGCCTTTGTCTTGAAAGCTAAGCAAGAGCTTGAAGTTTTTTCACACTTTCAGTGTTATGAAATTACTAAGTGTGTGGTTCCTTAATGACTGCCTAAACAATACTTTTTTGTGTGTTGATTTTAATGTAAATTTTTCATTTTTCAACATTCATAATGCACATCTGGATCCTTGTTGCTCAGCTGCTGGCTTTTGTGTTAGATCCCCTCACTTTTTAAATGAGTCTTTGCTAGCTCCCGCACAAATGCCTATGGAACTTAATTTTAGCTCACAGACCCCTGAGTTACTCAGTGATTGTGGCTTTAGAGGTGCAGTGTGACATCTAAATGGCAGAGTACCAATAGCTGTGCACCAATGAGAAATTCTTAATTTAACAGTTCCTCTAAATTTGGTGTACATAAAGGTTAAAATAACATGCACATTGGGATTATTATTAATCCAGAGACTGTAAACGTGGTCTCTTAGTAACCTGATGGTGGTAGGGAAGAAGCTCGGAGTAGAGCCACTTCAAAAATACACTGGTTGCCCCAGTTGAACCCATGTTGACATTTAAATAGGGTGTCATGTTCCACAACAGATGAGAAACAATGCTTGGCAAGAAGACCATTTCAAGAAGTGTACAGGAAAATGGGTCTACTTTCTCTTTTCCCAGTGGTGGATGAGCTATTTTGGTGCTGGAAACTGTTCCTGTGTGAAGTGTATGGGAAAGAAATAACAAAAGTACGCTGAACCTGGAGAAAGAAAAAAAAAACTATTTCACTGAGGGTAACACAGAACAACCTCAAGCCTTCAGTACTTTTACCTGGAGAAACTAACACCTGGCCACATGGCAAAAAGCAGCTTTGCAGAAGACTAGTAACTAAAACCTTAAAAAAAACGGACTTTTGGAAAGAACTCACTTGGAGGAAGTAGGAACAGTAAAAGTAGTAGCTGGGCTAACTTTTGCTTCTGGAGGAGTGCTGGTGGTATTCCACAGCCAGCTCACTGGCAGTAGTAGAAATAGCAGGGATTAATTGTTAACTGGTTTGCTGTTTGTCTGATTTTAACACACTGCTGCAGAGCAATGAAGTATATTATGAATATAACAAAGCAAATATTTGTAATGTTTTTACTGCTAGCCCAGGTGTATAGATATATAGAGCTATTCTATTACCTGCATGTGGGACACAATAGTTTAAAACTATATAATTAGCCTATCACTTTAAGTAATAGCTTCTTTAAAGCTGCTTCTTTGTTTAGATTGCCTTAGATACTCTGTTGAGAGACTGGTAATTTAAAATTCGATTTTCAAAACATACTATTTTCTCCTTGTTTTCTAAATAGATCAGTAATAAGAGTAAAATCTTGCACATTGTAGTCAGTAGAAACTATTGTCTTGGACTATGGATCCTATTTATCTAAACACATGATAAATCTAAGCAAGCTGTGGGAAAAACTGACTGGACAGACCTTTTCTCACTTTTCTTAGAGGAGTACTTAGCCTCCTTGCTCTTGCATTTGTGATCTAGGAAAGCAGGGTCATTAGTAAGGAAAATCTTCCCTGAGAGTTAGAAGAGTAAGAATACAGTCTTCAGTGATTTAGGAATTCTTTTCCTGTGAAAAATGTATGACGTAGTAGCTCATTCCTTTCTGTTTTAAACTTACACAAGTTCCTGCCAGGGAGGGCAGGAAGCTGATGTTCAGGTGATGAGTCCATACTGTGGTAGAGCAGCTGTTGTAACTCTGTGTGGTGGGTAAGGCATGCTTTCCTTTCAGCAGAAATTAGCTTGAGCTTGTCACAGAAGTAGGAGTATCCCAGCTGCCCGAGTTCTGCTCGGTAATCATATGGGGATGTTTTTAACAAGATTTAATAAACTTTGACAGGAGCAGGTAGAGGATAAATCAGCACGACATCCAAGGGCAGGACTGTAAGACTGTGAGAACATGCAATATAGTTGGCCTGTGGTAAGAGGCACCTTTTTTATACTGATGCCTTTAAAAGCTGCCTGATTTGAGGTTATTTCCTCTATAAATGAGGTTGGAGGTTTTTTTGTAATGCTAGCTTTGTAATGCACACCCCCTATACATACCAAGCATTACTTCAAGTACAGATGTAGATTGATTTAATTTTAAATTCTTATCCTTCTTATTTTTAAATTATTTGTGTCATCCAAAAAAAATCCCATAAAACCTCAGTTTGAAGGGATATTTTTAATATTTTATCAGTCCTGCATAAGGGGTAATATTAGGATAAAAAGGGGGAGATTATGCAAAAGAAGTTTAGTAATGTGAAATCCCAGTGTTGTGAGAGTTTGCTTGGTTTGTTTTGTAAGCCAGTCCAATCAAATTAAAAGCAGACAAAACTAAATTTGGTTCAAAGTTGGCTCACCTCAGGTTTCAGCAGGAGCTGTGAAAGCCAAGTTTAAATTGGGACAGGAAGGGAGGGAATGTGGTCAATAGCCTTAAAGTTGAGCATTTTAAATAGGAAGTCTGTTTATGACTCCAATAGCACTTGCTGTTCTGATTTGTTTAGAAAAGCTAAAACAATTCAGAACAGTGGAGTTGCTTGAGGCTTTTCTGGCTGGCATTGAACTAAACTTTGTCAGAAGTTTAAGCTCATCTCCAGGCTTTGATTCATCCAGTGAAGTGGTGTGATTCCAATTTTTACTCAAGGCACCATCTTGGCATTACTTTCTTAATTTTGTAATATTGAGCAGAGCATCAATATTTCCTAGTCTTAAGAATACATCGTATAACTTATTTCATGTGTTTTTCTAAGAGTAGATCTGATTTTATCATGTGTATTAAAATACTGCTTCAAGGCAATATTAATGAGTGTAATATGGGATCACAAAATTTTTTTGAGGGAAATACATTGATATTTTCACTGCTGAAATGTGGCAGGGTTAGTATGGCTTATATTTGATAAGAGAAACAGAAGAAAAAGTGCTCACTCAGGTGAAAACTAAGGAGAATATAATTGCTAGATTTTGCCTGAGAAAAACATCCTCTCCCTGCCAAAACCTCTACAGAATTTTCTATAGGCAAAGCCTTTGCATTATTTATTTTACTTCTTTTCATTCTTGAGCTTAACCTCCTTCTCTTCCCCTCATTCTTCCAGATCTTCTCCTGCCCCCACACCAGAATGTCAAACTTTTCAGCAAGGCAGTTCTCACAGCAATCTGCTGAACCATTGAAACACTAGTGACTTAAAGCATCATCTTTGCTGGTTCACTAGTGCTCCTAGCTGGATAGTGCATTGATTTATTTAATACATCATATTTCTATATGTACAGTTTCTATAATTTTTGCAATAGTTTGTATTTATGTAATTTAGGCAAATAGTGGGGACAGGAATTCTATTCAAATTACTATATTAGAAATTCACGGGCTGCTGATGTGGAAGAAAATAGCCACATCCTTTGCTCAAATAACAAAACTCTAAAACTGCAGCAAACAGATTTGACAGAAAGAATGCATATGCAGTTGGAATTGATACATCCTTAATTTAGTTCATACCAAGTTGTTATTTGTACATTTACTGCATGTGATGTTCTCTAATCCAAATCAGATCTTGCATCTTTGGGGTCACTTTGCAAATTACTGGTTAGAATATTTTAGATATCTGTAACATAGATAGACACAAACAGATCTCAAGACTCAGCACCTCTTTCTGATCTGACAGCTGTAATGGGCAGATGTGCTACACATTAGGAGTCATAGCCCAGAATTTGAAGTCCAGATGTAGAGCATTCAGAGGACTTGTGATAGTAATTCATGGTTTCCAGAGTGGTGAGTTTTATAAAATTCATTGAGAAATGTGTGGGACACATACATGTGCCAGCTTTGCTCTGTCCCTAATAAGTGTCAGCAGCAGTTTGGACAGTTTGTGCAGCCACCCTCCAGCCCTACTGAATGGTGTCGGGAACAACTGGAATATGTTGGCAGAGCTAGAATTGCAATGTGATGCAGAAGATCATGCATATGTTATGAGAAAGATGTGATTTCATAAATCTGTCAGCTGTGAAGGGGAGGTGATGGTGGTTTGTAGGCTTAATGAAATGTTAGTGAACAGTTATTGTTAGTGGCATAGGAATGAAGAAACTGTGGAATTTGTTGGGTGTTTCATTCTACAGGGAAGAACACAGTACATATTGACAGCACTTAGATTTGTAATCTCAGACTACCAGGACTCTAGCACTAATATTTTCTTAGGAATTGCCCTAGATCATGAAACATATCGGTCAGGAAAGAAGTTAAAAATACATAATGGTCAAGGCTTTTCTAAAGAATCGCCAAAATTGCTCTTATATTGCCTCTCCCCAGCACAGCCACAAACTCTGCTCTCACTCCTGGTTTTACGTAAAGAGTATGACACTTGCATTTGAAGAGCAGGGGAGGTGATCTTAAAGAAACTTTAAAAGGAAACTTAAAGGAAAGGGTTACTCCAATCTTGAATTCAAGGGAAGGGAATATGGAGCTGACAAGCATTCCTCCCACTAATATTCCTTTTCTGTCAAATACCTATATTATTTTCTTTGTCATCTGGATTCTCTGCATCTGGATAAGGATCTTCTCTCTTCTCCTTTCTTCTCTCCACCTGCACTAAATTTTGCTGCTACTGAGCAGCACCTTTTTATTCCCATAATTTTTCACTACAGCTTCAAACCCCTCTTCTAATTAACACTTTACTTCACTCTAATGTTCCTGGCCCTGCAATCATGCATCCATGTATGCAGTTTCTCTTTTTAAAAGAAGTTTGATTCTTTAGAATTCTGCTAACATTTCCTCCAAACAAAAGCATACAAATACCAATTGCAGAATTTTTCTTAAAATTTTTCAGTTTTCTGCCAGTCATGTTATGTAAACTGATACTGCTGGAGCACAGTTTAAATTCAGTGCCTAGCCTGTCTTCTTCCATCCTCTCTCCTCAAGTGAAAACTAATCAGCTAGAAATTAATTTGGATGCATAATTTTTTTCAGATGCCCTGTCTTTTAAGCATAAAACATATGCCTGGGCTAACATTTGGGCTTGAATTCTAGTATTTCCTTTGCTTTTTTGACTTTACAGTGAATGCTATAGTCTAAATCCAGGGAAAAGTGTTGAGACAGAGAATGTTTTCAGAGTCTAAGCCATGGTTTGAACAGTCACCTTTATATTGCAGGAAAAGAATAGCAACGTTTAAAAAAGCTAATGTGGTGAGGGTAAAGGAAATGTAGCTGTGTCTCAGATTTACATATGCATTTATTTACAGATACTCAAGTTAAGAACATTAATGTTACCTGTTTCCTCTCCCGCCCCTTGCCCCAGTACTCATAAATGTGCCAAACTTCAGAGCGATCCAAAACAGTCCACATATTTTGCTTTGCTTTCTGATCTGTTGAAGTACCCTTTTACATAGAAGAATGTTATCTGTTTACATATTACTGTGGAAATTTGACTTTGTGGAGACAATGAGGATGCATTTTTATTCTGGGGGGAGTGGCAGCTGCTAAGTGTGCAGAAAGATCCTTAGTTCTAACCAAGAATGATCTCGAAAGTTTCTCTTTGTGTAATAGGCTTAATGACGCTTCGTTCTTTCTAGTTAAGCAATAAACACAAACAGATTCCAGCTTGGATGTGCTGGTCTGGTCCTCTGCAAGAGGTAAGGGCTTGTCTTGGCAGCACAGTTTCTGCAAAGGGAAATAGCGTCTCGCTCATTTTCTAGAATTCGTTGAATGTATTTGGGTAGTAGTGAAGCAAAAACAATAAGCAGACAATTTTCTTCCTGTTTCAAAGGCCTTTCTCAAGTTTTACAGGGGTCAACTAAGTACTGAAATGGTCACAGGAAGATTGACAGAGTATTCTCATGATATTAATGTGTTGTCTGTTGATCTGTGTTAACAATAGATTTATAAGAAAGTTTTATGTCTTTATAAACTGTCAGTAGGCAAAGGAAATATTTTAGCAACACAAATCTAGAAAAGACTGAGGAACATGAAAAGGGACCAAGATAAGGCAATCAGCTGGAAGATTTCTGCATTTTTGTCATTGGAAAGCCTATATTTTGGCACAGTTACAGAAAATAAGGACTCCTCTTTTTTGCTTTTGAGACATGTAGTGGTATACTTGCACTTTTTGGGGGTTTTTGTTTGTTTTTTAATAGTAACAGATTTTCTCTTTCAAGTGTTCGAAAGCAGTTCAAATACCTGTAATCCCATATTAAACTCTTCTTTCAAGAACTCTGTGTGCTTTTTACAGCTCTTCACAGGTTTGCTTTGGGTGGATCTCAGACTTGTTTATCTATCCTGATCATCACTTGCAGATGTGCCCAGATGTATATTTCTTCAGTCTCTGTTCTTCTTGATGTGTTGCATTAAGCCTCCCTCCATCCCACACTATCTACTTACCTACCAAAGCTTTTTTGGTAAAATTTTGCCTTAAATGCATATTAATAGTTGCCTTCATACCTGTGCTCTTGAGTAGCACACAAGCTGGAGCTGAAACAAAGAATCAGTAAATACATTGGAGATGCCTCTTATAATGTCAGTAATTAAAAAAAATTCAATACATATGCATCCATACACTGAGACAGTTTGGAGACTTTCTTTCATATCAGTACTAGAGATCATGGAGATGTATTTGTAGAGACTATTTTGAGAGAGGGGATCAAAGGAATGGTGAAATAAAATATGAAATGGAATTGGGAGGCATCTTGGAAAAATTCTGCCACCTCCAATCTCAATAGTTGTCACATACTCTTCAGAGATTGAGAAAAATCTGGTGGCTGATGAATGGTTTTTTAAAATTATGAAACCTTGATTGATTGCAATGTTGGTTGTCTTCTTATGACCTAATTTACCTCTCATCTTTTCTAATTCAGATCTTAGTCAGAATTGCATAATTTACTAAGTGCTGCAAATAGAGATTCAAAATAATTTTTTAGGTGGGTTAGTTATATCTTGAAAAGAGAATGGGAAAGAGAAATGCACTTCATCAGGAACAGGGCAAGAGGACACAGCCTCAAGATGTGCCAGGGGAGGTCCAGGCTGGAAAGCAAGAAGAATTTTTTTCGCAGAAAGGATGATTAGATTGGTGTGGAGCCGCCAACCCTGAAAGTGTTTGAGAAACAACTGGAAGTGGCACTTAGTGCTGTGGTCTAATTGACGAGGTGGTGATTGGTCAGAGATTGAGCTTGATGATCTTGGAGGTCTTTTCCAAACTTAATGATTCCATGATTCCATGATATGTGTATTAAGGAGCCCATGTTTACATTAATATGTCTTCTTCAGGTCTGCATGAGATTCTTCATATGATGCCTTAATTCACCTCTGACAAATTGCATCACCAACAGTTCTTTCCCCTTCTGCATTCCCATGCTTTTTTATGTCCTTTTGTTTGAAAAGAGTTCACAGGAGCAGTGGATCATAACCTGATTTTTAGCTGAACATTGGCTGAGAAATTGCCATCTTGTTCATTTGGGGCATCTGGGCATTTTTAGTGACAGAAGAACACTTTGCAGAGGACCTGACTAAATTGAAAATAATTAAAAGAACCATATTTATGTTTTTAAAGGGAAGTCTGTACCTATCTGGCAGCTCTGAGTTTGCCAAATCATTGTCATCATTGGACACTCTGGTGACACTGAGATAAAGGATAAACCTTAAGAGGTGCAGCATGTTGGTAGGAACATTGCTGACAGATATACTGTGCAGATTTGTGAGAGGTGGATACATTGATGGCAGGACAATGGACAACATTAATGGCACTTTAGAGCATGACTTGCTGCTTGCTCTTCTGTTCTTTCCATGGTATTCAGCTTTACTATTATAACTGAAGAAATTACTTTCAAGCAGGGGAATATGGAACAAGAGAACAAAAACATGCATCTTGAGGTCCCAATTTTTTTAGTGTGATCTACAGCTTGAAGCCCTTTTCATGTGTTCCTCAGGAACCACACTGCTGTGAATGGTGATGCTCATTTTTCAGCTGGAGCAGGCCACATGTCCTGAAGTGTCTGTGGAAGAGTCATGGACAGTGTAATCCTTCCCACAAACAACCGAGCACATATCCTCTGCAGCCAAAATGCAGACCCTTGCATCTCATACTAGATATGCTTTTGGTGCTGTGAAGGAAATGTGTAACAGCTTGCTGTCTAACCAAAGCATGCCAAACATATGGGAGAGGAATACTTTGGGGCTCCTAACACTTGTGGTAGTGGAGTCACTGGAGGAAGAAGGGGGAGAACTGCACAGAAGGGGTGATTGGAACAGGTCCTTGGTTCACTCCTTGCTCCATGTAGGGGAAGAGAGGGGAAGCTTCAAGGCTGGTGCCATCTGATGTCTGGAACTACGCTTTTAGAAAAGACACCTCCTTGATGTGCTTTGTCTGCAGTTCAACAACCATATTCTTATTAATATGGTTTCACTGAAGTCTTTGCTTTTAAGACAGCTTCAGAGCCAGATGCTGCTCTGGTCTGAAGGCCCTTGTTAATTTTTATCATAAGTAATGCTTTAAAAGAATGATTGAGACATTTTGTGTTATGAATCTCTAGCAAAATAGTTGATGTCATTTGGGCAGCAGCCTTTTGCACACAAATTTGGGGAAATCTGGCATCTTCTTGCTACCATTCTAGGGCTTGAAACTGTGAAGAATGACAAAGCTAGTGATCTACAATAAAATTCAGGTCGGTCTTTCCTTCTTTAGAGAAATTATTTATAAATGTCCTTGTTGCCAGGCACTTCATGACTATATAAGTGGGAGAACCTCTTAGTGATATACCTTAATAGCAGAATTAATGATGTTTGAACTTAAGTCTGTTTGTTGAGACTTCATTAGCTTTTCAGATGAGAAAGCGAGTGGGGGAAAATGTACTCCAAACACATGAGTTGTGCACTGGGGCACGCCTGGAGACAAGCAGCCAACTAAGGCTTCTATAGTACTGCTTTCTCACTATTAAACTGCTCTTGAATTACATCTCTTGAGGGTCCTTTCACCTTTTGGTTTATGTCTGTGCTGGATATCTTTTGTTGTTTTAAATTCTACATGTGTGTGATTATCATCAGAAAAGCGTTTATGTGTGTGTATATATACACAACTTTCTTTTTTTCAGGTTTCTGTAATGTGTTTCATGACTGAGCATCAAACACATGAGCTATTTTTACACAATGATGAGTCCTTAGATGATCCTGTTTAGGATTTGGTTTTGCTTTGATTTTGGTTTCAAACTGTCTGAAATGGGACTGCTTAGGAGCCTGCTAACCACTACCCTGTGTTGATGAAGGGTAGTCCCTATATTAAACTTCTTCATGTCCTGCAGCAAGCTTTTTCAATTTCTTAGAACAAGAGGATCTTCTTATAATCATAAGTGTGAAATTCAGTGCTGTGTATTACAGTAATGGATTTTTTTTGTAGAAGAGCCCCCTTTTAATGAGAGTGAATTCCTAGTGCTAAGAGGCAAAAATCACTGTTTTTACTGTTTTTACTACTTGGCATGTCCTCAGACAATTTGTTTGTTGTGTTGGATCATCACGGGGTCTGTTAGATCATCTAATTGAAAAAAAGGGAGTTTGTAGTCCTGGAACATCTCCAGAAGTTGTTTGTTCCACAGCCAAGTCCCTCCTATGCTTTAACTCTGAGGTCATCTCCATAAGTCATGTTTATTATGTTTAATTTATTTCTCTATTACACACTTGGAAAAATTTGTAATGAAATACACAACATAAAGTGCATTTTTAAAATAACAATGTAAAGATGTCTTTCAGGTTGGTTGCCTGGTCTTCAGCTTTAGGTTGAAGGTTATTCATTCAGTACTTCAGCAGGAACGTGCTGATTGTCATTGCTTCTAAGATATAGATAAGGTACTGAACAACAGACAAAGTTTTTTAGAATGAATATATATTTGTTGGGGGGGGGGGGTGGGAATCAACATGCTTTGCTTTTCATGTTTTCACATCTGATTTTTCAGGAACAGAAGATACATTACAACATGTTCTATTAACATCAGGCCTGCACAGTTTATACCTTTGTTTCTGATCACAATGTCCCGAGTTCTTCCCTCACCAGGTTTAATCAAGTTTTTCTTGCAAAATATATTTGAGGGAAGGGCGCGTCTGGTTTTATGTTGTTCAAGATCATTCAAAACCTAATCTGCTGCTGAAAAGAGGCACTGAAAAGTGGGGTGGAACTTTAGAATTTTATATACTGATCTGTGAGCAGGAGTTTTTCAGGAAGCAGGAGTCTTACTGCTTCTTTTGAGAGAGATTTTTATGCCCCATAAATCATGAAGGAGAGTTTCAAAGGGCTAGTTCCTATCTTTATGTAATTACATATTCAGTGCAATCTTCTGAAATGTGTGCCATCTATATCAAAAAGTAAAAGAGACTGCTTCTGACAGCTCTTGTAAATATTAAAGGTTGGAGGAAAGGGATTTTAAAGTTTATATTCTTTTATGATAAAAAGTGTGAGAGCACAACTGAATTCATCTATATGATTTTCTGTAAGACTGATGCTGCTGGCATTGATTGTTGCAGTGGATGGTAGCTATTGAAGAGGCCCCAAACAAGATAGTACAGAGCAGAGGGGTGGTTTGAGGGGGAGCAAGGGAGAAGAAAGAAATTTATCAAAGAAGGCATTTATAAGAATTAGAGAATGTAATTGTTCATAAAATGATAGGTTAGACCTGACAATTAGACTTGGAAAGCAAGTAAAGGAGATCAGGGCACAGAAATAAAAGGAAGGTGGTATTGCTTAATGCACTTACTTCCTATTCTAAAGATAGCTATCTCGATAAAAATGTCAGTGGTATGACAGAGTAATTGTAGACCAGGATGTATTCAGTTTGCTCCAGCTGCCTGACCTTGCCTTGTCTGAAATGAAACAAGCTGTGTTCCGATCAGCACTTACTCTGGGCTGCTATGCAAAGTTATATGAACCCCCACTGGTGTCTGTGCAGGTTTTGTGAGCTATGGCACGGAATCCTGTATGCTGCAGATTTTTCAAACTCAAAGGAAAATTTTTCTGCGTGCCCAGCTCTGCCATGCCTCTCAGAACACCTGGAATAATTCTTACTTGGGCTGTCTGACCTGTCAGGAGCTAAAGATTAAAAATGGCAAGCAGCCCAGTGAGGGAACAGCTTCTTCATGTAGCTCATCTAATCACTGGGCTGTCCTTTTACAGTGTAACCAGTCTTGCTCAACTTGTGTTCACTTTGAGTAGCTTGAACCTAAGTCTTCTGGAATGTTTATGTAGAAAACACAGATCTTTCTTCTCCTGCCACCCTCTTCCCACCAGAAAGGGAGTATCAAAGAGCAAGGTCCACCTTGCACACTGAAACTGTATGACAAAACCCATGGCATTTGCAGATGCATCCCCATAACTTGAACACATTAATATATTGTGTTAGAAAGTAGTATGTTATGATAAGTTTGCCTACTCTGATTTAAAGGTCTGTCTGTAGTCTGCCTCTCAGGATTTTTAAGAACATGTATGCCTGCTTGATATGGACAGTTCTTTAATAAAAATTGTGGAAGTTGGAATCCATAGTGAAGAAGAGCTCAAAAATAAAAGTAACAAAAATGCAACACAAATAGGGGTATACCTGCAGAATGATGGCTAAATTTCATAATGTCCATTATAACTTCATTGCAGCACTCTACAGTGATCCTTTTAAAGTTATAAGCAGGTGTTTATCTAAAACAGTTTAATTTAGGCATATGCATGATTTTATTCACTTTATAGAAATATGTACAGATTTTTAATGTTACCTATCTTGAATTTTCATGGAAAGTTTGGTCATTTGGAGAAAAAAATTCTGAAGTAAAGCAGTCTTTATAGACCTGAGATCCTAAGGCAGTTTCATCAGACTTACCAGAAACTTAGCCAGTAAAGGAGAACACTCTGTACACCTCTGGATGGTGGGGAGCCCATGAGAAAGATGATGGATTGATTAAACACTCACTTTAAATGGAGAGATAACTTCATACCAAGGGACAGAAAATTTTTGTATGTGTACATGTAAACCAATAACATACCTATTACCTTAGTCTTTTAATTACATAATCCTATATGGAGAAGACGGAAGCTCTCATATGCGTCTTGCTTTTCATTTTTAGTTTAAGGGAAATTCAGGCTTGCCTCAGTGTGTGAATAGGTAAATGCTAATTTTCATATGTATTAGTATCAGTACACAATAAGGCATTTTATTCAAATTGTACTAGCTTGTAGTTGTGGTAGAATTTAGAGGGGGAGGAATTTAAAATACCAAAAAAATATTTCAAAGAATAATGTATTGTCACAATCCCTGTAGTGAATAGATACAGCGTAGTTTACAATTGAAGCATTTTTCTTCTTCCATCTTCATGAAGCATCACTAAAGTTGTTTTCATGAGATGTTGAAGATATGAATTGCTTGCCCATATGGATTTTCTCATTGCTTGAGGTCATTGAATACCTTATGGACTAAGCTGAACAGCACTGTATTGAAAGAGCTATTCCTTTTAAGTGAAGAAAAGCATTAAAATGTATTAGGATTAACTTCTTAAAAAAACCAAGATTTGTTAATACCACTAAAAAAAGATGAATCAGCAGCAGAGTTGTTAAACTGCAGGCAAAAGCTCTGTCACTTGCTGGTGACCAGCAAATTTGACTGGTCACCAGCTCTGCAGCTTTACTTTCGAAGTTATTTATACATCACTGAGAATTCACTAATTTTGGCTTGCTGCCATGCAATGCAGTTGCTCAGCTGTATTTCCTGCTAGTAACCTTTACTTCCATTTCACAGTGATTTCTGGGCACTCATTGTTAGATGAACTCACCTTGAATCCATTTATAGTTTGAGAAGAGAAAAAGGCATTTCAAGGGAGAGATTGATCAAATAATAATCTAATTTTTTAAAATTAGATTTTAAACATCTGTGTTAGAATTATTTTAGTTGTGGCGTTGCACCCCACATTTCACTTACTATAGGATACATTCCTTTGTGCTGCAGTTGCTTAAAATTATGATAGAGTTTTGCATAATGTGCAGAGTTTTAACTCTTAGTGGATGTAACATCATGTCTTCACTGTGCATGATTATAGCAGATTTTCTGTGAGGCCCATTGCAGAGGTTTCTCTGCTTATCATTGATCTGTAAGCCCCAAAATGTTCAAGTGAACAGATTCCAAGCATAAACTTGGAATATGTAATAAAAATATTTCAATCTGAGGTCAGGGTTTTCATCTGCCAGATAAATAAAAAAAATAAATTAAAAAACCACCATAGCATAAAATTGGAATAGAGGAAGCAGTATTAAAAAAACAAAACAAAACTTTATTTTTATATTGTATATGGATAATGTGGCATTGGTTTGTTTAGTTTATAAGTAATCCAAATACTTCCAGAGCATTTTTTCATATGAAGCACGACTTTACAAGTTACCATGTTTTCAATAACAGTTAGAACAATCATCTGCTAAGATTTAGTGCTTAAAATCTGATAGTATAACAAAAAAAACCAAAACAACAACAACAAAAAAAACCTTAATATGAACCCTTCTGATAGTTATCTAGTGTTTGTATTTTTATGTCTGTTGATACATTGAATTTTTGAAGTGCAGTCTATCCACTCAGTATTTTCCAGAAGGGCATAGTAAAGAATCATAGAATGGTTTAGGTTGGAAGGGACCTTACAGACCATCTAGTTCCAAACCCCATGCCAGGAGGAGGGACACTTTCCACTAGACCAGGTTGATCATGGCTCCATACCCATTCAACAAGTTCAGGGCAACAACATGCCATAAATTGTCCATTATATGCTAACACTAATTCAGGATTCCTCAGGCAATTGAAATCACTAAGAAATACAGATTTTGGCAGTACTGGAAGTATTTTGCCACAGCACCAGTTTTTTGTTAATCTTTGGCTGCGTGCTCTGTAGAGTTAATAGAAGACAGCCATTGGCTCATGCTACAAATCACATAAAATTTCAGAGATAGCATATGGATAGTATCCAAGTTAAACTGGAAAATGTAGGCACTTGACTCAGTGGCATCTTTTTCTCTTTTTAATTTACCTTCTTGCAGGGCATACAGAGAAATAATCTGATGCTTCAGAGAGCTGTAAATAGCAGAGAAGGTAACAGGCTGGGGAAGCAGTATGGTAAAGGCATGAAGGGAGCTTGAGGAGATTCACAGATTAGCAGGAGGCTATTGTTTGCTGACACAATAGAAGGAACAGGCTCCAAAAGGTGTGTGGATGCCTGCCATCTTCTGCCTCCTTTCCCTCTTCTGGGTGGGACTTCTACAGCAAAAACAGCAGCTCATGATAAAGTGGCAGCATGATGAAAGAGATGCCCAGGCTTAGACAGCTGCACTACTCTGAGCTGGACCAGGCTGGATATTGGTGATGTTTTCTTCAGTCATGCTCTTACGAGATCCAGGCTCTTCTGGCAGCTTGAAACGAATTCTTTTTCTCTCTCATTTACACATGGCTTACAACATCTCAAGCCAGAATTATTAAATTAGGTGAAACAGTTCAGTTTGGAATATATTCAATCGTTTTCTGTAGTCATGGGAAAGCTCTCTCAAACTTTTCTGGAAAGCAGCAACATGCCTTTTGATTTCTGTAAGGCAAAACCAGTGGTCCTGACTCACAGTTCTGGATACAACATTGCCTACAACAGCCCTTTGCAGTGTTCCTGCTCTAGTAGGAAGCTGCAGCCCTTGTGCCCAGGTTGGCAAGGCAGGCTTTGGTGTTCTATGTGCTTCGCCTGGTCATCGCTGGCAAACACAGCGATTCCTGGTCTGATAAACCCTGCTCCTCCTGTTCTCTGATAGGAGCCATCCAGTTTAACCTTCTTCATCTCTCTTCTCTGAATCTCTGCCAATTTGTGTTTCTTTATCTTCAAGGGACATGACCAATGTTGATTGTGTTTTCCACAAATTCCTATAATGTTAATATTTTTCTCTTTGTGAGAAATACCTTATTTGATATGTTCTAGACCTCCAATTTGGCCGGGTGGGGAGGACATATCCTTGTTTAGTTTTGAATTGTTTTCATGGTCACTCTCACAGTTCATGGTCATTCTGAGATTAAATATTTCCAGAAATTAAGCTTTCAGAGGGGAGGACTCCATGACACATGCAAAAGAGCTGCATCTGAGATGCATATACCACTCGTATTTAGGCATTTGCTATATTTTTCATAGATTCTGCAGCCTCAGTAAAATGATATAAAAATAATTACATTGAATAAACTTCTGCTTTGCACTCTGTGCCTTTTACAGATATAAACCTTGAATCTTTCTGACAACTGTCCATTTCCAAACACACTATAAATTGTTGTATGGACCACAAGTATTTGAATGGTACTGAGAACTTCTAACCTAGCTTAATGTAAGTCATTTACATATTCAGACAGAGCATCGTTGTGTGCTTCTTCCAAGCTGTCCTTTTTGTATACAGTGCTACAGTGGTTTGTATTTCTGATAAATATTTAATAGCTGCCTTTCCCTACATCAGCAAGCAGCACCCTACGCTCTCTAAAGGTTAAGAACAAATCTGTAGTGTTTGATTTTATTTAAATCAAGTGTTCTCAATTAGTGTCCACGTAAAAGAGCTATGTAAAAGAATACAATAGTCATAATGTATCTAATGTTCCTTAAGTGGCAGATTATGATCATATCTTTATTAGTGGTAGTAATTGTGGTGACAATGTTGCTGACAGGTTAAAGCATTTCTTACTACAATAGCTTTTCTGCTGTTGCACGGGGATCAGAAATGCAGTTCCTGAAGATTTGCATACTGTGAAGAATAGGTTGCAAAGACATGGAAGCATAAGCTTGTCATTGTGTTTAGTGATGTGGGTGGAAGATTGTGTGTAGCTGGTTCTGAGCAGGAAGAGTCTGCATATAGGAAGGTTTAAAGCCCTTTAAATGTTTTAGGTAGGCAAATTGTTTGATGATGTAAGTGTTGCTGTAAGTTGTTAAATATTCCAAGCAGCTATAAGCTTTCTAAAACCTTCTCAGTGTTTTAAAACATACAGTGCAGTGTCTGAGCAGCTGCATTAGCTGAAATTGCTGGATTAAACCCCTTTTGCACTTGTGCTATTCCTAACCTCATACACTGCTGTGATGGTTCTGCATAGTATTGTGCTGCATCATTGGGACATTAGTATTTTAAATTTTAAGGAGGTTGCAAGGCATCAAGCTCGAATGGGTTTCTTTAAAAAACAAACAAACCAGAAAACCCCAAACCAAAAAACAACCAGAACCAAGCCCATAATTATGCAGATTGTACAGAAACATGACACCATTGTTGATTAGTCTGAAACTTTAAACCCAGAGAAAATGTTACCATAGTTTAGGGAATATTCTCACATTGTGCATTTTTATTGTAAAAACAAACTTTTTCTTTCTCAAAGTATGTGAGAAAATACAGATTCCTCAGTAACTTATTAAATGGCTTGTTCCAAAATGTCTGCAAGTTCTGTGGACTTTTCAACTTTTCCCCCTTCTCCTTCGTGCACCAATGCTTTTATCACCTTTCACCCCAAGTGAAATGATCCTACGAGAAATATTTGCTCCAGAGAATCTAATCCATGTTATACAAGCAGTCCAGTAGATGCTGGAGAAAACTTTTGGGCTTTAGTAAAAATAAGATCAATAAAATCATATGGGTTTGAATTTAATGAACTCATTCTATCAGAATAGCATTTGAGACTAGCAGTGAATAAGGTAAATAAATAAGCAGTAGAAAAAGAGAAAAAAGTAGAGTTACTTTCCAGGAGATTATCACACTTTGTTTAAGATTGTTTTTCCTCCTCTCCCACATAGGTATGCACATAGAATAGTCATCTATATAAGTAATGTATCTGCTTAGTCTTTATATTGACCATTTTCTCTATCCAGAGAAATACATAAATTCATGCCATGAAAGTCTGAAGTTTAATTGTAACATAAACCTCATTCTGGAAAGGACCACGTGGGTCAACAAGCCATGTCTCTTCAATTATGAACAAATATGTGAGAGCTATTTAATCCATCTGCTTTGTACAAATATACCATAGAAATACTTATAGGAAACTTAAGTTCTAATATCACAAAAGGCCGAGCAGATGATGACTCAACGGGTATTTGTTACAAGCAGATGTATAGTTTAAAAAATTAGATGCATAAGGAGAAAAATACCGGGTTGTTTATTCAGTAAGTTTTGATATTTTATCTGGATCTGCTAGTCATGCAGTCAAGCAAAAGCTGTATTTCTGTGGTAAATATTATTGATGTAAATCAGGTTGTGAGTGCATGAGGCTACCAACTTACTGGCAACATTATTTCCTGAAGCAAATTTTTAATGATTGCTCTTGTTTGTAATTGCATGTTGGGATCCTTAAACAGGGTTAGGAAACAGTTACAGAATTCCTCACTTCATGCTGAAGTAGTTGTATGCAACGATTTTCTATATTTGTAAGAATTTTCTATTGAGAGGTACTACTAACCATGCAGACGCTCAGAGGAATTAGAGCATAACTTTTTAAACATGTAAAGAGTTTCTATTTTTTTTTTTTAAACAACCATTTCCTGGGATAGCTAAAACTTAACTTCTCAAACAGAGAAGTTAAAACAACTAAGAAACTAAAAAGTATCTCTAAGTTTGTATCAAGATAGAGGGGATAATACAAGGAAATCTCGGGTCAGATGTGTTTGAGGTAAATGTAGAGAAAATCTAGCTCAGCAGAATGTTGTCTAAAGACCAGAGGTGGAGGCAGGCATGCTGTGACTGTGAGTGTCCTGCTCGGAAGTGTGCCTTGGAGTTAAAGGTGAGGTTAAGGCACATCACACCTATGTTTGGTGTTTTCTGTCCAGTTCTTTTATTCCTGTCCAAAAAGTGATCATGATAGTTGACCTGAGCATTTACTACAAAATGCAGATTTTTATGTGACCTACAAAACCTTTTAAAAACTGCAGACAAATGCTTTGGCTTTGCTGTTAAAACTGTGCAAGGTTAGTCAGCATGTTGCAGAGAATCCAGGACATGTCTCCTGTACAGATTTTACTCCTTTTCTGAAAGTGGTAACTTCAGCTATAATTCTAGCTGACTTCTTTATTTATTGATTAATTCACTTCTAAATTAGGGCAATATTAGCATGTTTTGCTTGGCTTTATTTAAATCTGTTTAATACTGATGACTCTCCTAAACAACTGATTAGAACTACAGTAATTTCACAATTATAAGCCACACCTTTTTCATTGAAGAATCCAGCCTACCCCAGTAGTGCAGCTAATCATCAGGTGCGGCTTATCTATGGACAAATCCCAGCAAAATGCCAACCCGGAAGTGAGAGCCAGCCAGGAGGGTGCCTGGGGCTGCATTTAAAGGCTTCGCTGGTCTATGAAAACTGTTGCAACTTGAGCACCTGACACTAAACCCCGTGCTGGCAGCGATTCTGTTGCTAACTCATTACTTTGTCGTACATGGATCCTTGCTTAAAAAAAAAAAAAAAAGTGGCTTATATTCGGGTGCGGCTTATATATGGACAAATCTCGTGGGCTACCCGGATGTGCGGCTTATAATCGGGTGCGGCTTATAATTGCGAAATTTCTGTAATTTTCCACCAGCTTAAAATGGAAATGTATTACTTTGTTCAAGGGTGGGAGGAAGTTGGGGAAATGCCCTTGGAGTGCCCAGCCAAGTGAAATTCTTCATAAACTGGGATACAGACAGAAAAGTGCCTCCTGATTTGCCAAAAATGTAACATATCCTATAATACTGTTGTCTTGCAAATTCGTGAAAAGACGTGTCCCTTTTGCTTATTGCAAATGCATCTCTGTCATTTTGTTTAACAATGTTATTTCATTGTAATACGTAAGAATATTTAAACCACAGGAGATTGCTTAGTCTTTTAAATGCTATTAGGACATTGCTAGATTTATGTTAGTTTCAATCAGCTGCTTTTGCCTCTGGTACCAACAGATGGATGTGTGTGGAATGATGCCATGTGAGTCTCTCTTCATAGATAAGGAATTTCTAGTCAGAAAAGACAAGAATAAACACTGGAGTTATTTTACCAATAGGGGTCTAAAGGGGAACCCTGAGCTGATGGGATGGCCATAGCAGAAGTTCCTTGTTCCTCTGCTTTCTTGTGGGAGATGGATGAAGAATAACTAGCTTGAATGAAAGAGGATTGTCCTCTTTCTTTTGTGTAATCATACTGCAAATCTGCTTTTCACCTGACCCTTTTCCACACAGTCTTCCCGAGGAGCATCTGTCTCCTGCTTAGATCTAATCCTCCACTTCACAAATGCTTTCTCAGGGCTAAAGGCTATCATTGTCATTTTTGTGGACTGCTGCCTGCACTTTTTCTATGGAAAAATTTTCTTTTTCTTCAGACTATTATCTTTAGCCCATAGCCTTCTATTCCATCACATCACCTGCTTTCTCCCTTTTGCTCCCTGTACTGCACAGAGATGGGAGAGGAGGGGGCAGCGGAGAAGTTGGTTTGTCAGGTGAGTTACATTGTGGCAGCTGCCAAGTCAAGGAATGGCTCAGGAATGGGGACAGCAAACCATGTCAAGCAGCCAACTCAGAGCTTTGCCAGGCCCCTCAGCATTGCCTGACCCTCCTCTGCATCAGTGAATTTGTCCTTAATCAATGGAAATGAAGACAATTTGGGATCAGGTCCACGGCCACTGTGGAAATGCATATCTCATCTTTTCTGGCATCTCTCCCATCCTGCTTCTTAAAACAGATAAGCCCCTCTCAAAAGATTGTAATGACTTGTTTGAGGTCGTGGGTTTAAACAAAAGGATGAAGTCTAGATATCTTTTTTGAGTGTGATATTCACTCCTCTGCAAAGTACATGCTGGTTTTTTCCTAAACCCTTAGTCAGTATTTTTAACACAGTTAAGAGTCATAATTTTCTTGGTTCCTGGTTCATGCATCTTACAAAACTCCAACTGTAGCCTTCCATGGAGTGTGTACTTTTGTGTTAATATTTGACATCTACAGAGAGAGAAACTTACCAATAATTTAATACTAGAGAGAAAGAATTGTTTTTCTTGAATACCTATGCAGTTATAAATAATTTTTCAGGTTTTTGTCCTCCCAAGTTTGATGCTGAGGTGGAGTTAAAACACAACCACTAGTGATTTGCATATCCTGATTTGCAGCAGCAGGCTACATGAAAAAGAGAGGTCATTGAGGAGAAGCAGAGATCAGGTCACCAGTGTTACTCACCTAGTGCAGTGCCCATACTTGAGGACAGTGTCAACAGAGTTCAGAGATCCCTGTGAAAGGTGAGGCAGGAAGACTGGCAAGCCAGAAGAATCTCTTTACCAGTGGCTTAGGTCCCTCCTATGCTTTTGATTACCTCCATATTTCCATTTGCTCTTTTTTTAAAAAGCAAAACCTGAGCCGTAAAGGATGCGGTGTAAAGGGAAGATGGGCTGCAAATGGTCTGCTGGGTTGCTCTATAGAAACTTTCTCCACTTTTACCTAGTGTTTGCAAAAAGAAGTTCTACATCAGTCCTGCTCTGGATTGGAGGGACAACCAGGTCTCTTGAGCTGCATCCATAGGAGCTTCACATTAATTCTTCCTGGGGTTTGGTCCCTTCTTACTCCAGGCAGAACAGGCCCAAGAAGTGAGACTGACTTTGTGGCAAGGATGGCCACCCAGTGTGGCTTCAACTGGGTTGTCAGTCCTCCTCCATACAAGAATGCAAATATAGCCTCAAGCAAGCGGCTTGTGCTCCTCAACATTCAGCCTGAGGCTCACAAATGGTGCATCCTGAGGTGGGAACTCAAAAACAGGAAGTTAAGTCTTCAGTTTTCCTCCAGGAGGGCTTATGCTGTATTGCCTAGTTTCACAAGGCAGTAGCACCAAGTCAGAGCACAAACGTAGAAGACAAATCTCGTTTTTTGCACACAGATATCCACTCAGTGTGTATTTATATTAATAAATATATGCATATATAAATGTACATATAAAAATATATGCATCTATACATATGTTGCCTGATATGAAGGGGCATGTCTATGTGAAATACCTCATCTTTCTGGAACTCATGGTGGATCCCACACTGGTTGCCTCAGAAGAGAGGGGAAGACCAGGAAGGGTCTTCTTTCCTTTGTCCGGGATTTTGTTTTTATTCCCGTGTACAATTTCCACTGGAAGTTGGTTTGGTGAAGCAGCACTGCTGCAACCTTTTATCGGGTTTTAGGTTTGTCGGTGTGCAGAGGAGACATATTTGCATGATAGCTAGGGTTTCTCTCCAGGTGGGGAAAAAAAAAAGAGCTTTGTCCAAAGCGAGTGAAAATTTTTCTATTGTTTATTATTGCTTCTAGGATTTTGTAGTTCAGTTATGTTGGGATAAGTGCTGTGTTTGGGAAAAATAAAGAGAGGTTTGGGAATATAATTACAGCTAAAAGTTCTTTCTGGGCACAGGTTGCTTGGGCATGTCATTCTTGAACTGTGTGATCTTTTCTCAGGAGGAAGAGACCCAAAAGGGTCATGGGGTTTTCAAGGGGGAGAGAGGAAATGAGAAACACTTTCCCTCTTTCGGAGAAAGGTAAAAGCAGGATATACCAGGATCCGGTAAAATTCTGTTTATTGGCACTGAGCCGTTTCAAAGCTGGGAACGAGTCTTCTCCAAAAATCCCAATGTTGATATATGAAAGAGGAAAACTGCTGAGGAGAGGAGGGGAAGAAACAAGGCAGATTCCTGCAGATCGACTGGCACCAGCCAGATTTGGGACTTAGGTCTCAAACTGAGGTATTTACATAGGTAATAAATATGGCTACGTATGCATCATAAATTACAGCTTCCAACACTTGAAGGACTATGAAAATTCAGACCCAGTTAGTGATTTCTAACTAAGCCGTTCAGTTTTGAGCTCTCATAGAGGTGTGGCAGGGAGCAAACATGACTGCTCTTCACAACAGATACTCATCATATATCCTTTGTCTGACAGCCTCCAAAAACAGCAGTCACCGTGAATTGTGCTTTTTGCCTCTCCACACAGAAAAATGTCAATAGGGAAAAAAAAAAGCAGTCTGTCCTAAAAAAAT
The DNA here is from genome assembly GCA_009812075.1 of Sialia sialis. Lineage (NCBI taxonomy): Eukaryota > Metazoa > Chordata > Aves > Passeriformes > Turdidae > Sialia > Sialia sialis. The sequence goes on from VRYO01001463.1 coordinate 52,054,064, forward strand.
GCAGCTCAGTAACACTTAAAAAATGCATATTTTGACCTGGCAGATCCTGTCAATCCTGTAGTGTGTTACTTCCCTCCCCCCAGCTCCCCCCACCTATGTAGGACAGAAGATGAAAGCAGCTTCCAGAGTCAAGATCAAGCAGTATCATAAAACCACATATCTGGCACTTGAATTCCATAGCCTCCTCAAAACTCCTCATACTCAACCACAGGTGGAGCAGTACCTGTTCATTTTCTGGGTCCTGCCCTTTTCACCTTCCTCTGATGAGTGCTCACAGTAGACAGTACCAGTTTCTCTTCCTTGATTCAGCACTTCCCACCTGAGTGAGGAAAACATTGAAAAGAAACAAAAACAACTAAAGTAAATCCTTCTGTTTGTAAAATCTAGTTTCTTTTTGCTACATACATTTCAATACTTTTTAGATTAAAATGCTATTTTCATTTGATTGAAGTTGATGGCATTGTCTCTGATTTTAGTCGGGACCAGGATTTTGCACACATTTCTATCTATCAAAATATTAATTTTTCAGTATGCCTGAAAGTATGGGGGACTAATAATATTTGGAGATAAAAGCTGAAAATATTTTAGGACTCCAGAGTAATGTCCATCATTTTTCTAATGTTCTTGTGCCTCCATGTAGCAAGCATCACGTTTGAGTTGTGCAGGTGGTTTCTACGCAGGGGGAGTTTAGGAAGAGCCAGGTGCTGTACTGCTGCTTTTGCACTGAGGTACCAGTTTGCAAGGCAAGAGGTTTGAAGCAAAAAAGAATACCTATAGGATTGTCTAGCTTGAAGTTTCATTTTAGGATCTAAAATGGAGGCAAATGGAGGAAGGGAGATACGGTTTCTTGTCGACATTTGTTGCTGTAGTGATACTAGACGTGTATGTTATCATGTTCGGAATTACACATTATCGTGAGCTATTTGGACAGCTTTATTTTCTGGTTCAGCTGATGCAGTTTGGAATATTCAAAGGGAAGAAACGGCCCATGTGCTGCCGTGACTGCTTGTGTGGAAAGGGACATTTTGTTGGTTCAGAAGTGGAGGCAGGGTGTTTGGGCATGTGCGTGCTCTGTGTGTCGGGGTACACGCGGGCAGACCCCGGCCGCTGACACCGCCGTGCCAGGGGCTGCCTCCCGGCGCTGCTCTCGCAGGTCACTCACGATGGCAGCCACCACCTGTGCCGGCCTGGCGTTCCAGACCCAGGAGTGCCAGCCTTCGCTCTGGCAGTGGCCAGGCTCTTCCAGCACCGCCGAGGAGCGCGGTGAAAGGTCGGGAAAAGCCCCCCGTGTCCCCGAGCACCGCGTCCCGCAGCTCGCTGCCCCTGCGGCAGGCCGCGGGCGGGGGTCCGGAGGCCGCAGGTCCTGCGGCGGCGATGCCGGCTCCGGGTTTTGGCGGCAGCAGCGCGGCCGGGGCCGGGGCCGGGGCCGCCGAGCGGGGCGGGCGGGGGCGGCCCGGGGCGGGGGGCGCGGAGCCAGCGGCGCCGCCTGGCCCCGGCCCCGCAGGATCCAGGTAGATCCGTCCGGCTTTTACCTTTCTCCTTCGGCTTCCTTGCGCGTAGGGCTGGTAGCGGGGCTGTTTCCTGGTCTCGCAGAAAGAGGCAGTGCTGAGTTAGGAAGACAAAAATAGACCTTTACAGAGAAATACAGGGATTGTGTGCGCGGTTGGGAGGGAGAGCGGAGAGCGGCACCCGGCTGGTTTCCAGGAGGAGCCCTTTTCTCCCTCTCGTTGCATGTTAGGCATTTTTGCACAGCTCTTTCCCCCCACCCCCTCCCCGCCGGGGCAGGGTTACCTCTGCCGCCTGCTCTCCGCATCTCTGGTGGGGAGCGAGGCAGCCGACTCCGCTGCGATCGGAAAGCGGCCAGAGACCATTTTATGTGAGCGAGCCGGGTGGGAAGAAGCGGAGAGAAACCGTCGCAGGGACACACACGGATATAAAGACTTGTCTTCTGCCTTCCCCTTGTAAATACTAAATCTGAGAAGGCAGCGATTTGACATCCACCCTGAGCAGCGGCTATGGGGTGTTTGGGCAACAGCAAAACGGAGGATCAGCGTATCGATGAGAAAGCGCAGCGAGAAGCCAACAAAAAAATAGAGAAGCAGTTGCAGAAAGAGAGGCTGGCTTATAAAGCGACACACCGCTTGCTGCTGCTGGGTAAGGAGGAAGCGGCAGAGGTAGGGGCCGGGGCGAGCAGGGCGAGCAGGGGGCAGCAGCCCCAGCCCGCCGGGCGGCGGGCGCAGCCGAGAGGGGAGATGCGGCGTGCGCCCGGGCTGTGCAAAATGTAGGGCTGCTGTGCTGAGCAGTAAGCCAGGCGTCCACAGATGGAGCTCAGCGCCTGAGCCACATGGATGCACATATACAGAAATGCTGCCGAGGTGGGAGATGCTGTCGCGTCCAAAAACCAAAAACAGAAAAAAAAAAAAACAACCTAAAACGCTCAGACCCCCCAACCTGAACCGTGTATCACAATGTTTTCCCTTTCCTTCTTTCTCTTTTAGGGGCTGGTGAGTCAGGAAAAAGCACTATTGTGAAACAAATGCGAATCCTACATGTCAATGGATTTAATTCAGAGTAAGAATTATTGACACTTTGTGACTTATTTTTCCTTAAATGTTGGAAACAGGTTAACACACATTAGGCTAGAAAATTTCTCTTCTCATGCCCTGTGTTTTGGTGGCTTGACACTGTGTTTTGAGGGAGGGAGGGGAGTGAGAATAAGGAAATTGCTGCTATTGTATGTTTGCATTTTCTCCTTCTGGCCCCTTTACTGTATTTTACACTGTTGCTACTGCAGCGCTTGACAGGCCCCTGTGTAGCAACAACATGGCGACTACTTTTTACATACAAGCAAATAACCAAATATTGCATCTCTCTGTAATATAAAAATACATGTCAAACCATAATCAGGATGTCACTGTGTGCTGTTTTTCCGGTGCTGGGGTTAATGTAAAACTGAAACTAATTTTGCCTATTTCTTAGAAATCATCCTGTTTTGTGAGGCTACATCATTTTCTCTCGAAAAAATTCTTTGCTAGAAATCATTATTAATCCACAGCATTCATTTCAGATATTTGTGGGCCTTCACCTACGTGTTGTTAATTTAGAGCATGTTTACAGCATGCTGTGGAAATGAAAGAATGACTTCCAGTTCCATCAGGGGAGGCTTTGCAGATGTGGCTGTGATTGTCTGATTTTAAAAAATATAGTAGGGATGAATGTGCATTGCTCTTCATACTATACAGAAAAATGGATGAGGGGAAAATGTATTTGTCTTGCCTTTTTTTTTTCTATTTTCTACATTGTAATGTTTGGAGAGCAGATAAACAAGCAATCAGTGAAAAAAATTAAATGCTAGTGACTGAATTGCTTTGGAAGAAAAAAATCAAAGTGTTAATATTTCTTTTTTAATGCAGAGAAAAGAAACAGAAAATACTGGATATTCGGAAAAACGTTAAAGATGCGATTGTGGTAAGAATACACTTTATACTGTTCTTAAATGCTTGTTTGTACTGGAAATTATAAAGATTATGCTCTCCAAGATTTTGATGAGAGAAATCCCATTTTGCTGATCAGATTGGATTATGTTCTATTGATCCTGTATCCTTTATCCAGATTAATGCATTTGTTTTTCTTTTTTATCTAATTCCAGACTATAGTTTCAGCTATGAGCACTTTAATACCCCCAGTTCCATTGGCCAACCCAGAAAACCAATTTCGAATGGACTACATCAAGAGTATAGCTCCTCTTTCTGACTTTGACTATACACAGGTAAGAATAGAAACCACTGATTTATTCTGCTTCAAGGGGGAACATGTTGCTTCACTTTGATTTACTGAAACGTTGGGGTTTTTTACCTTTTGGAAGATGGTCATGGAAAGATTTGATGCCAGTATCACCTCTGTTAACTTTCTTACAAGATTGTGGTGGTTGCACCTGTTTTAGTGGTGCAAGGTTTTGTTGTTATGGATTTATTTGCTTCTGTTTCTAAATGCCATTTCTGCATTTAGTTCTCTTCAGATTTTCTGATGCAATCTTACATATTGACACATCAAATAAGACTTTGTTGAAAGCTGAATTCCTACATGGAATTAGGTGCAGGATGTTAGTCTGGGGAGTTACTTTCTACCTGTAGAAAAAGATATAAAAGGAAATAAAAGGCTAGAGTGGCCTCAGTGTTGCTTCCCATACTTACTGCACTTCAGAGTGGAAACCTGCGTAAGCAGTGGTCAAGTAAGGTGCTTTGCTTCCTCATGTATTGTAGTTGGCATGAGCAGTAGTTTGCCTGTATGTAAATGTTGCCTTAATTTGATATGGAAGCAATGTGGGACTTCTGCCTGGAGCTGATCTTTTGTATACAAATGAGAGATACTTTTCAGATTAACTTGCATAGGCATCTTAGATTATTTTTATCGTTTTATGTTGTTATTTATAGGCACATGCATAGAATGTTTCATATTTTATGCATGACATGAAAGCAAGTGCATAGACATTCTGAATTTTATTTTTTCAGTAGCACAGTTTTAATTTGCCTTAAAATGGTACTGAAAGCGATTTGTTATGGAAACAGTAAGGACTTAAAAATATCTTCATTTGTTGGCTAAATGATTGCGAGTTGTACATGCTATCAATACTGCCAAAGAAGCCATTTACAATAGAGTGTCTTTAGGTTATTATAGCTTCAGGGTGTAAGGGGGAGAAGGGGAAGAGTTGTTTCTTTATTATATGACTCATATTCTCTGATATGTGGTTTTGCCTCTGGTAAACCTACCACTTTGAAGGTTCGAGATAAAGAAAAATTATCAGACATCTTGTACAGTTAGAATTTAACACAGAATGCAGATGTTAAAAAAAACGACTGCAAGGTACACCCACATATTGCATAATTGCTCAATTGGTGGATATAAGTTACTGAAAATGAGAAACTCCTCTTAGAAATGGAAAGTGAGCTTGACATGAAGTATTTGTCTTATGCAGGTATTACAGTTCTGAGGCATTTGTTGCTCATTTTATGTAAGGTTTTTTTTCTTGAATTTTGGTCCTTAGATGTTTGAGTAAAAAAATTATGATACATGCACTTTCCAGTTCTTTATAGTACATATGTTCTTTTGAGTTTCTGAGATAAAAGAAGGCTAAACTGAACTTTTCATAAGGCTGGAGATTTATTTTTTTATTGCTTTCAAATTTTCTGCTTTTTTACAGAAGCTGACTATATCTAGTCAAATTAGACTCATGGCTTGGTACTTTACATAGAGGAAAATTTAACCTTCTTGGAGGGGAAAAGAATAGGACCCAGTGGACTTTGAAACAATTAATAATTTATTTGAAATCTCAATTCAAAGTCCTTTTTGGTTTAAAATAAAAATATTAATAAGCAGTCTTTAATTAAATAGGTTTTCTGAAAGTACCATCATGTTATTTAAATAGTGTCGATTACTAGTCCTAATTTTATAAAAAATATTAAAAGGATTTAAAGGAAGAAGAGAAATCTAATACTGGTTTAGAAGTAAATCTATTTCTATGTCATATATATTTTCCCTTATGCTTTCTCCTCAGCTCAATTAATAGGTTTAATATTTGTAAAATGTAAAATATGCCAAGATTTTTGGGGGCTTTTAAATTTTTCTTGGTTTAGAATGTTATTTATCTCCAGGAGGATTTCTGAGCAAGACAGATTGAAAAAAAAAATGCTATTGTGCTTCAGGGCTTGATTTTACTCCAGTTTAAGCCAATGATAAAGTAAAATTAGGTTTCCAGCTGAAATAAATTTTGACCCATTTAGTATTTTTGGATAGGGACAGATATAAAAATAAATACTTGGATAGTAATCAGTCAGGCATCCTCTGCTAAGCATTACTGATTCTGTAATTAATAGCTGATGTATGGGGTAAGGCCTAAACCAAGTATTTATTGAAGACTTTAGGTCTAATCAGCCCTGCTTTAAAATAGTTGTAAAGGAAAAAATGCTGACATAGGCAGCTCTGGGGCACATTTTGGCACATTCTATAAAGTGACAAAGGTTACTCTTCTTTGAAGACAGTATGTATGGAAATGAGTTGTTGAAGACCTTTAGTGTTGCAATTTGAATTACAAGTGTGCCATTTTTTCTGATGACATTAGCCATGTAATCTTTGTCATAAAAATCAATGTGTATTAGTTTAAGATGGATTTCAGATACATTACATGCCAAATGTGGGAAAATGACTGCACCTTATCATGAGTCTTTAAAGAGAGATCTCTGATGAAATGCAGAAACTTCACTGATGGCACCATCTGACCAACACTCCTGAGGAGCTAATTTAAGTATGTTTGTGACATATTGGGTGTGCTTGGACAGACATTCTTAAACTGCATACAAATTAACAAATTAACTAGTACACATTTAATTGTGAAAATTATTCTTAAAACAACTGGATATGAAAATACTGATTTGCTTTGGGTGAAATCATATTCTTAATTGCAATTTAAGACAGAAATTCCCAGAACTAGAGTAGAGATGGGGACTTCATATTTAGACTGAGATATTTGGGGTCTTTCTTTGTTTGTCTGGTTTTTAAAATTACATACCTCTCTATAAAATGTAAGCAGAATATTTTATTTACTAGTGATACAAATTTTAAAACAAATGGTTTTCTCTTTATTGTGTTTTAACATTCCTTTAAGAGTCTATGGTGTGCCCCCCACAAGAGTTTTATTTACTTTAAAAAAATCATTATTTATGTAGTTTGGTTATGCTACCATAATGATCCTTTTAGCTGGTATTAAAAAAAATTGAAAGTTTTCTGGATTTCTTTAATAATTTTTACATAGTCTTTTATTATTTTATAAAAGACTATACAATTTTACAAAGTCTTTCCTGGCTGACTGATGTGTTCTCATTCTGTAAATCGTAAAAATTAGAGCTAGAGTTTTTAAAAAATTGGTAAATAGAAATAATTCAAGTGTCCACTGTAATTTCTTCCTTGAAGTTGTGACAGGAATCAAGATAAATTTTTGTCTGACCAGATTAGGCATTTTCTTTGCTCAAAGGTGGAATCAGCGGAAGTGCTTTAACACTGGAATTGTACCATGCATGCCCTATCAAAAATGATTTTTTTATTATTTTTGGCAAAGTGCTGATTGATGTTTGCTAAAGTTAACAGGAATTGACCTGCTGCAGTTTAATCCTTTATTGAGGGGATTTATTTATCATTTGTGAATCAAGGTGAACGTATTAAGGCCATATTATGCTAGTAGCTGTGGTATATTATCTAAGTGTGTGTTCACTCAAGTTCAGTTGTCTTTATTAAAGTTTTTGCATTTTCTGGGAACTACAAAGCTGCTCAGTGTATGATTCCTTTACCCCCTGTCTTCCCCAAAAATATAGCCAAATGAAGTCACTTTGCATAAAATGTCTTGAATGAAGCTCGGCTGATCAGTTTTGTGTGGGTTTATAGCAGGTAATGGTCGCCCACCCCTGAGCTGCATTGTCAAGTGTTTGGCCATACAAACCAGGTACCAGCAACATGAAGCATCTGCTTAGCAGAGAACATGTACACACTTCACAGGTTTTAGGGAGTGGGGAGATTTTTCAAAAGATTCATCTTCCTTGGCAGAGAATGTTTTAGGGAGGCAACACATTTTTTGGAACCTTCGTAAGTAGTGAATTGTGTAGATGCAGTCCCTTGTGCTGATTTTAGTATGTGAGTTTTAAATATAATTTTTACAGCTATTTTATTAGTCAGGCTGTTAAGAATGAAATGTTGATGTGGGCATTGACAGGGAAAGTACTTTAGATTAATCAGGTCTGTGGTTTGCTTTACATTTTCAGATATTGCAGTGTGAGTTCTATCTGATTACTTTAATTTTCCTTCAGGTTTTCTTCTTAAAAATCAGGACATAATATTCATAATATAAAGACATGATAAAGAAAGTAATACTTTTGCTTGGGATTTGAAGTTACGTAGACTTTTGTTAAGTATTTCAAATTTTTTTGATACCTGGTATTCAAATTCAATCTTGTGTTGATGCTGCTTTTCACAATGTGGTTCATGTATGGTTAAATTTGTTTGGGTTGTACAGTTAATGCTGCAACTTTATTTGACCACAGATTGTTTTAAGTTGTTTTTTTTTTATGTAGCCCAAAGGAGTTACAAAATAGCATCACCTTAATATTCTGATTTTCAATTAACACACCATTTTCCCATCTTTTCTGTGAGTGTGAAAATATACAATGTTTTACCAGAATATAACATAAAAGAGAAAATGCAGATAATATTGCCACTCTAATATCTTCACCTGATTTTCCTTTCTGTCCAACCATTTTACTTTAGGGCTTTGTTTACCATTTTGGATAGAATGAACACAAGTTTTTATAACTACCTGTGACTGCAGTACTTAACATTACTATGGTCAATATAACTTTTTAAAATCCATTAGAGTTTAAAAATTTAAGTCATTTGTGGTGTTCTGCAATCTAAAATGCACATTGGTAGGTTTTCGTGTTTACATAAACACATATTTTTGTATTTATGCAAACACAGAAAGTATCTGAAAGGTCAGATAGCAATAAAGTTGTGTTGATCTGGCAACATTATTACTGCCCTGAACTAATAACACCTGAAGAACTGATGAAGGAGGGTGTCAGAGAAGAGCAGCTGAAAACACATATGCTGTTACAGCTGTTGGCAGCTCCTTAATCTTCATACAGAGGTTAAAATTGTCAGAACTAATGCTGGAAAATAGTGGATATTAGGGAGAAGAAGCAATCAGGTAACCCATGAAATTTCTTTGTTGTGGTAGCAGTGGTTTTCATGCTGTACACTATGCATTAACAGCAGATACCGGTTTTGAGTTCTTTTCATGTGAAGAGCAGATTCTGCTAAAGCCAAGCAATAGCTTTTCTTCTGTGTGAAATACCTGTTTGCAGGCAGATGTGGCTTAAGTTGTTTGCTTTATATTAAATCAGCAAACTGAGTCCTTCTGATTAGTCAGTGTTAACGTTGCAAGCATTTCATACATGAGATCAAAAAAATACTTCAGTGTTACTTGTTATGTTGTTCTTGTTCTCTGTAAGCAGTAAGTTTGCTTTTGATGGATCAGTCAATCCAGTAGTGCTTTTAGAAATAATCAGTTATTATTTCAATTGTGTAGTTTCAAAAATACAACACTGGAACTGGGATCATATTCCAAACAAGTATAGGACAATTTGGGAGGGAAAAAAACCTCAAACCAAAAAATTTCGAAACAATCTAAACTTCTCAAATTTATAATATATACTGGGACTGTAATCACAAAACTGTACCATGGTTTTCTTTAATTCCTTTATTTTATCTCCTTAATAAATACTCTGACTTAACTGAAAACAACTAGAGCTTAAAATTGAAGTAGTCTGTGTATAAAGTACAGCTCTTCTGTGAAGCTCAGGATTTCTTGCTTAAAATACACAGTTGGGATGGTGCTTGCTTTAGTCAAAATCCTGATGTTCAAGCATAAAATAAAGTAAGGCTTTTGCTATGGTAGAACATATTTCTTCCATCCCTTGTTCCAAACTTACTGACCCACAACGGTATATACCAATGAGAACTAAAGAATTAAATTTGTGTCCCAGGAAAGGAGCTCAGGGATCTACTTAGACCCCCCCCCCGCAACAATTAGCAGTAGAAATACTGGGATTGGGAGCCATAGGAAATCCTGTACAAAACTACAAATAATCCAAAGTTAATAAATAGGAGTTGTATTCAGAAAAAAATTAAAGAGGGAGATACTAAATTTTGTTTCTAAACCTTCCTGTCTCAATATTTTTAAAATCAGATTCAACTTTGAAATATCTGGAAAAGGTTCACCTTTTTCACAAGTACTTTGCATTTTTTAGAGTATATATTTTTTCGTAGCTTGCAGTGTAAAATAATTAATTCCATTCTGAAAAGGCAGTTAATTTGAGAAAGTCTTGTGAACAATGGTGTCTATGAATAAAGTCCAGTGCTATATTAAGTATTTCATCATCGTAGTAACGCCAAATCAAATGTTTGCTGTCTTATATTGTGAGTCTGCTTTCCCAGATAGTGAGATGGTATTCATACTTTATCCAGCCTGACTTATTTATGATCATCACACAACAGAGTTTACATTGTGAAACTAGAAATATATTATTATTATTATTATTATTATTATTATTATTAGCAGCAGCAGCAGCATCATTATTATCATTACTATTATCACTAAGCAAAACTCAAGTTATTTCCGTGGTCTCCAAAACTGTTGACATTTTCTGGTATTGCTTCCACGTTTTGTACCTATTATTACAAATTAATTAAAGGCTTTTTACAGTCAGTCCAGCCTCCAGTCAACTACTTCAAATTATCAATAATAAATGTCACATTCTGCCTTTTTTTGCTACAATTTGAGATGAAAAGTTCATATACTTATATTGCATTTTACACGGATAAAAATATTTTTACGTCTAAATTTGGATATTAGATTTGATGGCAATAGGAAGACTAATAACTTGAATTATCATTTTAAGTAGGAGTGACTGATTCTTCTCACAGAACCAAAAATATATTAGAGAATAATTTCTGAACATTAGAATATTTATGTTCATCAAGTATTTTTCAGTGTACACCGTAATTTTGAATTTGAGAAAGGCAGAATCAATAGGTTAAAGCCTCTACTATCATTGTCTTTGTCCTGGCCACAGATCTCTGAAGGACACAGATTTATTTTAAAGTGTGGTTGCTTTGCGGGTCTACTGTTTTGAATTCTTTCCCAGCTGTGGCTGCTGCCAGGGTGCCTTCTGAAAGCAATCCTTCAGTGCAGAGTGGAAGCAGTCCTGTGCCATCCTAGGAGGTAAGGGGAAAAACAGCCAGTGGAGTGGCACTGATCCCTGTGGTGATGCTTGACAGAGGCGTAGTAGCTTGGCCAGAAGGACAAACTGATCCTGATTCCTAGTCTTTCCTCAGGCAAGAAACTGAAGAAATTCTTGTCATTTTTACTACTACCATTGAGGTGCACTGAAATCTTTGTAGAAGATTTAATTACCAAGTTGTTTATATATTAAGATTTACATAAACATCAAATGATGGCAAGAAATTCACTTGTTTTTCCCCTTAAGTATATATTGAACTGAATTATAATGGAAGTACATGAAAATAAGTGCAAAAAGTAACACAATGCACAAAGTAACCAATGTGAAGACACATTGTCCAAGGATGATGACATGCTAGACTTTCACAAGTCATAGTTTTCAAAAGAAGGGTATTGAAATTTTTCTTGAATTGTCATTATTTATAAACTATAATAAAACAGTTTTTCTATCACAACCAAAGAAAAGGTAGACATAGCAGAGTATGTTTCAGAATTTGTTATCAATTTTTTTAATCTCTTAAGCCAAAGATCGCAGGTTGGTTTGCTGCTTTTGCTCTGCAAAAGTAGTATGTTTACTAGTCAGAGAGAATCTTTGTTTTTTACTTTAAGAACCATGATAAAAGTGTGCAGATCATGGATAAGTCATCACATGTATGCACTTTGTCACTGAAGCCAGTGGAGACCTATGGAACAGAGGCTATCACCTACTCAAATAATATTAGTGTCATTATTTAGAGTTCCAAAGAAGTGAGTGTTCATCTGCACAGCAGCAAAGAACTACATTCCCCTTTCTTCAGCACCTGATGATATCACAGCTTCTCTTTCTGCAAGTGTTAAACATTGCCAGCTTAGACCTTTGCTTATTTTTTTCATCACCTCCATAGCTTCATCCATGGCTTGTACTTATTGTCAACAGCGGATTACCTTTTTTAATGTCAACAAAGACTGCATACACAGACAGGATATTTTGTTTGCAGAAGGTAGCAACCTGAGCTGAGGAACAGAGAACAAGCTAAACAGTGTGAACAGAAGACTCTATGTATACCTTGCATACAATGAAATTGATAGGTTGAAAACCAAAAAGTATTATGAACAGTTTTTTTCCTCTGAGGACCTAAGAAGCTCTTTATAATAAATATAAATAGGACTGCTATAAAGCAGATAAAAGGCAAGAACAATGCACATGTACAGTTAACTGCTAAAAGTTTCCATAAAATGTTTATGGTTTTGTTCTGTCACCCTTGTCACATAATTTGTTTTGCTGTAGTTAAAGAGATTCAATTCAAGTTTCAGGGCCTTCTCTTTAAAAGGAGTCAGGAGGAGAATGTAATTTGTACAACAAAGTTTCAAGTTCATATTGCCATTTACTTTGGAAACTTGTAATAATATCTTGGAACAGAGCTAGCTCTGATTATAAGCATGCCAGCTATCATATGAAGCATGCAGATTAGGGTTTCTTGCTTTAAATCAGTTGATTAATTTTGGTTGGTTTAAAGTGTACTCTTGTAATTAATCTACTAGTATTTGTTTTAAAAACTTATGCTAGATGTTTTGAAAGGATATTTATCCTTAGGCAAGATAGAATATTGGAATTTTTTCTGTTGTGTTGATGATAGAGATGAACTTTGCCTTTTAAATCTTTTAAAAGTAAACATTTTTTGACACTTCTGCCAATTCGTTACATTGGAGTTTTCTTTGTGCTAACAGTAGGACTTAAACATATTTTAATGCAAATAATTATCCCACTGTTTTGAACTGAAATTGTTTAGCAAGATGAAATAGGCTAAAGATATGCAAGCCCTCTTATCACTGTTAATTTGGTGAATGCTTTTTGATCACGTCCACCCTCACTTCCAGAGGATGTTAAGTGACAGAGCTGTGCAGATCATTCTTTTCTTAACATACACCCACATACTTTCTTTCATAGGAGCTAAATAATACCAAATTTAAGAACTGTCAGGTAGGAAAACAAGAAAAGGCAAAGAATAGTTAACTAAAATAGGGGAAAGTGTGTCCTTGCTGCCCTCTATGCAGACAACTAACTGCCCCTTGCCTGCAAACCTACAGCTGGCCACAAACAGCAGCAGGACCTGGTCGGCAGTCAGCTCCAGAGTGCCTTTGGTGCAGGCTGTGTGCCATGAGGAGTTACCAATCCAGGTGAAAAAACAAACAACAAACAAAAAAGTGGAGTAGAAATGTGAATGAAAGAACTTTGTAACAAATACACAGTCACTAGAGGAGGAGCTCAGGTGTCGCCATGTGCTACTGAAACTGTGTCATTAATTACTAATTTCCATCAGGTATCACAGCAGACTGAGGCTTCGTGGTAAGATTTGTAGCTTTTAAAATGTGAGAATATTCTTTCTAGTGGGCAGGTGTCCTCTAGCTTCTCTTTCCATCTCAGGATGTCAGTGCTGCCTGTTCGGTTTGGGAAGAGAAGACTCACTTATTTAGGATAGCATATTTTTAGATGAACAGTAGAGTTTTTCTTTACCCACCCCTAGAATTAGCATTTCTAATCATTATTATCTGCTGAATTTCTCCCTAGACTTTAACAGCAGCAAGCTTAACATGCTAACCAACAGCAGAGTGTGGATATATCATGGACCATATCATGGACCAAAAGCATAATTAGTCAGAGAATGTGTAAGTGAGAAATTGTAATTAAAAAATTCTTGTAGTGACTAAAAATCATGTCAGTAGAGGAAGATGGCTGTTGACATTTCTGAGAGCCAGCCATTCAAACCGCAGAGGGTTTAAACTGGATTTGAAAGAAATAAAGTATTACATTTCGTCCTTGGCCTTCAATTCTACAGAGCAGGTTTTGATTCTTCTCACTGATGAATGAAAGGCTGGCAAGAACTATTATATTCCATAAATACAGAAGTCATCCTAAGCAGCTACATTCCTGAAGGTCTAATGTTGCAAAGGCTTAAACAGTTGGATATGTATGGACCTAAATGCACAGCTAGTACTGCCGGCACAGCATTCATGCAGCTGAGCTTCCGGTTATGAAGTGATATTAATATAAAAATCACAAATACTTTCTACTGAAAAACAAAACAAGCAAATCACTTTTCCCCGTTATATCTGGGAGGTCGTTGAGCACTTTTATGGATTTTCTTGGGGGTGGGTAAAGTTGTGTAGGTTAGAGATTGGCACAGAACTTGAAATAAGCAAAATCTTTTTCAGATAAGTGACAGTTCTCTGGATGCTATTAAGCTGTGAACAGTAGGTCTTTTCAATCACTGTGATTCATTTTCATATTGTGGGGTTTTTTAATAATAATATCTTTAAAAGGCTTGCAGAACAGTAGGCTGCAGCAGCTTAACTTTCTGTGCAGAAGGAAAGGTTTTATGCACAGTGTACTAGATAATTTACCTTAAATTGATTTGCCCAGCTCAATAAAACCATAAGAATACTGTACCAGCTCAGATCATGGGTTCATTTAGCACCAGATCTCATCTCTGACCATGACTGATAGTGAAACAGGAAAAAGAGTTTAAGAAGGGGACACGGAGATAGTAATGTTTCCCACATTGGTTGTCCTAGTATCTACAGATTTATGGCTAAGGGTTTTTTTTACTGGGAATGGTATTTCTGGATTTAATAATTTTTGTAGATTTTTATTCCAGGATTTTTTTTTATTTTATTTTTTGTTTGGTTTGGTTTGGTTTGGTTTTTTTTGTTTTGTTTTGTTTGGTTTGTTTTGTTTTGTTTTTCTCTTTTGCCCCCCCAACCTCTGTGAGCTTTCAGTTACGGCAGTGAGTTCTGCAGTTTAAGTATGTGTTGTATGAGGAAGTGCCACTTGATTGATTTGGAGGTTTTTTTGATTGTTTTGGTTTGTTGTTTTTTGTCCCCCTCCAAGCCTGCTGCCCACAAGTCTTCCCTCGTTTCTCTATTAGAAATATTTCATCTTTCATACATTGCCCTTCTCATTGCATATCATATGCCTTCAAATATTTGTCTTTCCTCTTAAAGAGACTCCTTAATTCTCTCACAGAGCTTGTTCCATGTCTTTGCTCATTCTTGTTGCTCTTCTAGTTTTACTAGGCCCTGTAGGCAATGAGAAATCCAAACTACAAATAGTGTTCAAGATATTGTTTTCTTTTTTGTTATCTAATCTTTTTTTATTGTGGGGTGGAGGTTTTTGGTGGTGTTTTGCTTTTGGTAGGTTTGGGGAGTTTTTGACACTGAGTTGATATCTTTGTATAATTGCTGTAGATTATTTTATAATTCCACAAGAGCTTGAGCACAATTGCAGGTAAGAGGAATATGCATGAAAACCTTTGTACCAACGTATTAGCAGGGCCCAAAGGGTAGTTTTAATGATAATTATCCTTATCTCAGTTATTTTCAGATCTGTTATACATGTTGACTAGTCTGTTCAAAAAATCCATTGCATTCAATTTTTTATTCTTTCATGTCTAATGACAGGTCTTCTCATTTGCTATACTGCCATGTATGACTTATGAAGATGCATTTTTAAAATTATCTACCATGACTAATATTTTCTTCCGTGCAGACAGAGAGCACACTATTTTTTTGTTCTTAAAATGGAAAATAAATTGCTCTTCAGCTTGATTTTGGAGAGGCAATGTTTACAGTACCACAAAGGACATTTGTGCTTTCAAATCTGCTCATAGTTCCTTAATCGTTCATTATGGTTTGCCTGATTTAGCAGAAAAGAACACCATTGTTTGGAACCCTTCTCATTAGAGAAATAAAATGTTTAAAAATACAAAATGCTCCTTTTTTTCTTCACAGTTCCAAATGTTGTGTGTAACTAAGAGAAAATGGTCTGAACTTTTTGATCTCCCTTGGGGAAACACTGCAAGTAGCAGAATTTTGTTATTTTTATGTCAGTTTAGGTTTTACATGATTCAGTACTTGTGGTTTGTGGGAAAAAGTGTTGTAGATTGTGATTAAAGAAGCAAAACCAGTAAAGAGTTGCTGCAGAGAAGGCCTCTTTTTACTGCTAAAGTATTTTTTTTAATGTACTGTCTTCATTTTTAAATCTGTACCTCTCTTCACCATATTTTCTCTACCAGTTGTGACTTGTACATTTCAAACAAAATAGTACAATTCTGTTCCACTTTTCAGGGTTTTTTTTAACAGTACAAGGAATTAAGAACAAGTTGCTATAGGATCTTGGAAATATTAAATCTGTACATTAAAGTCTGTGAAACATGGCTGTCTCCAGCAGGTCAACCAGTCATCCCCTTCTGGTAGCCTCTCAGGAATAAACAGAAAGTCTCTAGGGAAGGGCATGGAAGAGGATACAGGATGCAAAGAAACTGCTTGTAGGAAAGATTCTTTGTTGTAGTAATGGACCACAAACAATAAGTTAACTCATTCTGGGGTGCATTAACAAGGCTGTTGTACAAAAAAGCATGAAGTAATTATGCTATTCTCTTTGGCAATGGTGAGTCCTCAGCTGGGGTATTGTGTCTAATTTTGGGAACTGAACTTAAAAAGAAGTACACAAATGGAGTCCAGAGGACAGCATCAAGAGTAAGAGGAGACAAAGTAAACTGGATATGTTTACTCTTGGAAATGGATCACTCCAAGTTGAAGGGGAAAGGGAGCCAAATACAATTTTTAGTATTTAAAAAGATTTAATTACATATTATTGTGCCTGTCTTTTCAGAGGGAGGAAATTAAGTTGAGGAGAGGAGAAAATTCCTCTTTTCCATGTTTTATGGTAGTTCACATGTTTGGGATATTCTGCAATGGTGAATTTAACAATCACAATCTCATAAATACACTGAGATAGTATTGCCTAGTTTCAGGCTCTTACATCTGCATTTTCAGTGACATGAATCACCTCATGCTCAAGTTAAAAACTTCTGAAAATCTGAGACACTTTGGAAGACACAGGGTCATGTCAGTTGGTCTTTCACATTTGCCATTTTCTGTTTGCAGAACTTCTATGGGCATGCTGGTTGAAAGCTCCTGGGACTTCTTTTCCAAAACTAAATCTTCTGTAATCATGTCTTGAATTAATCTAGGACTTCATTAGTTGTCTGACTAATTTTGTAATGGACATGTTGTATAAACAGGCAGTGATAATTTCTCTTAAATAGTGCATGTTCTTCAGGGTGCTATTTCAGACAGTGTAGCAGACTATAGCATAGCATGCACAGAACTCTCTTGTGCTTCCACATGTTGACTGTTTTAAAACTAATTTCTGGCAAGGTGCACATGATTCACTTCTCCTGTAGAGTTACACACATTTCCTAATTGGACAGGGCCTAACATTTTCCTCCCTAAAGCAGAAAAAAATGGCTGAGAGAAGTAATGCAGTCAGGAGTATTATCTCTAAAGGCTCAAAGGAGCAAAGAGCATGCCTTCAGATATTTTCAATTCAAACAAGAAAGCAGGGGTTTTTGTTTTCATGCATGTCTGCATTGGTACACATATGTGCATTTAAGTATAAGACTTCTACTTCTCTATAAGATTCTAATCTATTCAAGAGCTAGGACATCTGGTGGCTAACAGTGGGGTGAAAAATCCAGTTCAGAGGCAGTTAGCAGTAGCCCTGGGAGTATATGGAAATGAAAATAGAATTTGGAGGATAAAACAAAAAGTTTGTTTCAAATCTGTGGCATCAGTGAGAAGGTTCTCCAGATGGAGGGTGGCAGGTAAGTAGCTTTGAAATGTTGGTGGCAGCTCCCAACAAAACCACAAGGAAGTAAACTCATGAGTCCTGTGGCAAGTGCCATCCTTGGTAGTCTGCCGGCTTTTTGGACATGTGTGGTTTGCATTTGTCTTTTGAAGAGGGGTTTGAGAGTGGAGTTAAGACAAAACTGTTGACTTTGCTAGTGAGAGGTTTAAAGAACTACAGACACAGATTAAGTGTATCAGGTTTCATTAGCTCTTCTCCTTGTGATAGCAACATCTGTAGAAAACAGAGTCAACTTCCATTTCACATTCCCACTAGGAGTAGTTCCTACTTTCGTAATGGAATGAATTTGAAGGAAAAAATGCTGACATGAGTCTTCCAATGTTGTTGACTCAAAGTTTTGTCACATTGAATGGCATATCTTTTTTTTTGTTGTTGTTCTGTAATTGTTAGGAGTGGTGGTCTTATTATAAGTACAGCCATATGCCATGCCAACACCATTCCTGAGCCATGCTTACATGATGGATGTCAACATACTTAAACTTTAGGAGTTGGAATCCTGGGAGAAATAGAGATATGAAGTAAATGAAGTTTTCTTTTCTTTTCTTTTACTTTTTCCTTTCCAAAATAAAAACAACAAAACATCTTTGCAAATAGCATAGTTAAGTGTGTTGTTTGGTTGGGTTTTTTTTTTGTAAAAACATATTGTTTTGCATGCTTCCAGACAGCAAGAGGGAAATTTATAATAAAAAGTTTCTGCTCTTTATGGAGAGTTGCTCTATGGAATGTGAGGATGTAGTAGAGAGAATATTCTGACTCTAACAGTCAGCTTGACTTGGGGGAATTCCAGGCATTTGCTCCTAGCAAGTTTGCTCTGAGCACTCTTCATTTGCTGTAGGTGAGCACTGGCCCAGTTCTGTCAGTGCATACGCTCTCTGGGCAGGTTTTTCCAGTGTGGAAAGGTTGGGTTCTTGTTGGGACCTGATGTTTCAGTACTGGAAGGTTTATCACTGGCCAAGTGACTTTGGAATTCATTTACTTTTTTGAGATGCTTAGGCTCATGTGATACCCTTTTTATGCATCTACATCAATTATTTTTCTCCTCAGGTTTTATATTTTAAGTAAGTCATCAGTCTTTGAATCACATTGCTGCTCTGGGCAGCTAAGGAGTGCCTACTGTTTAGTTTCATGTGCATTTGTTTTCAACAATGCTGCTAGGCTAAGCCATTGTCCTCCTTCCTCCAACCCTCCCCCCACCACTATCCAGTCCACTTTCCCATTTTTGTGTCTGCAGTGTGCCCTCAGCTGTGTCCTGGTAAAGCTGTTTGTTTGGCCTGATCAAATGAGGTGGAGGGAGGGGTTATTTTTAGTGTGGATCATTTCTGTGGTTTTAACTGAGGGTGGATGACACAAAATGGAGAAAAAGAAAGCAGAGATGGGAGCAAGCAGTAATGGGACAGTGATGGCTATCTAAACAAGCAGGCTTGCTTCTTCCACTTCTGTATCTACAGGCAGAGATTAAAGTCAGACCAAATGCCACTGAGAATCTGTATGTCGGAAGAAGCCCAGTGCAGTGTGTTGGTTTTGCTTTTTCTGATGTGAAGAGTGACATTCCTTGCAGAGGTTAAATGGTATAAGAACAGGTTTGTCTTGCTCACCCTTGGCCTTTTGGATAAGTAAACACAGCTACATACACTGCAGTTATTTCTAAACTTAACTTTGTGGACTGGAGCTTTAAGGCTTAGTCTGATGCCTTTCAAAAGTAATCAACTCACATGAATTTGAGTGTATAAAAGACTTACATATCAGTTTGAGCCTTATGTCACAAGAACTCTTTTATTTCGGTTTTGTTGTGTAACTGCAAGGCCCTTCTACTCTACTACTTTACTATTTTTACTGAAAATATGCTAGATAGGTGTGCAGAAATCCCATGGGGATGCCACAAAAGACATGGCAGAAGAGGGTACCTATACATATATGTATGCACACACTTACATTTAAATTCAGTTTACATTTTCCCATTATATTGGATCAGCCAGCGTAAGTGTTCCTGTGGTTGTAAAGTAAGAATGGAGCATTGCTCCAGTGCACACCATGTCAGTGATAGGTATGTAAAATCAAAGCTGTTTAATGAAGTTCACTTGGCCTTTGGAGGAGATGAGAGGAGTTCAAGTTCACAAAACAGAAATCAGCTCTGGGCTCCTGAATATGTAGAAAGCCTGCTTGGCTCAGCTTCTTGGAAGATTGTTGTTATGTATCCTTGTCCTGACCTTGCCCATTTCTTTTTGGGCATCCATTATTGGAAAAAGAATAGTAGGCTAGAAAGAGCTCTAGAATGCCCTGTAGAATCCTCCTTGATACAATATTTAAGAAGTCATTTCCAGGAGAGATTACTTTCCAGTATATCCCATATCAGCACTATGCTGATTCATCTTTAAATAGGTTAACTAAAAGAACAAATGAATCATAGCTGTTGATCAGGTGAAAGTTTTGGCTTATATGCCAGTGAGATTCCCCTGTTAACCCTTATTTAATTTTTCCAGTTGCACCACAGCAAGTGTGAGACCACATTGCCTTTCTAGCCAGAATCCATCATGGTTTTCTTTCTGTAAGCTGGGAGAGGCTTCTACCACAAGAAAATCATCACTTCATTTCTGCCAGTTTGTCCTTGTGAAAGGTGTTACCTGATAACATGAAGGAGCCTGTGGCTCTCCAGAAGGGAAGGGGCTCTCCACAGGAGCAGTGAAGCTCCTGAAGTTTCACAATGTATACACTTAAAAAGCCTGAGGGTCAATTCAGATTGTAGCTAAGCTAAATTGTGTTGTTTAGGAGATAAATGGATAGCAAACATGATACAATCTAATGTTTTGTCTTCATAAAGTCCAGTGAAGTTTTTCAGTTGAACTTTTCAACTCCTGCCAAAAATGTTAAATAAAACCCTAGTATCTGTGCCTGTGTTAACTCAAGCATTAAATTATTTCATCT
Source organism: Sialia sialis (assembly GCA_009812075.1). Taxonomy (NCBI): domain Eukaryota; kingdom Metazoa; phylum Chordata; class Aves; order Passeriformes; family Turdidae; genus Sialia; species Sialia sialis. Next base: position 52,074,517 of record VRYO01001463.1, read on the forward strand.
CTTTTTCTCATGGAGGAATAAAGAGGAAAAATGAAACCTCCTTTGCATTTCAACCTGAATTTATGTAACCAGAAAAAAAGGAAGGACAATATATCAGTCTTTGCAAAAATACTGATGCCATCTTAGCTGAATACTTAACATATTAATTATTATAATCTGAATACTTAATAACAAGTACTGTGTGGAGGCAAGCTGAGTGCTTCTCAGCATCTAGAGGTCTGTAATTTGTTATAAATTGTATTACTGCCATCTTTACCTTAGTTTCCATGTTTAGTACTCCAAATCCTCGCTTATCACAAGGAAAATGTACCAGTGATGTTTCCTGAGCATGTAAAAAGACACTTGGAAAGGAAGCTCACTTTTTTATTATGTGAAGTAAAATATTGGCATGAGCATATTGTCACCAGGTTTTTTAAGAAAAATCAAGCCGCTTTAGACTAGAATAAAATTTTCCATCTGTGTCTAAACATAAATTATCTAAAATATAAACATACTACATGTTCAAAACTAGTATAATGTTATATCAATAGAAGCCAATATTGTTACTTTATTCTTCAAAATAAGTGCAAAACAAGAATAATGACATTTTACTCAAAGTTTTAATTTAAGCGATTTTTGTTATGTTGTTATTTTTTTAAGATCAAAACAAGTTTCCAAGAAAGTTTACGAAGTGGTATATAGAAAATGTGATTGAAAGCCAGCCAACTTAGAATTAACCTCTGCAACCAACTAGAACTGAAAATTAGCAGTGAGAAAGATAAATAACTAGCTTGTTTTCTCATTTACCTGAATGGTTGTCAAAAATACATTTAAAAAAAAAAAATAAGACTTGGAACTGAATCATTAGTACCATTTTTAAAAATACCTGAAACTTGTGACTCTTCACTGTATGAATAGAGAATGTTCAAGGACTGTAATACAATTGGTTTGCATCAGTTGCAAAAAAAGCAATAATATTTGAGGTTTAATGGATTTATTCTGATTTTCTAAGCACTTTATACCTTGTATGCATTTACTGTAAAAACAGTATTTGGCCATTACAGGAAATGCATACACCTGGGTATTGCACCAATTTTTGAGATGCTGTTTATTATACTGCTTATTTTGTTTAAAGTGTTATTATATTGTGTTTCTGACAGCAGTCTGAAAGAAGTATCAAAAACTTTCAGCATTAATTGCTGTTTACCAGGAATTATGTAGGTTTCTTCCTTCTTTTATGGGTAGACATAATCAACACTGCATACTTGAGTAATTTATCAGAATATTTCTTTCTTTATCAGTGCTTTTCACAGCATCAGAAAGGCTTTCTTGCTCCGCTTTCCCAACTCTCCATAAGCATGCTAGATACTCTCTTCTCTGTGTCTAAGGACATCTGCTCTGGGATGGTTGAGATGAAGGAAAGAGGTTGCTGGGGAAGGCACCCCAATATTTCCCCTGCTTTCCTCTTCTTTCCTCACTGTCCTTGACTTGTCCTTCCCTTCCCTGGTGGGAGCTGGGCAGCAAACTCCCCCAAAGATGTCTCCTCAGCAGGTCTCTCAGAAATGGCTTGGTTGTTTCTGCTTCATGCCACCTGGGCAGACATCACAAGAGGCCGAGTTATATTTTTACCTGACACGAGCCCTCTGACGTGAAAACTGAACTTTTGCCCTACATGTATGTGATACTGTTCTGTTGAATTGTTTTCTGTCTAAAGTACATGTTTCTCAGTGGGAAACCCTTCCAGCTAATCAAAAAGCACTGGATAAATACACTTGGGTAAAAGGAAGCATGTTGGTTGTATAAACTATATATCAGCAACATCTGTATTTTAAACCTGATTGAACAAAGTAAGAACAAATAACTACTGATATTTACAAAAACCTTTTATACAGATTACATAAAATCAAACGTCTTAGAGAACATAGTCACTAAAAAAAAAGGAGATTTTGATTAATTCTTTAAACCATTTAAATGCAGCTTTAAAATTATATGCACAATCTGGGCTGCTGTTTTTACTGTCTTCCTTTAAGGTTGAGATTAATTAAAGGTCAGTGTCACACACATTTCCACAATGCATAGTAAAACCCTGGAATGAAATAAGCCTCACTTGAACATTTGATTAGACAAGATAATGTATTTCCCCCTGGAGTAGTTTGTTATTCAAAACAAGCTCTTTAGGGAAGGAAGTTCACATCAGTTGGTAACTGTTCCTGTGGATACCAAAGAACTTTGTACAGTACACACTACAGTAAATTGCACTGCAGGTCGTTTAGAAGCTGGAAGCATGTCCCGTGTCTAAAAGTATCAAAATGTATTTTTAAAAAAACCGGCTAGGTAGCAAACAAACATCAGTCTGTGATACTAGAAAAAAACAGCACCCACATTTACAGACATTCATGCTTTTATCTAGTCAAGAAATTGCACCTTCCTAGAAGATGAATTTTAGAAATTCTGTTTTACACCTTGTCAAAAAGAAAACAATTTTAAAATTGACTGTAAACTGATACCTAATATGGAACTGAATAACTTTGAGCTTAAATTTTCTTGTAAACATAGTTATAGTCTTCAAAATTATTAGCTATTCTGTTGTGTAGATGGCTTTATTTTTTCTGTCATTGCCCTATTTGGACCCTTTTTGTCTTCACTCACTACATATCTTGAAAGTTCTAGTGACCGGTAGCAAGCCATGTTAATTTAGGACTCAAATAATTTTAATTACTAACTATTTCAGATTATCTGTATTAATTGACTTGAGATAGTAAGCACAAAACAAATTTTTTGTTTTGGACTCCTAAAGATGCATTAAAACAAAGACTTTTTAGTGGGATGGGAACATTCTATCCAGTTAATAAATGTTTGCTGCTGGAAAAGCATTTTTCAAACATTTTGCAGTATAGCAATAAGTCTTCTATATCTCTGGTGGGTACTTGAGTTTTGAAATACAATTTAAATCTAGTTTTAACTTTATCTTGGATTGCCATGTTGTTTGTGTCTTTGATTACAGAAGTTTCTGTTTAATAGCCAGCCCAAAGAGTTATTGTGCTAAAAACTCTGTGGTTTGTATCTTAAATTTGTTCTGTGGAATTATGATGATGATGGTCACCATAAAACTTTCTTAGACTTGGGGGAAATGTTCTGCAAGATTTATGTGGTATATATCATAGAATATATAATATTAAAGAGTGACTCAATATAGCTATATGTGGATATTATACAAGTGAGCTAACATAGTTTTATATTACCACCCTTGGCACATAGCACTAGCATTTGAACTACAGTTTGAGTTAGTAAATAATCCCTAATGTGAAAAATAGGTATATTCTGGCAGTCAGGTCAGATCTCTGTACAATTCAGCAAGTAACTTAAATCTTATTTCCTCCATTCCTTCTCCTGCCTTTCTTCCTAGCTGAAGAAGAATGGGATATGTGTTTGGCATAATCTGCTTTTGGTCTTCACCAGGAGCTTTAAGTGGGTTTTTCTCAGTCCTTGTAGAGTGTAATTTGTTCTCTAAGTAATGTAGCTAATTAATTCTGGTTGTCTGCAGATGTTGTAAATGCCTAGCCTACTTCTCCAGTGACAATAAATAGCCCATTTCTCCTTCAGATCTATTGCTTAATTCTCCTCACAGCAATCCTAGTCCCCTTACAAGTGGACAAGAAGCAGTGCATGTCAGGGCATTTTCGGTGAATTAAGTGCAGGCTGGCTGGTCAGACCATGTGTATCCATCAGCAGCTAATTTTAATAAGAGCACAAACTTCCTTTCAGTGAGGAGGTGTCAAACCAAGCCCTTTCTCCAGCCAAGTGCAGTCTTGTTAGACCAGAACATGATTGTTTGTCAGACAGGGGATCTGATAGTGTAAGTTGCCATTCCTTGGGAAACAAAGCTGAGGAGACAGAATACCTTGGCAGTAGGGCTGAAACAGATTGGTAAATTAAGCTACAACTGAAATCTAAATGTGACATGTACCTTTTATGCTTATGGTCACATTTATGGCTGCCAGTAACCTTTCTCCTTCAAGACACTGTATTTTTTAAGAACTGTGTAGTGCTGCATAATATTATTCATTCTCAAGGAGAATGGAAGGTTTTCTGCTCATAAGTTAAAATAAGTGAATTCTTATGAACAGATGGGTGGAGTGACAGACCCAGGTGCAGAATGTTGAGTGCAACATTGCCCCAGTGTTTTGCTGCATGAGTCTGTCTTTCCTAGATGTAGAGTCTCCTGAATAATGTTCTATGTAAAAGCGGATCTTGTGTCATCTTTGTTAATGTATCTTCTTGCTCTTTAAACAAGTTGTAAAATGTTTGTATCTACTGCAGAATCTTTCATTTCAGTCCTTCTGGGTTTTTTGTATGGAATTTTCTGCCAGCCTGCTTCAATCAAGCGTAACACATCTCTGTCCTTCTAGTCGTTCACAAAGCACAAGATTGATTTTCACAAGTATGTGCACATTCAAATTGTGCATGGCTAATTTGAGATGGAATAGTTTTTAACTATAAAAATAGCTTTTAAGTATATTTTAGATGAGGAAGTTAATTTCCTTGAGCATGCTTTGGAAGAAGATGTTCTATGTCCTGTACTTCATCAAAAGATCTTGTCTTACAGCGTCAGTATCATCAACAAAGTATGATTTGCTGGAGAACAGCAAAGGATTTGGGGTTGGTATCTATCATCACCAGTGGCAGTCAGATTTGTAGTGACTGTCTCATTTTTAAGGTCTCATTGCTTCTAAACCACCTTTAAAATACAATCATTAGAGAAAATAACTTTTAAAATAGAAAAATGACAGATTTTTAACATTAAATTTTACAGATTTATGGATTCATACATTTTAATATTGGTGTCCCCTTTAATGTCATGTCATTAAGTCCACAATAAGATAGTTCTTCATGTATACATCCACAAAAAAAAAGTTTAGTTGAAGTGTGTGCTGCTAGCTATAAACATTGCTTGTAGCTTTTTCTCATTATTCATCAAATGAATGTAACAGGGAAAGAGGATAGCTGTTGTGAAAAGTTGTTACTACAAAATACAGAAGATGTATGATCTAATGATGTGTTAAAACAAAAATAACCTTCAATAGCTGTTCTAAATTAGGCAGGGCTTAATCGCTAAACAGAAACACTTCAAGTTTTTATTTGAAAAATCACAAAGTGCTGGGGTGCAGTTCAGCCATGTCTTTTAGCCTGTTGGAAGGCTCTGACAATGCCTTCCAGTGACAAAACTGATAGTGGTGTCAGGAACCAATACTTGCAAGGTACCCAAGCTCTATTTTCATCCAAGAAAAGATACACTGTTATAGGTCTTTTTCATGGAGTGTGAATTCATAGTTGCCTTGAGCTGGCCAACGTGATTGTGGATGGTACAGAATACAGAATTGCTCAGCCATCATTTTCATGCTATGCTGTTCACAGTAGGCGAAAGTTGCTGTTGCTGAAGGGAAATTTACAGAGGGTTCCTGATGATAGAACACTTTAAAACTTCTATCCAGCAGGGTACTGATGGTTTGATAGTTTAAGTACATTGAACAGTGTTTAAAAACTTGCTTTGATCCCTGAAAATATATATTAGTAACATATTTTCTTAAAATTTTGTCATTTAAGATCGCCGTTTTGTAAGTGAAAGTAAATAGCCATTTTACAAATATAAGTGTAATATGATATCTCTGTGTCTCAGTGAATTACAACAGAGCTCTGCTTTACTGCAGATAAGACACGAGCAGTGTAGTGCTTTTCAGATTACTGAGCATTTAATGAATTTTGAGATGAGATTATTCAATTCATAACTAAGTAGTTTGAAGGTATGCTTTCTTCAAACATAATAGGTCTTCATTAAAAGTTTCAGTTATCATTTCAATTTTCATATCATAGTCTTAAATTTCTTATGGGCAAACCTTATTTTGAAAGCATTCAGCATAACTAGAAAATAATATTGATTGAAAATCTGAGAAAATCTGGTGATAACAGTTGAGAGTGTTTATTCAATACTGTAGCTAACTTAACCAAAATCCCATTAATATTTGGGGTGATTTACTTTTTCAAAGTGGACAGTGGAATTTCAACTGAGCTTAAGAGATTGAAAAAGGAAAAGTATGGGGTTTATATGTTTGAGCCTTTATACTGTATCAACAGTAACTGAATAATGATTTGTAGCATTTTTTTGCAGTACAGAATTATTTCACAAGACATGGAGATGGATTTACACATGTACAAAAATCTCTTGCATTCGTCTTAGTTTAGTGGAGTTGAAAATAAACACATTGAAAGATTGTCATCTTCCTTAATATGATCTTACTGTAATGTATACAAAATATGTTAGTATAAACAGACTTTAATGTGTGAATTTATAAGTCCTTTAGGAAAAGAATACAAGCAAGCAAGCAGTTAAATTGTGTGTATGTGTCCCTAGTAACCTCTTAATGACATTCCATGTTATACAGTACTTTTCTTAGTCCAGTGAATGAATAATAAAGTGATTTCCCCCTTCCTATTCCCCTGTCAGCAGGGTTGGTTGAATTGTAAAGCTGCCTAAATAGTTTGTAAGTATATCCTGCCATAATTTATTAATCTCTGCATAAAATTGCAGGGATACAAACATTGTAAAATATATAGTATCATGCAGGCTCAGGTGATCCTGTGATTTCAGTACAAGAAAAGAGATTCAGTTTTATGGGTTTGTATTATTCTCCCATTGTAATGCTTTCCAAGCAGTATGCCTAATTTTTATTTTGGAAGTCTACTACTGACTTTCCAGAACTTGGTTTAGTTGCTGCAACCTCTAGCTATTTTTATTTCACTTCCTAAAAAACATGGAATTCAATAGAAGTCTTTTTCCAGTCTACATGTTGTCTGGAAAATCTTACATACTACATAAAGTTAATCTACTTACCTGAAGACTCAACTTCTTCCTGAAGGATCTTTGATCTCTTCCAGTATCAGCAAAGAAAGGTCGTAGTTTGGTGCTATCATATACAGGGCCATTGTTGAAAAAGTAACTTGGTGTTTAAATTTAAACCTCATTGTTATGTGTTTAGTTATTGACCTGTGTATCTGTGAAAAGTGCATTTCTTCCTTCCTCTCTCTCTCTTCCTCTCCCTCCCACGAACGGAGGTCAGGTGGTCAGGTCCTCCTTTTACCTTTCTGCCTTTGTCCCCCATTAAAAATAGAGCTCCTCCACTTCATTATTATTTTCCTGAGCAGCTCAGCCCCAGTGCACTCCATCACAAGATTCACTTTCCACTCTTGCCAGCATCCCTACAGACTTCTTTGTCCTAGATAGCACTTCCCCAGTGAGACAACAGATGACTTAAGGAGATTAGACTTGGGTGACCAGTTCTGTGGGAAGAAAGTGGGAGGTGTCTGGGTTCTGTTTGTGTGGGAATCCTGATAGGCAGAAACTCTATACTTCCACTGTGTTACCACCTATGGAAGAGTCCAAAAAAACACTTTCAATGGGGATAGCAGGTTTTCGGTTGCAGCAGAAATTTTCTTTTTGACTTGAATCAGAGTCTGAATTAGTGCTCATTTTTAGTCATCTGGAGATTTTCTCAAAAAGCTACTTTTCCTTGGTTTTGGGGGTTTTTTTTGTTATTCCTACATCGGATTGATTTTGTGTTACCCCTATGGTAAATTGTGGCATTTGGAGAAAAGAAAGCAAATCTAGCAATATATCCACCTACTCCTATCAGTCTTAAAGTCTGTGGGCCTCTGAACAGAGCAGATTAGTGGTGAAGGGAATCAGCATGTCTTGTGGGTATTGATCTGATAACTCAATTGCTGCCTTTGTTGCCTACAGATGATTAGTTAAAAGTTCAGCAAAATGGTAAGAAATTCAGAACTCCGGAGTATTTTAGACTATTCTTTTTTCAGCTCAGTAATGGTAGTGAGCATTAGGCTGGGTGTGGGGAAGGTCCAGTGAGATGTACAGATCTTTCCTTCACATGATGCATGCACATTTTTTTCTGAAGAAAAAAAAAAGGGTCTCTTTATTTTAGAAATGTCCCAATTAAGAAGACTGTTCAGCTTGTTTTGAAGTTATTTTGGTTTAAGTCCACATTATTACTACCTCCATTGAGGTGGTTGTAATCTTTTTGTTAATACAGGGAGCAAACTCAGATTCAAAAAATATTCTAACAAGTAACTCTGAAGTGATTATTGATAATGTAAATAAATACAGTAATTTCATGATTATAAGCCGCACCTTTTTCCTTGAAGAATCCAGCCTACCCCAGTAGTGCGGCTTATATTCAGGTGCGGCTTATCTATGGACAAATCCCAGTGAAATGCCAACCCAGAAGTGAGAGCCAGCCAGGGAGAGCGCCTGGGGCTGCCTTTAAAGGCTTCATTGGTCTATGAAAACTGTTGCAACTTGAGCACCTGACACCAAACCCAGCTGGCAGCCATTCTGTTACTAATTTGTTACTTTGTTACACATGGATCCTCACTTTAAAAAGAAAAAAAAACAAAGTGCGGCTTATATTCAGATGCAGCTTATGTATGGACAAATCCCGTGGTCTACCCGGCTACCGGGAGGTGCAGCTTATAATCGTGAAATTACTGTAATCGTATAACTGAAATAGTAGTAAGTGTGACTTCTTACTGAAGTAACAAAATTTCCTAGAGAAGAGAGTAGATTTTTTTTCTGATTTGTATGGGCAAACTGAGCCACCAGAGGTCACAGAGAATAGTTGGCAGAGTCAAAAATAGAGCTCAGGCTTTTCTACTTTCAGCTCAATGTTCTTGTCGCTGGATACCACCAGATGGTCTCCAGATTATTCAGTAAATAAGCCTCTGCATCCTCCCTAAATATTCCGCCAAAGCCAACTGGCTGTGTCTCTCGCTTGCTAGCTCCCAGTCTGTGAGAGTGGCTGACTTGGCAGGTAATGCTGTAGCTGGCCTCATTGAGCAATCCTACTCTGCAGGTTCTCTGGTTTTACCAGGCAGGACAATCTCTTCTCTGCCACTGCTTTTAGCAATTTTTCTCTTCATCTCAAGGATCTTTTTATTTTTTAGTGTAAGACTTTTCTGTGTATGCCTGGGGCAAACAATCTGATTTTAAGAAAGAAACCAAACTGCAGATGTCAGAAAAGCATCTAAAGAAATATTTTATCTTCTTTCAAAATCTAGGTGATTTAATTGTTTCTGTGTGCCTTGAAACTCAGAGGGTAGAAATACATATGCAGGCACTTGTGGTTCTGTATGTCTGTGTGTGTAGCATAAATACCAGATGGGAGAGGAGGTTCATGACTACAAAACAAACTGTTTTCTAGTCTTTCTTAAATCTCACTTCTTCACTTCCTAGTTTGTAAGTCTTTTTTGTTTTCTATCTGTTCTGCTGAGGGATTTCATGGCTCTTCATTTCTTCACAATTTTGCCTATACAATAATATGTGCCTCATATAGAAGCATCCGAACCTTTGTGTGCTGCTGTTCTGTTGGCAAGTTTAGCTGCAGAAGTCTAAATGCTTTCTTCAGTTCACACTGCTGCACTGTTGTGTTGCCAGTATTTTGAAAAGAAAATCCGTTTTTTCCAAAATACACTGTTAGCTGTAGAAGCACATTGACTGCAGGAGCTGCAAGGTGAATGTGACAGCTGACTGGAATGGACCTTTGACTGGTATGCCCCAAAACTGGGTAAAGCAGTTTGGCTGGCTGGAGGCAGGACTGCCATTCAGAAGGACCTTGGTACACTACAGAGCTGGGCTCCCAGAAACCTTCAAGAGTTCAGCAATGAGAGGTGCTGTGTCAAGCACCTGGGACAAAAAAACCCTGGAGTATCAGTGTGAACACAAGACCAGCTGTCCATGTAACATCTCCACTGAAAGTTGCCTTGGAGGTCTGAGGGAGATCAGAAGCATTGAGTCAGCAGTGTCTTGTACATACTGAGTAGCACTAGGAAGAGTGTCAGCTGGTCCGGGGAAAGGGTTATTCCTCTCTACACAACACTCGTGAGATCTTGTCTGGGGGTTGTGTCCAATTTTGCACCCACCCCAAGATGTCAGAAAGCTGCAGCAAGTCCAGTGGAAGAACAACTAACAAAGTTAGTGAGGACAATGATTGAGCCTGGGAAGAGAAGGATAAGGGCAGGATTTCATAACAATGAGCCCCCATTTAAAAGAGATAGGGAGCTGCAGAAACAACCAGACCCCTCTCAGAGATGTACAGGGGTAAAACAAGAGATAACAGACTCATGTGCAACAAAGGAAGGTCATATTAGGAAAAAAAATTCACTTTGGCCAGACGTGAACAGGTGTCCTAGAAAGGCTGTGACATCCCCATCCTTTGAGACTTGTCAAGCCTCAGCTGTAAATGTGTTATGAGTCTTTCTTTGAGCAGGAGATTGACTGGGTGATCCAGAAACCACTTCTAATATAAATTTCTCTGTGCTTCTATGCTTATACCTGGTTGATACCAGAGATGTGTGTCACCCCACCTTGTGGGGTGACAGACTTTGGAGCACCTGCAATGAGTGAGATTGATCTACATCTTTCTTGTAAAGAAAATGCAGTTATATGTAATGCACATCACAAAATTAAGAAGTCTAAAACAGTCTGCATATATACAGTAATTTCACAATTATAAGCCGCACCTGATTATAAGCTGCACCTCCTGGTAACCGGATAGACCACGGGATTTGTCCCGATATAAGCCGCACCCGAATATAAGCCGCACTTTTTTTCTTTTTTTTTTTCTGCGAAGATCCATGTGTAACAAAGTAACAAATTAGTAACAGAATCGCACCAGGGCGGGATTTGGTGTCAGGTGCTCAAGTTGCAACAGTTTTCATAGACCAGCAAAACTTAAGGGCAGCCCCAGGTGCCCTCCCCGGCCAGCTCTCACTTCCAGGTTGGCATTTCACTGGGATTTGTCCATAAATAAGCCGCACCCGATGATAAGCTGCACTACTGGGGTAGGCTGGATTCTTCAATGAAAAAGGTGTGGTTTATAATCGTGAAATTACTGTATTTATTTTTTTTGTTTTCACCTAAACTTAAAGCTTGAGCAACTTGAAGATGGAGCTTGTACTCTTAGTTTATAAATTTTCCTGATTGTGGTGAAAGAGAAAGAACAGCTGTGAAACAACATTCAAGTTATATGGATGGAATCACCAACAAAAAGCATCTAGATTAGCATTGGATGAACGGTTGTAACTCAGCTGTGAGGATCCCAGTTGTTTGAAAGCTAAGTACGCCTGTGGCAAGGTGGCCAGAGTGGTAAGAGAAAGCATTAACTGGTGTCAGACTTGTTCCTCTGTTTCAGGTAGCCTGGTTGAAACTGTTTCCCACTGAAAGCATATTTCTTGTATCCTCCCTCCTGTTGTGTAGTTGTTGGCCACCATCCTTAACAACCTGAAGACAGCTCGCCTAGAAGTAAGGTGCAGCGTTTTAGAGGGCCAGAACAATATAGGAATCACATACCACAGAAATTACAGGTCCCACTTCAAGGGACAGTGTGTTTAAAAATGTAGCATGTAAAGGTATGAGTGAGAGTACAGTATTAAACTATCTGCTTTAACAATTTCCACATTATAAAGGTCTCTCCAGTGACCTGTTGCTTCTGCTGCAGCTTTTCCAGGAATTCCTGTTCTTGTCTGTTGACTGGTGTTGTCCTCAACCACTGTTTTTGTCTTTCTACAGTAAAGGAGCCCAGCCACTCCTCTGTGAGTTCTTCCACAGGCTTTCACTGAAAATTGGAAGATAAGGCAATTTATCTGCCTTTGTCTATCAGCTTCAAAGTTCATTTGGTTTAAAAATAAGTCATAAGATGGAGGTCAGCTGCCTTTTCATGCAAATCAGTGTAATGGTTTCAACTTAACAATTTTGGTACTGTGCAAATTGTTGCTCATTTGTTTCAGTCTGTTCTCAAGTTTCTCTGCCTGACCTCTAGATGCCCCAAAAAGTATATGCAAACTGAAGGGAGGAGAAGGGAGATGTTTATTGAAAACCCTACTAAGATTTTCACAATTCCGTTGGTTGTGTAATTTTAATGTTTCAGTTTTAAAAATCCTCAGTAATTGAGTCCACTTAAAATGTGAGGACAGCAAGGAATTCTGTGGAACCAAATCAGTTGTTTTTGTAGTGTGTTTCTTCGTAGGTACAGACATGTATCACTATGCATGATTGTTTTATATATGAAACCCATAGGACAACAGGTAGGGATTTCCTATCACTATCATCAAAACTGGCTTTGGAATCTGCCAAGTGTGTTGACATTGGAAAATGTAGGCTCAAGAGAACAGGAATAATGTGTTTCTGGAATGCTGTTGAGTTTCCTAGCCTTAAAAGTAGACATTTTGATGCATGATACACACACCCACCTGACAAATTATATTGTCCCCCTGTTCTTTTGGGTTTTTTCTAATGGCAGAATTGAAGTGCAATTTACAAATTACTTGGAACTTCTGGAGAAGAGGATTATTCTACATGAAGGGAGAAAAATACAATCCTCATCTACTTAGAAGAATGTGACAGAGAAAAGTGTTTATACAGGCTTATGTCACGCTCAGCTGTACACTAAAACAGCTGCTTGCTCTAATTTAAGACTAAGAGCATTGCCAGTGTTCACTAAAAACACTGGACCTATTGTGTTAACCGGGGAGATAACCAGTAGTTGGCATCTAGACTACTGCTTTCTTTCTTATTTGTTTTTCATTTTTCAGTCCTCTCCATGATCTTAGTTGCAGAGCCTTTCAAAAGCAGTTTTCATGTTCATGTTTTTACACACATGCATGCTCTATTTGCCTTACTTTTCACTATTACCGGACATTTTTAATTTGAGGTCATAAAGGAAGATGGGACCATAACCTCTCTGGTTTCTTTCTACAGCATCTCATGGATTGAAAAACTCCGAAGGATTCTAAAGTGTAACCTTTACCTTCAAGTGTCCTTCACTTTCAGCACAGAATTTTTGTTTTAGTAGTTCTCCAGTTAGTGTGAGGTTTTATTTCTAGAGAAATGTTAGGAGCATATATGTGGGTATTTTCTTCAGCTGCTGAAATCCTGTGACTGATTTTGTAGAGTCAAGAGCTACTCACCTTTTTAAAATGCCAAGTTTTGTTTGGCAACCAAGGCCTCCGCAAAATGCACAGGCTAGCTTGAAGGGGAACACTTCATTGAAAATACTGAGTTCACAAAAGTTTTGAGCAGAGGGCACAATGCTCAAAGTGCTGTTTGCAAAAGAGGTTTTGACAGCAAAGTCTCCTGAAAGTGCTGCTTTACTTATGTCTGCCACGTTCTTTTTCTTCTTTTCCTCAAATATAATAGAGATAATACAGTTTTTTTGCATAGTTCCTCCTTTGTTATTGATCTCCAAAGATCTCAAAGATCTCCTATCTGAAAGGATCCTTGAGTACTGCATGTGAAAATAAATCTGAGGGTTTCCAGTGACCAGGCTTCAACAAATGAGGACTCCCCATCCAAAATTATGAGAAACTGAGGTCTTATCAGACTGAAAAACAAACTAATTTCCACATATGTCTCATTTAAAACAATAATATTTTTAAAACCTTCTTAGAAGCACTTTCTCTACCAAATATCATCCTAATTCAAAGGACCAGACAGCTTAAAATAAAGAAATCCTACTTCTCTCATCTCCTTGAAGAACCTCCTCTAACTTTTAAGTTAAATGGAAAGAAAATCAGATGGAGTCATGGCTCAGTCTCCAAGGTTTGCCAGTCAAGGTGATCCTGGCTCCTCATCCCAACGCCAAAATCACATTTTTGTTTCTGGAGAAATGCAAGAAACTAGGGAAACCAATCTTTTTCACTCCAGCACATGTAGAACACAGAAAAATGACACCAAATGCAGTACATTAGTTTTCCATTCCCTCCATTGTGGCCCTATGATATGTGTGACTTTTCAGAGAGGGAGATGAATTCCTGGAATTTAAACCATTGTGTAGAGAAGATGCTTTACTAACAGTATTGGTCAGGAGCAGATCAACTCTTAAGTTGTTGTATTATACTTTGGGTTGTCTTCAAGGAAAAAAAAAGGCAACACAAAACTCTCAATAGACCAGCACAAAAGAACTTTAGCTACTACTTTCATTTTTGCCTAGTGGACTTGTTGCACAAGACACCCTCAAAGTGTTTCAAGATTTTCTGATTCCCATAAGGTTTTTATAGTATAAGCGGTGGGTTTGAGGGCTTTTTCTGTTAGGTATCACTTTTTGCAAAGCTATTTGACTTTGCAGAACCTAAGATAGGTGTGAGAAGTTCCAGTTGATGGAGATGATCTGAACAGCAAATGCATAGAAAATCTTTAGAAAAAAATGAAAACCTATAAGATATTAACAAAAACATCTAAACAATAACAACTGTAAGTAACAAAAATAAGTTCAGGAGCAGTTTGCCAAACAGGGCTACAGCAATGATCAACAGGGTCTCTGCAGCACCAGCCAGAGTGAACACTGACAGACAGCTTTAATGTCATGTTAGCTCGAAGTTAAATAGTTGGAAAACAAACTCTGTGAGTTCATCTGTGTTCAGGATGCCTCCTGCTATGGGTGGTTAATCTGAACTGGGTGGCAAGGGAATGCAAAATTATTTAATTTTTTTTATCTAGGAGAGCAAGTTCCTATTCTAAAATCAAAAGTGTTGGACAATTGGACCATCTGGAGACTCTATCCAGTGACAGGATAGGTGCCCATGAAGACAGAAAATGCAGGTGCTTTTTGAAGGCATAAGGAAACTGTCAGTGAAATCTAAAATAAAGTTGTCAAAAAAAATTCTCACTACTCTCAGATCATATATGCACCTCATGACATTTGTTGCTTCAACAAAACTTAAAAGAACTAGAGATCACCTACAACTGAATATAAAGGAGAAAAATTTAATCATCTAAGACCATTATTATTTTAGTAATCGTGAAAAAGAAAATTACTTTCTTGCCCAGATCATAAAGAAAGATACAGAGATCAGAGACAACACTTACTTGGAATGTTTTTGTTAATTTAATTCTTCATGGTTATGTTTCATTTCATGTTTATAGGACCTTCGTGTTTAAAGTCCAGAAGCAGTAATCAGACTATCAGTATGAACTGG
Organism: Sialia sialis; assembly: GCA_009812075.1. Lineage (NCBI taxonomy): Eukaryota > Metazoa > Chordata > Aves > Passeriformes > Turdidae > Sialia > Sialia sialis. Next base: position 52,089,535 of record VRYO01001463.1, read on the forward strand.
GAAAAGAAACTCCACCTCTAATACAAGTATTTTTTTAAAAGTCGAATCCTTCCAATATAGCAAATAAGTGCAAGGTAAAATGTATTGGTGACCATTTCAAGAAAAATACTGACTGTAGTAGTTTATTACATTTATCCTTAAGATCATTTCCATTTACTATGAGGGATGAACATAGATGTATTTTTTCACTGTTTTAGGCATTACAAAAAATGAAGATGTATAATGATTTAAAGATGCATGAGGTAAAAATCAATGTAGCTACAGGGCAGTACATTTGTACATACTAGTATGATAAAAACTTGTTTATCCTGTGACATTTTCCCTTATTTCTGTGAGATTCTTGCCAAGTGTTACCAAAAAAAAAAAAAAGTTTTCAGCTTTAAATCTCAAACCTCTAGAATACAGTAGGTAGGATTCAGATAATTGGAATGGATCAGACAGTATCCACGGAAAGTGCAGAGTAGATTCTTGAAGAGACCTAGACCTGCAAAATGCTCAGGGATCCTCCAAACAATGGAGACCAACTGGTTCTTTAAGGGAAAGGCCCTTCCAGTTTGAACCATTTGCTGTTACTCACTGGTGCTGGCACCCGGACAAAGTATCCCTCCCTCATACATTCCTTTCTCACTAGATATATAATTATTCCTTTACATGTTGTCATAGTTTTAAGCTCCCGACTCAGATTTCCTAAATACCATCTAAGACAACTGTGTATTCCCTTCTCAGAAACGAAAGTTAGGGGTAGCCTGGAAGGCAACACAGTTGCTCTCCACTCTTAACTCCTTTTTCAGCATGGCTTTCAGCTCTGCACACAAGTAGATGTGGTTTTCTTCAAGAAAAGGGTTTTTAAGTATTTTTAAATTATACAGTTTTCTGTTAATAAGAAGTTCCTTCTCTCAGACTTCAGTGGCACTTAGCCTCTGTGGAGTCAGATGGTCACTTCCTTTGAGCCAGGATGACACAGTTGATTCCCAGCTGTATTTGAAGTGTTACTTCATTCACATCTCCTGCCACAACACTTCCAGCCTGGGCGAGACTTGAGAGGAAGCTGCTGCCAAGTCAAACCTTTTTACCTCATCTCTGCCGTTGCAGAGTCTGGACCGTTGTGGGCAGCCCCAGGATAGTTGTACATGATGGTCAGGGAGGAATGTCCCCCACTCAGCTGTGCAAACAGATGCTGCTGTGCTGGACGCGGCACACTCCTCAAGGCATGGAGTCTGTGTCCTGTGAACTGAGTGTGCAGGGAACCGTGAGATGCCCAGATCAGTTACAGACACTGTTTGTGTGGCTGTGTTGTCTGACACACCTCTGCACACATGGAATGCAAGTTCTCTCTTTTTTTACTCAGACTGGAAAGAATTCATCTAGTTCTTTGGAATTCCTGACAGAAAATGGGCAAAGCCTTTTACATGCCTCTTACTACCCTTCTTTTTATCCTTCAGATATCACTCTTTCAAGTGGTTTTTCTGTGCTTCAAGTCTGTTCCTCTATAGGAAAGAGAAACTGCACTTGCTGGGCTTTCTTACAAAGAATTTTGTGAATTCGTTGGTTTTAATTAAAAATTCATTAGAAATCTGTGAGACTTTTGTTTGTTTCGAAAGACAGTTTATAGTCGTTCTGTATTAATGCTTACATTTTGAAAAGGGGCATCAGCTTCCTTATTGTCTTTTTTTATTGATTTATGATTTTTTTTAAAGCTACGGTTATGAGATGGAAAAAACATTTAGATACAAAAGTATCTAAATAGATTAATCATTACAGAAGCTATTACATCATGAGAAATTTTAAGTTTATTCTGAAAGACACAATCACATGGAATGGCATGGCCAGTAAAAAGCTGCATCAGGGTTTTTTTGAGTTTATATTTTTTTCCTGATCTTCTCTAGGTCCTTCTTATTAAAAAACCCCAACACTGTCTGTGAGCCCACATGCCCATGCCATGTAGGCTGAAAGGGTTACAGTTGTGGCAAAAGGTATTTTAATCAGGTCTTCAAATATGAATCAGGCAAGATTGAGTTGTGGTCATGAACACTGGGAGTGTGCAGCCACCTCACTGTTTTGAGCAGAGGTTTTGGTAGCATTTCCCATCAGGAGGTCTGTGATCTTTTGCTGGGGCCCATGGACACAGAGCTGCTTCTGCTGCTTCCAGGTTCAAGAGTTCACCACTGACATTCACAGTGTGAGGTGAACAGAGTCTCTGTACTCAGAATTGGTCTAGAAGCTGGCTAGCCAGCTTTGTCATCTGACTTCAAAAGCATCACACTGTGCTTGGCTTGGGAGGGTTGCTTCATTCATTTTTCCCTCAAGTAAAGGTAGACTTCTTTAGAAATTGTTACAGATTAGGTTTCAAGAGTATTTAGGAATTCATTTTGCTTTCTATTTCCCCTGGGCCAGAACAATTTGTTTTAGGCTTTGAAAATGAATAGATAATCATTTCAGTTGTTTGTGTATATCTGAAATAATCTTACTTCAATTCTTGGCCAAATAAGAGTAAATCTCCAGCTTTCCAATTTGCTTTGGTGGTCTGCGTGAGTATAGTAATTTTTAATGATCGTTTAATGTTCCAGCACAATTTTAATCTTTCATTTTCTCAGTTTTTTAGATGTGCTTAGGTTTAATTAAATAGAGCAAAACTTTATATTCTTTCATTTAAAAATGGAAACTTAAAACTCTTAGTTTGCATTCTGTTTGTTGTAATATTATCGGCCAAGTACAGATGTGGTGTGATCAAGTATGAAGCTATTTCAGAAACTAAGACTCAGGAAAATTAAACTGTGACAATTTGCAAAAGAAAATATTAAGATTTGGGTATATATTTTTCCAAGTTTAACTTCCCTGGGGAATTGAAAACTTAGGAAAATCATGTATTCCTTCAAAAATTTCTTTTCCGCAGAGATCTATGGAGTATTGTGGCTGAAGTATTCTGTGGGATCATTTGAAAATCAGGTGATGCGTTCATCTTGATTAAGGAAATCTGTTTTAGGAATCTAAAGAAAACATTTTAAGATTAGGAATTACAGTAATTGCTTCAGTCTGGTAACTGCAGTTAGATCAATGAAAGCAAAACCATTTATGTGCTTTTTTTGTGCTGCATCCATCAGAATAGAGAGGAGCTGGATAGATAGGAGTTCTTATGAATACTCTTGAATCTTTCTGAAAAAATAAAGTCTTTTATTTATGTATTCCTGTGTGTGTTGGGGTGTGAGGGGGGAACTACTGGGTTTTTCTATGGTACTTCTCTAAATGACTTTTCATTGTTTTCTGAATACAACATGTTCCAGGTAATACAACATGTTACCTGATATCTTCTGTGTGGTTACTGGGCATTCCTTTTAGACTTGAATGTCACTTAGACTTATGTGTCACACTTGTGCTGTGTAGACAGTGCATGTTCTGAGAATACTTCATAAAAAACAGTATGTACCACTGCAGTTGAAGAAGGACACTTGAAACCATGGTTTTGCTGCATGAGGCTATTTTAGTAGTAAGGAAACCTTTGTAAGAAACTGTGGCTTTGTATGCCCACATTTACTTTCTGAAATTCAGCTGTTGAAGAAACATTATGCTGTTTGGAGAGGGCAGTCATACTGGAAAGTGCAAGAGTGTTTATGCACCTTGACACAATATTACTTTTTTCTTCTTTCATCTTAAGTGAACTGTGAGAATAAATATTTGCACTTAAAAGGATTTTTCCCATAGAAATGTGTTGGACAGTTTTTGTTTTTGTAATAGTGTAGTCCATGTTTCTGAATACACAGATTTAATATATAATTAAAGAATATATTTAAAATGTATGTGAGAACAGATGTTTCAGAGATACAAGCTACACTTAGCTACTATACCTGATTCAGCTTAGTTTAAAAAAGATTACTGTGGCTTAAGGAATTTGTTTCCTGTGGTAGCATCAGAATGTGTGCATTACATGCAGTTAAAACAGCAGGGAATCTACTTATGCGTGTCCGTCTTAGTAATAATGGAAAAGTAATACTGTGGTGACTTAGTGTTCTTCACATATAGCACTGACAAAATTCCAGGTAACTACTGTATATTCAGTGTGGATGGGACTGTGTAAAAATGTGTTATCTGTGTGCCAGTCATCACTAATTTTGAAGTGGTATTTTGAAATTACCACATTTTTTTCTCCTTTAATTAGTCCTGGCACAAATTGTAGGTTTCATGAACTGCAGGTTTAGAAAGGTGGGTTTGTTTCATGTTTGGGGGTGTCCATTCTTGCCTGCTACTTGTATTGCCAGTGCACTGCCCTCTTTCCACAGCAAACAGGAGCTTTTGCCTGGATTTTCAAAGCAGCAGAAGGATGAATGCCCTAATACAGTCTCAGTGGGTCTTCTGGCAGTCCACAAATGGCATTTTGAAGTCCACAAAAAATTATGTTTGGGCTTTAATCTTCAGTATTTACACAGACCTTTGGGCATCAACAGAAAATACTGCTAATCATATCAGAAATAAACATTTTATACTGTCAAGCGAGAAAACTAGGAGTAAGCATTCTTCTGTGGATCTTGATTTACAGTAACAACAAGAAGTATATATACTTTTAATGAAGCATTATAATAATTTAAATCCTTTGCAGTTTATCTGTATTTAAACATGACAAAATGAAAGAGTACAGTTTGGTAATTCTAAATATATCTTAATTGTTTACCACAGTGGGGTATCTTCTGTGAGGTTCCTTATTTTGCAGCCATGAGGAAACCACTGATTTGATATTGAGTTATAGTTCTCCCCTTTTCCATATTGACACAAATACATTGTAAGAACACACATTCTTGAAAGAACAGTTTATTTGAATCAGTAAAACTTTAAAGCTCTTAATAATTTACTGATTTAAGTCCTAAGTGCATTTGGAGGGGAGGAGGGCATGTTCTAATGGTCAAGTTAGCAACTAAGACACAGCTAACTGTTCCATAAGAACTACAAAATTGATAGGTTATTATAAATAGAGCTGCTCATTAATTTTTCAGTACAGTGGCCTTTCATCTGAAAATGCTGACTCATTGGAACCAAAAGTTTTGAAGAATCCAAGAAAACTTGGAAAAGTGTTTCCTAACAAAACTGTCTGCGAAACGTGCTGCCAGGGAGAGCTTCCAAGGTAGACAGTCAGAGCACTCATCTGGGATATTCAGATTTCTGCTCTGCTTGGTTCTCAGTCAGAGGACAGAGCGAGATATCTCTTTTCCCAGAGGACTGGCAGGACCACGAACTCACTGAATTTGCAGGAATTCTCTTTGGTTTAAATATTAAGTGTAGGTTAAGATGTACACACTGAATTTTTAAGCACGTGTTTCTTTAAAAAACTTTGCTGCTGGAAAAGTGAACAAACACAGCAGCAGTTCACAGTGCTGTCATTTTACTGTCCAAACCAAAAGGAAGGTCGCTCTATAAGGAAAAGTTATCTTAATCCATTAAGAAGCAGACAATCTTGGCTCGCTTGAGCTGATGTTGCTAAAATGCCTATTTCCTCAGCACAAAGAGCAATAACCAGGAAATAACAAGGTCAGCTATCATGCTCTTTGTCCCTTTCACTTGCTAGAAAACACTTTCACTCTCAGCTAGTTTCCTCCCAGAATCACAGCCGGCACAGCAGGGCCCTTGGTTGGAAAAGGGTGGGGTCCTGGCTGCTGTGCTGCATGGCTGGATGCTGATGTGTAGGGCTGATTTGTAATCATTTACGTGCTGCATACTTCCATATGTGACTCCATAGTCTCAGCTATTACTCTACAAAGTACTGCAACAACTTGTAAAGGGCGGGGTGAAAAGTGACCCCATTCTTGACTTCATTCTTACAGAGAAGTTAGGAAATTCAGAGAGCAAAAGAACCTCTGTGCAGGGATGTAGAATAGTCGTGGTACATTTTTCAGGATGAAACTATGAATGTTGGATCTGGGGTATACTGGGAGGATAATGTGAAAAAATGTAAAAGCATTCGTTTCTGAATCTCTGGAAAAACATAGCCTTAAATAAAATTACCACATAAATAAAGTCTCGAGTCTTGTATGAGAAACTGAATAAAAATAAATAAGTTATGTTCATACAAAGAATAGTTTCAAAATTCCTTGACCATAGAAAATATTAATTTTTATAAATGGAGTATCTCCTAGGAATTTTGTTGAAATACATAGATGCCTAAAATGGAGATTCATGATTTTATTTGACAATTGTACCAGCTTCTCATCAATCCTTTTAGGCAAAGCCAGAATCAAGTTATAAAAATTGACCTTCTATTTATCTTTGCAGTTTAATCATTTGCAAATTGTCATTCTTACTGATAGCATTCATAATAATCTACCTGTGTAAGCATGTGTACATTCCACTGAGTGCATTTTTGCCGTTCATTAGGATGATTAGAAATTACTGGGTTGAGTATTTTGTGAAAGTTTTACAAAATGTTTGCTTTGACTTTATGCAAGCATATATAGAAATCAAGATATTGCTAACATTCTTCTCATGCAGTGGTGCTATTAAATTGAGAAAAATGTCATTTTTGGCTGCAGCTGAATTTTGATTTATTTTGTATTGAATAATTCTAACTTTTGAAATCAAAAGGGGAAAAATAGTTCAATATTAAATAATTAAGGAATATTTTAGTTAGTATTTCAGGAGTGAGATAGAATTTGGCAGTAGAAAGAAAACATAATAGGTACATTTTAGCTCTTAGGATTAGTAACACAGACAACAGTCTGTATTAAGTCATTGTATCAAGTCATTCTCTGTTATCTCTATTGTTACGAAATCAAGGATCATTTTTTAATTTGACTAATGATGATACAAGTTAGAAAGTCAAAAATACCTTAAAGCCCAATTGACAAAAGGGAGATAGATACATTAAAATATGTGAGCTAAGGTGAAATAAAACTTCCTTAAAAAACCCACAGCACAGGGAGAGTAGAACACTAGGGGTAGAGATGTTTGGGTTTGTTGGGTTTTTTTGAAGAGACCACTGTTAAGAGTCATGGGCAGAAATAAATATGGATCTTTTAATCCCTCTAGAGTGCTTTCCTTAATAGCACTTCTTTTCTGCTATTTTACCATAGAAGAACTAGAAAGACTCTATTGGTAATTCTCCAAGATCAAATATCATTGTTCCTCTTACCTGTCATACTAATTCTAGAGGACCAATGAGTCCTATGAGTACTTTTGCCATAGTTGTTATGAGCATGGTGCTTAGGATAGGTGCTGAGGCTGATTTACAGAGCAAAGATTCACTTACATTATAAATGTTGGAAATCACAGATTTTTTTTTTCTCTACTGTAACTACTGCACATTTTCTCCTTTTTTATCAGCAGGGAAACATAGTTATGACATTCTCTACCAGATTAATTGGATGGCCAATTGGAAATTGTGAAGAAAGAGGAAAACAAATTTTCAGTGACTACATTCACTCCTTACATATTCTGAGATGCTGGTGCTTGTCTCTTGCTGTTCATTTGTTTTCTCCTCAATACTTTATGTTGTTAAAATCTGAAGATAAAACATCATAGCCAAATTTACTTTTTTCCCTTGTCCTTTAAAATAATCACAATATCTGCTGCAGATTTTAAATGCGTTACATACACCAATGTGGCTCAGTTGGAATACTTTCCTCATTAAAACTCTTTGTTGATTGAGAGGTCTTTAGGATATCAGAAATCAAATTAAGAAAGTAAAAGTTTTAGACTGCCAGGGAAAAACAATCAAAAATCACTCTTTTATGTAATATTTTTTGCAAAATACAGTCAAAGTCACAAGACAACATCAGTCAGGGCATTTTTATAATTGCCGGAGGGTTAGCTGTGATGGTTGTGAATTCTTGTCAAGTGAAGAAATTAGTCATTAAAACTGACCTTTTTTCCTTCAAGTTTTGAAAGTTTTTCTCAAGAATGCCTAATTTCCTGTTAGGAATATTTATTTTATTCTTTTTCTCCTATTCATATTATTTGGAATGCTTTATTTCTCTTCAAACTCACTTTTCTCCTTCTCCTTCTCCTTCTCCTTCTCCTTCTCCTTCTCCTTCTCCTTCTCCTTCTCCTTCTCCTTCTCCTTCTCCTTCTCCTTCTCCTTCTCGTATAGTGGAATACTTTGGAATAAAAAATAACCTCCAATCTACTCCTCCTATTAGAGTAAGGTGATTTTTAACAGTTCATCAAGTAAAATAAAAATCACATTGAAAACATATATCTTGGTTGTAGAGCTAACATGATAAGGAGAGGGAGCTCCCCACCTGAAGAGAGGTTCAGGGATATATATATTTTTTTAATTAAATATAAATTGATAAAAATATGATATATGTGTGTATGTATGTGTGTGTAGAGATAGATAGATAGATAGATAGATAGATAGATAGATAGATAGATAGATATGTATATATATATATGTAATATATATATATATATAGTTTTATTTTTTCCCCCTACAGTTTGACTGAGAGGTCAGAGTATCTTTTCTGGTACAAAGGATCTAGTCATTGGCTAGATCTCAACCATATCATAGGAGCTTTACAAATAGGAGAGAACTTAAATATCCTGGAGGTTGAAATATGCCACTGATTCAAAACTTTAGTGCTGCTTAAGTGTGGAACCTAAGCACAGTTTTGAGTAGTGTTTCAAAAATGTCTATTTCTCTAAAGGTGAGAATGTTAAATCTGATACTAATTGAAGTACAGCCATGTTCTTCAGGCAATTTTTCAAGGAGGATGCAAATGTAGATCTAAGACTTTTTTCCCCACAACCTGTACTTTTAGCGTAGAGAAAAAAACAGACCTGGACCAAAACAGTCATTGCATGTGAGTGAGCATGTTCCCATCATGTGTTCTTACTTGTTCTGGAGGATTTGCTCAGCTGAAGGTAGATGTTTCTTAGGTTGTTGCTTCTCCTTCTGCTGTCCTTTTTTGTAGCTTATGCTCCAGGAAGTAAAGAATCATTTCCCCAGCACCTTCCTTGTTTGCTATTTTTCTCTGTCATATATGCTACCTACCCTTGTCCTAAAGAAGCCAGTGAGAAACTTCTCTTTGCAGCTTTTACCCCTTTTGTCAGGCAAATGTTTGGGCTAGAAAACCTGATTTATCTTTGGTGATAGGTACAGTAATTTCACGATTATAAGCCGGACCTTTTTCATTGAAGACTCCAGCCTACCCCAGTGGTGCAGCTTATCATCAGGTGTGGCTTATCTATGGACAAATCCCAATGAAATGCCAACC
>VRYO01001463.1:52098893-52180332 GCA_009812075.1 Sialia sialis
ACTTGCGGCTTATATTCGGGTGCGGCTTATATATGGACAAATCCTGTGTTCTACCCAGATGTGCAGCTTATAATTGTGAAATTACTGTACTTGGTTTTGTCCTAGAACACCACAGTCTTAAGTATTATGATTCCCTTTCATTAGCCTGTTGCCCACAGTTTCAGTGATTTGGGGAATCTGACTCAAATATATAAAGATTAATACCAAAAAAAAGTTTCATAAGCAGAACTTGTTTTCCAGATCGTCTCCAAAAACTATTATTGCCACATTTGAAACTTTCTTAGGTAGTTTTTTAGGATTATTGCATGGAAATTTGCAGGCAAACCAATGATTACAGTGTACTTCATATTTTTTTCATTTCTGATATGGCTGTAATTGCTTTTTTATGTTTGTATGGGAGAAATATTCTCAGTTCATATTTACACTGTTATTAAATTGCTCCCGTCTTCCCTGCTCGCTCTGCGCTGCTGCTGAGGGGCAGGGAACGCCTGCTCCCCCCGCGGCTCATACTTCCGCGCTGGCAATTCTCCTGAAATTGTCCATAAATAAGCTGCACCTGATGATTAGCCGCACTGCTGGGGTAGGCTGGATTCTTCAATGAAAAAGGTGCGGCTTATAATCTTGAAATTACTGTAATTTTCAGCTAAAATGGATAGTAATACAGTGGTTTTCCCTCCTTTTATAATTCTACAGTGATCTGGATAAGACTGATTATTTGTTTTTAAATAATTTTTAAACAAAAGCCTCAAAGAGAAAATGAAACTCTTGAAGAAAAAGCAAAGGCATACAAGGTTTTTATTTCTTTGGACTCTCATATGCTTGCCCAGGCTCTCTAAGTGGTGTAAGCAAGATATATAATCCCAGATAAACGTAACCATCTGAAAAGTGAATGAAATGATTCCGTGTAGAGCTATGACATGCTTCAGTTGCACCTGAAGTACTTTGTGTCCTGTGCTTGAGTAGTTTTGGAAGAGCACATGAGTTTTTCTTACTGCTTATACTTAGAAAGTGATATGGAAAACACTTGTTTTCCATGGGATATCAGAGTAGAACTTAAATGACTTAGTGAAAATAGATATTTTTTTCATACATCATAAGAATTCTGACCGGTTTTGTAAAGCTGAAGAGAATGGGATCTCTTGTCCCGTTATTTAGTTATGTGTTGATTTCTCACTCTTAGAAGTTTTAACTCCAATTAAAGCGTAGTCTGTGCATGTGCAGCTGGTGTTTTCCTTGGACACTGTCAGTGCCCAGGGAAACCTTGGACGCCCCATGCCAGTGGTGTCTCCATCTCTCTCCTACTCCTCACAGTGCCCAGCTGAGCTCCCACACCAAGACTGAGACTGGGAGAGTACCTGTGCAGAGCACTGCCTTTCCTGGGCATTGGCCCGTGGAAAGAGGAAGAGAATGACCATTTCCAGGAAGCTGCTCCATATGGGGGGTGGGTGATTGCTTCTGGGGAAAGGCAGGAGTGGCCTCTGTCATTCTCTGGCTTGGACATCCCAGTGGTTTGGCATGGGAGCCCTGACTTAGAGTTTGATCGGTTTGTTTTACAAGGGAAAAGTCAGTGCATCCACAAATAAAGTGCATGTTTTTCTTCAAAGAGACTTTTAAAGTTGTTGGTGCTGACTAAATGCTCTGGATGGGGAAGACCAGTTTGTATGCTGAATATGCAAATAAATGTGCTGATCATGCTAACTTTATTTTACAATATGTTTTATTTCTGATTTGTCTTAAGATCCGAGATGAATAGCAAAATGTGACTGATGAGGGAAATACTTTCAGATTTAAGCACTTTATTTGTTGTCATAACTTTTTAACTAAAGAACTCAAAGATGGATGTATCTATGGTTTATGACATATAATCTTGCATCTGGTTTATGATTTATAATCTAATGATATGGCCATACAGGAGCTGTTTTCTGGGAGGTATGTTAGATAATCTGGTTTTCCAACTTCGTTCCTAGAAATCTTCATTATGAGCAGGTAAGTGTTAGTTGCTACATGTAAATAGTCGCTGATGTGGCTGTAAATCTGCAAACAGAAAATTTCAAAGTCAGAGAATTTTATATATTCAGAAGAATATTTTGATTGTTCTATAAGTTGCTATTAGAATTTCTTGATTTAAATTAGCAAACAGATACACAGGTCAATAACATTTAAAAACTGGTAGCTGTGGATTATGTTTGCAAGGAGATATCTTTTGAGAACTGGAATTTTGAAAAGATAATTTTTTTTAATGTGTTGATATATAAAAACAATGGTAAATATAAAATTTAAATTGCAACATGTAGAACTGATGAGTGAGCTTGATAAATGTCACAATTTCACCAAAAGGTTTAATAACCATTTTGTTCTTGTCACAGGGAGCATAATATCTGAAAATGTGATGCCAATTAAATTACATTTCTTAAGTTCATACAGCATATGAATGCAGTGTATGTGCATTGATCTATCAAGGTAGAGTAGGTATTCTGACCTAGAATTTTTTCCACCATTGTAATCATGCTTTTTGAATGATGCAATTAAGCTATCAAAAGCTCACTCCTGTGAAATATTTGCATTTACATTAGGTTTTTGCTCTTACATTAAGTTTTTGCTCTTACACTGCTACTGTTCACAGGTCTGAATTCCTCACACACTGATCAGGTGTAATTAATCTGGCAAAATTTTGTGATGTACAACTCATATCTGTCTCTAAGCAAAAAAAAAAGAAATAAAAGAGGAAAAAAACCAAACAGAACTGTTTACAGCTTTGCTATAAAAATTCCTGGGGTGTTTTTTTCATAAGTATCAACTCCCTTTTTGTGGCTGTTACCTAACAAAGATACCTATTTTATTTAATGATATTCCATCATAACTTTGTTGTCCTCTTCTGCTGCAAATTGTTTTCTACCACATTTTTAGGAACTTAATGCAATTTTATTTTTGGAAATGTTTAGTTCAGTCAGCTTACCTGAAGCAACAGGAACCACTTAACATCTTTGGTGAAATATATTGTCAGTTCAGCTAATCTTTGGCATCTATTTTAGAATGAGTCTTTATAATTTATATAATTGAAACATGGCAAATACAATATTCTGGCTGCCTGTTGCTTTACCAAAAAACCTAAAATGTCTCTTGAGTCCTGCTAGCCAGTTTACTTCAGCAGAAGCAAGTATGTTTATCTCGTTGCTTGCTTCTAAAGGGAAAATGACTTTTCCGTATTCTCTTGATAATAAATACCTTGCAGTTTACCAGCTCATACCATTAGAAATATATATAGTAATGAACCAGATAATAATTGTGCATCAAGGGGCTATTAGCAGTGACTTGTAATTTAAAAGTATATCATAAACAAGATGATCATGGATCAGTTACTGACAATTGAACTATGTTTATTTATGCTATTTTAAGGTTTGCTTGCAGAACCTACGTTTCATCTTCATTGCGTGGTGTAGCTCTGTGAATCCTGTAGCTATTGTTAATCAACTGGGACAGCACGTTTGCCATCTTGTTTCTACTAAAAATGTAGAGAAAAGGTATTAAAGTTGCCCACAACAGTCACCATCAACAGAAGTGCAACTGCTGTGGTACTAAAATGCTGTTTTAGGAAGCCAGCATTTTCTCTACATTTTTAATAATTGTTCAAGGGAGCAACAGCTTGCTCAGGCTGTTTTGCTAGTCTGCTCACCAGGAGCAAACCACAGGTTAAAACCTTGCCCCATCTGGGATGTCAGAAAATGCTAATGGCCGCTGGAGCCTTGCACAGGAGTTCATGTACTTTAAAGGTTCAAATTACCATCAGGGTCCCATTGCACCACGTGCCTGGGGGCGCAAAAGCAAAATGTCCTCCAGCTTCGATGAGATTTGCTGCAACCCACGTGTGCTCAGTGCAGTCATTTTGTGTGGGAAACATCCGGCACCCAAGGACAGTGCTAAATACTCAGCTGTGTGGGAAAACATTAAGAAATAGAAACTGTACAAATGCAGTGCATCAAAGAGTCAGTTATTTAAAATACTTTTTTATTGTCAGGTTTCAATATGATTTCTAAAATTCAATGAATGTGTTAGATTCATTTATATTTTTATGATTCTGAGCAAGAAAATAATATACAGTAATTTCACGATTATAAGCCGCACCTGAATATAAGCCGCACTTCCGGGTAGCTGGGAAGACCACGGGATTTGTCCATATATAAGCCGCACCGGCCCCACACAGCCCGGCTTCCCAGCAGCACCCCATTCCTGGCGGTCCCACGCTGCCGCCGGCTGCCGGGGGCACGGGGGCTGCTCCGCACGTTTCCAGCCCCCGTTGCCGGCGATCCCGCGCCGCTGCCGGCGGCACAGGGGCCGGCCCGCCCACTTGCCACTCTGCTTGGCCGGCTGTCACTTCCGGGTTGGCGTTTCGCTGGGATTTGTCCATAGATAAGCTGCACCTGAATATAAGCCGCACCACTGGGGTAGGCTGGATTCTTCAATGAAAAAGGTGCGGCTTATATTCGTGAAACTACTGTAGCTTATATCGGGGATGTGAATGTCTTTTAGTTTTGAATATTAAAGTCACCAAACTTTGGTTTGTGGGTCATTTTTCTCTTGTGAAGATCACTCTGCTCTTTAAACATTTTATTATAGTTTCGTGTAAAGAAATCTTTGTGAAAAATTATTACTCTAACAAAAGTATAATAAGCAAAAGGCTTTATTATTTAGTTGCATTTTTAATTGCAGCATTAATGGAAGTTCAAAGTGTGGTCCTGTAGAAGGCAAATCCTGAAAAGCAAAGTTCTTACACGAATTTCCTCCTCTTACACAATGAATCTGTCATGAACTTATCTTTATAAATAGCTTTAAAATGTATATCAAATGTTTAATTAAATTACATTGCATTAAAAATAAATCTCAATCTTTAAAAGGCAGATAAGGAAGCCGCAGCTTGAAAACAGAAACATCTCCATATGAAGAAGTCATTTATGTTTAACCTAATGTGTCATACGACAAGTGTGATAGAGTTCTCCAAGTCAATGCCTTTGTTTTTTTTCCTGGAAATAATCAGCTTTTCCATTGTGTATTTAAATATTTATTGTTTGCTTTAAATGTAGATATTGGATTATTTTGCAGTGTTAAGGCTTGGACTTGCTACAGCTGATCAAGAATTTCACTTCTGGTGATTACATACATTTTCTGTTTTAACTGCCAAAAAAAGTCTTTGATGAAATTAATGAAGAATGCTCTTTCCCTCACTAGTGTATTTCAAGTTAAAAAATTGAAAAAGCTATGGATTAATAAACAATGGTTAACGGGCAGGTAGAGAGGAAGAGAAGCTTGTTCAATTAAAAGTAACTACTGGTGATTTTACTACCTTCAGTTCTCAAAAATTTGTGGTTGCTTAAAGGCCATAGTCTACAATGCACCTGTTCCTGGCATTCTTCAAGAAGGTGCTTAGAGTGTTGGAAAAAAATTTTATGCTTTTGTTGTCCAGCCATCTTTTTCAGTCATTCACAGGAAGCAAGAGGTCAGAAAAGACTGAATGTCTGTGGAATGGAATTTCCCTAGAAATTCAGAGTGGTTGCTGCTAGAAGATGTTATTTTTTTCTCTGTTGGTTGGGTTTTGTAACAGAAGGCAACAAAAGTGCTTGTCTGACTTGTCTTCACACTGTTTCAAGGCCTCACTCACAACTGGCACGTATCCATCAGTTTTTCTCTCCAGATCTAGCTGAATTAAATTTGTTCACCAGCTGCAATGTCCAGCAGATCCTTTTTGTTAGTGTGCAGCCACTCATCTTGCAGGGAGGCTGCTGATGGGCTGATGGTAGCTCTGGGAGGGTCTGTAGCCAAGTAGTACCTGAAAGAAAGAGAAGGGAGAGAAGGTACAGGGAGGCTCCTTGAAGTCTCACCTCAGTTGTTGCAGGTTGGAAGGGTTCCAGTGTCAATGACCTCAAACTCACAAGTTCTGTGTGTTACTTCAAGTAGGCAGTGCTGCAGTTGGTGGCACTTTGATTTGAATTAATCCAAAGAAATGGATTTTCTACCATTTCTGAGACAAGTATAAATAATTTCTTTCTGTTCAAGGAGCTCTGGCAATATTTGTCTTTTAAACTGAAGGGATTACCTAGTTTTATTAGCACCCTCAATTCAATTATTTTACCTCATGTCCCTGCTTCAGCATAATTTGTTGAGATTCATTAACAGTTCTTTGGCAATCACAAGACACTAATCATCTGTTTACAATATTGATCAGCAGCTTTCACATTAGATTGCATCTGAAGTGAGAAATAATCCTGCAGCAAACAGTAAATAAAAGACTCGGGAAAAAAGGGAAGAAGCTGTCTTAAGCTCTATAAAGTATTTTTTCAGGTACCCTGGAAATACCTAAATCCCAAACAGTTGGGCCCCCTTAGTGACTTTCAGCTCTGAATTCCAACAGAATTTCCCATACACAAGTTGTCCATTGTCTCTAGTCATCTATATTCATAAAGACACAGATTTTTGTTGCCATTTCTGTTGATTTCTGAGTGGTAAACATATTTATGGGCTAACAAAAAATGCTTAACTTCTGATGCCTCAACAATTTCATTTGTTACTGTATATACCTTCTTTCCATGTCGTACATAGTAGGATGTTATTATCATAGTTCTTGAAAATTATATACTCTTCTGAATGGGAGTTGAGAACCAAACGGTAGGAACTAAAAATTTTACTTTTCTGAAGTTATTAGCTAAATTTCTTTTAAATTAGTCTGAAAAGGTTGATTTCTGGGGCTCATCAGCACTAGAGTTGTGGAAACTGGCATTAGAAGAATGTTGAAATTATATAAATTGCAGCTAATATTTACTTGCATTTACTTGTATTACTTCTCAGAGCTTTATTAAGATACCTTAATCTTACTGAATAATAAGATAGAGTAATTCTGCATCCATAAACGTTGTAAGCACATCTGGGAACTATGGGAGTTCTTTAAAATACGTTACTTTCAGATAGTCAAAAGTACTAGTTCATGCAGCTGTATCCAGTCATTTCCCAGAACTAAAAGGTAGCAACTATCAGATAGAACACATACACATATCTATACTTGTGGTTGTTAATTAGAAGAAGAAGTTTCCTGAAACTCAATTTAGTTTAGCCACAGAGATATAGTAAAGACTTGTATTGCCTTTTCCTACTATTATAAATATTTACGAATGAGTAAGTTAGTGTGCTGAAGCTAGGTTTTTGCACATGGATAAGGACAGGAAGAAGTGTCAAAAGACGAGAGATAATGCTGAAGAATTTCGATGAAACTTGGGCAGAGGAGTAGGAGGCTAAATAGATCTGGCAGCAGCAGACTGGCTTTTCCATTACTTTCTGATACTATTATGAGAGTTGCTCAAGTTGTGGATGCTGCCCGTTTGTCACATGATGTTGCCAGCACTTATTTCCGAATCAAATCTATAAAAGGAAATGAGAGTTCTCTGTCCTTGCAAACCACTTGTCTGGTAGGAAATCACTTACAAATAATAAAGTGCATATTAGAGCATGAAATAGTTCCTTGATGTATGACCTTCAAAACTGGTTTAAGGAAAACTGTTGAAGCTGGGAGTGGTAGAAACTTTTTGTACTGGAAGAATTACAGGCTGCAGTTCTGTGTTTGTAGAGCTCCCTGGATGCTTGTCTTCACTCTGAAACTGTATTTACAGAATCAGCAGGGGTTCCGTAGGGGCAGAGCAGGACAGCTCCCTTGTACTCCACTGGTTTGACTTTGTTGGGGGAGTCCCTACCCTCTGAGTAATGACAGCAGAGGCAGGCTTGTAAGAATGGTCAGGTTCTCAGCATCACAAGTGACAAAGTGCACATTTAGATTTATCTCTTCAAAGCAGCAGATGAGAATTAACTTCATGATTTTCACTATTTGGTGAAATAACAATCCATTGGAGGATCTACATGTTTTTGTACTGATTTGTGCCCAAATATATTGTGGCATGGAATAGAAGATTGCCTTACTATACAGCTAATACAAAATGTGATCTAGTACAATGCTACTTGAGATTTATAATCGGGGAGGATTCAGATCCAATTCTGCCATGTTACAGCATGTAAGTTGTTGTTGTTGGCCAGTGGTTTGAAAATAAAAATCTTGATAACATGTCCTGCGATGAAATGCCTCAATTTCACAACTTTATAATAAATGTCTAACAGCAGCGCTTCTCAATTCCATAACAGTCCCTTCATCAAGGATTGTGGAGTGATTTGTACATACTCACTGACCGGATGTTATATTTACTTAAAATTGAATATGGTGTTCATTGCAAAGGTACAGGAGTTAAATGATTGCAGAACCAGAAGCAGTAACAAAAGTGCTGTGGGCTGATTTGATGTGCTTTATTCCACACGGACTCTGCTCTGTCTAGTCTTACCTAGTCAGTTTAAGAAACAAATTTTAGCATACAGAATCTGTACATTTTCATGGTGTCATTATTGCTTTCAATAAATAAACAGCAAGCAAACATCTCCCAGTACAGGTGACATACAGATTATATGTTTTTCAGTAATTTTTCCAGTTTCAAGGCTCAGTGCTCTACAAAGACAACTGTGTAAGCAGCATTTTGATAACAGGGATAAACCACCTGCTCCCAATTTTTTGTCAAGTCATTACATATTTTTCATTCTTTCTGCATCTTCTTCAGCGCTTGCAGTTTAATTTCATGCTTTGTCATCATCTGTTGTCCACAAAAAAATTCTCCTTGAGGGAATTATAACAGTACCTACATTTTTCTTCTCACAAGTGCTTCAGAAATACAAAGGATAGCAATGTTGTAGCATTGTGTAATGCATCTTTAATTACTTTCACAAATATTTTGAGAGGTGTTTGGTTGGGTTTTTTTTAAATTAAGAGCTTTTATGTACACTCAGGGAGAGGTCCTGACTTTCCGAAACCAGCATAATTTCAAGGAAAAGAATGTGTGTGAGCTTTCCATCATCAGCACATTTTTAGGCACTATATACACTAAGTAATTTGCTTAAATTATCTCTCCTTTTCTTAGTTGAGTGCTTGGTGGCCCCTTAAAAATAGCAGATAGGCAGCAACGTTCAAGGATTTGAACAGACTGAAACTTGAAGTACACGGTTAAAATGGAAACTAGAAGTCTGAATCAGAGGTTTTTCGTTTTAGTATGGTAAAAGTTTTGTTGCCTAGCTCAGAAAAATAGCTTCACTATTTAACAAGTAGTGAAGGAAAAACATGAAACCTTACTTTGACTTATAAGGCATTCTTCTTTGCAAAGCCTATCCAAACCACAAAATATTACGAAAGCACGGAATTATGTTATCATTTTGCTAGTATTATCTAAAGACTTTCAGACCTTTTTTTTAATATTTTACAGATACAAGTTTGAACCATGTATTAATATATTTTTCAGACCCTGCAGATGAGTTTTGTGAAAGTTGAACTTGTTGATTTCTATAAAATAAGATGGCAGATGGAACATGTTTCCAGCAGGCAGAAATAGAACTGCTAGGGCGATCGGGCTGATCCCTCAACTGCACTCACTTCTTGGAAGTTTAGTGTAGAGTAAGAGCTTAAAAGTGAAGTCACTGAAATATTTCAAGAAAGGGATGTAGAATATATCTCTGCTGGTTGCGTGGTTTCTAACACTGTCAGCGAGCTCCACAATTGATACATTTTGTGTAATGGTGTTACACGGTGGCATGTGGTAGCTGCATGCTTTATACATTTATAAGTGCTGTTTGTTGGCTTCTTTCTTTATACTTGCAAGTCCGATAAGATTCCCCTAGGAGTTAATATACTAGGATTTTTTCCTTGGAATATAAGATGCCCCAACACAGGTTGTGCTCTGTGAAGGCAGTATTTGCCATCTTCCCATGTTCAGCTCTAATGAACTGAGGTTATGCTTAGTGCAGACTGATCATGCTGGAAGACTGTTGCATCTGGCCTTAAAAAAAAGGCAAAATAATTCTAGTGAAAATGAATAGGAGGTAGATCTGGTTGTATTATCCTGTAATTCTCTTTGACGGATCTGAAGTTAGGTCGGGAGGAGGGTTAGAGGCCAAACTGCTGCTGTGCCAATCAGAATGAGTCACTAACTAGCAGAGTAATTGCATTGATTATTGCACACCCACAAATTACAACAGAAAATACTTTACAGGGGGTGGAGGTACTTTTCCTAAAGGTTCCTGTATAATTAATCTACTGTAAGTGCAGGTTCTTTAGAAACATCTGAACCCTACTGTTGAGCATGGTCCTTGGGTACCTGTTGGCCACCCCTCCCTACATGGCTGCAGTGTTTCTTGTGCTATTGCTTTGGTTCAAATGAAGGTTTTGACAATGCTGCTATTGGAGAAATTCAAGTCATGTATTCTGCTTTTGTTTTTAAATTGTAGCCGTTTACCTGTCTTCATTGCAGGCATTACGAGTTTGAGCAGCTGCATTTTGTATACCTACAGCAAAACAGTTCCCTTGTTAGGCAGAACATTTCATAAAGGATTAAGGAGAGCTGACTGAGCCATAAGGGACACTTTTAACTCATAAACAAGAGGTTGATTATCAAGAGGCTGTACTTGTTTGTGGAAGAGGTAACTAAGCAGGCTTCCTTCTCTCTTGGGTGCCTTACCTTGTAGGTCACCCAATCATTAAATCCATTTAATTTTTTTTTGTTGACACGGCTTGCATTTGCACTCAGTAGATGTTTGGGCATGAAGAGTAATTTTAGTAGAAAATTAGTTGCTACACTTGGTACAAGCAAACTAGTGATAATTGGAGTCACTGGGGCAGATTGTCACTCGCTGTTTCTTGCAGGTTTCTTGAAACATCAGCTTACAGCCAACTCAGTTAAACGCTGGGTTAGGATTTAAGTTTATAGTCAGGCTCTCAAAATGGAGACTGTCTACAGTGAGCAGAGACTGTAGAGGCGTACAAGAGAGTCTGGGATCCACAAAAAGTAGTTTTCACTTCTTATTGTTAAAGTCAAGGTGTTTACTTTGCTCAAATAGAAACTTTTAAAAATTGCCATTCTTC
Source organism: Sialia sialis (assembly GCA_009812075.1). Taxonomy (NCBI): domain Eukaryota; kingdom Metazoa; phylum Chordata; class Aves; order Passeriformes; family Turdidae; genus Sialia; species Sialia sialis. Next base: position 52,109,881 of record VRYO01001463.1, read on the forward strand.
TGTTACTTCACAAAGCTTATGCTGCAAAACCCAACAGAATATTGATACACTGACTGGATTTGTGGTGTCTGCCAGGGCGACAGCAGACAGCCCCAGGAGCTGTGAAGGTTTCTGGAATATGAGGAAGAGCTCGGCTGAGCTTCCCATCACCCACAGTGCAGTTACTCTGATCATCCCCTGGGCACCGTATGGGAAAAGGCTTCCTCACAGCTCTGTGGGAAGAGATGAAAGTGCTAGGTTAGAGTTCTTCCTCCCAGCCACTTCTCCCACACCACCTGTGTCTGTCCCCTGCTGTAACAGCACAGCATCCTGCTGTTTGCTGTTGCTGTCATACTCTGTGACTTGGGCTGCAGGCTGATGGCTCTGGTTTGGTTTTGACCTCAGATTTGGTAGAGAAAAAGCTGCTTCAAAGGATATTGTTTGAATTGCAGAGTCAAACATACCACATTTAGAAAACCTTGTAGGTAGTTTGCCTGTACACCCTTCATTTGACTCCACTCGGTTTCTTCCTTATGGTATTACAATGTTCCTCATCAGTTGTCACTGTTCTATTCCACAAGATGTTTCCGTAATTCTGCGGATGGGAGACCGGGACTGCCTGTATGTGGATATATACATATAACCCCTGCACTATGCATTGGGAGGTACAAGTACCCTGCTCAGTAGGGAGGCACATAGCTGCCTTCCTGTGTGAATTCTCTGGATCATCTTGCACTGCAGTTGGCATTGGGAGCTGGGGAGGTGTTAGGTGGGAATTTTTAATGTATTGTGTGATTTACTTTTTGTTTGGTTAAGTACTTGAGAGAAGAAGTAGTAACTGAAATTCGGAATAGAAGTGATGACTTCATTTCACACCCACAATGGCAGAACTATGAAAATGTGTAACATTTGCCACTTCTTTAAGTGGTTGTCAGGTAATCAGACAGGTTTAAATTTATTTTAGATGAGGAGTTGTCTTACAGTCCTGACAGTCCTGAAGCTTAGGAGAATAAGAGCATAAATTTTGGCTTGAGGGAAATTGACTTCGCATTGATCTAAGCAGTTGTTTTCGTGTTTACAATATACTAACAGAAGTAGAAAATATGGCTCTGGATGGAGCCTTCTACATTCCACTTACTGGGAGACTGAAAGGTGATATCAGGATAGCTATTAAATTTATGCTTCATCCAGAAGGAAGGCAGAAAGAATCTTAGTAGAATAAAAATTGTGTTCCTGACCTAACATGAACTTTTGTTGTTTGTAAAGTTCTTTTTTTTTTCAAAATACATAAAGATCTGTTCATGAAGATATGTAATTGTTTAATCATCACTAGTATTTATTTCAAATTTAGATATATAAAAGTGAAACAAGTCCATTTCTTAAGTACTTGATTTTTTTTGTAGGTGTTATAAGGGGGAGGAGGTTACTAAGGTAACCTACCAGTAAATAAGTTGATTTCCAAAATAAGGGAAATTGAGTTTCTAGACCAGGCTGTAACTTCTAGTAAGACAAAGTTGGAAAACAGCACCCTGAAGCTTAGTGTAGTACATTGCATTTTTTACCTGTATTGTTTTCTTGGAATGCTATGTATGGGAATACATTGAATCAGGAAATTTTTCTTTGAATTAAGTGAGTAAAAATATTTTTACGAGACCTTTCAAAACACAGTAAAAATAGACTATTGTTTAGATCAGTGATATCAGCTCAGGGTGGTTTTACATTTATGTACATCTGAGCTTATTTTCTTCTGAAAATAAAAAAGTAATTATAATCTGTTTTTGGCACTTCATGACTTTTGGATGATATGTGATTATTTATAGCAAAATGTATCTGCTAGTGAAAAGGAGCTTCAGGAATGCAGGGCTGAGGTTTTGGATTGTCTCAGGAAGAGTGGAAAATTTCAAAATAGTTTTATATTAATAAATATTTGAGATGTTGTGTGTCACGTCTTCATTTTGATGACATCCAAATATCACATCAAGGTTTTGGATGGTCTAGCAATCACTACAAGTTCTTAGATAAATGGTGTAAATTAATGTGTGCAATGTAAAAAGTACCTGCAATTCATGACACCTGTAACTCATGAGATCTAAAGCATTATCATTTACTTCTTTAATGCTCCTATTAAAATACTACATCAAAAATATATTGATTGTTTTATTTTATATGTAAATTAATAGGTGCCTTCATCCCAAAGGAAGAGTTTGTTTGAAGCAACTGTTCTGTTTGGTCATGATGTAGATGGTTTTCTGCTTTCAGGCACAGTACATTATTTCCTGGTTCTCTTCAGTATGATAAATTTTTATTTTTAGTAGATTTTGGTAACTTTGATCTGGTAGAAGTCAACTGCATGTGCTTGCAAAACAGTGCATTGGATTACCAGAGTGATCTACCATGTCCCTGATTTCTTCTGTCTCAATCAAAGTTTCTTAAAGGACCTGGTTTGTGACTTCTAAGAGCTGTAAAACCACTTTCCAGGAGTCACACCTTTAAGAAAATCTTAGTTTGACCAACTCAGAATGTAAGCTACTCTGGTCAACCAGCTTACTCTTAAAAGCCTTATTGTGTTTACCTGACCTAAGGCAACTTTTTAAAATGTTTTAGTCCATCTTCCCTTACTAGCTGGAGCAAAGCTGAACTCTCTGTTCTTTGAATTATTCTGGCTTTTCCCCGTGACAGGAATTGCCAACTGTTGCTGGCACCCCAAGGATACTGCAGCCCCAGAGCAGGTGCTGCAGGGCAGGCAGAGCCCAAAGCCCAGACCAGAGCCTGCTTGCCATTGAGGTGGCCACAATGGCCATGGCAGGGGGAAGAAGTGACAAGCGTGGGACTCATAGGAGTAAGTTGTAAGGATGGAGAGGAGGGGATTGTTGGAAGGCTGCTCAGGCAAAAAGGTCTTGATTGCAGGGGTTGAAGCTAATGTGGTAACCTCTGTCTGGATGTTGTCCTGTGATAGAGAGGGGGCTGGCATCCAGACATGTTTGCCATGTGCAGAATCCTCCTCTGTGCTTGCTATGGGGGGGGCCTTATGCAGATGAGCAGAAAAAATACTGAGGAACTTACAGCAGACGAGAGAAGGGTTAAAAACAAGTGTGAGAAGTTGGATCATGGTGCTTGGCACCTTGAAATGAAACAGGATTTTTCTGGAAGGCTTTAGTCACCTGGGAAGGAAGGATCGAGTAGCTAGCTGTGTGGGAGGCAATTTGCAATCAAGTGTACTCCTCTGCAGTAGATCGGTACATTCTAATGAGGGAAGTATATTTGCTCTGTTTTATATGATTTGCTTAGGACTAGAAGACTGGAAGTCATTTTAAATAGTCTGCTTTGAGACATAATGGTCAGGTGGAAATATTTGAAGCATATGATATGGAAACCCTGTATTTACAACATGTTTGTAGGGTCCCAAGAAGCTGAGCTGAAATGATTGCCTCTTTTTCAGAAGAGATTTTAAAGAGTAAATAAAGCTCATACAGAGGATGTAAAAACAGAAATAACGGACTACTGTAGCTATGCAACTTTATTTATTTATTTCTTTGCTTATTTACTTTGTTATTTATATTGTCAACTGATCTCTCAATCCATCCCACCCTTCAGAAAAGGATACCTTCACTCTGACCTCTTCCTCATCCCCTCCCCTTCCTGTCGGCTCTTTGGGGCTGAATGGTTTTTCCATGTTTGTTCTCTTTAGAGATGGCTTTTGGGGTGGGTGGGAATTCCCACCCCCAGATGGGAAGAAGGAGAAAGCAGCCACACTGTGCTCAGACCCCACACTTGCAGCAGTGAGTGCCTTTGGGAGGAAGGGATGGGAACACGGAGGGACTGGAGATGCTGGAGAGCTGGTTCCTTCTGCCTGAGGACCTGACACTTACACACAGTTCACTCCATCTACTGAGAAGGCAGTGCTTTTCTTTGGCCAAAGAGGCCAGCAAGTGAGAGGCATTCAGGAATGTTCTATGGTTTCTGGTTTTTATCATTTTTACTTTTCCAGTTCTCTTTTTCTTGTAGTCATGTTCTCTGTTATGTGTGTCAGCTTTCTCCTTCTACTTTAGTTTGATATCTTGTCCTTTCTTGAACTTGTTTTTGCTTTTTTCTGCTGTAGGATCAGAGAGTTTATCATGGCTGTAGCATCATTTCAAAAGGTGGATCTACAGTATTTAGAACAATCATTGCATAAGTAATTAAAATAACAAAGGCTAAATAAACATGTCCTCACCGAGTGAAGAAACAAATTTCAAGGGCAGTATAAGTAGCTGCCAATATATACTGTTGCTTCCTCTCTTCATCCAGGACTTTCTGCAAAGGTTTCTCATGCCTACTTTAATATCTTCTTTTCTGTAACATTTTCAAAACTTCTTAAAGAATGGAATTTTCTCTCTCTCTACATTGTGTATGGTATAGTTGGTAAAAAAAAAAAACAAAAAAACAGCAAAAGGTTTTTAGTCCTGAAAACAAGACTGGCGAGCAATTTCAGAAAAGTTTCAGAATTCAGATGTATATGCAAAATTTTGACAGAATCCTGAAGTGCATAGTGGTATTACACCCATTTTACACAGAGCCAAATTGAACTGTGGAAAAGCAATTTGTTAGGTTTCACAAATTTGTGACTAACCAAAGGACTCCAGTGATTTATTAGCAGTGTTGAGGTGTTAAGAAAACAAATTCTGTGTTTGAGTTGATGCATTGCTTTAACAATTTTGTTCAAGGGAGGAAAGAACCATAAAATAAAGGAAATACTAATTCATCTAAACATCCTTCATTTGAATTTAGAACGATGTAGCTGGAAAAACTCTGTTACAGTGTCACTTACCAGTAATGATACTACATAAAATAGACTCCCAGCTTTAAAACAAGCTGGATCCTTGAGTCTCTAGAGCTGGGGCTGGAGAAATAAAGGAGGCAACATGCAGGGTTGGACCTACCTCTCTGCATGTGTGTGGCTGTGGCTTCACTGGCACCAAGGACAGCTTTGGTTCCTCTTTCAAATAATTCTGAATTAAGCTTGCTGGCAGATATTTCTGGATTGGGTAGCCTGGAATAACTGCTAGGAAAAGCACATTGTGCCAAGCAGCTCTTTGGAGGATGCAGTGTTGAGCAAAGACTTTGAAAGTCATGCAATCAAATTATTATACTGCATGAGAAAATACCAAGTAGCGGAAAGTTGTGTTTTTCAGGAAAAATTGCGCAATCATTTTCAGCTTACAGTTTCTTTCTCTGGAAAGCTAATGTTTATAAGCTGAGCAGCATTTTGCATCATTTTTATGCCTTTTCCATGACAGAAGCATAAATTCAGTTAAAAATGAAGGGAACATGCTTCTAGGTAACTTTTGTACTTACAGTAAATTTTATATATGGACTGTCATGAATTTTGAAGACAGTCTTCATTATATATCATGCGCTGGAAACTCTCAGCAGCCATATGTTTTGTAAATTTTATTGCCATTTTGCTAATAAATGCTTATAGCTTTTCTTCTGTAAGTGTATAATCTATCATTTTGCAAAGCATAGAGATTGGGGGAAGGAACAGCACAGTTTGGGGATTGAAAAAATTGAGCAATTTTCTCTGATTTATTTCATTTCCAATTTCCAGGAGTTCTTTGAACATGCAAAAAAGCTCTGGGATGATGAAGGTGTAAAGGCATGCTTCGAGAGGTCAAACGAATATCAACTGATTGACTGTGCACAGTAGTAAGTATTTCTTTTTATGAAATTTATAGCCAAGAATGTGATTGTCTATAACAACTTAGAAAATATATCAGTGAGACTGAGGATCTTTGCAATGTAGGAATTTAATGTTTTCATTCTCTGTATAAATGGAGCATGTATAGCGAAATTATTTTTTTATTATTATACAACTAAATATTCTGCCTCAAATATTTCGCATCTAATAAAGAAAAGTATGAAAAATCAGATAACTTTAAGTATCTTTATTCCACTCAAAATTGATTTACGTAAAATCATTTCAATTGAAACTATTGAGCTGGAAAAATGTTGAGTCAATCTAAGGAGAATCTTTTGTTTAAAATTCTGAGACCCAGACAGTCCTGAAATTGCTCTTTCTTTTAGCATTCTATTAAAACCTCTGAGACATTTACATAACCAGATGCATAACTGCATTACTAATATATGTTCTAGGTGGAAAAATTATAAGCAGTAGTACAGTAGTATATTTGGTATTCTATCCTTCCAAGTGAAGTGGTACACATGTACCTAACACTGTCAAAATCTGTAAACAGGTTCAGTCTGGTCAAAAATGTTCTGAGAAGTAGATTGTGAAGGTGCCAATCATAAATAGATAGTGCAGTGATGAAAACCTGTTAATCAACACATAATCTGTTCACACTGCAAGTGCTACAAACTCAGCTGTCCTCAATAGTTACACAGGTCTGAATTAGATTTCCATCAAAAATATGCATTTCATATGAACTGCTCTTGCGAACATATATACTCATACGATTGGTGATAAGTGATTTAGGGTTTTCAGAGAACATGCTTCAGTGTGTTATGATTTGTCTAATTGGCAGTATGGTCAGCAGCAATGCCACAAGTCTGTTCTTGCACTCAGTGTTTTGCTGTTCTCTCTTCCCTGCTCTTGGTGCTGAGTCTGAGGCACAGGAATAAGTCCATGTCCCAAAAGGACTTTTCATGCTTCTGACACAGTGGGGAATTTCAGTGTTGCAGGTCATAGTTTATTTTCCCTCTTTCCTGACCAGTTTTGGGAAAAAATTATTTGTCAGCATATGGAAGTGAGGGAAAATTAGATATGTGCATGAAGGAACTGATTTGACCTCAGTGCATTTACCACAACCTTGGCATTTGCTACAATCCAGAGTAGCTGGAAATTAAAGCAGTGGTTGTACACAGAGAGACTTAGACAGTTGTCCTGGATTGTAATCAGAGGGTTTCCTCTCTGCCCTCACTCACCACCACCACCACAGTGCAGATCTGAGTTGTGCTTGCTGAAAAGTGCAGACTGACTGTTTATCTTATTTATTCACAAGGTCAAATAAAACATCAGACTAAGAAAATAGGACAACAGTACATATTGAAAATGAGTCAATTGCATCTCTACTTCTGTGATCACTAAGAGTCGAGGTGTCTCACAATCCTACTTTGAAAAATGGTGCTGAAAGGGCCATTCAAACCCAAATTATAGTGCTAATGGTAGTGTGCTTTCCCTTTAAAAAAATTATGCCTATCTACAGGCTTTGACAGGAAGAATGTTAGGTCCCATGTTGTGTCCAAAACCAAAACACTAACAAGGAAAAAAATTGGATCTAGAATTAAATCCACTGTCTTAGAACATAAAACTAAATCCTACTACCTATTTTCTGTAAAAGGATAAGGGAAGTTTAATAGGTTTTCTAGGTTTAATAATTTTTCTATGTTTCTTCCCTCCGTATCTTCTAACTGGCTCATTTTTCCTTTATTCTAAGATTATTTGTTATAGTAGTGAGTATACTCATGTAATTCTTCACTTTCAAGACCCTTTATGAAGTATCATTTGATACTTAAATATTCCTTGAGTGTATCCATGCTTTTCATGTCATGATTACCTGAAAATGTTAACAGCTGAGTGATTTATCCTTACTTACACTTTCGGTCTTAGAGCAGAAACTTGAAACTCAGGTACAGCTGGGTCACCGATCTGATCAAAAAAACCTTTTTCTCACAGGTACTGATAATTTAAAACACTGAAATATAATCTTGATACCCAACTTTTACCTGCCCCTCTACCCAGAAGAAAATCTCTATGCTAATATTGGGTGGATGTATCAGGGCAATGGGGTCACATCCTCCTCATAACTGTCAGCCTGTGAGCAGAGGTTGGAAATCCAGTTCTGATACCCACCCACCAGTTCTTTCATGCACCTAAAAAGTACTGGGGGTGGGCATGCTGTTTTCTGGCTCAGCAAGAGCTGGTGGCTTTTCTCTCAGAAGCTGTCCATGGTCATCTTTAACTGGTGAAGGAGAAAAGGGAAGGAGTGTAATGCTGAGACATATGCTTGCTGTGGGATTTTAAAACATCTGCAGTGTTTCCATTACACTGGCTTTGGGAGAAAGCATCCCATGCCATCAGCTAAATCCTAATCTTTGGTTTGGTAGTGGAGGAAGAAGAACATTATCAGAACATATCCTCAGCTTAAGAAAAACACAAAGCAAAACCTAAAAAATCCCAGCATGTGTTATAAATATCATTGAACTACAAGTTGGGTGGCTGGCTTAAAAATACTGAAAAGCATTATTAGGAAATTATAATGTCAGCGGCCAAGCTTGCTGACTGTTATTTAAATGAGTTACAAATACAGTGTATTTTGGAATAGTTTAATTTGGCTACAGTACAGGGCTTCTGTATTTTTAAAACTTAACCTAATTTTCTTTATTGCTGTGGGAGAAGTATTTTGCTGGAATCAGAGGTAGTAGAAGGACACAGAGGCAAATTTTTTATTTACTTTATGCTGGAAAGTTAATTTTCCTTGATCCTCAATGCCCTTTCAAATTATCAGGATACTGTTCCTTCACGGGAATGAGAATGGGTCCTGCTTTTCCCTCATTCTCATTTATTTAATCATTTTAACAATTTTAATATTCTTACATGACTTTTCATGTATCTGAACTTCTTTCATGGTTAAGAAATACATTTAGTGCACATATATTGTTGATGCATGTGATGTGATATTTGTAAAAAATACTAATCTGTGACCAAGCCAGAGATCAGCAAAGATCAGGATTGTTCTTTTCACCAGCTACAAAGACATTTATGTAACGCTTGAAAGGGGTAGTATTGCAAGGCCATCAACCATCTTCTTTCCTTATGGCCTTCTTATATTTCTTCAAGATTAATATAATTAAACTGACAGGTTATTGTTTTCCCTCTCTTCTGATTTAATATTTCTTACAAGTTAAATTTCAAGTTTGATCTCAAAAACTTACTTTGAAAAGTTGACTTTATTTAGTTGTCTGCATTTGACTTAGACAGCAATTTCAGCAGGCTTGTTCTGTTTAATGATGATAAATCTCCCATCTAACTTTAACTCATTTGAACTCCATTCATACTGTGCTTTTTGTCTATATTCACATAACTTAAATTCAGCAAATTCTAGGTCTGTGAGGGACTTTCAGATTATGATTTAGAGCCAGTTTGGCTGTGAACTGTGTAGTATATAAACAATAGGCAGAAATTAAAATTTTCCTGTGATTACAGGACAGTTTTCTAAAAGTTAGTTTCCTATATGATGAATACAGCTCCATTTTTAATATTTCCGTTTCTTCACACTGGTTACCAAATACCCAAATTTTATTGTGTCCATGGAAGGGAACAACAAAGAAAAGTTCTGTAAATATAGAACAGATCAAAACAAATAAAGGTTCAGGTATGATGGCCTTCAATTAAAAATGACCCAGGAAAAAAAAAAAAAAGCTGGTGAGTTGATTATGTCTTTCAAAACTTCATAAATTTAAGTTAATTAATATATGTGGCATTGAAGAGGTATAAAATTTCAATTCAGAACATCAGTCATGCTTGGGGGATATTGGGCACAGTCTGGTGATGTTAATCTGTTGTTTCCATAAAGTACGGATTGAGCTTAGTTTTGGCTACTCGACTGTCAGGTGACTTGCTAAACTTAGTTTCTGTGATCAGAAAAAAGGTATGGGGCTGCTCAGACTTTGCCAGGGAAAGATGGTAGTATTAGAGCACAAGAGTGGACCAGCAGAACTAGGCACTTTGGGAAGGGGAGAAAAAAGACAGAAGCAGAACATTCAATTCTCTTTTTAGGCCACACACAGCTCAAGCTCAGGCTGTTGCTGTTAGAAATAAAAAAAAACTATTCCTTTCAGGTTTATTAGAATGTTCCAGAATGAAATTTTGTGTCACTGTGTTCACATGGAAATAGCAGCATGTGTGTTCATGAGTGGCCCTGGCTGGAAAGGATTTTACTCTGCTCACTGTGAGTTCCTTGGGATAGGAAGTAAACCAAGGATTTAAGGGAACCTTGCCCTCAACCACAGTGCTTTGTCCTAGTTTGTCTACCAGGCTTCTTTCCCTGACAAAATATACCACTTCTGATATATTTAAGTGCGAAAGCCTCAATTGGTCTCTATGTGAACATCTGGACTAATGAAACTTGATTGTGCAAGTTCTCAGGAAAGCAAACACAAGGGATGTGAGCTTGGACAAAGAAAATTTATTTTATATTTGAGCTGATATAGATGGAAAAGACATCAGTGTTCTTAGCAGTTATTCTGTCCTAGAGAAGGGTTTCAGCCGATTTCAGAGATGTCTATCCTAGTATCAGGTGGAGTAATTGGGGAAAAAAAAAAGCTATAAAACTCTTTCCTCTTGATGTGAGAAAAAAAAATTACTTTCTCAACAGCAGCACTTCTTAAAACCAAGCTTATTTTTGACTTGCCTTGTTCTCTCCTAGACATAAGGCTTAATTGCTGACATGCACAGTCATCACTGAATCCCATCTTATAAGCTGAGGTCAGAAAAACTACCTTGGCATTCTCTGTTTCTTGTGTCTAAGTGTGGCATTGCAGTCCAGTGTACTGGTATATTCTTTCTTCCTAAGGGGCAGTGAAGTAAATATGGCTAGATTTATGATAAATTAAGCTAAACACTATTATTATTGTAACTTTTGTTATCTAGAGAACATTATTTTTAAAAGCAGTGATTCTTTTTGCACTTGGTAAGTGCTTATTAAGTGTGCAACTAATACTTTTTACTTAGAGAAACAAGGGAAAAGTATTAATTCAAAATGTTGCATGTAAAGAGATTTTAAGAACTAAATTTTTATGATAAAATTTCTTCATTTTTTCCTTTTAAGATTTCTCATGCAGTATCACTTTCAAACCTTAAAAATTTATTGCTTAAGTTAGAAGCAAATTTTGTTTGGTTAATTCATTAATAAGTTTTCTCCACTTACCTGATCTAAAAAAAAAAAAAGAGCAAGAGAGAGAGGTTGTATTCATAGAGTAATCACTTTAGCCTCACTTATGAGTCTTCTAAACAGAGGTGGTTGCCAGATAGGACAGAAGTCACTCTCCAGTGTGTAATGCTTGCATTTTTCACTGTTTACTAACTAAGAGACCACACTCTCGAGAGGCAGAATTGTGGTTTCTTAAAATATGTACTGGGAATTCTATGAAATAACCTTTTCATGTGTTGCTGTGATTTTTTTGTTGTTGTTATTGTTCCCCTTTTTTGCCTTCATTACAAAACAAAAATCATTAGATTTAACCAATTCTATCTTTATTTAGGTAATCAAAATGTGACCATGATGGTATAATACTAGTACTTAGAAGTACAAGGATATGGAATAAGAAACAGCTGGAGAAACCTCCAAAATGCCTTTATATTTTGTTTGGAGAATGCAGCAGTATGAAAATACCATTCACTAGTAGCCAGAATGGCATACAGGCATGTATCCCCCTATTTAAGCCACTTCAGTTCATAAATGCCTTCCACACCTAGAAAAGACAATAACACTTCTGAAATATAAAAATAAGATAGAAGGTAGTCTATAAATAAGCACAGCACCTTCTCAGCCTTTTTAAAATTGATATGACAAACACATTTTCGTATTAACTAATTACCACTGGAGAACTGTTTAAGCAGTCCTAGATGGGCTGCTCAAACATAAATTTAAACCATACATTTTCCCACATGCTTCTCTGTGCATGACTGGGTCTGTTTCCTGTGGTTTTAGAACAAGCAAAAGGTTGAAAGTGGAAGGTAGAAAAACGTAAAATTTCTTTAACATTAATTTAAAGGTGTAATAAAATCTAAAGACCAGGCAGAGTATGACAAATGCATGAAAGTACACTTTGACTCTTTTTAAGATGTTTTATTAGACAGTGCTAGTTTTCTTTGAAAAAATACAGAAAAGCGGGCTTTATTCTGTTGAGAAAAAAGTTCTTTCCTTCCCAGTCATCAAATTTTTCAGTTTTTCCTGAACAATTGATGAATGTTTTTCCTAATTTTTTTCCTGTTTGCACACATGGGGCAATAACACGTACAGGACATGTTAGTGTAACATAGCAACTCAGCCTCATGTGGAAATGTGAGCCATTCAGCAAATTGGAGAATTGCAAGTAGGTCCATCAGCTGAGCTTGTCTGCATTTAGTTTTCTCTATTAGTATACTGTATTTAATTTGGAGATACATTTTTCCATATCCTTTCTGCAGAGTTAAACTGCAGGCTGTTGCAATTTTGTTTGCAACAGAACATTTGAAGAGCTTTTCCAGCCTGAGCAAAAGACTGCTGAAGCACCAAGACACTCAGTGTCACCCTCAGCATCTACACTCTTAAAGCATCAATATCGTTTATAACAAAGAAAGAGCCTTCTGTTGCATTTATTATTAAAAGAGAAAAGACTGTTTCTTTTGCATCACAGCAGTGAGGACAGATGTGAATAGGTGCTGGTACAGGGCTGAATCAGTGAACTGGCACAGTGGGCCAGTGTGACTGGCAAAAATAACCAGACTCTGGGATACTGAACAGCAAAAAGGAAAGACATCTCTGTAAGACTGTACTGCACTGAGGGACAATTTGTTTGAATTTTGTGTATTAAAATCATACATGTACTTATTAAAACATAGGAAAGGAAAATACAGAGTTAATCAGCATACTTTAAAATTGCCTTGAAAGCTTAGCTCTTATGTAGAGTACTGATAACTGCCAGTAAAGAGAACCTTAAAAAATGTGTATTTCTACTGGCAAGTTAAATAAAAAATACAGTAAACATGCTGATACAGCTTAACTCCAGAAATCCTGATCATGAATCATTTTCAGGGTCAGCATCTCAAAATGTCTTCAAATGAAGTAAAACTGCCGATGATGGTTATCTAGAATCTGCATGCAGGATTTATGAGTGGATTTCAGAAGGAAGTTATGGGTCATTCTGTCAATTGTGGTGTTATTTATATGCTGTTCTTGGTTTAGGACTCTTCCAGTGTGTGCGTGGGAGAAAGAGTAAACTATGACCAAAGCCAGCTTCATTATATTGCAGGGAACATTGAGAGTCACTTATATTTATTCCACTTCTACAGAATTTAATTCAGTCTGTTCATTTACAATTCGTTGCTGCATGTGTACGTGTTCTCAGTGGCAGAGATTAGTTGGCTAAAGAATACATTGCTTTATTAATATGCTTATCATTATGTAATGCAAATATATTTTAGGTTTTGACTGGGATTTTTTTTTACTGTGCTCTATAGATAAAGTGTGCTCCATGCTCTCTTACTTTAAACCCAACCTTCTGTGAAATGCATGTTTACATACTAAATTTATTACAACTGTACAATAACAGTGAGTTAAATGCTTAAAAAAAGAAGAGCATTAAAAATTTAATGGCAGGTTATGTGGGATACTGTCAAATTATTTACACTTGAGGTTTGAATTTTCTTAAATGCCACATGTATTTTTTCACTTAGAGATGGTCAGGTTTTTTTTCAAGTAGTGAGTTTCACATGACAGGATAAAGAAAGGCCAAGAGTCATATTTCTTCCTTAAGAAACTGCTCACTGGGCAGACTCTGCATACACAGGCTCCTCTGCACTAATAGATGTGCACAGCCTTGTTTATGTTAGGATCTACAAGAAGCCAGGGTTTGGGTGGCTGTATTTTTCTAAATTAACACTATACTGACAGATTTGGAAAAAGAAAGATGGTGGAATGTAGAAGTTAAGAAATAAGAAAATAAAATACAGTTGATACTGTGCTGAAAAAGTCTGAAGATTAAACATCTATGCTTGAAAAATAAATTTTACACCTCAGACTAAACCAAAATAGAGTCTTGGTATTTATTAGTTTGGTTATAATCCCAATTTTAAGACAAATGAGACTGGGAAACTAAGCAGTTCAAGGGTGTCTTTCTACTTCTCATAACTAAGTTAAAGCTAATTTTGTTCATTTTAGTACAAGAGACAACAGTGATGCTGCCAGAATTTTTTTAAGGTTTATTTGACTTTAGAGAAATTGTTTCAGTAGTGTCTTTTGTAAAAGTAGTCTTTCTGATTTAATTAGAATTGTTTGTTACATTGTGAGGTTCTACCCAAAGTTTAATTTGAGGCTAAATTAAGCAATGGAAAAGAAAAATAAGTATATAAAAAAAGAAAAGAAAATAAAGTAAAAAAGAAAATAAGTATAAGACTTATCAGTAGACATCCTGTTTAATGGACATACCAAATAATAAAATTTCTGAAAGATCATTAATTCTAGAATTGGTTAAAAAATTAGTTGTGCCTCCTCTTACTACTCCCCTGATAATTCCATTAATTGTAATCAAAAAAGAGAGAGGAGTTTAAGCAGTTTTCACATATAAGTGCTAATGCAGGGAAAGGTGAATCTTGAAATCAGTTGTATGGTTTTTCTGGGAACAGCCTTTCAGTTTTGGTTTTCTTTCGTGAACATGACAGACAGGCTGGGAGGTTTGGTTTTGTTTTGTTTTTCAGATATTTGTTTGTGTGAATTAATTTGACTGAATATCAGAATAACCCTTAAGTACATTTTCTGACCAAAATCTCTTGCTACATTTCTTATTCCCTGCTTTTGCCTCCTTGTTGTTTTTTGTCTTTCTTTAAGAAGGATTCACTACCTTTCTTTTGGTTTTGGAAGGATGAATTTGGGAAGATCTGCATTCTGATCATTAGCATCCTGAAAGTCCAATGATACAGATTTTGGATAGTTATTCTTTAAGTTTCCTTCCAACTACATTGTGAAGAAGTTTAATAGCATGGGTGTAATTTTTTTGCCTCATTTATTGGCACAACTGTGTCAAAAGTAATTGCCAACACTACTATAGCAATTACTAAAAACAGTTAAAGAGCAGTAGAATGCTATACAGCAATGTTGCCACCAGGGTTTATTCTGTTCAGGGAATGGAGAAGTAAGCTTTAAGTGTAAAGGAACTTGTTGGTCCTGTATGATTTCTATATTCATTTAATTGATTGTCCTATTTCCTGACATTGTCAGGATCTTAGAAATCCCTTTGTCCAGCAAGTTTATGGCAAACTTGCTTTTCACCACAAACATCCTGGGTTTGAAAAGCTTGTCTCTAAAGAGGCATATGCTAGGGAACAAACATTTTTCTACATTCTACAGAACTGATAAAAGCAATCCTTCATTACATCAGCATTGTTACAATTGTTCATAAAAAGGAGGTCAACTGTAGTCACTAGTTTTCCCAACTTTCATTTTGTCTTAACTGCATAGAAGTCTTTTTGTTTGTTTGTGGGGATTTGGTGTTTTTGTTTTGTTTCGTTTTGCTTTAACTTGTGTTCTGCACTGGTTAGTCATCCCTTTCCTCCCTGATTTGCAGGCAGCTCTTGACAGTAGGGTCTGACTTTGAGGTGGGAGGTTCACCAGGGGAGGTTGTGGTGCAGAGAGCACAACCAACACAGGCAAAATTTAGGGGTTTTGACCTGATAGTACTTCCAACGTAGTAACCAGCAAATTATGTTCTGTAAAAATGGCTCTATTAAAGCTTACTAATAGAAATCTGTTAACTCCTTTATAAATATACCATTCTGCTCCTCTGTCAGGGAGATCATCATAAAATACAGTATGCTGAAAGAAGAATTAAATTCTGATTAAAAATTATTTTAGGCATGCTTTTACTAAGTTGTAAACAAGTGATACCTTTTTAGAGGATGAAAAGAACATGAAAAGAGAAGATAGTAGGTGGGCGAAGACAATAAATATGGGTTCACAAATAAAGCGAAAGTAATAAAGCATCAAGTATTTTTGGCAGGAATTCAGTCTCTTATGTCTTTTTAATGAGGCAAATATTAAATGGGATTACACAATGTTGAGGGGGCTTAGCCTATGTCCTGATGGAAATGAACAGAATGGATATGAGGAGGGAAAAATAACAAACCACCACTTAAGATCCTGGAAACAACCAAAAAGACATTGCTAGTGAGATCTTCTATTTCCACACCATATGAAGAGCATGGTGCAGGTGAATGGTCAGAAACTTGAGTAAATATGCAGTTGGATTCTGAGCAATCAAGCCTGTCTGAAAGGAAATTACAATAAACATGAGATAAGTATGGATACTGTGCAGTTGTCAGAAGTATACAGAAGACCACAAAAACTGAAATGTAGGGGGGAAAAAACATCCTTAAAAGAGAAAAAAAATACCAAAAAGTAAATGGTTATGCATTTCTTTAGAAAGGAAATAATTGAAGGACTGTTCCAAAACATTTAATTCTAAACCCTGTGAGATGAGCTTAAGACAAATGTCTTTATTAACAAGCAAGACAGGTTTCTTCATCTCATCTAGCCTCATTGTTCCAGAAGATACAGGGTGTTATCTGCAACAGCAGGCTAGGACTACAACTACACTTTTCTCCAGAGGAAAAATAGGAAAGGCTTTCCGAGTGAAAACTCTCATTCTGCCTCTAATGAGATTGATTGACTCTAGTTGTCTAAATTGTAGTGTGGACCTCAGAGCACTTAGACAGGTGCTTCTGTTTCAACATGTGTGGTGCTGTCCTCTTTGCCTGAACAAAGTTCCCTACAAAAATGTTTGTCAAGAACAGTGCTCTTTAAGTCCAACACCCAGTAATTCCCTGTATCTCCATAGAAATCCATGAAAACCTGTGTGAAAAAAATCATGGGTTCTGCAGGGGACTTACTGGCTTTTCTCCAACCCATGAAAGAAAAGTTCAGCATCACTGAAGTTTTGTCCATTTTCTCTCTTGAAATGGAGTCAGAGACATATCTTGCTATCACAGTCTTTTGGAGATATTTCAGTATAAAAGCTTATTTTTTGGCTATTTTTCACCTTACACATGTGTAACAGTTATTGCAACACTGGCTGAAAGTCTTCTGAGCAGAGTCCAGCATGTTTGGATTTTTACTTGCATGGCCTTTTTTCTTCTATTTCAGTGCACAGATCTATGACTTACTTGTGGTCTTGATCTCAGTTGGGCAGCTGACATATTTCCCTTTTTTCTCTCCACTTGTTAGTAATATCAGATCCATTTCTTTGCTTTACCTTGTTTCGTTTCATCATTGTTTTTTATTCTTGATAAATCGACCATTTTCTATGATTTCAGCCTCTGGGCACTTGAGAAGGTAATGTGTCATTTTTGTCAGTCATAGTGAGATGTTTTGCATATTTACCTGGGTGTGTAAGGTTGGCTTATCTATCTGCTATTCCCAATCCTCCTTTGACCTTTTCTTAATAATTTCATCTTTTTCTATTTTATGTATCAATGTAATCAGACAAAGCATACTAGCAGAAAAAAAAGAGGGAGAAATGGGCATTGCTTTCAGAACAGACGTTCCCATCTTATTAGTAAATCCATTCTTCCTTCATGATTCTCAAGTGAAAAAAATCCATCAGAAACTCTTATTGAAGTATGGAAATTCCCAACTGTTGTTGTAGATAAATAATAAAACTATTAACAAATCAAATATTAAGCTTTATATGCATTTCTGCTTTTAAATAGTTTGAAAGTAGGGAAGTAACACACCTGTTCCTCAGCTGATGACAGAAATAAAGTAAAAAGTAGATCCTGGCTTCAGGATACAAACTTCCTAGAAACATAATCCTTTAAATTATTTATTTGTTTGAAGTCCACTTTGTCTGTAAGAAATTACCTTTTCAGCGAAGGAGTATTCCTTTTTCAGTTATATGGCCTCAATTGAAATTTTTAAAGCCTGAACTGCCCAGTTGGATGAAGTACTTGTGTTCATTTCTGAGGAATTTGAAGACTCTTCACTTATGTCTCCCTTGCTAAAAGATAAATAACCAAATTCTAGTTGTTTCTCAAAATGAAAATAGAAGAATATTGAAATTAATCTTCTCTTTGTTGTGCACTGGAGACCAGTAAGGAGTGTGAAGGAAAGGAAATATATGGAATTACATTCACTTTCAAGGTGCTTACAAGAGGAAAAGCAATTAAAATGCTTCCACCAACAGCGGAAGGTTTTGAGTGACATGGGCTGTGCCAGGAGACAACACAGCACAACCAGGGCAACTGTGGCTGTGCACAAGAGGGGCTTCCCTTTATTTGCAGCGGTTTCATTGTCTTTTTTATTCCAAAATGGGGCCCCAGTTCAGGTTTTGTATTTCTTCCCAGGAGCTGCTCACATGTTTAAAGTCAAGACCTTTCTCAATGTCTATCTCCTCCGAGTTAAATGTAATACAGTTGTAGCTATCAATTAAGACTGTGACTCACTCATCTGCATGCCTTGGTTGGTGCTCTGAGATAGAAGTGACTTACCAGATGCAGTTTTCTGCAGCAAAGTTTTTTCTGTATATACAATTGAGTGAGCAACAGTGCACGTGTTACACATGTGCAGGTAATACAGAGTCATGACTTCCAGATCTGCTACCAACTTGAGAAGGTAAGGGCACGCGAAAACAAGGTGCTTTCCTTCCTCCCCTTTCTTCCCCCTGCACCAAATGGGCTTCTGCCTCAGTTCCTCATCTTGTCTTCCAGTCCCCTATATCACTTTACCTATACTATTCTCTCCCAGAGGCACTAGTCTCCAGCTTATAAATATTCCATAGATTATTTGGGGCGGGGAGGGGATGCCTTTCAGAAGGGTATGCTGAGATGCCATATAGAACCAAATTTGCAGCTTCTTGCTACAGTCAGTTCATGCCAGAAATATTCTGCAGACTCAGAAACCAAGTATGATGGTCCAGGTTTGTGTGTATGCCTAGAATATCAAAAAACAGCAGTGTTTAGTCATTTTTAAAAAACAATTATTTCAGGTCACTGCATGACTTTCTGTTCTTGTGCAAGATGGAATTAAGAGTAAATGGGCTTTGGTTTTCTTGGAATGACTGTGCCCATGTTGCATTGTGTTCTGTTCACAAAGCTCAAGGTTGATTTTTGTTCTGCCTGTGTAATTTGTTTGATTATGGTTAGATAAAATGTTAGGGAAACTGTTTTTCCCCCTAATCTCATTTGTTGGTTTTACAGCAGACTTACTCCTAAGCCCAATTACATAGGTGTGGGAATCTTTTGGCTCTTCTGTTTATAGTATTCTATTTAAAGAAGGGGAGTAAATTGAAAAGCATTTATCCTCTTTTGTGTGTTGGTATTTTTTTTTTGTCCCATGCCCACTGTCCTTTGCAAATTATGGAATGGTGCTTTCTATTTTTCTTTTTGGTAGTTTGAGGTACAGTTAGATGCATTTCCAAGGATGAGTCTGAAACTGTGCGTCTGATACAATGCACAGTGATGTGAATAGCTTGTTGTCAGCACTGATTAAAGGAGCTGTGACAAATCAGCAGTGGAGATCAAGGGGGAGGAATCAGTTTACAGCTAGGGAAACTACAATAGCAGTTGTATTGGGCAGTCAGTGTTCTCTTGGTGTGTTTTTTATTGCCCAAATGTCAGTGTTTCTCAATAGCTTGCTCACAGGAAAAGGAGTCAAGGGAATTCTCAATGTCCAAATCACAGAACATGTGCTATTATTTGAATTCTCCTCAATTTGTGAGCTGCTCACAGCAGGCTGTAATCATGTATCATGCTGATTTGTGGTATCTGTTATGCATTACTTCAGTTTCTTATGACTTTTGTCTTCCTTTATTTACACAGGAGAAGCAAAAGGGCAAACTAGATCAGGAAGAGCTTTGAAACATAGCTTTAATCAGAAATATATTACCTGGTTTGGCCTTAGGTGCTTTATACAGTTCAGTTCAGCTATCTGTGAAAATAAAAAGGGTAGTGCCTTTCTTAAGACCTTGTAAAAGCTGTTACCATGTTTGATATTAAAGGTTACTGTGGAGGAGTCATTGGCTTTTTCAGTACAGTGCAGTCATAGATATCAGCTTGTCTTTCCCATTGCAGTGAAGTAATTGCTGGTGCCACTCTTTGCCGAAGACATCATTATTCTGTCTAGAAAATATCAGTACAGCTTCAATACTTCCTGGTGTTTGGTGTGTTGCAGATACAGGTCTGGTCCTTCTCAATTCTCACTGTACAGCACATCAAATGAACTCTGCTCTTTTCATGAGAGCAAATTAAAAGTTTATAAAAGCTGGGATCTGAATCCTAATAGTCAGATTTAGTAAAAGTAAAATAAATGCAGCCAATATTTTTTTGTTCCACTTTATAATTTAAATATTTTTAAATTTTGTTTAATAATGCAAATGTTTTCAAGTTTTTAGAAAAATATTTACATTAGAATTAAGGACAGAAGTAAAGCAGCATAACTGTTTTATCTAATCTGTGATGCAGGGATTGTTGCAAGTTCCTCTAAACAACAGAGGAAAATTTAGAAAGTGATTGAGGAACATTTTTCCCTAACCAGCTCAACTCTGTCCACACTGGCAAAATGCACCATGTTGGAAAAGAATTAGCTCATGGTTTTGTCTTTAATGTGCATAAGGACCAGTGTGTAAAATGTGACCAATTCAAACGTCATTAAGAACTATTTTCCCTATCTACAATAACAGTAAAACTGTGTTCACTAGTCAGTGTGTTTTTACTGTGTGCCAAATGTAGACAAAGCCTGAATTGTTCATTGTGAAATGCAGACACCAAAGAGCTTTTAAATGTGGTAAGTCTATGACCAACATTAATGCTTGTAGAGCTGTCGGGAACAATGTAGATACTTATGTAGATATTTTCCAGTAATGACTTTGAGGGTTACTTGCTTTAGACTCTGTAAAACAAACATAATACAGCCATCCAAATGTCAGATGCTCCTCTTAATAGAATGAGTATCTTCCATGGAGGAGCTTGAGAAGAGCCAAACTAGATGATAAGAAAGCAAAACCATGAGTTTAAGTCGCTAAAGAATATTGTCTTCAAAAGGTTGCCTGGTAGTTAGTCCAGACTGCATTTCAGAAGCATCAGTGAAGGCAACAGACCAGTGTACCCATCATATCAGTTAGAACAGTTCATGCAGGACCTGTTTGGATTTCCAGTGATCCAGCAGCCTAGGGAGAAAGTAACCATTCCGGTCATTCTGAATTCTGACCATTCTGAATTGTTAGATGCAATAATCTGGCTCTAAAATAGATAACTCAGTGTAATCTGTGGTTATTGCACTTAAAATAGTTACAGGAAGGCATCTCTTTTTTTAGTAAACACAGTGCAGGTAGGCAGTGTTTGAATGGAGTGTCCTTCTTTCTGTAAGATTGACTGCTAAGATCATATATGCTATTTAGTTTCCTGCTGATTAAACTATATTACACTTTCATCTGCCACCTGGCCATTTTAGGCATCCAAAGCAATAGATGTGGGTGGACTGTGCCTTACAGAAGGGCTTGGCCTTTTCTGAGGTTTTATTGGAAGAGGAGTGAGAGAAGAGTCACACCCTTAATCAACATGGCTGCATTGATACAGAGCTCTTCCTGAGAGGGTTTTCCAGAAAGACTTTGGAGAAACATACTCAGTAATCTCCTCCATCCACAGGCTGTGGTGGGGATAACTTTTTGCATTCTTAGTAGAGGAGCAGCCCCGCTGCAATCTCTCTTCATTTAGAAATGGAGCCACCCTCTGCTGTTAGTTCCATCTACTGCAGACAGTGCAGCAAAATCTTGCAGATAGAGAAGAATTGCAAAAAGTAAAGAGACTTTCCAGAAGAACTGAAAAGCCTATCATTAAAGCTCAAATTATTTTTTTTATTTTATAATTCTGAAATACACTTTTCTAAGCTGGCACCGTATTCTTTGCTTTTATTTTGTTAAGTCTGTTGCTTGATCTGTCCTTTAAAAAAATCTCTCTTGAGTGGCTGTGATTTTTATAGGGAAGCCCATTCTGATAGAAGAACACAAACAGTGTAGGCATTCACTTTCATGTATAATACTTCATTGTCTTAAAATAAGTATTTTCTTCTAGTTGCTGTGGTTGGTAGTTGAAAGCTGTTAGAAAAAGATCTATATATTTAATTTGTGATGTGATAGAACTGGGAAGGAAAGCAATTAATAATAACTCTTAATGTAAACTTGTTTTCCAGTGGTGAGGCTTATGCTGCTTTCTTTGTCATGCAGTGAGTAGTCTCACCATAAATCATGTTTGTATTTAAGGTTCACATTTAAGCAGTTCCCAGAGTTGTCACTGGATTTTCAACCGAACTCGCTATTTTTAATATGGATTTTCCAGCTGATACTAGGACGTTCTGCCTATGCCAATCTGTGTATATGTAGTAGCTGGTCCTAAAAGAATATATTACTGGAAACTAAAATAATTTTCAGAATAATTTCTAAGGGCTAAAAGGTATAGCACAAATGGTAACATATTTTAATTACACTCTAGGACTTTATGATTGCATGTTGCAGAGTTGTTGCAGCCATTTGTAATTCACAAATATGCCATGTCTTATTTTTAATCTCACTACACAGTGGGATACATTACTGCTGTGCATGCTGTACTGACTTGCTTTGATTTTACTGCTTACAATGAGTGAACTTGGAAGGGGCAGAAAGGGAAGTCCTTGGGCCTGCCTGGTACATCTGCTGCAGCAGTCAGTTTCTTAACCATATCATAGCTGCTGCCAGACCTTCTAGTTCTGATGAATGGTCCCTGTTCCTCTAAAAATGGACTGTGACACTTAGTCCTAAATTTAGATTTAAAAAATACATTCAGTTGAGAAAACTTCAGATCATTTCGAAATGTCCTTATAAATCCTGGTGCAGGTGATTAAAAGAGCCATGGCAATCCTTCAGAATTGCATGCATAGATAAGTTTTGTCTCTGTTTCTTCCCATGCTTGAGCCTGAGATAAACCAAGGCATGGAACTGGTCAATAAAGCCTTTCTCTGGCCCCAAAGGATGGAGATCATTAAACATGTCTCTGTTTCCCTTTGCTTCATCAGCCCCAACTCTGCAGCAGATGACCAGATGGCCACAGGGCATGTTTTGTAGCTACAAGATAAATCTCATGGCAAGCAATTTCCTTCCATCAGTTACATCAGACACATGCATAAAAATTTAGATTTATTTCCCAATTAAAAAAAAAAATCCCTGAAAACTCTGTTCATGAAAAACATGGCTTTGTGTGCCAGATGGGAGAATGTGCTTCTCTGTTTTTAGTGTAGGGCAGCCAAAAATGGTTGTGGTTCTAAAAAAGTTGTAGTGTTTGAGAAAGTACAAATCCAGTCATATTGGATATAAAAGATCAGGATCCTCTTTCTCTTCTGGACTTAGTAAGAAATGTGTAGCATTTGGACAATGCCTCCTGTCTGACCTGAGATGGTGATGGGTGAGAAGTAACAGGCACCCCTCCAAGGAGTTACAAAAAATACTGGCATGTGCTGTTAAACCACTTAAAAATATAATAAGGCAAGACAATGAATAGGATTAGAGAAATGTGGAAGTTTGTAGAACTGGTGGCAGTGGTTCACCGCTTCTATCCACCACCGGATCTTGTTCGCAGGGGAAGTTGGAAGAAAGCTGGCTATTACTACAACTTTGTTTGCTCTAAAGGAAGAGGGCCCAACAGAAGGGAGCTTCAGATAGCAGTAGTGGGCATTTTGATGTATATTTTTAGTATAGCTAAGATAACATTTCTAGAAGTGTAGCTTATGTTTAAACTCTCATTTGGGGTTCTTGGTTTGTTTCATTTTGTTCAGGGTTTTTTTATCAGCACTTTCCATGCATTCTTTCTTTCCTTTCCATGGCTTTTCTAGCTGCTGTTCTGGAGCAGCATGCTTTTGTTTAAAGATACTTGTAAACTTTTTTTTTAAATAGCTTTTAATTGACTAGAAAGATACTGAGTTTGATCATTGCTTATCAGCGTGAAGCTGGGTTGCTTTTCTTTTCAAGGCCTTTGTTTTCATGGGCTCATGCTTTTGTTTTCACTCATCAGTAAGACAAGAGATGCAGTTGACATTGCTTTAAATGTTTCTTACCAGACCATGAAAGGTATATTAGAGATTGTGTCTGAGATTTTTCGTGGGATCTTCCATAACATTGTCCATGTATTTCGTTCAGTGGGACATTTAGATAATGCATCTTTCACCCTAACTGCCTGGAATTAAGCTCACAAAGCTAAGAAGTATCATTTAGTTTCTAGCACATTTTTGTAGGTGAGTGTAGAAGATTTAAGCTGTCCTGTGTCACTGTGGGTAAGCCAGAAAGTAATTTGGAAATGCTTCCTGCGTTGCCAACCATTTTACTCCTTAGGAGCAGAGGAGGGAAAAGGAAATGAAAAGTGTAATCTGGCAATATTTAAAATGTTGACATGTTTATCCTGGTGCTAAAAACTACATTGTCCTAAAAGAACTGAGAATGCCTTTAGAGGTTGGTATTTATGGCCATTTTCTTGCCCTTTATCACAGTCACAGCATATGAGCTGGGAATCTGAGTAGTCAGCTGAATATACACATGGCTAGGTTATCTCATTTCTAGTTGCCTGCTTTGTTTATCAAGCACTTATGTAACGTTCAGAATTACATTAAGGCAGGGCCCAGCTTTGTATTCACATGCTGTTATCCTGCTGCTGGTAGGGAAGATGAGCAATGCAGGATGTGAGGTGGTTAAAGGGATGGCTGCCCCTGCTCTGTCTCCTATCCCAAGCTTAAGACCTCACATCTACACCTCATCTCTCATTTGCTTTCTAGAATTGCAGTGCAAGGCTGTGGGACTTCATGCTTCACACTTCCATCGGCAGCATAGAGGCACGGAGCTGAGGCTACAAAGGCAACAAGTGCCAGACTGTAAACATTGATTTGAACGCTATCAAACTGATTTGGGGTTGGAGATAGACCAGGGATTTTCAATACATGTTCATAATCAAGAATGTAAACAGAATTTATATGCCCCAGATTTTAAAAAAGGCTTTTAAAGCTCTGGTTTGAGCTCCTTGAAAATAAAAGAATTCAGTGGTTAGGGTGGGAAGGAAAATGACACTCCTGCAAGCATTAAATCATACCGTTACCTCGCTTTCTTCCTCTCCGTCTCCATCACTCACAATTGCTCACAAAACCTCTGCTGCAGAGTGCTGTTTTTCATTCTTCTTGTAGACTATACCCTTCTTCTAAATACACATGCATGTAACAGGTTTTGTTTGTCTTTCCTGCCCCTACCAGGGCAGGATGTTAAAAAAGGGTTTGACCCAAAAGAGTTATTGAAGTTAATAATTGCCTGTTCAATTAAAGACCTTTTTAACGTTAACACAACACAGTATTTTTTGCATAAATAGGTTGAAATAGACTCACTATGACCATTACTTAGGCATGTAACTCACAAGCAGCTAACTGTAGCCAGCCTAAACTGGTTTCAGGATTCTGTTGGAATTTTTTGGTCAATAACTCATAACCTCTCTTGAGACTTATGAAAATTCCTTTTTAGCCATGGTAGTTGCTAAGTAATGTCCCTACTTGGATAACAGTTCAGACATGAATCCTTAAATTGATAGTTTGCATACAGACTGCTTAATTTATGCAGGGAGCCTTTCTGGACAAAGCCAGATAGTTTATTTGCTTGTTTTTACAAGAGAAAGCCTTGAAATCTCTTTCTGCTGTAGCTGCTGATAGCTATCTGAATTTTCCTAAACTTAAAGTTTGTATCTAAATTAAAATCTGAATCCAAATTTCCTTTACGGTTTTCATTACTCACTCTAAAAACTTTTAAAACAGACCATCCTTTTCGATTTTGGAATTTTTATTCATTACTTCAGTGCTTCAAATTTAAACCATTAAAAAACAGTGCATTAATATAGATACTAGACTTCTGCCATCCCTGTTTCTAATTTGGTTTTCCCTTGAAACTAACTTCAGCTTAGCTGGTGACACTCCTAGACATGGTGCTATGAATGAACATCTGAAAAATTTTGCTTTAGAACATTAAAACCCATTCTTCTGTAGAAAGAGATGTAACCACTTGCTTGAACTTACTTTGATTTTGATTTTTAACATAAACTTGGATTTTTTTCAGAGAAAGCTTTATGTCAGATTTATGTTGATGCAAAGTGTTTCACACAGAGTTGAGTTCTGTGGCAAAGTTTGTAAAATCAGCGTTTCTCACAGGGCATATTTACATGATGACGTTCACGGCACAGTGAAGTAGTTTGTATAGAACATGGGAAAGCTGTTAGAGAAAACAGGAGGTTTGTAATCTTGTTGTCATTTGTAAACTAATTAGAAAATCCTTACTGCACTTTCCCCAAACAAGTGGGCACTAGTAGCCCTTTATAAATTTCTGTTCTAAATTCTAGGCATTTTTCCATAGCATAGTCCAACTGTCTGACATTTTCAGATAAATTATCATTAAATCACCTTAAAAATAAATTGAGCATATTAAGCATTTTCGTCTTTCCCCTTACCCACCATTAACTGCAGGGTAAAATTTTAAATTTTCAGTGATGCATTTCAGGAGGCTGGGTGAGACGAACAGCACAAGCTGTAGAATCGTACGTCGCTCACCCACTAGCAGGGGCCTTTTTTTCTGTGAGTTTCCATAAATTAGATGTGGAGCCAAAGCAAGCGGAACCTATTTTTAGTGCAGCAGCAGCAGCACTGCAGAACAGAAGCTGGCGGGGTGTCACGTGTGTCAGGCTGAATCAAAGGGAGTATCCCAGCAATGTGCTGTAAACAAAACAAGGGCGCTGTCAAAAAATAAGCTCCAGGTACTGAAAGAACCAAAATCAAAGCCTCGCATGAGAAGCAAATGCACCAGCTCTGTTTCTTAGGAGATTTTCCTATTTTGCAAACATGGGAGCCTAATAAGAATTCCATGTTTCCTGGTCTCCTATTGTCTTACTCGATGCAGTCTTTACCATTAGGCATTTTATTTAGAAATTTTCTCCTTTATATAGTAATTTTCTGTCTTTTATCAAAAGTGTAGTCATTGCTGAAGATGCATGAATGTAGCAGAAGCCCATGCAGCAGTCTGCAGAGCCACTGCACAGGGCTTGCAGATGTCCTTGCTGTGAAAGCACAGCTTTACAGCATGGGAAATGTTGTTTTTCAGCAAGCAGAAGAGCAATATGAGCAAATATTTCACTCTTACACATGAACTGTATTGATATATTCTTCTGTGATGTTTCTCATTCATAATTGGTATTTTTTGTCTTGTGTGATTTTTGCATGAAATGTATCTGTCCTCAGAAATTATACATTAGCCTGAGTAAATATTCAGTGAACCTTTAAAATATTAACTTTTACTTAGTTTACTTTGGTTTCCATGTGTCTGCATGCTATCAGAGGCACAAATAGAAACTAGGTAGTTTCAAGACTGTCTTGACGTTACTCAGAATCACTTGCCAAGGCCATGCCGTGAAAGATGGTCAGTCTGTAGCATCATCCTATTATTACTCAAGCAGTTAAGACACAACCTTTATAAAGGTTAATAAAGGTGTTGAAATTTTTCATTTCAATTGATAGTTTAAAAAAACCAACAAAAACCAGCTGTCTCCCTTTTTCCTGAAAACCACCTGCTCAGGTCATGCATCCTGCCAGGTGCATGTATTTTAATGAACTTCAGGGCTTGAATTTGTTGGGGTTTCTCTTTCGGGAGCCTGGGAAATGGGAGAGTGATTGTTGCTCTTACAGTAAATGCAAATAGCTGTGGAAAAAGACTTAGGGAAAAGATTGTCAGCCTAAGCTGAATTACATGATTTCCCTATAACAGCAGCCTATGCAAAACAGGGTTAGATGAGAAACATCAAAGCCAGTTGTGTCACCAATGGCACAAAAGAACTCTTGAGTGCAACAAGGCCGTCTTGTTACCTCCCTGCTGCTCCTGACTGGGTTTCCCCCTGGGCTGGGGGAAGAGTCACTCAAGCTGGCATCTGGGTTTGGAAAGAGAAGTGATTTGGGCTCCTAGGCACATCAGGCATGGCATGAGTCCTGTATAGGTGCTTCTTGGAGTTGTGAGTTTAATAGACTTTGATGTCAAAGAGGAATTGTAGCACCATCTGACTCACTAGCTGTACATTTTTGTTTATTTTTTATTTTAGGCAACTCACAGACAGGGACAAAAAAGTCAACCTAGAATATAATGTTGAGAGTAGGAAAAGTTAAAAAACAAAGAGTAGAAACAGGAAATTGTTCAAGAAGGTTTTGTGCACTCTAAATTCATTCAATAATGATAAAGTCTTTTTTCATGGAACGTTTTGGGTAACTTAACATTTGGAGCCAAGTGTTTGTAAACTATTCATTCAGATGTTAATAATTCTTTTTTTTCTAAGGAAAGTATTTTGACATTTTGGGGCCAGGTTTTCAAGTGACCAAGGGAGCATCCAGCTGAACTCAAAATTCACAATGGCTGCATGAATTGAGAATCTGACTATACCATACTGCCTTACTGTGAGCAACAATAACAAGATATGGCCATGAATATCACTGAATAAACCCCTGAACTTCCTTGACAATTCCCTTGCACTGCCTCCTTATTCCAGTACCCCCATCTCTTCCTCTTTAAAATGCAAGCTGCAACACATTTTCATGGTTGGTTTTGCTAGAATGACTTCTACCATTATAACTTCAAAACACATATGAACTGAAAACATTTTGATTTGAAGTAACCGTAAATCACAGGAAAGTAGTTGCTTGTCAGCTAAAATTTTTGTGGTGTGTTTAGGTCTCAGAAAAACAGAATTTGGAGAGCAGAAGCTAAATATGATTTGGCCAATGCTAGCAAACAATGTTATGCTTTCTGTAACAAATAACTTGCTGTTTATCCCCAGGAGATCTGCCACACCGAAACAGAAGTCAGTAATCACCTACATGTTTGTGGTCAAACTAAGTAGCCTCGCAGTGCTGACACTGCTTAGGAGGGCTGGGAGTTGTGTGTATTGCAACCGCTGCATTTCCTGTCCCAGCCCTGGGAGGAAACCAAGGCAGGCAGCAAGGGTGGGGAATCTCCTGCTTGCAGGATGCTGTGACGGCCTTTCAGACACACACCTCTGTGTTATCAGTAGTAAGCAAAATAAATAAATCCGTGTGCCTGCAAGGCCGTACGTCACGTCCAGCTCGCAAATTATAGCTTCTACAGCATAGCTCGCCACTAAAACACCCATAAAACCGATTTTACTGAATGAAGCATAGAGCAGAGATGGCACACTTAGGAAGTAATTGCACTGAGCTCTTAGTGGTGCAAAAAAAATTGCAAGTTGGAGTAATAGTTGCTGTGAATCTGCTAGCTACAGGGGAACTTAGAACAGATGCTACTTTACTTGGATACTAGGATACAATCTTTCAGTGGGTCAGTTATGACATGTATGTAAACAAAAAATCTATTAAAAACCATCATGTTAACATAAGGCAATATAATTGTAAAGGAAGACGATTTCTTGAAAATTATGCTGGGTTAACATATGAACGCTTATATTAACTTTGGCAGATAGAACTGTTTTAATTGGGTAGTAAATTAAATACAACTAGATCAAAGCTGGCATTATTATATATATAGTTGCAAAACCTTTGCAAGGACATAATATTTGTAAACTGATTGTAATAGGAAGCTGCTATACATGAGCCTTAACTTTCAACTGATTTACATATTTTTCCATATTTCTTTTCTTGCCAGCTCCTTTTTAGGCTCTTTGAATCTTTTGACACAGATACAGGTGTAATTGCAGCCTGTGTGGACACACCCAGCCTGCCATTAACCTAACTAGTCTGGGCACCTGTGCAGAAAAAAGAAGCTTAAATACAGCCAGGTTTCTAAAATACAAGGCTCAAGTGCTAAACCCTTGACATAGCACATGTACTGCTATCCATATTTGAGCAAGGTAATTTAAATTTCAGTAGATGTCTGCACTGATTCTCAGTATCCCTGTGGATCACCATGAAGATAATGTCTGAGGTATAATTTTCTCAAATACATAGTTACGTACCTATCCTGCGGGTGTCGTCTTTTTTTTTTTTCTGTAATATGAGTTTCGTAAGCTCTAGTTCAGCATTTCCTCTTCCTTATCCAAATGGTCTTTTCTTTGATATTTATCTTTTTTTTTCTTTCTTCATTTCCACATCTTGCTCCATTATTCTCAACTCTCATAATATGAAGTAATGATACAGGATTTTAATAATCATGTTTCCTAACACATTGGGAAAACCCTTCTTGTTCTACGAATGTGATGTGTTTAGGAGCCTCCACACCCTTTGCTGAGCTTCAAAGGTAAATTGCAAAGTGTGCATGATTTCATTCTAGGAAATAAGACCAGGTTGCTGCATTAATTCCACTGGGAGTAGAATAAGCTCATAGCTGCATGTTTATGTAGAGTTAGAGAATCACCAGGGTTGGTAGAGATGTTTAATATCACTAAGTCCACCCCTGTAAACCCTAAACCACGTCACCCAGGGCTGGATCCAGACACCTCTTAAACACATCCAGGGATGGTGACTCCACCACCTCACTGGGCAACCCATTTCAATGCCTGAACACTCCAAGAAATCATGTAATCCCTCCAGTATCTAAAACAAGGGGAGACACTTGTTTCATAAGCTAGACACAGGGCAGGAAAAAAGTCTGCCCCTACAAGATTAAACGTCAGAAAAACTTTGTTAAAAATACCCAACGGAACGCAGAAATATCCTTACTTTGTGTAAAATGAGTAAGGCATACAGGTTTTCTGCTGTTGTGGATTGTCTTTTGTTTGTCTGCGTCTCTGTGCATTTTCTTGGAAATATGCAATTATTTCAGTAACTAAGTAATATCAGCTGGCTTGCTTTTAATTGTTACATTCCTCACTATATACCATGGATAAGAAGAACTACCTACTGCATATGCAACATGCAGAAATGGAGCTGAGGATGTGATGTTTTCTGAATTGTCATAATTGGTGAAAACTACAGCTCATCTGTATCCTCTTCTTAAGCAAAACCCTTGCTGTCAGCAAAACATTATGCACAGCTTGTGTCCTACAGCAGAACTACTTTTGCTGACAGGGGGGCCTCCTCCTTGGTGTTAGGTTTGCCCCTCTGGTCTTAACCTTTAAATGACAGATGAATTAAAATTGGGGTTTGTATCAAGCACCTACCTATCACTGATGGATTTAACCACTTTAATGAAAAGTATACATATTTTGTGTTATTTACAGTGGGGATTGATGCTGAGTGCTGAGTTGATGCTGATGAACAGTATTAGATGGTACTGCTTGGCAATGCCAGTTCATCTCCCTCCTCTCAGAGGTGCTTTTTATGCTCACTTTCTGCTTGTTGCTAGGATGAGATTTGGTCTATTTTGGACAAATTCAGTAAGTAGAATTTTATGTCACAAGGCAAGAGAGGTGGGGGGAAAAAACCCATCACTCTCTCCTCAGTGTGCATCCAGCAGATAGTGCTTCTCTCATCTAGTACTTGGCAGATTTTTTTTTTTTCAGTTCTTGGATCTAACCTAATATCCTCCTCAACAGCCTCAGATTAAGGTCCCTGAAGAAGATCTTGAATAAATTGTACCCTGAAATACACACCTCTTTCAGTTGTTTTTATCAAGAAGACAAAAAGTTATTGAGTTACAAAATTAAGACTCGATAAGCAAGCAGAGGAATCCTGGTCATCAGTAGAGAAAGAGTGATATGACCAAGAAACTTTCTTAACTGCTGGAATTTCACTTTGGATAATGAGTTCAGGTTGCAAGGTAGAGGTAGTGTATTTGGATTCTAACAAGTTCTGTAGCAGTGACAGAAAATAGCTAGTGGTGAGAGCTGAGGGCTTTTTTGAAAGGATTGTGAAAGGCATGAACTTAGAACAATAGCTTTTTAGAATAAGACTGTATAATGTAACTTTGAACTATTTATAACATGCACAGAGATAGTGCAGGTACTTGTGTTTAGTGTAATTATGCTTATGCAATCAGCCTTTTTAGGAAGATAACCATTTGACTAGTTTATTTTTGGAAATGTACTCCAGGGTGCTAAGATGTGTATCTATATATCTGTCTTTATGTAATTTTCAGCTTTGGTTCTAAATCTGTTTTCTGTATCTGTCAGGAAATATCCTTCTACCTATAAACTGTATGAGACTGATTAATGACTGATGGCAGACAAATCTACAAATATCGAGCTTTTGGCATCATAAGTGAAAATGTCTTGCTTTGTGAGAGGGGGAAGGGGAGAAATTAATTTCCTGTTTAATTTCTACAAGAAAAAACCCACAGCCTGACCAGATGGAATTTCTTTTGTACTATAAATAAGCAAACCTTTCCTTCTTTCATGATTTCAATTTTGATATATTTCTATCTAAACTGCTCCTTCCACAATTTTATTTGTCCTGCTGTGTTCAGGGATGTTCCTTCAGATGCTCAGTAGATGATGTAAATAACAGAACAAAGCTCTTCAACACCGATACAAATGTATATCAGTATATATTTGTAAAACTCTAAAAATGCTGTGTGGATAGCTAGGGCAGTACTGTATGTTCTGAGGATAGTTAGAATAAAAGGCATCTTGTCTAGGTTTGGTGCTCATCTAGCTAAATGGTTTTATAAACAGTTAAAGAAAATACGGACTGCCTAACAATGGCTGATTGTGGGTTTATGGGAAATGTATTTTTTTCCCTCAAAGCACTGTATATCAAGTCATAATTCACTTTCTCAGTTGGGTGTAGTTTGGCAGTATTATTTTTATTTATTAATGTTAAAACATTGCTTTCTCATTATATCTTTCATTCCATTCCTTTCCTCAACAATTGTAGGTCATGTTTAATGTTAGAACTTGGTCATTTTAATAGACATTATGATGCCACAGTACACTGGCTCTTTCATAAAACTCTGACTTTGAATCCCTCACGGCACTGAATTTTCAGTGTTATGCATGGGCATGTCTCTGACTTTTGGTGTCTGTATGGTATCTATACTAAATTTTAATTTTAGCCAGCTTATTACCAGACTTCTGGTGGTATCAGTTTTGTTGAAGCAGTAAATACAAAAAAAAGTCTAGTTGGGTCACCAATGCTGTGCTCTTGCATTCTACTTCCAGTACATCTCTCTTCTGTCATGTTTAAAAATAAAGACCATAGTCATTCAGATTCTCAAAGCAAACCAATATAGCTTTAAAACATTTTATGAAAGGATTGTAGTGGAGTAGGACTGTAACGAGCTGAGCTTCATTCTTTCTCCTGGTCTTTTTTTTGTTCTTCTGTTGTAATTAGGCATGGCATGGATGTTGCATGATGTTATACTCTTTGCCAGAACAGAAAACATTTTAAGGTGAACTGCTGAAGAAAATCAATTACACTGGAAAGCAAATACTACATGCATAATTAACAAAACCTCCTTAGCACTTGAGAGGCTGTTCTTCTCAAAAGGCAGGTTGGAGTTAATGATGGCAAATCATGGCATTTTCCTAGTTGTTTCAACAAGTCAGTGTGCAGGTTCTTGCTTCATAAAGCACTGAGTGTCCTGGGGCCCCCTCAGGTTATGGGCC
The DNA here is from genome assembly GCA_009812075.1 of Sialia sialis. Taxonomy (NCBI): domain Eukaryota; kingdom Metazoa; phylum Chordata; class Aves; order Passeriformes; family Turdidae; genus Sialia; species Sialia sialis. The sequence continues at coordinate 52,143,146 of VRYO01001463.1, forward strand.
AGCCCCTGTTTTGGTGTGGCAAATGATACTGCCCATGGCAGTCACCAGAGCGGGCACTTCCTGAGAAGTGGCCTAGGCTGTGTATTTGTTGCAGTGTCCCCATAGGATCACGCACATTATAATGGGGAGAAGTATTTAAAATACAGGGTGCCATACTGGGAGGTAAAGCTGGAGCCTGGCTTGATCCTGGTGGCTTGATGGAGGTAGCAGAGGAGCCTGCTGGTGATGGAATGGGCACTGAAGATTCCCTTGAGTCACGAGCAGGCAAAACCACTGTTAGGTAGGGTGTTTTTATTGTATTTATTATATCCTGTGCTAAGCATAGGAAGATACAACAGAGGGCTAACAATCTGTATCTAAAGCTGCTGGATTTTTGAAAAATTGCAGGTTACTCTTAATAGCAAGATAATTACACTTGTGGAGAATGACAACGTTGTGATCATTCCCCAGAACAAAAAACCACCTCTATACTTTCTAAGTACAGAGACATGCTGTGTGATGTCACATCGTGTTGGGCAGTAGCTCTGACTGTGGGATTTGGAGTTGGGTTGCAGTGAGCGAAGAGTGGGGGTTTTATTTGCTGAGGGTTAAAACCTTCATTCAGGCTCCAGACCAGAATCTTCCAGAATTTTGCACACATTACTGAACCTTTAAGCATGAGAGCTGTACCATTGAATTCCAAGGTCTTGTTGCATTCAGTAGGATTACTTACATCCATAAAACTATGCTTATGAGTGAGTCTTGATAGAATCAACATTTGTCTTGCATTGAACTTCTTAGTCCTAACTTAAATACTTAATCATTTGGACATAAGGAAAAAAGTGCAGGAAAGCTCAACCTGCCATGTAGTCAGAATATCTTGCAATTTATGTTTATTTTATCTACTTTTGTTCTACAGTTATTAAAATACCTCTTACTTGTAGCTTCTGTGAGGAAACAGCTCACCTTGAAGATGGTGTCAGTTTTGAGGAAAGGGTCAGCAGTTTTTCAGTGCACTTCTATTATGCTCCAAATTAATTGTGGACATTGTTTCTTTCCTGCTGGCATGGGCTGTCCATGTCTTTTCTAGAGGAGCAGAGGTGGCCCAGGACATCAACAAAGTGGGGAGGTGGAGCCCATCATACAATTTCTCAGTGCTGAGATGGAAAGAAACACAAGCACAAGCCATGAAAAAACATTGGAAGCATCCCCATTTTATCAAATCTCTGATTTGGCTTTTGTCCACATGATGTTTTGACACCAAATCTGTTCAGAAGTGTTTTGCAGTGTTTGAGCTGAATTTAGGTCAGAGCAGCCTCAAATCCAACTTGTAAGCAATAAATGAAGATATACATCCTAAAGATGTGGTGTTGTTTATTACTTACATTTCTTGATTTGCTGTAGGGTTTTCAAGGTATTAGAAATACTTTTTTAAATACTGAAACTTAAAAATCATAGTCAAAAGCAGTTCCTTTAAATATGAGTATTATTATTTTTAACATTTTGAATGAGTTGCATTGAGACCTGCTCAAAAAAACATCTTGCAAAACGGATGAAGTGTCAGTGTCTGCTGAGGTAAGAAATGGCTTTTGCTTTCAAAATATTACAGTTATGTTGTGAACCTGCACTTTTTTGGATTTACTAAATTTTTGGTCAATGCGCCCCCAAGCAAAGTAATGCCCCAGAAAGCAAAGTTACTATTTTTCTGAAGAAAGTGTAAAACTGCTTCAACATCTAATGCATGATACCCCATTGCAGTACAGGCATTTGTTAAGAGCGGGAGATCAGTATTTGTAGTGCTGGTGTTAGGACTGGATTATGTGTAATCTAATTAAGGAGGTTACTAACAATTTGAAGGGATTATAAGATTAGCAATTATCTGTGTGTTTATTTGATTAAAATAAATGCTTGCAAGAGTTGGCTGCCATACCTGTGCTCTATTTGGGATCAGAAATCTTGTTTGATTGGAAGTAGAAGAAACAAACAACAAAATTTTTTTGAGGTTTGATTCTGTTTCTGTGATTATTTCTATACAATTACAAGTCTGCAAGTCTAGTCCCTAATTAATTTTCACTGAATGGCAGTGCACTTTATTTTTAAAACCTCTTTTGAAGGAAGGGTTTTTTGGGCAGACCATTTTAAAAAATAATGTACAATTAATTTAAAAATTCAATTTTTAGGTACTGGGCAGACAGTAAAGCAATAGGATATTCCTTCACAAAGGGCTGTGGCTTTGTCTGTAACTTTGCAGTTTAGATCTGGTATCATTTAGTGAAGCTTCCCAGATTTCTTGTTTGAAAAATGTCCAACTCTGTGTTATTGAGTGTTTCATCTCGTGGCGGAGCTGAGGATAAAGTCCTAGAGGATATAAGTCTTTCTTCACCTTCGTCTTCACCACTTTGGATCCTTCTGCCTCCACTTCCTGAGGGCACCCAACTCTCCTGAGCAAGAGTGTGAAGAAGTTTTTTATTAGAAGTTGGGTTGAATTCAGACTTTCTGTGAAAGCAATTCAGATCCTTAGAGGTCACCTCAAGAGTCTTTCTCACCCTCAGGACAGGCGCTGGGCACACTCATTCTCAGAGCATAACCCAGCATCTGAGCCACCATGTTGTACACACGGTTTGATCAGGAAAAGAGAACCTACTAGGGAATATTTGGGGGGGGGGGGCATCCTTGTGTTTCCAGTGAGAAAGAAAAAGCAAAAGTATAAAAAGGCATCTAATTTTCTCCCTGAAAATACAAAACTTGCACCTGACCACAGGGTGACCTGCCTATATATATATAGGCAGCTATAAATCATTGCATATACATGAGTGATTGCTCCATATTTAGAGAACAAATGATTCCTGGTTTTCACTTCCACAGGTTACATTCAAGCTGGGAATGATATTTTTAATCTTCTCTTTAAAAGAAAAAAAAAGAGAGAGAAAAGACAACATTTTGAGATCTGAACTGACAAGTGGCTTTGAGTTTCTGACGTTTATGCCTTATTTGTATACTCCTTTTCAACCTTCTCCAGCTGCTATTGCATAGCTCTTCCACGTTTTTTCCACTAACTATATGTGTGGAGAAGACAAATTAGGAAGTTCAGCTTCCTTCTCAGTGACTGTTGTTAGGAGTTTTAAAAGTAGTTCAGGATTTGAAAGTAGTGTTGGTGGATTTTTTCCTATGAGGTAGCTTTTATCAAGTTCTTGCCCTTCCTTGCAGATTCAAACAGGGTAGAAAGTAATAGCTCCTAGGAAGTGGCAGGATGACTTTTTAGCTGTAAAGGCCCGAGTTGTTCTCACAGTAGCACCATCATGCCTTCCAGGTTGGTGGTGTTAGCCACAATCCTGCAAGGAGCTGCAGCTGCCAGGCTCCCACGATCCCTGCAGATCCTCAGGCTGGCTGGTCCATGCTGCTGTATTGCAGCACCAGCACAGCATGTCCAGTGCTGCTCAGCCCCCTCCTTCCCGAGCTCTCCCATCTTGGGCCATAGATGGTGGCAGCCAACATTTCAATGTGGAGACCATGCAGGAAGCAGCAAGGATTGCCCATGGTGCCAAATTCTCTGCTAGCCAGAAGCCAAGATCTCTTTGCTATAGCTTTTCATAAACCAGACCCAAGAAACGAGAGTCACCTGTTGGGTACAGGGTAGAGAGATTAAAAACAGAAGCATAACTTAATCTTTAAAGTAACTTGAAGCAGGACATAATCAGGTTGTTGCATAATTATTTTCCTCATTCCTCAAACTCAACTCATTGTATGCTGTTTTAGTAGTATAAATGCACTGTGCAATGTAAAAGCCAAGGAAAATTGATGAGAATGTAAAGAAACTTACAGGGAGTGCAGCATTAGGAATGCTTTTCACAAAATGCTCTATTAATAGTAAACAGTTGTTAATGTGACTTCCTCTCAAATGTGCAGTTAGCAGGGTTGTCGGGCTACTTTTTAACACTCATTTTATAATTCTTGTTTAAGTAGCTTATAGCTATTAGATGGAATTAGGCCAATTATTAGCAAGTTGGACATAGTCACTGCATTCTTCTCCTTCCATTTTTGTGGTAACAATTCATCTTCTTGCTTTAGCTCCATGCTTTCCTCCAGCTACCCGAGTAATCACTCAGCCAAGCTGTAGGTGGTGTGACCAGTTGCTTGAATACATTCAGTGGTTTAAATACATCCTGTTCTAAAATGGGCAGGATAATGGTGATTTAATGAAAACATCTCAGCAGCAGCATTTGTAAAGATACAGGATTTTCTTATGACTCTAATGGTTATGTCTAGCATTTTTATCTGTGCTGTTAGACTTCTGCTTGATGCTAATACTTTCACCTGGTAATTTCTAAGGCAGATGATCATATACAGATATTTACCTGATACTGTTTTTTACTAATAGCTTCAGAGTGTGTTGTGCGTGGGAATAAGGATTACCCATCTGCTCTAGACTACAATTAGGGAAACCCTAATAAATTCTGGTGCCTGGCATGAGCAAGTTTGGGAAGAGCAAGCTTTGAGTCCTTCTCATTGAAGGTGAATGATTGCTGTGTCTCTGTGCTTTGCTAAGTGGGAGGCAACAGGTCTACCTCTAAAGTGGTTCTGTTGGATGTTTGGGGTTAAATGTTCAGGAGCTGCTGGAAGGGTGTCAGTCCTCATCATCTTTCTGTCCTGTAACTCCTGAGCCATTATTTTTTGCCCTGTTGTGTAAGTTTTCTTGCCTTGAACATTGACAAGTTCATATCCCATATCAGTAACTCTAAGAAGAAACTGGTGAACCACACACCAGCTTGGCATATCAAAGGATTACTTGCAGAGCTGTGTGCAGCATGACCCTTACCTTCAGTGAAACCTGTCCTTCACACAAGTTAAAGGTATGAGAGTGCACTGTTCAAGCTGGGACATGGATTAAGGAGTGCAGAAGATAAATGGTTTGTCACCACACTTCACGAACTGCAGGAAGGTAAAAGAAATGCTACCAAGTGTTCTGCAAGGTCAGCATTAAGAGTTTCTTTTTTCCACTGTGCATGAAGCTGGTTGCCTTCCTGACTTTTCCGTAGAAATATTTTTTGGTTTCCTTAGTTTGCACTGATGGCATACTTTAGGTTTGACATGCAATCCCAGAAAGCTTCTTCTCTGGTAGGATGGTTGTTAGGAGTCCTCATATTCCTTGAATGGGTGTTACCTGTAGAAACTCCAAATGCTGCCTATGTCTTGGAGCTTCCAAGACATTCTCATGAGAGCTGATCCTGTGATCCAAATGTTAATCCTTGAAGTTACTGCTATTCTCCTATTTAACCCCAGCACTCACTTGGACTCCAGCCATGTCAATTCTATTGAATTTTGAAATTCTCTCTTCCATGTCAGCACCTGACAAGCACGATAGGTGAAAGCAAACAGATACACTCTCGTTTTGCTCAGGATTCTAGCACACTCTTCCTTTCATTTACGTGTCAGCAAAAATGCACAGGTCTGAAACAGTAATAAACATGCTTTTTCTGGCCAAGAGTGTTTGCCACTCTAAAGAATAAACTTTTCTTTATCTGGGTTTTCAAGAGAGTATTAGCATCCTCTTTTTGGAATCATCTGGCTTGATTTTAGGCCTGAGATGTTTTGGCAGCAAGTTCTCTTGCACTGAGTTTGGACTGGTGCCATAGGTAAACACAAACTTCTCGTGACTTCCTCTTCAGTCTGTGTTTTTTTCCCTTTGTTTCTCCCATTTGGGGATTTTCTGCTTTCTCTTCTGTAGAAAACTCCAGTCAAACTGGTTTTTCCTTTCTGGCAGTCACCATAACAGATTTGTTATTCCAAACCACTGCCACAAGAGTAAGTGATTTTCAATTTCCAACAACCATTGCTGTTTTTAACCTGGATTTGGCATTCTTCAAGGCTCATGGTACTTGGTGAATTTGTATACAGTAGGAAGATATCTACAAAACCATCAACCAGAATGTGTAAGTTGCACTGAAATAATTTTTCCATTATGACAGCAAGATAAACTTGTAAGCAAGAGGGAAGCTGTATTTGCAACATCCAGTGAAAATATATTTTAACTTTTGACATCCCCTGGCAATGCTATGGTATGTATCTGGTGCTTGTAAACCTGATGCATTTTATGGTTTTGAGTATTATCAAGGCTTTCCCCCCACAGCTCAGCTTTCCTGAACATAAAAGTTCAAGTTCTTTTTGAAGAATTCACCAGAAGAGATGGAGGTGAGGTCTTCTATGCACTTCAGTTAGTGGGACATAAACCCAATGTTTTGATCTGTTATTCTGTCAAAAGGCACATTCTGCAGGTCCTGGTGGCACAACTGCTTTCTGCTCGTGTGTTTCATCTGATGTTTCAGGTATTCTCAGCTTTCTTTCCAGCACCAGTCTGTGTAGTTGCTGGAAGATGTTAAACAGTTGTTTCATTCAGACAGTGGATAAAGAGATCCTAATCTGCCATACATCAGCTCAAAAAGCAGTCAGGATCCAGATCTCTCTGGACGCCACAATATGTGCTTTCTGTTTTCAGGTTTTTATCTTTGGGTCCTCTGTTCAAAATTGCACTTATGACTGCAGAATGTGTTCTGTGTAACCTTTACATTACAGAACTCAATTTTGTGTCTGTATAAACACTCCATGGGTGTATCAATATGCACATAACAATTGTCTGCCTAGGATTATCCACTCACAAGAAAGAAAATACAGCAAATTTAGTGGATTCAAGCTGGTCAGAAGGAGGATCTGCATGTGCCAGTCTAAGCTTCAGATTTTATCAGTGCTTCATTCTTAGTCTATGTTTTGCAGTGGCTCCACCACTTGTACCTCTGGGAATAAAACATCTGAACACACGCAGTAGAAAAATAATGGCCCTTTTAAAATAAGTAAATAAATTACCTTTCTTCTTTTTTTCTCTCTTTTCTTGTCATCTTCCCTGTTCTCTGAGATCCCATGTGGCAGAAGTTGCAGAGGATGAGTCTCATTTCTGCTGGAGCCTGTTAACCTTTCTGTGTGAATGACAGTTTTCCAGATTTAAGTCTTAGTCAGTGTTTATGTTAAGAAGAGGGTTAATGATGATCCCCATAGGCCTCTCGCTCGGAAAGCAAAAACATCTGCTAAGCCAAGAAGTGGTTAGTTTGCTAAATTTAGAAGGAAGGAATGCATTTCCCAAAATTTGCACTGCTTCTTAACAAATTTAGGGAACCAGTGGGGCAAGCAGTTATGGAAGTCATACTGTTCATTCATTTCGTAGTTTAGTTCATGTATTTTCAGTTAAGAGTGAGATTGCTCTTATTAAACAGAAAGGAGGTATTACTCATACACCTGAAACATTTAATGTGATTGAACTCTTTGTGTATTTGTTTAGGTTAATAGCTGGACACATGCCAAAGCCTCTGAAGCTTGGAGATGTTCTGCAGTACATACTTAGCAGTGGAGAAAGTAAGATTGAAATGGATGTCTGCTAGGAAACTCCCTTACCCAAACCCATAGACCAGGAAAACTACAGATTTTGGCCATCTTTCTTTCTCCTCCAAACATGCCCCCAGTTGCCACCAGCAGTCTGACTTCTTTGCAGAAGGTCACCTGATGAATGGTATATGATGGGTTGCAGCCATCATCATCTTGTCTTTGTTTTTAGTGTCTTGGCCAAAGCTGCCATTGGTAAATAGGGTTCAAACTGGAGTTTTCCTGCTTTGTGCGATCGATCACAAGGGAGCATTGATGGCTGGTGCCAGTAAAGCCTCTTATGACAGCAGTGCTCTTGGTGACTTCATGGTGGCTGAGACCACAGGTGGCAGCAGCCATGGCCAGTGACAGAATGAGGCATATTACATGCTCCCGGACATGCTTGTGCAGAAAATTTGGGTGTCCAGGAGAGGTCACCATTGGTGGCCAGATACCCTCTCAGTCTTGTTGCCCCTCTCCCTTTGAAGCACACACAGTGGCTGCTGCTGCTCTAGGGGAAACACATGGGTTTGCCAGAGGTTGTACAATCCTCTCACTTGTCCCTGGTCCCCAGCAGGCTGGGGGTGACCCAGAGCAGAGGGCTGGGCAGATGCTTTGAACCACAGATCCTCAAACTTCCCTGGGCGGATAAGGAGCTGGCAGTTTTCAGGCATGACTGTACTTTGCTCTCCCTCTTGGCCTCCTGTTTAACCTTTTCATCGCCAGGCACAGCAGGCTGTCCTTGCTGGCGAGCTGGGAGTGGCGGATGGGTGAAGGTGCGTTTCTGTGAATGGGTCATCCCCACGCAGCCCTTTGCCAGCCCCGGGCAGCGCTGCCTGAGCTCTGCTGGGAGGCTGGCCGGCCATGGGGAAATACGGGAGTGAAAACTGGAAAAAAGGGATAAGCAATGTAAATTCAGAAGATCTTCATGTTTTACCTGCGTTATGGCCAAAACCTCTCGGCGAGACCCAGCAGAGCTTCCCTCCGCCTGCGGACACGCTGCGGGCACGGGGTGGGCAGGGAAGGGAAAAGGCAAGGAGCGAGAGCCGGGCCAAGAGCGCCCCCTGCCGGCTGTGCCCGCCCGTGTCCCCGGCGCTGGAGGGACGCGGGAAGCGGGGTCGCGCTGAGGCGGAGCCCTCGTGAGAGAGCCGCGAGCCAAACCCGTGTGACAACGCATCGCTGATCCCTGGCTTCCCAACCCTGCTGGCGGCGGCGCTCTGTTCCAGCAACATCTTCGGTACTCGCGTGTCTCTTTTTTGGGTGTTTTGTCCCGTAACAGCGGCAACTGGTGCTTTAAAACTGGGGCACGGCACCGTGAACGGGGGTGGATCCCAAACAGGTCTGGTTCTCCCTCTTCCCTCTGCCCTGCTGTGCCCTCACACCAATGGCTCCTGGTGGGAAGTGGCTGCAGAGTTGTGTGGAGGGAGACAAGGGGAGCGCTCCTCTAGCACATGGAAGCTGTATTTAAAATATCGTGATGACTTAAATTTGGCAAGAAAATCCTTAGCCGCTAAATTTTGCCAAGCCTTCTGAGGGATTTCTGCTGATATTTTCAGCAAATGACTTGGGAGAATGAATCCTTTAGAGGTTAGAATATTACTGGAGGCTGTTTTCATTATGCCTTTCTCAGTTTCCCACAAATATATCAGAATAGTGTGAGTTTGCTTGAAGCCCAACCTCAGAGCCCAAGGTATTCAGGTGTTCTTGAAAACAGAAATCCTCAGTTTCCAGTTTCAAATGTTATAGATATATACATACATATATAGCTATATAGATATATTTGGGGGGAAAAAAGGGGGGGGAAGTGCAATATTGATGTTGGTCCTGAGAACCACTGTAGAAACAAAAAAGAGGGGGGAAAAAAATATTTTCCCTTTCACCGCCCTTGAGACTTGGGGCATGTGTTTTCCTTGTGAAGTATCTGCCTCACTTGTGGCTTTATATCCAAGGAGAATGGAATTAAGTCCTAGTGATGGTTCCATATACATACATATATCAATATTTTTTTGAGCCTGGCTGAGATGTTTGCAAAGCTCTTGATGGTCCATCCAAATTGTAAAGGTTTGCTTACCCCACAACTTACCTGAAGATAGTTTTGAGATTCTTCGCTCTGAGTACTTAAAACCTTAAAGATTTGCCACAGTACCTTTTCCTTTCAAAGAAACAAGCATTTTGAATGGGTTTGATTTCTTGTTTTCCATGGGAATTTTTTGATACAAGGCCATCGAAATGTTCAGGTGAGGGCATAAAAATGGTTGAAGCAGATCAAGAGTTATTAAAATGGCTAGTTTGTTGTATTGATCTGTGATTTAGCATTTCATCTTTCCCGTTCTTTGGATGTCAAAGTACGCTTACAAATATAGCATGAGTTTTCTGTCTATCATATTATTCTCAAGACATGATTTTTCTTTTAATTGTCATTTTGTTTGTGGAGTCAGAATATCTACACAGAGCCACGTAGTGATTTATTCAGTGAGAAAAGGATTTTCATGTATGATTACCTCCTCTTTATTTGTGCATTTATGAATCCTTTTTTCAGAAATTCTTATATAGCTGCTACTGCTGTTCAAATTGCCATGTTTTTTAAAGAGAATAATGCTTATTGATAGTTCCCACATGCAATGGCAGGCACATCTAAAACCTGTACTTTTGTGTTCACAGCTTGCATAATATAAATTTTAGAGATTGCTTGTCAAACTAAGTGTCAGCTGAGTTTCCTAGGAAACTTACTGAAGATATTTATAAAACTACAGATCAGCTTAATAATATATATAATAATGTCAGTAGCTCATGACTTTTTTTAACTTTATTGGTTCATTAAAGTTTGCTTTAATTTATTGCTAAACCAAACCACTGCATTTCCAAACAGAGAGAAGAGACCTTCCTTCCAATACCTTGCCTAATTAATTTCTTAAGAAAAAGGTCGTTTCTGCTATTTCATGTAAGGAAATGTAAAATACCCTATGTAAAATTAAAAAGGACTTTATTGTTATGTTAGTTATCTGACTGAATCCTTTATAAGTAAAACCACAATTGTGAAATAGAAATGTAAATATTGTATCATGTTATTGTTTTATTCACTCTTGAAATCTAATGTGTGAATTTGAAGTTCGTTGCACATACGTGCAAAACAGTCATTGCAGAATTAATATAAATCCTGAGTGTGGGTTTCTATAGCAGCTACATAAACAGAAGACCTGTAAGTATTGTAAAAAGGCATGAGTCTGTGAAAAAAATTACATCCCTGAACTGGTGAAAAAACAAAACAACGATAAAAAACACAGAGAACCAAACAGAAACTAAAAAGAGAATAAGTAATACTTGGTGGGCATTTTTATTCATTCTTCTGTTATTATGTTTTCCTCACACTGATTCTTTGAGTTGAGACATCAGCATTGCCATAATTGAGAGATCTTTTTTGTACTTTAAGCTCTTTAAATGGAAATTTTAGTCATGTAAATTGAAAATTTGCTGTAAATATATATGTATGTATAAAATAATCTATATTTCATCAGAACATAATTACTCAAGACAATTAGGATTAGGTGAAGTTAATGTTTTCTAGAAAGCAGTTTAGAAAAGTAATTTTGGTTTTCCCATTTTAATACGGTAATGAGAATGAAGTGTGTTTAGAAATGAGGCAGTACTGACTTTGTATATCATCTAGAATCCATTTCTTGTACCAAATTTGTACATTTGCCCGTCAGACTATTTTTTGATGCTGTGCTAGTTAGCCAAGTAAGGAGTTCATATGAAGGATATTCAAGAGCTGATTTTCTTAGGAAAAGGTGAGAATATAGCTGCCTGTGTTTTGCTGTCTTAGCAATCTCATTGCACACTTAACGTTGTCATTGCAGAAGAATCTTAGGAAGCCTGTCCATGACACACTATGAAAGGTTAATTTCCTATAAAGCTACAAAACGTATCCCAATCTTAATAGCAGCTGCTTGTGGATTTATTGGATGCTAGTGATACCATTCCAGCTTGTTACAGCAAGGTGGCAGATAAAACCTTGTAAATCATTGTATTTATTTTAATACAGCTTACATGCAGACAACAACCTTACAAGCATAAAATGGTACAGCTGCTGTGTCAAATGATATTTTTTACCACATACTTGTGAGAGCTGGCTCTCTCTTAGCTGTGGTGTCACAGTTTAGGGTATTCAAAGCTGGTCTTTCTGCTGGGAGGAAGTGAAAGATGACTTCAGCTCATAGTTAGGCCGTCTAATTAGGAGAGTCACACCATGGATTGTGTGTAGTGTAACTGCATTACTCCTCTGTTCCTTACCCTAATCTGCCTGTTTGAAATGTGCAAGTGCTAACAACCAAAAACCTCCCTTAAGTACAGTAATTTCACAATTATAAGCCGCACCTGATCATAAGCTGCACTTTTATTTTAAAGCGAGAATCCATGTGTAACAAAGTAACAAATTAGTAACAGAATCACTGCCAGTGGGGTTTGGTGTCAGGTGCTCAAGTTGCAACAGTTTTCATAGACCAGGGAAACCTTTAAAGGCAGCCCCAGGTGCCCTCCCCAGCCGGCTCTCACTTCTGGGTTGGCATTTCACTGGGATTTGTCCATAGATAAGCCGCACCTGAATATAAGCTGCACTACTGTGTTAGGCTGGATTCTTCAGTGAAAAAGGTGAGGCTTATAATCGTGAAATTACTGTACTTGTTGTATAGGTGATAAAGGTGTGAGTTAGCACTTCATACTGTGTTGAACCATTTAGGATAAGTTCTGCCAAAATGGTCCTGGTATTTTGGAGACAAGATGTATTACCTCTGATTTATACACCAACTTCACAAGACATGCTTCTTCAAGAAAAGCCAGTTCAAGCTGTCTTTAAAGGTTTGTGGCAGAGTTGTATTTGTGCAGAAACACTGACTTCAGTCCACACTCTTAAGTTGATCCCTTTCTGTGTAAGCCATTGTCTGTACTTTGGAACAGACTTATAAGATGTGAAGGGAAATTACTCGGATCAGGAAATTTCAGCCTGGACATTTTTGCTTTGGGCTTTTCTGCCTTCTTTTTTCATGTTCTGTACCGCAAGCGTGAGGTGAGAGTTCTCTCAGTAATAGGTGTGTCACTTAAAAATGCATCGTTCTGCTCATGCAGTGTGTGCATGAACCGTGGGGATAACTGGAGTTAAACTTTGCTCAGTCAAGGTGATGACAATCATGTGACCAAAAGGTTCAGCCTCAATCCAACTGCTTTCCCATGGTGACTGTAGCTGACTATAAAAATGTACTTCTCTATCTCTATATAAATGTATAAGGCATTTGGCAAGGAAGGAGGATTTGTGAAAAGATGCTTTTTCTTCAGGGTTTCTTCCATGTAGTTTTGCTAACAGGCACCTGTTGGATTGTGCTAAAAAGTAGATGTTTTGGGTTTTTTTTTAAACTCTGTGCTTAGCTATCCACACCTTGATCATCCAGAAAGAAAAGCTGAATATTCTAACTGTAGATACTGCATTTTGTTTCCCTGCTATAACAATGGAGGTTTGAAAAGGAAAAATATTATAAATAAATACATATGCAGTGTATTTTCTTTTCCTTTCAGTTCATATCCGTGGGAAACTGCTATGAGAATTACAAACAGCTTTTAGGGGGCTATTTTTTCAACTGGCCAGTGTGTGTGACCCCTGTGTTAACAGTGAATTACATTTTATGTCAAGAGTTCACTGGTTTTTTCTTTCTTTCCCACTGCAATTAAATGGGACACTTATTCCCTGTGCACACTCAAGTAAAATTGCAGAAAACTTGCCTTTTGATAAAGAAGTCTTGATAATATTGTAGTGGGATATGTCAGCCAATGGAATATTCACTGCCAAATACCAAATAACAATGTAGAAATTCAAGAAAGCTTCTAAGTCATGCAGGCAGTCTAGGGAAAATGAGCCAGCTAGGTTCATGGGAGATCTAAGAAACAGATGGAAGTTAGAGAGGAGAATCTGCATCTCTTAATAATAAATATAAAATCACATTTTTATGTCCTTAAGTGCTGCCATTCTAACACATAATAGGAAAGAATTAAAGTTTTAAATATTTTTAAAATAATCACAGAATGTAGTTCCCTCCTGTTTTTCTCGTTCTCTTTTCTCTTGCCCTTCCCTGCAGCTGTAAGTCTGTCTTTCAATCTGTGTGCCACTGAGTTTTGGCGACATAAAGAATCAGATTCATTAACCTCCACTTTTTGTATTTTAGTTGCAGTGTTGGAGAGCAGCAAGTCAGTCCAAAGTTTTTTCTATACACAAACCTGCATTTCTGCTAACATTACTGAGACCATAATCAACATAACATTATACTTGATCAGCATTATGCTAAATAAAGGCACCCACTTTGCTACATTTTCTGTATTAAATCCCAAAATCTTTTTTAAGTCTTAACAACTATATGATGTTATGATCTGTGGTTAGTCTTTGTATTTTCTAGTGAACTTCACAAAATTGTAACATTTTAAATACATTTTGAACAACTTCTGGGTACTGTATAATGGTAACTTTAGAAGTGCTGTATTGAAACAAAGTCTGGGTAAAATATTTGTTTGGCTTATAAAATGTAACCTTGAGCAATATAAGGAAATAATCAAGCTCCTAACTTTACCATTCAAGTTTGGTGTTACTTCTCAGCAGGAGTGTAAACTAGAAAAGATAGTGAAATGTCTTCTACTAGACAGTATTTTATGTATCTAAGTGCATGTTTATTTTTCTTCTAGCTTTTTAGAAAGAATTGACAGTGTCAGCATGGATGACTACACACCTACAGATCAGGTTAGTAAAAATAATGGGGCAGGGTCTGAACCAAGACTGACATTCATCTGGATTTTCTATGTAATTTATTTTAGTCCCTAAAGCAACTGAAATAGGGCGTATGGCAGAATAGCAAAATATGGTCTAGCAGTTTCAGTTATGGATATTAAAGAAGAAGAGGCATTTTGGTGGTGCAAACTTGTCTTTTACTGTTGTAACATCTAGGTCGGTGATTGCTGTAATACATCAGTTTTGTCTTCTTGCTTCCCTTCTGTGTCCCACAAAAAAGGTGAATGGAAAAAAGAACAGAAGGCATAAATGTAAAAAGTTGTGATTTCCCTCACCAGCCTTTGCAACAGAGGAGCAATGTTTTATTTAAATTATGAAGGTTATCCCAGAGGGAGACTTCCCATGTGTATCAGAAAAGTCCTTCAGAGGCTAAAGCTTGCAGTGGATAAGGTGTCCAGATTCAGGGGAGAGCACCAGTGGCAGCAGCAGAGCTTGAAAACTTCACTGCAAGCCTGCAGATTCCTTCTGTACAGGCTGTGCCCATCTCCTGCGGGTAGCTGAGTTTCTATTTAAGCCTTATTTGCAAGAGAGTACATTTGTTTTCCTAGATGCTGTGATACATCTTGATGAAGTGCTCTAATGACAAACACATTCATGTTAAGGCTGAACTGCTGCAGCCTTGAAGTGAGGAGGGGCTTCACCATGTTGCCTGGCTTCGGCTGCCTTCCCTGAGCTCAGGCAGTGTGCTTTTCTTTGCTGTCTCTTCAGCAAACATTCTGAAGCTGATATTTTTCAGTGCTGCTATCCCACTATCATTTAGCGGTCTCAGCCAAGATCGTAGGCCGTATCACAAACTCCAAATACAGGTGGCAGAAGAGAATCCCTGCACTGGATAATTTAGTCTAACCATGCATATAATAGATGAATGCCCTTAAAAAAAGGGAAAAAAAAAAAAAAAAAAACCCAAACAGAACTGTCAAATATCACTGTGCAATCAGGGAGCGAAGTTCAGAGAAATTAAGTGACTTGCCAGACATCCCCCAAGGAAGTGTGCAGAGAAGACAAGATGTTCCTAATGTAGGTCCATAAACAAAAGTGTGTCCCACAGTCAACCCAATACAGGATCAGTTATTCAAGCACTCAAGACATTTTCAGACCAAAGCAATTTGCACTGGGGTTTGCTCCATCTAGACCTCATGGTTTTAGCATTGAGATCACTCACCTGGAGAGAGAAGTCAGTGAAGAAAAGCCTCATTTTTTGCTTTCATTATTTATGTTTGTGTTGGCCTGTTTGCTCCTGGGAGGCCCTTCTCTAGCTGAAGTAGTCTTTCATCACCTAGAAATTTTTTTTCCTAATACTTCCTTTGGGGAGTCTTGAAAGATCAGAAAAGGCCCTTGGTATTCGGCAGGTGGAAAACTTCTGCTCTGAGGAAGGGGTTCTCTTTTGCTTTTGTTTTCATCCTGATACACTGTATCATTTGCCTTGCTGAATAAACTGGTAAAAATGACAGTAATTATATAAAATAAGTAAAAGTATTAAATAAGTGGCCTTCAGCTGAGTGCATGCAGCTGTCAAAGCAGTCAAGATTTGCCTTGGCTACCAGAAGCAGTAGACAGTAGGATGGCAAAAAAAGGCAAACTGTGCTTGCAGCTCTGCACCACTGGCTGCCTCCTTCCATCCAGAAAGGGGGCATCATAAATTGCTTTTGCCTACTCCCCTTGAGAATTGAGGAAATTATTATTTTTTAATTATTAAAGGAGAGTTGGTTGAGAAGTACTGCTAGTTTAAAAAATGGGAAAGAAATGCCATATTTCTGCACAACCTAAATTTTGTTCCCTTGTTCTCTGTAACAGAGCTTTAATTACTCAGTCACAAGCTAGTATTATTTCGATTGGATTCTTGTCTCATTCAGTGCAAAAGAGGGCAGAGTTAAGGTTGCCTGGGCAACTGTAAATCTGGAGTTTTCTAACATTTGAATACTTGACTTTACAACATGAATAACGTTTTTCTTAGTTTTATGTAACTTCAGAATTTATTATCCTCATCACATACCAAGGTATATGACTATCAAGAACAGGTTTCAGTGGGCAGTAAGGAAAACATAGATGGGGTCTCCTGCTTTCTGAGTACACAAACCAAATGCAGTGATCATTAGTGTTTATCTATCACGTCAGTACAGACAAATGCCAATTTACCAACAAGTCTGATTGAACTTTCATTAAATGAAACATTTAAGACTTTTCATGGAAAATATTCCAAGCTTTTAAGAACAAAATTAGGTTAGAAAAAAAGCCTTAATAATCAGCTTCTGTGTTCTCATTTCCAGGACCTATTAAGATGCAGAGTGTTGACATCAGGGATTTTTGAAACAAGATTTCAAGTAGATAAAGTAAATTTCCAGTAAGTCTATTAGTAATGATTTATGAATGTCATACTCATTTTTAACAGCTTCATTCAGATGTGTGTGTTCATGTATGCATGATATAGCAGGGGTGGGAGTGGATGGTTTTTAGTTGTTTGATTTGGCTTTTTAGCTCTCTTTCCAGAGGTCCTAGTAAAATTACCTCATACTTTGCAAAAATAGCTTTTATTAGTGAAGTATATTAGCAATGCTCTATAGTAGGGTTGTGTGTGGCTGCTTGTAAAAACTGGTGCATTGGTATAGCACTATAAAATCATAAAACACCTTTGGGGATGAGAACTCTCAGAAGTCAGTGGGAATCCTCCCTCCTTCCAGAGGGCTGCAAGCTCTGTGTTTGTCAAAGTTTTTTCCTGTTTCTCTGTAAAGCACCCACAGTCAGACTGGCTTCTCTCGCCAGTTCTTGTCCAGAAAGGTGGCAGTGTTGACAGGGAGCTGAGCTTCCTCATGTCCTCCTCCATACAGAGATGCCCTCTCCCCAACACCCTTCAAAATATCAAAATATCCTGAAACCTCTCCTTGTTTCTAGTGCAGTATTACATGCCATATGCACTGCTATGGACTGGAAAGGCCAACGCTTGTCCTTGAAGGGTGTATTCCTCATTTTATGGGTTCCGTAGCCTTCTGGCAGAGCAGGGCAGGTGGAGCAGTGCAGCTGTCTCTGACATGCAGCACAGCATCAGCAGATCTCTCTCCTCTTCAGGCAATATTTTACTGCCCCTGTCCTTGGAGCTGTCAGATTTTTAAACTGAACCCTCGTGCTGTGCATGCTTCGTGTGATTTTTCCTAGTGCACATAAGTGATATAACATCCTATGGCTTTTTAACAGCATGTTTGATGTAGGTGGCCAGAGAGATGAGAGAAGAAAATGGATCCAATGCTTTAATGGTGAGTAAAAACATCCTATGTTTTATTTTGAATTTATTCTCTGAGGTGTGAGCAGTTTAGTGTTCATATCCACACACAGTACCTCACTAGTAGAGAAGTGCAGTGTTATAGGTAACTTTTTTCTGGTATTTTTGGCCAATTGGTGAGTAATGGTAGTCTTACCTTAAAGAATATGTGCTGGGATAATGGAGATGTTCGATTCTCTCTCCTTTCTTTCCTTCTTTCTTTTGTGTGTTCTGCCCAGATGTCACAGCTATCATCTTCGTTGTGGCTTGCAGCAGCTACAATATGGTAATAAGGGAAGACAATAACACAAACAGACTACGAGAATCCCTGGACCTTTTCAAAAGTATCTGGAATAATAGGTAAAACAAACTTCATTTCCCACCCAGTTTAATTACAAATCAGCTCCTTTCAAAATAGCACTCCCCTTGCTGTAGGCTCAGATTGTTTGTGCAGAAAATACCCAGGTTGGGCCTGATTGTCCCCATGGTGACACCCCTCCCTGGCAGGGGCTGTGGCACAGGGACAGTGCATGTGGCATTTCAGTATTCAGGCCAAAATGATGCAGGGCGTGGGGACAGCTTGAAAAGGACAAGCCCCCCAGGCTGGCAGCTACAAGGGAGGCAGGGGAGACCCTCACTGTGCTGCTTGGCTGAGACCAGGATCTTCTGAGGAACATTTGATCTCCTCAAACACAGCAGCAGGAGCAGCTCACTGTGCTTGTTGCTTATGTGGGCAGCTGCTCTCCTAAGGGTCAGCTCTGAGAGCACAGAGTACCTCTGCCTGGGGGATGCTGCTTCACACCTGGCCTAACTGGAGCTGCCTTTAAATTGCCATGCTGCCGCAGTGCCTGTAAATCATAGGTATGTAACCAAACAGCAGCCCAAATGGGCTCCTGGTAGAGAACAGGTAAAAACAATGTGCAAAATAAGGTGATGAAGTTTTCAGCACGTACCTGTGAGGATGCTCTGCCATGAGAAGTGATTGAAGGTAGAGTGAAGGAAGAATGTTAACTGCACATCCCAAGGCGCATTGTCACAGTGATGGATTAATTGGGGAAGAAAAGAGACATAATTTTCTTTCCATTCATCAGGTGTCATACAGGCCACGCTTAAAGATGGGATATTTGTGTGGATGAACTGTAGCTTAGAGCAGTGTGAGGGAAGGAGATTTCTAGCCTTTTGGTTTGGTTTGGTTTTTTTTCTTTATCACAACCAAAAATAAAGCAGACAGTAATGTCTGTGAACTGTGGTGCTTCTAGAAAATGTCATCAGTTTCCCAATTTGATATCTAAAAGAGAATTTAGAAAAAAAATTTTGAAAACTGCTGCCTTCAGCAGTGTCCACTGGCATTTTTATAAACGTGTTTACTGACCCTAGAAATACAGCCACCAGTACAGGTGCAGACCAATCAAAACAATCATTAAGGTCATCCTTTTTTTGTGTGTTGAAGCACATTGTACACTATTTCACACTCTGTCCACACAGGGATAGCCAGTAAATTTTCTATCAATGTGATACATTTTAGTTGATAAACATGTCAGAGATAACACAAGCATTTGGTTTGTTTTTGACAGGTGGTTACGGACCATTTCTATCATTTTATTCTTGAATAAACAGGACATGCTGGCTGAAAAAGTCTTGGCAGGGAAATCAAAAATTGAAGATTACTTTCCTGAATACGCGCATTATACTGTACCTGAGGATGGTAAGGTTTTTCCCTGTGCTGGGATGGGACCTGATGGCCCAGCCCATAGCTCCTCTGTCACTCTTATCTGTCTCACCCACACATTCACAAGCACACACTATTCCTCAACATGAGCTGCTGCTCAGGTAGGAAGCTCACATGAGCATGTAGCTCACAGGCACTCCAGTTGGGTTGGGTCTGAAGGGTTCCAGCTCCACAGCACCTCCACCTTTTGGGAGGAACCACCAGTCCCAGGAGAGCAACACATCTCCCCGCTTCCCAGATGCTTCTGCTTAAGCCTCCCACAGTGCTGAACTTTGTTGGGGATTCATGAGACTTATTTTGCAGCCATTCTGCATCCTCCAGCACTGTAGGTTCAGTTTTTGAAATACTGATGGGAAGCCCAGACCAGTAAGGCAACTTTAATGTAGGAAAACCACATCAGTAGATAGGAAGAGACCTGTGGTGATGGAGTGATCAGTTTCTTATCTTCAAGAAAGGCAATGGTTCCTGCACCACAGTAACATATTGCAGAGGTAAACTCTGGTATTATGCCAAGTGTATACCAGGCAAAGAGATCCCCAAAGGTCTCAAGTCTGTCTGGCAAAAGTGGTAGAACTTTTATTTTCTGACCACTCACCTCTGCCTTACCTGAGTGATGTCCCTGGCGTGGTGCTTGCAGCCACCTGTTGGAAAAGGCTTTCATTATCCACCAAGCACCACCAACAGCCTTCGTCAGAGAGGTGAAGATGGTCGTAAGCTATTTTCAGCCTTCATTGATGTCTGGTACTTCATGAGTGTTATTCTGACTTTCAGGGGCAGAGGATAAATGAACTGCCCTAAAATCTGAGTTGATCCAGCATCTGTTTTGTAGCGCTAAGTGCTTTCAGAAGAAATCTTACCTCCATCACCCAAATTCTCCCTTCTCAAACATATGTCACGTAGACAGAGTTTGAGTGCACTTTTCAGCACTTTTTTAACTATAAGCCAATTGTCAGAAAAAAGTAGCTTTTGGTATTTCTCAGAGGGATTTTACTGTGAGTATCTAGAGTGATCCAGAATATTCACACATGAAGCAGCTCTCTATTTTTAAGCTGTAGTTGTTCACTTATTCTTCAATTTCATCTGACATTATTTAAGGGCACCAGCACTGAATTCCAATATGCTGTTGATTGTGCTTCTGCTCTATTTTTACCCCCAGCACTATGGATGAAAAATGCATTTCCATATTCTGATAAATTCTGCCCTTTACAATATTATGTTTATAAGCATCTGATTTTGGTATCCTAGGTGAGAGATAACACTGAAAGGAAATAAATAGGTTATCTCTCCACTGCATTGCTCTTTACACTGAGAGTAAATACAGTCATTGCATGGCCTAGACAGTGACAATTTCATCTGACGACAAACATTTAATACTGACCAACAAGTCTCCTGCTCAACAAGAATTTAATCCAAGACCCCTTGACAGGCAATATATCTGACGTATTCTGATGAACTGAGGCCTGGAAATAAAATTAATTTATATATATATCAGAAGGTCTTTCAATGCTGTCATTTTTTCCAAGTGTAATCTTGGACTAACCATTTTTAAACCCACATTCCTTCCTGCAGAAGCTTTTTTCAGGAAACACTGTTCTGCTGCAGAAACTGAACAGCTCAGCTGCTTTTTCTAGTCATATTTTCTGATAAAAGCTAAACCCTAACTCCCACTTGTTTTATATCTATATGAACAAACTTGTGGATGTGAGTAAGCCTTTTTGTGGTATGACCAATGACATTGTTGCAATGATTTCAGCAATTTTCAGGTCCCTAAAATATGTTGTATGCATAGTCAAGTTTTACAGTACTCTTAATTTTAGAATTACCTACTGGAAATCTCCTCTAGTATTTAGCATTTCACTTTCTGTACTGAAGGGCTACTTCCTCCTTATTAAATCTTCTGTTACAAATAGATGGTTGTTTGGTTCTTGTGTTTCTGATGTCATTTGTTTTTAATTGAACAGCAACACCAGATGCAGGAGAAGACCCCAAAGTCACAAGAGCCAAGTTCTTCATCCGGGATGAGTTTTTAGTGAGTAATTTTCATCTTATGTGTGATTCTATCATAGGAAATACTGACAGATGGCATAGTTTATTTAGGGAAGACTGATGGAGTTTTGCAGAAAGCTAGAAAGAGAGGACAACGTCTGGCAATTCCCTAATTCCTTTCTGCTGCCCATCTTGCAGAACCTTCCTCAGTGCTGCACATTTTTATGCCCATTTTATATAAAATCACCTGCCATGCAAATTGTCACACAGTAAGTGCTAATGCTTAGAATGGTCATGGACATCCATGAATAAACAAATAGGCTTCCTTACTTTTATCCTGCATTCCTTCAAGGAGTTTGGCAGTGGTCAGCTGACAGCAGTAATTAAAAAAAAAAAGGGCAGATTTTATGATTTTATGCTTAACTAAGATTTCTGGTATGCCGGTTAGGGGGTTTGCCTTACCTTTGGACTGGTGGTCCACTGAAGCATTATAAGAAAGTCTTCTCTAGTAAAATTTTTCTTGCAAGTAAGTTTTCCTCTGTAGCTGAAGAGGGGGTGTTTACATTTTGAGGGTGAAAGCAGTTGTCAGGCACACAATCACAGCCCAGCTCTGCTGTCAGAGAGTTTAATCCAGTATCACTTGTGGCTTCACTCATTCTGAGTTTTTCCCACAGTGCAGAGCAGTAACACAGACCAGAACCAAAGCTCAACCATCATGCCCTACTGGTAGAAACTATATGTGTGTGTTTGAGATAACAAACTGCGTCAATAGAATTAAGAATTATGAAGTCATTATGCATTTACAAGCATTGTTAGGATTTACAGCTGCTGACGCACCAAGAAAGAAGCAATTAACTGCATTCACACTTTGGGGATTTCCAGTTGCCACCTTAGCCTTCCATATCCTGAGGAAAACTGTCATATTGCGCTGTGTTAACATAAGAGTTACCCAAAAACTCACCTCACGCAAATCTCTCCTGCGGTAATGCTGCAATCCTGTGAAGCAGGTGACGATATCCACTCTGCAAGGAGAGTGGCTCTGAGACATGAGTTACAGGGAAATTAGGGTGACACTCCCCACCTTTATCTGTTTTCATGATTTAAAATAACACATCAAGGGTGAGGTTCTTACCTGCCATGACTCATTGGCATTAGGGAAGGAGGCCACCCATGAAGTGGGGAGGGGGAGGGGGCATAGGCACTGCAGCCACATGAGAAATCCCTGTGGGTGCCGAGGGCAAGGAAAGCTCTTGTGCTGGACTCAGCAGCTCCCAGCTGCCAGGCTCTCCTTGGGGCCAGATCAGCTTCTCCCTCATTTCCCTGCAATTGCTGCAGATTTGGCAGAGAGCATCTCCTCTGTAACACATCTGTCTCCTGGCTTTGTGCTCTGAGTAATGTGGCCATGCCTGGAGAGGCAAGGTGGGAGAAAGCCAAGTAGAAATGGTCACTTCCAGTTCCATGGGGTCAGGCACAAAAGGCTGAGGTTTTAGAGAGGGAGTGATAAAGGGCACAGCAGAAATACAGACTGGCTGGGATCTGATGGCCTTAGCCAGGTGCCAAGAAGAAAAGGCCCATATTTTCTACCTGTGTCTGCCTTGGCTTTGCTTTATACTTTCTTTCCCAAGTTTCTTGATTTATGACCTTTTCCTTGCCCCACTCTGTTAAATTTTCAAGCATGATTTAGAGAAATTTGTGTTTATTATGCTTTATTGTGATTTTTATCATGGTAGCAGGTCTGCATAAACCAAGCACGACAATGCCCACCATGGTGCTGCACCCCTAAAACTGCTTGGCTGTAGGAATGGTAGTGGCAAATTTAAAGCCTGTAATTCGAGGAATTCTAGTAGGAGGTTAAAATTGACCACATGTCCAATAACTATTGCTGCACTGCAGTACATGAGGATTAGAAAAGATGTCAGCTCATGGTTTCAGGGGTGGCCTGGGGGCTGTGAGTTGGGCAGCAGGGCTGGGCTGGCAGGGGCATTTCCCAGTCCTGGAAATGTATTCTGTAGGAAGTCCTCTGCCCTTCAGCTCAGGCACATCCTTTCTCTTCCCAGATCTTCCTGGAGGCAGTGTGATGTGCACTGCTTGGTTGAGGCTGCTCCCTAGCCCTGTTTTGGTGTTTTGCACACAGGGCTCTCCAGCTATTGATGTTTTGTTTAAATATATCCCCAGTGTGACCCCTGTTAGAACTGTAGTATGGCCCCTCTGGTTCCTGTCATGCTGGTTTTTGCAAAACCTGAATCTGGGAGGTGAAAGAGCTGCTGTTCAAACACACAGACCAGGCTTCCTCGAATTTGTATGTCACCCTGATCCCTGCAGTGTAGGGATGCCAGAATTAAATATTCCCACCCAGAAAGCAAATGTTCTTTCAGCAGTGTCCCAGGGGATTTTTAATTCCCCTGTGAACTGGTGCTGAGTATCATGCTACTATTCAAAGTGAGTTTCGAAGAAGGGTGACAATTCTGCATTTATCTTCAAAAGAGAGGACTGCAGGAACCATCAGGTGACAAAAACAGACAGCCCCCAGATATTTTGAAAATACATGCTTTGCCATGCTGTGTATGTAACCAGGACACTGTGGGCAGCTTGTCGCCATAGACATGAGTAAAATCAGTGCACGATAAACACAAGCAGGCAGTTACTAGTATTTTTTGTGAGGGTAAGCCTTGAACTAGGTACTGAAAGTAGCATGATAAGAAAATAATTTTTAGACTGTGTATGAACACCTCTGTGTAATCAGTGTTGAATGTATAATATTACCTAAATTACTTGGAAAAAAATAATCCTGTGTTAAAAATATATGGTGTAGCCAGAGTGAGATAGAACACTGTCTTTTTTTGTTTAGCCAGAGTAATTTAGAAAATAGTTATAAAAATTATTATCCTAAAAACTGACCTTCTGCTTTCATGACATTTCATTTGTTATCTGCAAGATAATAATCTAGGATGGATTTATATTTGTCCTACTATATTTGTCCTACTAATACAGAACAAAAATTAAGATTATGATTTTTTAATGGATGCTTTGAGATCCTGGGGAATTTTAACAAGATAACCATGGGCATAGTGGTGCTGGAGCTTTAAGTTAGAATCTGAAAAGTTGTGCAGTAGCCTTGAGAAAATGTAATTCTGCATGGTTTTGATGTTTACTGGATTTGTGCATGTTTTATTACTCTAAGCAAACCCAGCCACTCTGGTGATAATTCCACCAAATTCTGGGCACAATGATGATACCAAGCCTTCAGCTGGCTTAGTAGGTGCTCTAAGTGAAGTAGCTTGAGGGGCCCTCACAAGAAGCAGAAGCAGTAGAGTGCTGTTCTCTGCCACTGCTAGCTCCACAACTGGCAGAGTTTTGGTTTTGTGTTGCTGATTTAAAACAAGAGTTCAAGAATTTGCCATATGATGGCACCAAAAAAAGAAAACAATTCCTGGGGCAGCTGCACGGCAGGCTGCACAGCTGTCAGCAGCACAGATTTGGCCACACAGTGATGCACAAATGGCAACAGCTTGTGCAGCTGAGGATGCCATCCAGGGCTCCCACAAAGGACTCCTGTCCTGACCCCGTAAAAGCATCCATAATGTTTTGTAATCTTCATTTCAAATTTGTCACTTAGACTGTCCAGACCACAGCCCTCCCTTCTTTTTGTTCACTTTTTTTAGTGATCTATATACAGATTTTCCAGGGCTCTGACTGCTGAGATGTGAAACTTCTCATGGCATGGCACCTGATCCTTTTTTTTTTTTTTGCCTCCCTGTTTCCACAGAGGATAAGTACGGCGAGCGGAGATGGCCGGCATTACTGCTACCCACACTTCACATGTGCAGTGGACACAGAAAACATCCGCAGAGTGTTCAACGACTGTCGAGACATCATTCAGAGAATGCACCTCCGCCAGTACGAACTCTTGTGAGGGGGATCACTGTGGAACCTGTGGTTTTAAATTCTTTGCTCCTTACTCTTTCTCTTGATGCTACCCCACACAGGGTGGAAGAATATACTATAGAAATGTCAGTCTCTTCACTTTGTTTACTTTTAATTGTTTAACCTTAAAGCTGATTTGAAGCAAGTTTGGGTTATTTTCCCTTCATGCTTTTTGGGACTATTTTTGTGCTTTATTTTGACATGCCACTTCTTCGTCATTCCACTAAGCCCTTTGGCTACCTCTGTTCCCTTAGGTTTTGTTTTTTTAAACTGAACGTGACCTGCTAATTTTTTTCCAGCAGGTTAACCTCAGTTCAGACCGGTATGTCAGCTGGATGACACTGAAGTCATACCTATCCCTCTGTGTGGGTTTCCTTTTTAACATGACATTGAAGAGTACTTGATGGGTGAAAAAAAGATTAATGCACTTTGTATCAGGTTATTAAATACTGTTGAGGAAGTAGACACACAATGTAGCAGCACCACAATATTTATTACTCTGTCACAGTTTTTAGCATTTCTGAGTTGCAGGTCAACTGATAAAGTGACCTCCTCTTTTAAGCCGTTACTGGCACAGGAAGTAGAGTAGATAATGAGAGGAACAGTGAAGACAAAGCAATTTTTCTGGGGTTTTGGAGCTAAGTGTCTCTGTACACCTCAGGCATTTGAATTACAGCTACTTTTCAGCCTGTTGCATCTAGGCAGAAAATTTACCACCCTCACTTATGTTATTTGTGCTGTCCACAAATGATCCTTTTAGTTCTGATCATTCTTGGACAACCGTCCTCTCCCTATATATATTTTTTTGTTTTACTGCTGGTTTATTATATTGTACAGACTGTAAAATGTAATATTATTTTGTACAACTTTATTGAAGAAAAATACTTGTAGAAGATCTTTGTGCCTTGATTATGGCTGTACCTGTAAAATGAGCTAAGATGTAAGTATGTTTTTGATTGCGCTGTACAGCTTGATGTCAACCTTACCTGCAGCAGTGACTGGAGGTAAGAACTTTATCTGTAGAGTTTAGGGGTTTTTTTCTGGTTTATATAAAAATGCTCTTTAGTATAAAAATTATAAATTATGCAAATTAACCACTTACCTTTCCAAGTAAGGTATTACAGTCACCGGATGTTGCAGCAAACATGCCTTTCTCTTTTGAAGTCTCAGCTTTAAAATATTGGAATTCATTCAAGTGTCCAAATTGCAACCTGGTGTTGTTTTAATGGGAAACAAGGATTTATTTTCTCTTCTTTTTTTTTTTTTTTCTTTTTTTTTTGTCCTTTATATTTAGAAAATATGTTTGGTAATTCTTTGGTCATTCATAGAACTTCACAATTGCACAGACCGATTGTGAATGTGTAAAGCACCATTATATAGAGCTCTTCAATCTTTGTACCAACAGCGGCTTTCATTGTGCAAGTAAATAGTGAGAAAGAAGATAAGAAAAAAAAAAGGTGTATAAACCCTTGTGTCTGGCCTAAGAGAATTACAAGATGACATTTTTATTTCTCTTTTAATAAAGAGACACATTAGAAAATTATTTTATTTTAAATATTGTAGAATCAAAATGTGTGAATATTTCTCAAACTTGAATAATTTATGCAAATGACATTCTCAAAACAAGTTGTGGTACAGTACAATATATAAAAAGCAAGAATTGCTGTAGCAATAAGGCATGTCCTTTTTAGTAACTATAACACTGCTTTATATTTTATACATAGGTGTTTTATGTCTGTGACTATATACTTTTCCTGTGTCCAAGATAACCTGTACAAATGTCTAAAATTACAGTTGCAATAACAGAAATCTAGAGAAGTGTTAGACTACATTACTTTATAGAATGTTTTACCACACTTCGGACCATTCCCCCCACTTCATTTTAAATTTAGGGAGAGATGAAGAGCTAACATAGTCCCCACATTGGCATATAAATCAGCAGGTTTTATTAACTTTTTACTGTATTGTTATTAGTTATAAACCCCAATCAGTCATCTTTTTAAAATCAGACTACAGTCCAATTGAGAACTTGGTTCCAGTTGAATATAAAACAATCCCATTTTAGATAGTATAAGAGGACGTTTTCTCGTCCCAGAAATCTGTATGTTCAATTTATTTCTCAAAAAGTGAAAGGCTGGGTGGAATAAGCTAACAGTAAACAAAATTCCCAAAATTCTCTTATTTCTCATGCCAAAGAAAGTTATAGAATGAGTAACAGGAGTTCAGGTTAGAGCTCCCAGCCTCTGCAGGAACATCAGCAGGAAAACTGGTCCTGGTATGAAATAGTCCCTCTGTTTTTTGTGGGGTGGGTGGGGAGCAGCAGTAGGTCTGTCCCACCTTCCCCCACACACTGGAAACACTGAGCTCAGATTTTATCTTTGTGGCACAGCTGGTGGCCTCTGCCTCCCCACAGAGGACCTAGTGCAGTTCAAAATGTGACACTACACTAAAGATAATAGAACTTGTGGAATGTAAAATAAGGCGCATTCCTACCCCTGGCTGTAGACTGAGGGCTGAGGCATAGGATAATGTTACTGCAGCTGTATTTGACCTTCCTTCTTGCAGGAAATTGGCAACTGGAGGGCCCCTCACCACACAGATCTCTGGGATGCAATAGGGCCCTCTTTTTTTAAGCTCATCATAGCACATCTTTTTGAAAGCAGCAGCTTGAGGTGTCACCCTGAATTTTTTTGAAGCAGTTTTCAAGTGCGTATCAGCAAACTGGATCCTCAAGCTTCTTCCCCTTGTTGTCTGGTAGAGGGATAACTGAAAATTACAGTCAGCTAACAATTTACTGTGTCAGGAACCAGAAGATTTCTTGTCCCAAACCACAGTCCCTTACACACGACACCCTAAAAGGTTAGAGAAATCTGCATCTTTCAGTGCTGATACATCCAGATTCTGCCTGACCCTAACAAACACAAGTATGACATTTGAAGGGCCATGCAGCAATAAAACAGAAAAATGTTTCCAGTTTGCAAGATTCAGCCTCCACCAGGGTAAGACACAAGTGCAGACAAGTGATGAGGCTATAGGATTTACATAATGTACAGTTACACTTTTAATATACATATTTGATACAAAAATTATAGCAGGAAAAGGACTCATTTGATTGTCGAATACAGTATTTTTGTACAGCATGAACGTTCATTTCAGTTAATTATTTATCCTGTAGTAGTCATATCAGCTGTATAGGACTTCTATGGTATGTGTAAATGCAACCTGCCTTCAGACTAGCAATCAAATTAGGTCATTTGCTGGCATGAATATAGTCTGATGTTTGACTGTTCTCAGCTTTGGTATTTCAGTGACTGAATGCAGATGTCTGGCTCTTCATACTGCTTTATGCTTACTGATTAAACGCTGAGCAAAATAAAATGGTGGAGTGAGAAGCTGAACATGAGCTAGTACCAGGATCACAAGCAGAGCACCTGCTGCACAGTAGATAGTGAAGACTCTGCTCTCAAGCGGAAGGAAGCATTTTTGGAGGGAGAAGTCAGTTGGTGTTATGCTGCCCTGGAAAAGAAATGAAGACTGTCACTTTGCTGTGTTACAGTGGGTTCTGAATCAGGAGTGAACACCATAGCTGTCAGATCTCCAATTTCTAAATCCCTGTGTTGGGTGGCAAGGGTTGGGGCCAGTTTCCTAGTACCAGTGCCTTCTCCAGGGGGCTGAAGAGTCCATACCTTGTGGTGCTGGGCACGAACTGGAAAATTCACCAGGCCAACATTAGCCCAGAGGCCAATCTTCCCATCCAGCATAAACAGAGAGCTGGGCTCCTCATCTGATTTGCCTTCAAGAGAAGCCTAACTTTAGCTGCTGTAAATCCACCTGGAAGGAGCCTTTCCAGGCTAAAGTTAGGTTTTGTGAATGTGCCCCTTACCCTGCAAGCCCTCCTCCTTACCCAGTACATGCTGCAAAAACACACGTTGGCTAATCCAAATTAGGAATAGGAACTTCAACAACAAAGAACTTTGTTGGGTTTTGGCTTGACTTTGCAGTTTAAATTGAAGTTTACAGAAGCTTAAGGCTGAGGAGTTAAAACAGTAGTGGAGAGGATGCAACTATTTAGCCAACCTCTTGTTTTGCAGTAAAGATGTGCTGTCTGGCATGTGCAGAGTGTGTGTGTACTTTGAAGGCAGCTACTCTCAGGAATATGGAAAAAACAGAACTATTTTCAACAACAAATACTAACAGTTGCATAAAATTAATTTAAACATACAGGGTTATCTGTATTAAGCAGTGTAAACTCAACAGCAGTAAAATATACATAAAAGATTTCCCCCTCCAAGTCACAGACTACTCTGTAAACAAATTGTAGGTTTTGCTTCTTACTCCAAGTTTCTAAGAGTTCTGTTTTATTTTTGAACTGGGGAACTAACTGATTTACCTCTAAGGATATACTGAGCACTGGAACTGCCTGCACAAGCATAACCAACACACTGTATAAAATGTGAACTGGCAATGAGGAGGCAGACTGTAGGCACGTCACAAACACTTTCACTGCATTAATGCACACGTTTGAAAACCATGAGCACCGTGCAGAAGGCTTTGAGGTGGATACAGTCTTGTTTTCATAGCTGGTAAATCAGCCGAGACAAACTGGTCTTTCTACTGTTCAGTGCACAATACTGATTATTTTTACAAGTCAATAGTTTACAGTGCATCCTCTTTCTAAGAAAATGTACCCAGATACTAATTAGGTCTTTAACAGCATTGCTTTGTACCACACAGAACATGTGGCTCCCACAGATGTACTTTATAAAGTGGATGCAGTGTACTGAGTGGGTTGGGTGGGTAGGCAATTTTTTTTTATTTTTCGTTTTTACAGGTAGAATCAGTTTTAAAATATAGCTGACTGCCATGTTGATTTATCTATGAAAGATATCTGACAAAAATAAAAAAAAATTTAAAACTTACCATAATGAAACTAGGATTGTTTCTATTCCTCCAACTGAATGATGGGACGCTGATTTCTGGAATTTTCCCTGCATGCAGCACCTCACAGGCACTATGAGTGTGCCCACTGAGAATCAAACGGGGCTGGAACCACCATAGCAACTAGAACACAAGATGGTAAAGCACAAAAAAATAAGTCACAGCTAAAAATAAATTTAACTTAAAACCCCCCCTTTTTTTTTTCCCCCGCTTTGAACAGAGTGAAATTATGGCAATTCTCATATTCTTACAAAGTGTTTTCTGTAAACATCTGTTTTCCAGTAAGAAATCTGTTGGCATTGCAATATCAATCACACCCATTTGGTCCTGATCCCAAGTACTGGGCTTTTTTTTTTTTTTTCTTTTTTATCATACAGATCAGAAGAACAAAGGCAACAGCATGCTGTGGATATCACAAAGATAAAACCTTTGTGTTTAGTAAAGCAATACTATTTTCTTGTCTAAGGAAGAATCTTGTGCTGACAATCTTTAAGTGAAGACATTTATGCAGATTGAAGAGTGCTAAGGCTTAGGAGCTGTACCTGGGAAACGTGGCAGGACCAAGGCCGTGATGGTGAGGACCCTCAGGGGAGCAGCTCTAACAAGCAGCCTCTCCCAGACCTCATTAGACAGGAGCAGCCAACAGCCTTACCCCAATCTTTTAACCTATTTATATCTACACACGTCCCTCCTCTCACCCACCCACTGCCACTCAAGTTCCCAAGAAATCAAACCTTTTGTGATGCCTCTTGAGACAGTACATCATACTTTTCCTTAAAGGGGATGTTTTTCTCCTCTGGAGGAGCAGAATCTTCTCCAGTGCATTCAGCATCACTTTTCCGATAGAGAGGGTAATGCTGGGAGTAATTAAAAGCAAGGATTAGTTGATAATGATCCAGCCTTTCTGTAACAGTAAAAAATCCACAAAATCATGTCAATATGTTGCCTCACCCCACCTCTTACACACCTGTAAAAGGATGGGTTCTGAAGCTGGAAGCTTTTCCACATCACTGCATCTTCTGTTGGAATGATTTGGTTTCTGTGAACAAAATCAAGCCATAGAAGGGGTGAAGGAAATTAAGCAATAGGTGGGTTTTAAGGGCTTAGGGAGGGTGAGATCATTGCTGGCTTTGGTTTTTTGTTAAGCAGTTTAGTTCAGATAATACTACCAATACTACAACTGAATGAACTCCTAAGAATTTTACTGTGGACAGGTGAAACTCCCCATTCTGTGCTCTTTCTGACTGCAGAAAGCAGCAGCAGGATCTCTGCACAAACAAGGCAAAGGAGTTTGAGGGCAGCCCAAGGGAGACAGAGTCTGGCAATTTTTCCACTGGGAGCTGGTTTCCTGATTGACTGCCAGTCAGCCTATGAAAAAGGGAAGAGGAAGGAAATACAAGAACCAATTTGATATGATGAAAAAATACAATTAAAACACTATTAGGCTATGAGGAAAGGATTGCAATAGAATCAAGAAACTAAAAGAACATGCTTGAAGGCTATAAAACAGAATAATATCCATAAATATAAATGCAGGATTATGTATTTGGAGTCAAAGGGAGGGCTGCAGAACTGCCATTCCTCGGAACAGAGGAAATGACACTGTTGGCAGCACTGGCAAGGAAGTTGACACCATTAGTGCAAACCAACACTGTTAATAGTTAAGTAAACACGGTTAAGAGGGATATGAGGGGGAGACTTGCTAATAAGTTGCAATCTGAATTGGAAGCAGATTTTTTTTAGGAGAGTCTGGTTGTATCCTGTATGCTACAATATCAATATTTGCATTGTGGGGAGAAGAGTCACTGGCTTTCATATTTTTAATAATATCTTACCTGCTGGGAGCAATTCAGTTTGTGAGAAAGAGCCACAAGTTTTGCCTCTGAGGTACGGCAGACACCACAGCCATCACCCTCCATGGCTACACTGTTCACTAGGATAAAGCTGGAAAATACCAGGGGATGGGCAAAGCAAAGTGAGGAGGACAGGAAAGCATTTGTTGTTCATGCACACATGTGGGATAAACTTCATTTTATAAAATGCAAGCATTCCTAAGTTGGACACAGCTCAACAAAGCAGGAGAATGTAACAGCTCCTGAAATCATGTGCTATAAATCCTCCTCTGAGTATCTGTACCACAGCCATATTTCTGCCTGGTTAGCTCCTTTCTACAGTTGTTAATTAGATTGCACAATTTACTTAGCTTCATGCTTACACTTCATGACTTTTTGTATTTTAATGGATACTTAAGTTGTATTCTAGTGGAATGTTAAAAGTTCATCACTAAATTAATTCTGAAGAGAAAGGAGAACTTGCTTCTCTCCCCACACAGTTTAGACCTCAGAGACAGAACTTGAGACATTTGCTTTCTTCAGAACAACTGACAAGCAGAACAGCACTGCATTTGGGTGACTGCCCTGAGCAAGCTTAGTTTTGTACTTTGCAGTCTCTGACACACAAAACAGGATTTTATTCTTAATAAAATGTTTCTCTGTAAGTTTCAAATCAACTTAACTTCTGCTACAAGATTCATACCCATTTAGTCACGCATTCAGCTTGAAATACATTTCCAGTTCAATTCAGTCTGTTTAAAATACAAAAATGAGCTGAATGCCTTCACTTAAGAAATACTAGTCAATAGTAAAACAAAAATTATTTCTCTTTTATATCACAGATTTGTTATAAAATAATTTATTCAGGACTTTTTCATTAACAGTGCAGTTCATTGCGGTTAATGGATACCAGACATACAATCTGCAACTGCATGCAAGAATTCTGCTGTTTTATCAAAGGAGATGTGGAGATGTTCCTTAATAATTATTTTCTGAACAGCTCAAACACATATTTTGAGGATTCCACATCTGCCTGATAAGCAACAGCTTTATACTGAGCATTCACAAAGCTCAGAGATCTTTCTACTAAAACAGACACAGCTATTTCCAGACCTGTTCAGAATTTTTAATTAAATATTTATAACGTTTGCTTAATTAAGGGAACCAGTGTAAACCTATAGGTTTTGAATCTCACATTGCTACAACCCGAGGGCACGTGTGCCAAACAAGGAATGGCAATGGGCCTTCCCTTCCTGAATCTGAGACTTAAACGCCTTTCCACAAACCCATTACTGTGTTCCCCCATGGGGTTCCTGCATGGTGTCTAGAGGTAACAGGGCACACAGCAGACACGTGCAGCCACGGGGACACAGCTGTGAGAACAAACTGCACCGAGCTCTGCTCTAAGCCAGAACCAGCTTGAGCATTATTACCCCACCTTGTGGAAAAACTGCAGATGCGCAACTGGTGTATTCCCGAGTTCTTCACACAAGGGTTAAGTTCTGCAGACTAAAGAAGTTATTAAAATCAATGAAACTCCTAATTTCTAAACACAGAGGGGGTTGGTTCATGTTTCTTTATCCTGCTATGTTTACAGCCATGCCTTATTACCAGCTGCAAGGAAGTATAAAGGCACACCAGAGAAATGGATTCTGACTCCACAGTACTTTTCCATTTAAAAGGAAATGGTTACACTCTACATAGCTCTAAGTACAGCTTCCTGTCCATATCAAACTACAGATTTGTACAAAGTGTTTGGGGTTTAACACATCATAAGGTAGGTGATTTTTTTTTAAAGGCTCTAAAAAAAGGCTCTCCCATACTATTTCATTAGGAAAGAATTAAATATACTCACTTTATTCCTTTCCGAGTTATCAGCTTTCCTGAAGTAAAGTTGAAAACCTTTTCAAATCGATTTACCTTGTAAGTAGTCATTCTGTGTCACAGAGCAAAAATACATCTGAGGTCAGAAATTGCCATTGGAACTCATCTGACACAGCTGCTTTACAGTTTGCTGACCATTCATGCAGCTTGCTGCTCCATTACTCAGCTCACACAATCATTCAGGAAACTCCGGGATGCTCTGACATCCCTTGTGTCCTCCAGCCCCTCCCATCAGCGCAAGTACCATCAGAGTGAGGGCACTTACACTCTTCTGTGCTAATGGGAGTGGAAATATGCTCAGGTGCTCTTCAAAGGAGGAGGCCCAATACAAGGAAAAGCAGCTTCAAGGGTTCCATGTCAGTGCAGAAGGATCAGCTCTGAACAACCCTCATATGGTCAGAGAAGCATAAACCTGTTTTGTGCACAGGCCTTATTCTAAATTATGACTCTTTCTAATTTGATCATGACCAAAAAGCTTTCATATAACCACAAAACGTGATCCTCAGACCCAGCACAGTTACTGAGGGCATGCTGACATTTTGTTCTTGACACCTGGGTTCTCCTGTCAGGACTTACTCGTAATGAAATCCAATGTCATGATTCCCAGCAATGACCACCAGCTCTGTAAAAACTGAATGCTTGAACATTTTCTGAAACCTCCTGACATCATCTGCCCAGGCCTGCAGGAAAAAAACAGAAGAAGAAATTAGTGCTATTCCACAGCATCAGAGGTTTTCTAGTGGGTGTGCATGGTGAGGTTTTGGTACTGGGGGGGGCTGCCGCGGTTCTTGTAGGGATGGGACCCTCCCCTGTGTCCTACAGAGCCAATGCCAGCCAGCTCCAAGATGGACTCACTCCTGGCCAAGGCAGATAGTGCCTCTGGGATAACAGAATCAGGAAGGTGGCAAAAAAAGGAAACTGCAACTGCAGCCAGAGAGAGGAATGAGAGTTTATGAGAGGAAGAGCCCTGCAGACACCAAGGGCAGTAAAGGAGGAGGGTCTCTTTTGTATTTTCTCTCCCCTCTCCAGCTGAGGAGGGAAGTGTTAGGACAGCTTTGTTGGCACCAGGCATCCAGCACAAACTCAGATGTTTACATTTTGTAAGTTTTATAAAAGGGGAAAAACTGTCAAGGTACTTCCAAAAATGAAGGAGAATAACAACATTTCAACTCGTATCTGAAAGACTAGAAATTTCTACCAACTGGACACCTGTAGCAGTATTAAACGAAGCCTTGCATACCTAATCTGCTTCCATTTCCTTCAAGAAATCCTTATGTTTTGAAATAAGAGACCTGATGATGTCCTACCTGAGGTGAGCTCCATTTTCCTTCATCAAAAACATCTCCCAGAATAAAAACAATATCTGGCTGCAGTAACCATAAGGCAGTTTGGAAAGATCTCTCCATTTGCCACTCCCTGAAAGGAAAACACAGAATCAGTTATCACTGCCTTACCTCTGGATCCTCAGCTTTGAATACACAGACCCAGGCTGGCAACAGGAATGGGAAACTGGCTCTCATACGCTGAGATATGAAAATATATTATGAAATTCAAATTAAATACTTAGAAATCAGGTGTAAGGACAGTAGGTGCATCTCACCTGGTGGGTAATTCCACCATGATACAATCAGGACCAAGACATGCAAGAAGTAATATCAGCTTGTTTATTTTTTCATTACAATTCTAATTAATTACAGTTTAATTATTATCCCATTACCTACTACTAAAAACTCTAAAAATTGGGTAGAGATTATTAAAAAAATTAATAATTACCTTCTTAGCTTATCCAGCCAATGTCCTTTGATTTCACCAAGTAAGTGTGTATCAGCTAAAATTATGGCCTTTAGGACTGAAGCTGAAGTCTCTTTTTCATTCATGTGAGCTCCACCTTTCATTTTTGGCCATCGGCATTGAAATATTACCACATAGTAAATTAAAAACTCACAAAATATTAACACTGAGCTGACAAAGCACACAAGTTTCAGTAGAAAACAGAGCCTCCTCTTCAGAGGGAGATTCTTCACAGTGGTTGAGCTAAAACTCAGCATTGCAGTACCAGCATAAGAGAATGGCTCAAGTTCTCCTCTCTCAGATGAAAACAGCTTGGGCTACTCAAAGGATCACATGCTTTCTGTCAGCACAAAATCCCTGTGGAGAAAATACAATATAAAATATTCATTAAGTCAGCATTCCCTGTGGAAAGCTACCATGCAGGACCTATAGTGTTCACTTCTTGTCACCCCGAAAGGCTTGGAAATTGACCAAAAGCATAAAGTTCTCCAGGCACACAGATGGGCAGCTGAGCACAGAACTGCACCCACTCCCACCAGCACAAAGGAAAGTAGATTACAGCCAGCCAGGATCTTGGGGCATGATGCTTTTTAAAGACCTTTGCAGTGAAAATGCTATGAGTGAGAGTCAAAGGTAGGTAAAGAACAGAGCTTAGATTGAACAGCAGCTGCAACAAAGAAAAAAAAACAAAAACAAAAAACACTGTTAGGACCCATACAGAATCACTGAGGTTGGAAAAGAACCCCACGACTGAGTCCAAACCTTAACCCAGCACTGCCAAGTCCACACTAAACTACGTCCCTAGATGCCACATCCATAATCTTTTGAATACCTGCAGAGTTTGTGACTCCTCCACTTCCCTGGGCAGCCTGCTCCAATACAGGTCAACCCTTCCATTGAATAAATTTTTCCTAGTATCCAGTCTAAACTCCACTGGCTAACTGGTGGCCACTTCCTCCTGTCCCATCACTTCTTTGGGAGAACAGACCAACAGCCCCCTGGCTACAGCCTGATTTTCAGTAGTTGTAGAGAGCAGTAAGGTCTCCCCTCAGCCTCCTTTTCTCCAGGCTAAACAACTCCCAACTTCTGGCACAAGTACAGAAAATGACTACTCCATATCAATAGCACTACCACCTTTAATATGGTTCCTTGCAATCTCCAAGAACCAAGGGCAATTCAGAATCCCAGAACAAGTTTACAGGAGGTTTCCACAAACATAGGCACAGATACTCACGTAATTAACTAAGGCTGCTTCATTTCTGTCACGAGGAAAACAAGAAACATCTAAACCGCAGAAAAAAGAAACTTCACTGCAGCTGTAGAGAAACAGTTAATGAGCCCAAATTGGTGAGGTAACTATTTACTGCTTTCTGCTCCCTTGGATACCTTGTAACTTAAACAGGGAATTTACGCCTCTTTAACCTCGAGTATTTCTTTCTGTTTCTTCCACAGCCCTTGGCAGGAACACTTTTTCAGGGTAAGTGCCCAGAAGAAAGTACAGTAATTTCACAAATATAAGCCGCGCCTTTTTCATTGAAGACTCCAGCCTACCCCAGTGGTGCGGCTTATATTCAGGTGCGGCTTATCTATGGACAAATCCCAGCGAAACACCAACCTGGAAGTGAGAGCCGGCCAAGCAGA
>VRYO01001463.1:52181526-52277637 GCA_009812075.1 Sialia sialis
GGACTAATATCCAGGATGTGAGCAATTACTGAACAAAGTATTCACTGATTAGCAGACCACGTCTGAATTAGGTAAATTTGACTACAGCTGAGAATATGTGGTACCTTTGAAAATTTATACTGCAAACATCAGGAAAATTGGGACAAAATTACAAAGCCACACAAAAATAGTGTATTGCTTCTAAAATCTTTGCTTCAGTTATATGCAGAACACAGTTAAATTGCTTCACCGTCCTATGAACTAGCCCATCTGATTTATGTCTCATGGAAAGTGAATACTGACACATGATTATTACATTATTTTTCCAACCAAACCCCTATTTGATAATAGCCACTTATTTTCAAACACAAGCTTCCCATATCAGCACTACAAAGTATTTATTTGAGACAAAGAACCATTAGACTGCACCATGAAATATTTCTAATATGCATTATCAAACAGTAGCATGACTAACACTTAATTACATGGAATACAGTTTACTTAAACTTGGTTTAGCAGGAAAAAGCCACTGGCCAAATGTCACAATGCCACAATATGTGGAACTACACATATAAACTGATTACCCTGTTTAATACTCATCTCACCTGCACTTTAACTAGCAAACAAAAATAACAACTTGCTTGTACATCGCACAATGAGGCAAGATCAAAGCAGAGGTATCTGCTAAGTAGCACAGCAACAAGGACAAAAATACAGTCAGATTCTTATCCAAAGAATATTATTATCCACAAATTTTGTATGGCTTTATCCTGCAAAGCAGGAAGTAGCACTTATTTGGAAGTAGACTTTGGTGGACTGAGATAGCCTCCTCTTCAGCCTCTTCCAACAAAAGCAGTACTAATTTGAACAGAAAATGCCAGTAAGTTACTTAACTTGCATTAGCTATTTCCAGAAAATAAATAATTAAATGAATGAATAAATAAATAGCACCGCTTCATGAGCAAACTGATACCATCAAGTTAAAGAATAAACCCACACCAGTAAACCAAACCTGCAATCAGTAAAATCAAGGCAAAACTGCCATTCTCAAGTCACAAGCAGGGAGAGACAGAACCAATGCCACAGAGCCGGTCACTTCCACACACATTCCTCCTCCCGCGTTTCTGCTGCTAATTGTTATTATTTGGGGAGCTGTGCCGCAGATGCGGGAGTGGCCAGAGGCGCCCCATCGGCCAGCATTCCCGATAGTGAAAGGAAAAGCGGAAAGGGAAATAAAGAGAAAAAAGCCCAACCTCACAGAAAGTCAGGAGGCAGACGGAGCTGAAATACAGCTCCTACTACTGGCTGAGAGCTATCCCTGCCCGCCTCGCTCTGCCACCTGCCAGCCCACGGCTGCTCCCATCCCAGCCCCGCCGGGGCTGCACAGCCGCTGCGCTCGCTCCCCCTCACACGGATCACTGCTCTCATTAGAGCAGATCTCCCCACCACAACTGGGAGACCTTAGATATGAGAAAATGCTGGAGGATTTCTTACTGTTCCGCACGACATTTTCAGATCAGCCTACGGATGAGAACAATAACTGAATAATTTAACTACGGGACCAAAGTTTAAACTTGCTGAAAGTGTAACTTTACACTGGACCGCTGTGGGGGAAGGGCTCCAGTGACTGGCACTGCTTCCTTCTCCAGCATTCATGTTTGTTTTACTTATTTGCAAATGATATAAACATTTTTGCACTTAAACTTTTCTGTTATACTTGCTATCCTCCTCATTACCTTACATCAAGTTTACCGGCAATGTAGACTTGCACTCCTCTTCTGTTTTCCTTTTCCATCTCTTGTTCAGAACATTATCCAGCTTTAATTTACAAGCGAGCCAAGAATAAAACAAAGGAACACAGTGCTCTATAGCAGAGCAGGCACAAGGAGTTCTAGAGCTTTACCCTATCAAATAGTGAATATGGAACTCTAAACACTGCACGTGCTTTGAGGTAAATTTCTTTATTAAATTACAGCTGCATAAAACTGTCCTAACAAACCAAGCGGGACACGAGTCTTAATCCTGCTCCTAGTCCTATCCCTCAGGAGCGTCCAAGTATTTTTATGAAGCTAAAGAGGCTGTATCAGCTTCTAAGCAAGCTAAGTCTTTCTACCCTAAGCAGTTTTCACTCAACTCTCCCATCACAAAGGTAGAGATTTACACCTTTAAGAAAAATATAGTTCTATAATGCAACTATGTTAAACTTTCATGGAATAGCATTACTAACAAGTTCAGATTCAAATCTCACAAGGTTTTGCAAGCTACACTTGTAACTCAGAACTGTCTCTTTTCATTCCCAGCTCACCCTCCCTGATGCAACAGGACCTTTCTGCCTTGTGGACTGTCACTTTCTGCACTGCCCCTTTCCTCTTCAGCTCTTCAAATACCAGAGTTCTTTGTGTACCTCACCCTTGAATCAAAAAAGAGCTTCTGATGGATTTCTCTTCTGATGATTCAAAATGCTCTGAATACACTTTCCAATTCTGAACACTAAATACTTCCTTCATCCACAATTTTTTTACTTATTATTGGGATTAAAGAAAAATTCCAAGCAGATCTAGAATTTTTCTATTAAGAAACCCCTCTGCAATAATTAAATGATAGAATTAATTTCTGTTTGCATTAGCACATCCTTTAGGGCTGAAATTCACACAGACTTAAAAATCTACACAGACACTTTGATTTTGAGCTTACAGAAAAGGATAAATTGGGAAATTCTGCAAAATAAAACAATTTTATTGTATTTCCATAAACACCCACAACCAGAATATATTCTGCAAGTGTGAAAGAGATGGGTTTGAAACTTAGTTGAAGTTATGCAGATCACAGTTTATTTAAAAATATATAAACAAAAAAATTCAAGGTCACAAAACACAACATTTCTGAGTACTTGAGATCACATTTCTGAATCTATATTATCAAACTGTGGTACCATTTAAGCAAAGGCAAGTTTAAATGTTACAGTAAGTATAAAAAATATGTGGAAACTCTACCTGGCATTAAATTACCCAGTCATTACACATGTGCTGTAAAAGGAAGTCCATATATTGCACTTATTTGTTTCAAGCACTTTTCATACTCATTGTTTAGTTTCACAGATTGCTGTACAGCATGTTTTAGATCTTCTACCTCTTCAAAAAAGTCCTAGAAAAACCCAAAAATATTCACCTTAAACTTTTTGTTCAAATACATTCTAAGTAAGAGCTAGTCAGTAATCCAGTTATTCCCAAATTCATTGACACTTTCTATATTTTTACCAGTGTATGGCTGAGTTATGCAAACATAACTCAGATATACAGTAATCAACTACAACCTTAGGTAATAATTTAATAATTTCTGCCCTGAACAGACAAGCAGAGTTCAAGTTATGTTAGAGGCTGGATTACAGACTAATAATAGGAAAGACTAATTTAAAAAAGGAAAAACTATGGATTTACCAGACAATCCAATATGACAAGGGAATAATGTAACATCCTGATCCTTTGTAAGTGAAGTCAGAAATTGTCAGGAAATATATGGACAGAAGAGTATAATCACCCAAGACTTCATTCCACTAACCCTTGAATGTTCTAGCTACCAAAATAACCACGTATCTGCCTATAACCATCCATATTTGACATTCTCCTCTCCATTCTTTCAGCATTTTTAAATTAACAGCTACATGCATATAACATACAGCAACTTAAAACTACCTTAAAAAGGGACCACTGATAAAAAGCCACAACATCAGGTTTATGTATCTGTCCTGCAAGACGAAGCTCTCAGCCACACACTGTCCCTGATTTCCAAACACAGGGATCTAGAACTCACCCTGGCTTAATGCTCTGCAAGTTACACATCCAATGAACTACCACCCTCTTTTACTGTTACCCTTGCAATTAATATCATAATGTTATTTAGTTTAGGAGAAAGGACTGCAAGGTAAGAAGAGAGTTTCTTAAAAAAGATCTGAGGAACAAGCAAAACTCAATTTAAACAATTTGTTGCTGAAGATAAAACCTAATGTCAGCATATTAAACTGAGTCTTCTATAATTAGGTAAGATCCCATCATCTTGTTATATAACTAAGAATTACCAAATGTTCACATCTTCACTTTTTACATCTATAGATCTAACAAAAACTTCAAAGACTCTGCCCCTCCCTAATCTTGGAGTTCTGTCAAAGGCATAACTTTGATATGTTTAAGTTAAAGGGAATATAGTCTTCCTTAGATGGGCAGTCCTTTAGGACACGAGTGTTTCAAGGAGTCATTAATTTCCTTCTCTCTCAGAATGCTGTACACTTTTTTTTTATACATTTTACTTGATAACAACATATGTTCAGCCTAAAGAAGTTTCAGGTCAGGCAGAAAAGTTAGTTTTTCAAAAATCACCTACAATTAAGCTTGTCTTAAAATAAATTACCTTGTCTAATCCAGCTAATTCATTTTTTAGTGCTCTCTTTTCTGCAGACAACTTTCCATTTTCTTTCTTCAGCTTTTTAATCTCCTTCAACAATAGCTCTACATTCAAATGAAAAAATGTAGAGTTCAATGATTACAGTCAACCTCCCCCTCATATGAATCATATTACTGCTAAAGAGCTGCCTGCCTTTTGTGATATTAGAAAATTATAGTTCAGCTTCTTAAAGTACCTTTTTCATACAGTGATTTATTCTTAAGAACTGGCCCAGAATATTCCCAGGTACTAGGAAAGATATCAGGATCTGCCACCTGGATAATCTGAATCTGCCATTTTCTTAGAATGTGGGATTATTTTACTTTACAATCCACAAAACACACATCATGTGCCTTGATTATCTTTCTCTGGCTTATGAGAGGGTCACATCAGCCCTTGCTGACAGCACATTTCCTGAAAATTATGCCTACATAATATGATCTAATCCATCTCTTTTCTCTGCTTCCAAGCAGAAGATTACACCTTAAATTCTGGATTTACTTATGTGAGGAAGAAGGTCTTGAGACCAGCACTGTCCAGGCTTGTCCTTATTCTGTGTCTCAGTGTGCAGCAAACATTATCACTAAGAGATCTGCACAGATACATCCTACAGAATAAATACCAGCATTAAATACAGCCACACACTCCCACCTCTGATTACAACACACCAGTTTCAGACAAGAGAAAACAGCAAACATCCTATCACAAACA
Source organism: Sialia sialis (assembly GCA_009812075.1). Classification (NCBI taxonomy): domain Eukaryota; kingdom Metazoa; phylum Chordata; class Aves; order Passeriformes; family Turdidae; genus Sialia; species Sialia sialis. Next base: position 52,186,654 of record VRYO01001463.1, read on the forward strand.
AATGCAAGGCAGATTACAAAAAGCCATTTTTATGTGACAGGTTTTCAAAAATGCAAAAAATATTTTAGATACTGCTGGTTGAAGAAGAAATAGCCTGGAGAGGCCTCTAGATCAGAAATGAAATGCATTCTCTCTGCTGGGGTACTGAAGAGACATCATCAGAATTAACTGTAACATTACCTAAATAACTATCGCAACAGGATTCCTTCTTTGCAGAAATGTCCCTGTGAGAAGTTACTCCTCCCTCTTGGGTTTGACTTCGTTTTCTAGAAACAGCACTAGTTTTCCAAGAAACCCTTTTACATTCCAGTTGCTCAATTCTTTGCCTCTGCTCTTGAAGATTATGCTCTAGCTCATTAATTTTAATCTGTCGAGACAATTTTTTTAAATGCACAGAAAAAACACAGTTTAACTAAATACAATTGGAAACATATCACAAATGCAAATCTGGAGCTTTCCATTGCTGATTTAAAAACTACATTCACCCAAAAGGTCTGAAAGGAGAAAAAATCAAAGCACAAAAGAGGAAATTAGACTGGTTGGCTGCAATGCTTCAGCCATGCCTGAAGAGGCTATATCCTCTTGAAGCTTCTAGAACTGCTCCTGGCCACACAACCCTACCTTCATTCTACTTACGACGCCAGGCTCTCTGCACTGCAGGGCCACAGACCTTGCTACCCCAAAGAAGATTCTTTGTCTTCATCTTGTTTGCCTTCTGCTGAATTTCTGAGAAAAATCAGCTCATGGTACGTGCAGAAAAATACCAGGCCTGGTGCAAAAGAGGTCACAAGGTGCATGTACAATTGGAAGGAGGGATAGGTGGATAGTAAAGAAAAAAGCAAGGAAAGGGGAGGCAGCTTTCTGTTGCAGACACCAGTGACAGAGTTCACTTTTAAAGGGAACTACATGCTACCCTCCATTATCCCTGTCATGGGAAACTAAGTATAAAAAGAAAAGCATGATCTCATTTTACAAATGTAAGAATTACTTTTCAGTCTCCCTAAAAGCTTATATTTAGCTGTTTGATATCAGCTCCTACAAATTCTACTTACAGTGAGATTTTTAATTGCTTCACTTTGCTCCTTGTTTATTTTGGTTTCTTTAACATAACGTTTCTGCAGCTCATTATACATTTGAAGTAGTCTAAAACAGAAGAAATGCATAAATCACTGTAGAACATGAAAGACAACAAAATTTGGCATCATTTATAGTAAAAGTATTAGAGATGCTTCATGAGATCACTTGGGCTGTAGCTGTGCTGCAGAGACTCATAACAGAAATTTTTAAGATGGCAGTGATTGAAATGTGACTGTCAACATGGAAAGAGATAGCACCAAAAAATAACAGCAAAGCAAGTTAAAAGAATGGTCTGTATGGATGGCAAAGAACCCATTTTACTCAGCCAGGCTGAGGACCCCATTGTTTTTGTCCAGCACACATGGTCACACTCTAATTAAGTATCAGTGCAAATCGCTCTTAGAGGGAAGACAACAGAAGGCTCGCAGTGACTTTGAGCATGTCACATACATCATTCCTCTCCCCATTAGAAAAACAGAATAGCAAAAGGACACTCCTAGAGGATTTTAAAAAGTTTGTCCAGCACCAATCAAGAACCCATGACGAGGACACATGAGGCAGTTTCCAGCTCTCTGTGCTGCACAAAACGTCTCAGTGCTTCCAAGTGTGTGGGTGAGAGGATATGAGTGAATGAAATCTGTGTGAAAATGAGTGGGTAAAATAAATGTCAAATAAACAGATTAGGGCTGTTAGTTTTCCCTCTGATACTGTTTTGCATCAAGTTCTGCTGTACTAATTTCCTACCATATTTCATAGCATTCAGCCAACATATGTGGGGCCCACAGTTTAACTGATGGACATGAACAAACGTTTTTCCTATTTTTTTTTTAGGAATTACAGTAAGAGCTGCCATTCAAAATAAGACATGACTTATTCAAAGACTGACTTGGACTTCTTCTACATGAGCACCTAACCAGGAACTCAATTCAAGCCCACAGCCAGTCACCCAACCTTCCTATGGAGTTACATAGCTTGTAAAGACAGTCTGGCACACTGTAAAAATATTTAAAACAAAAAAGAAAATAGGTCTTCTACAGCCACCTAAAGGAAGCACTAAAAACAGGGCACTTGGCCAAAGAGCAACAGAGACCTGTGTAAGATCCACATTTATGTAAGTGAACAAAAAGCAGCTTTTGAAGGGATAAGCAGCCTAAAATTTTACAATTTTACGATCAAGTCATAGAGGAATGGAGCAATATTTCATGTAGCTCGCCTAGTTGTTAAAATGTTTCAGTATATTTTTTCTTAAAGACAAATTTGTAGCTTTTGCATCAGAAAAGCTGTTACAAGAGTTTAATTCTATTGCTTATTTCAAACTACAGTAAGTAGTGGCTCAACTCTAAAATTATTAAACTGAAAAGCAGAACTGCTTCTCTAGCTTATTTTGAAAACAGTACCAGCCTACAAATTTTATATGCACAGTATAAAATGAGCTGAGAAAGGTTCCACAAAATAGAAGAAGAAACCACAAAATTCCAGGTTAAAAAATTTACAAAAACGACCATATGTGTGAGCAGACACATGAAGGAGTTTGCTAGCTCATTGAATTTTTCTCAATGAACTATTTTAGAAAGAAATCAATTTTGTTCTTTGCTCGGTGCTATTTTCAAGTTTAATCCAAGATTTTGTAGTTATTTTTAAAATGTAAATGATTTCCCATTGTTTCAAAGGCTGAAAGCCACTTGCATAACAGCTTTAAAAAAATTGACTGACTTAACCATGAACATTTTCTGCTCTATAGAGAATAATTCTGTCAAGAAGCAGCTTCCAAGAACTCACCTGACACTGTCACTCTCTAAAACCAGATCCTTGCTGTCTCCATCCTTATGCCATAAATGGGTTTCTGTTTGAACCTGAACACTTAATTGAAACAAACACAAGACCTTCATAAAAATCATTTTTCACAAATTTAACTGGATTAAACAAAGCAACTGGAAAAGGCCAAATTAAATTCCAGTTTGATTTTACGGTAGAGGTTTCTAGGCAGGACCATAAAGACACCAAAACTTAAGCCTTGGAAGACTTTTGTGCACTGGTATGTAAATCCTGGTAGGACACTCCCCTTACCACTAGCACTACAGTTTTGCAAGTCCTTAGGCTCTAAATCTTTTAAAGAGCATTGATGCTACACAATTTTTCTTTAGCTTACTACTTTTTGGTTGAAAAATAGTGTAAAAGCCTTTGCAGTTTGACAGAGAGAGCATATTGGCTAAGCAGGAGTTTTACTTTTTGATATTAAAACGGCTTCTTTCACTACAATAAATTTTGTACAAGGTGCCCCAGATGTCCTTTGCTCCTCTACAGACCCCCAGCATTCTCCACCCCACCATCCTGTTCACAGATGGCTCCCTAAAATACACAGACCAGATAATGCCTAGCTCATCTTAAGGATATGAAAATAAAAGTCCTGAAATGCTGCACTTCTTCTGATGCAAAAGAGAAACGTTTGACAATTCTTACTCTCTGCTTGAGCCACAGACACGCATGGACTGCTGCAGACACAGCTGTTCTTGGATCTGACCCAGATTCTTTTCTAGCTCCTTATTTTTTATCTGTAGTTTTTTCACCTTCTTGACTAACTGCTCATTTTCATCAGTGAGCTGAAAAGGAAGAGAATTAAAATATGAAAAATCAAAGAACACCTTGAAATCAAATGTTAATTAAGCTGATGATGCTTCAAATTAAAACCCTCTACCAAAAACTTTGTTACATTTTTCCTAAACCACAGAAGCCTCTAAAAGGAAAATGGCAGGAAAAACAACTGGCTTCAAATTTTATGAACAGTTGACTACAACAAAGCTTCTTTAACAGGTATCTATTAAAGGTGACTAATATAATTTCATAATTCATTAAGGAAGGTAGGGAATTGGTTTGCGTTTAAAATTAATCACAGAGGGAAAAAGCATCCAAGTTATACTCCTAAACGATAAACACCAGCCCTGCAACTAAACTGGTGTTTATTTTTGATTTAACCTCACCAGAGGCAAAAAGACAGCCACAGTAAGTTCTTGCATGTATGTTTGCTGCACCTTGCCCAGCAATATGCAGTCATATAGATAAAATATATATTGTATATTACAGTAATATGAGGCAATATATAGTATATGTATTTTGTGTACATATGTAAAGCAACATATAAGGCAATGCATTATATAGACAATACCTACAACAATATATTTATAGTTATACATATATAACATATATAACTACATAGTGTATGCATATATGTAGCACATATAAGTGTGTGCATGCGCGTATATGCGTTCTGCATGTACACATATAAAATTATTTTTATATAAACAAATATGTATATATATATATATGCATATATGTGTGCACGTACATGTGCATATATAGAGAGAGATAGATATAGATAGATATAGATATAGATAGATATAGATGATATAGATATAGATATAGATATAGATATAGATATAGATATAGATTAGATATAGATATAGATATAGATATAGATATAGATATAGATATAGATATAGACAGCCTTATCCTACAGGGAATTGAGTAAAGCCGATGCCCTGGGCCAGCACGAGCCCCGCGCTGCGCTCTCAGCCTGAGCTCGGCGCCGAAGCCAAACCCGGCCCAGCCGGGGCTGCCGGGAGCCGGGGCCGCACTCACTTGGAGACACCTGTGTACGACGGGCAGGGCCATGGAGAGCGCCGGGGCCACGGGCGGGACAAGCCGGGACGCAAACCCGCCCGAGCCCCGGATAGGGCAGGCTGAGGCCCTGGGATAAAGTGGGATGAAGCGCCGGCATAGGCCGTGATCGATGGCGTCACAGCCCAGCGACAGCGGCGCGCTCCGTGTGCTCCGTGGCTGCGGCCCGGGAGCGCAGCCGGCCGCGCCTGCTCAGGCACCGGCTGCACCCGCGGCTGCCAACCGGCGAGAAAACACCCCAGTCCCTTTACGGTTGTTATCAGTGTTATTCGCAGGTTCAGTTAGTGTGTGTGAGTCTCAGGGTGTCCTGCGCAGGGCCAGGAGTTGGGCTCGATGATCCTTCTGGGTCCCTTCCATCTCAGCATATTCTGTGACTAATAGGCACCGACAGGGGGAGATTGAGAACTCTGCCGGCCGCAGTTGCACGGATACACCAACACACGCCCAGTGAGGGGTCTCTGCAGAAGCAGGTTCCGCATCTTCCCATCACAACAGGTAGAGGCTGTCCCAGTGACATCCTCCTGGCAGCACATAGCGTGCCTGGTAATGCTCCTGCCCCTGGGGAGAAGGGGCTGTGTCCTTAGTTTGGTGGTGCTTGCTAGTGCTGCTACTTGCTGGGCTTTGCCTTTTGTGTATAAATATCTAAAGGGAGTGTGCCTAAGAGGATGGAGCCAGGCTCTTCTCCATGGTGCCAGGCAACAGGACAAGAGGCAATAGGCACAAACTGACTTGCAGGAAATTCCACCTGAATATGAGGAAGAATTTCTTTACTGTGTGGGTGACCGCAGACTGGAACAGGTTACCCAGAGAGATGTGGAGTCTCCCTCACAGGAGAACCAATCGACACAATCCTGTGCCATGTGCTCTGAGATGGCCCTGCTTGAGCAGGGAAGTTGGACCCGATGACCCACTGTGGTCCCTTCCAACCTAACCCAGTCTGTGATTCTGTGATTTGGAATTTTTATTTTTCTAGTATTTTTGGCAGGCCAGGCTGCAGGACACACAGGCAGGACAAAAGCATTCCACCTTACAGACACTGTACCAGGCAGGCACTCACCCAGCCACAGGAAGACCAGCTATCACAGCAAGGCAGACCCTAAGCAGTGATTATTGCCTGCTGATCTTCAAGCCTTTGTTAGTGGCAGTTTAAAACTTCTCCTGTTCCTTCCTCATTCACTAGGTCTCAAATCTAGGTCTTCTCTTATTCTCCGCATCTCCTGTATTTGTACAAAATCTTGCCTCACTAATTTCTTAAAGCACATCACGTTTCCCTCTTCTTTTTTTTTTCTGTTGTTTGTATGAAATGTTGCCAGATGCCACCTGCCCCTCCATCTTGACCATGTAGCCCACCTGACTGTAGTGCCTGGCAAATTTTGCATAGAGCCAGTAACGAAATCATAGAAGGCTAAGGGTTGAAAGGGACCTTTGGAGATCATCAAGTCACAAACCTGCTGCCCTGTGCAGGGATACCTCCCACTAGACCGGGTTGCTCAGAGCCCCATCCAACCTGGCCTTGAACACTGGCCAGGGTTGGGGCATCCACAGCTTCCCTGGATAACAGGTGTTCCAATGCCTCACTGCCCTCACAGTAAAGAAATTCTTCCTAATATACAGCCTAAATTTCCCCTTTCAATTTGTACCCATTACTCTTTGTCCTGCCACTGCTGTTCCTGACAAGGAGTCTCTGGCTTCCCTGTAGGCCCCCTGGGTATTGGCAGGTTGCTGTGAGGTCTGAAGAGCCCCAGGTTTCTCAGCCTGTTGTGCCTAGGGGGAGGGTGCGGACATGACAGGAGCTCATCCCAGCCTACTTGTGAGCCCACAGCTGACCAAAAACATGGCAGGAGACAGGTCAGGTTAGGCTGTGAGCAGGAACTGGAACTGTAATCAGATTAAGAGAAGTGTCTCACACCTCTGGCTCCAGGGCACAACCCAGCTTCTTTCCTTCTCCACTCTCACCCAGTCACCCATCCGGTCAACTTCTTGAACTTCACACAGGTGACACAGTGAAAGGTGAAAGCCTTTTCTATATTCAGCTCAGCCTTCGCTGTGCTGAGCTCAGTGGACACAAGATCCCAACTCTGAGGCTGCCAGCAACCTGAGAGTTCACATGAGGGAAGGACTTGCCCGTGGTGTTACCTGCTGCCTGTGAAGACTTCTGTATTGTTCTATAGAAGCAGTCCCTCAATACTGCTAGTTGCTGGAGCCTGTGACAAATCACCTTGCCTGGTATCAAAATTGCTACTTCAATCAGCAACTAACCTGGAATGAATTAGCAATGGACATAGTTTGGAAACCACGAGGTCACTTCTTGGTAAAAGGACAGCTGGATGTAACTAGCTACACTAGCAGCAAGGAAAGAATAAACTTGAGAGGGATAGTACCAGCCAGCAGTGCAATGGTGCTGTAGGGAAAGGGAAATCCCATTTTCAGATGATATAGCAATACCCTGAGATGCAGTTACTCAGCTTTATTCTGGTCTATCCAACACAAATGTCTGAGGTGAGGTCCTGAGGAGTCTGTAAAACAGGAATCAAAATTACATACAGAAGAAAATATGGCATATCCTCTTCCAGAGAATGAGCACAAATAAAGTTACTGTCTAACAGAGTAGATATCTCTCATCCCTTCAACTGGGAAATTTCTTGATATCAAAGACAAAAATACACATAGTTCTTCCTCACTATATATTTTAATAAACACATCAGAGAATGGTAAGGCATGACTTTGAATACAGGTACATCTAATATGCACAGCACAGTGACACAGAGCAAATAGACAAAAAGTCCCTTCCAGGCCATCATTTCTATGAATCTGTGTTACTGATTTAGAAGAAAACACACTCATATAATAGAGATTCTGATATTTTGCAAAATTTTGTAAAATTACTACAGAAATAATTTTTCCAGTGACAGAGAAGCTGAAGTGTAAGAGTGCAGTGGAGAGAGATCAGCACAGTGGAATCCAGTGTATCCTGCATACCAGCGTCTCACCGTAGACAGAACAAGTAGGATAGCAGTTGTTTCCTCAATATTGGGAATGTCAGTAGTCATAATCACTTTATACCATACAAGACAAGACCACTTGAATATCAAGGAATAATACTGTACCAAGTATGTGCAAGGCTCAATAGGACTTAACATTCCTGTGGTACCCAGGTGTTTGCTTTTGGTTTTGGTTGTTCAGGGTTTTTCAAATACTGTGGGCGTAGAAATAAAACAAAAAGCCCAGATGGATTAGTTCAGGGTTTCTGCAGAAACCAAAATATGCATAAAAAAAAGACAGGACTAGGCAGCACTCAGAGAACAACTCAGGTCAGAAATAGCAGAGAAAACAAGCCCATGATGAGTCTTGGGTGACTTGAAAGGCTGAGGGAGCTGGGCCTGTTAAGCTTTGATATGAGTGAGAGGGGACCCCAAAATGTGTATGATTATTTAAAGCAGGGGTATCCAGGATGATGTCAGTAGTGCCAAGTAATAGGACAAATGGCAACAGGCAGAAATTGATGCACAGGAACTTCCACCTGTATATGAGAAAGAACTTTACTATGTGGGTGACTGTGCACAGGAACACATTGCCTAGAGAGGTTGTGGAGTCTTCCTCACTGGAGATATCCACCATCTGGACACAATCTTGTGCAATGTGCTCTGAGGTGACCCTGACTGAGCAGAGAGGCTGGACCAGATGACCAGATGACTGTGGTCCCTTCCAACCTGACCCATTCTGTGATTTTCATGTGTGAAACCTGCAGACCCAGTATCCCCAGTTCTTCCAGCAACACAACAGTTCTAGGCACACTGCTGTTCTCCTGCTTACCCAGGAATTGACAGTGCAGCTAGCTATGTTTTTGAGACCCAAGTGTTTTCAAAACCTAGAAACTGTTACCAGTAAAACACAAAAAAGTTGGGAAATAGACCAACGAGGTAAAAGGGAAACAAAAATTCCTGATTTCTGACCTAGAAAGTGAGCCATGCAGCCTGCTTCTTTCCCACTTTTCCATGCCTGGCAGGGGAATTGAAGACAGACTGAGAAGCAGACAACAGCCAGGTTTTTTAACTATGCAGCTAGACCTGTAAGGAGTTTGTGTAAGATGCAGATTTTGTCAAAATGACACACAAAAAACCCTGTTGTATCTTGAAACTCTTGGGAAAAGCTACAGCTGAAGCCCTTGTTGGTTTAATCATGCACATTATGATCAAACATCTTCAAAATCACCATTGATTTTGAGATGCTCCACTTCAAAATGAGCATCCATTCTTCCAGATTAAAGATATTCCATCAGTTTGTAAAATTGGCCCAAGGCTGGTGCTGGACATCAGATTTTGAAAATCAAAAAGCTAGCATTAGCTTATGTGTATGCAAAAACCCCTATTGTTTGTACAAATGATAAAAGACTGATGTGTACTTGATTAGGAAACAGGTTAATTTTCCAAAGATTCTAACAATATATTATTTTTAAAAACTTCTCAGTGACAGTGAATGTATGAAATGCCACTAAGATACTTTCCACTGTAAACAATGACAGCAGAACATTTCCCTACATTATTATTCAGCTCATTTGTTGAACACCATCTTTTTTCCTTACATTTTTGTTTTAATGTAGTTTGGTATGAACAAAGACACAATTCATGCTGGCTCACACAAATGAAAAATGTCATTGATTCCAGTGGTGCTGAGCCTCCTACTTGCTGCCAAACAGCAAGAATGTGACCCATTTCAATTTTTTTCAGCTCCATGTGCACCAAAATCATTGATTTGTCAGGAAATATATAAGCATGGGTTTACTTGATGCAACCCTACAATAACTCCCAAGTGTAGCCTTTTTCCTACATGGATTAAAGGTCAATATGTGTACTTTCAACCCCCAGAGAGAGCTACCATCCTCATCTGATTTTCCAGGAATTAAAATTTTCCTATGAAAATCTACATGCCTTTGTAAATCATGTACAAATTTCACCTGCCTCAAATTAATCTCTTTTATTCCATCCCCCCGCTGTGTCAGCAGTGAGTCTCCCAGTCTTTCTGAGTTTCAGGCTGGAAGATGGCAAGACTTAGGTGATTTTTCTGCCTGGTATGTTCTGTGGCACAACTGGCGCTGCCAGTCTCACAGACAAATACCAGTTGAAAAATCGTGGAACAACCTTGAACATAATGGCCAACATGGGAAGAAAGCCCTTTCCCCATCTTGTTTAGATCTTTGGTCACAGAGTAATAATCCTGTTTGTGTTCAGGAGCCTCCCCTGAAACAGAGAGGAGCAGTCTGGCTTTCCCAAGCCTCAGCACAACCTCTTTGACTAAAAGCAAAAGTTCAGCATTCAGTTCGTAAACATTTTCTGCATATAAAGAGGAAAATAACCAAGACATGATTGGATTACAGATGACCATTTTCAGAACTGGAAACAAAAAAATACTTTTTTTGTAATATATAAGAAAGTCAATTTAATCTTAATGTGGACAAAATCAGAGGCAATATTTATTAAATCAAATTAGGCTACATGCATCCCTGTCACAGCATACTCACAGAAGTTCTGTATCCCCTTCAGTGACAGAAACATCAAATTATAACACTAGGATAATGTTCAGTGGATAATGTTCAGTGTTTCCAGTGGATCAAAAACCAATACTGGCATGCATGTGGCAGTCTGCTGCTTCTCCCTTCAAGGCCAGGGAAAAAAACCTTTTAATTTTATACCCACAGACACAGTCTAGGAAAATGAGTAACAGTTTGGGACTGTATTACTTTGTCACAGAACCCCCTGCAGAGAAAAAAAAACATCTCTCGATCTAGAATCAAAGCACTCACACCTCAGGAAAGTTCTTGCAGCCATACTGTCTGGAAGGGAAAATTTCCCAGCATGACAGAGCACGTCTGAAAACTCCAGAAAAAATGGAAGGATGCCATTTTATCAGTAGAGCTGTCTGTCAGACTTTGAAGTGAAAAAAATGTACTTGTTATAACCAACCGCCAGGGTAGATCCTAAGGGAGAATCTTGCACTGCATGTTTAGTTTGTGGCAAGAGGGAAACTGTGAACCGTGTCTAAGCAGTGATCCCTGAGCCTTCTGGACGTAGAGAAGGAAGATAGTTCAGAATATGGTTCTGCAGGACAGAAAGGGAACACAGGAAATGTCTCATACCCCACTTAGAACAGTGCATTAATCAAGCATTGTTCCATAAATTACTCATTAGCAAAGCATTATGAAAAACAATGCCAGCATTAGGAATTCCTGGTTGTCTCTGATGGAGCAGAAGTGAGATCAGCATCGCTCTTCTGGGGAGTCCAGCAACAAGAAGGAGCATCTCCTTACCATCTAACTTCCCTTCTTGTAGGCAAAAGGAAAATCTGGGCCAAGCAGCCTCTTTTATCAGGTACAAAATCTCTCATTGCAACATTAGGATTACATTAAACTACAACATTGTAGCAGTTTGCACAAATGAAAAGCTGCTCATCTGGGCTCCCTCTTAAAGGCAGGCTTGAGCTACATGCTTTGTGAAATTCCTGATAAAAGCTCTGGGGAAAAGGGCTAGAGATGGTAAACAACAATTTTATATGACTAATCCAATATAATCCTAGGCTGGGTAAAAAAGCCATCTGGATGGATTCCCAATGAAGTGCACTTTAATAACAGCACAGCAAGCCTCTGGCTGTCACACTGAGGAAACACTCACACTCAGGCTAATAATTGAAAAAGATTCTTCCTTTTTCTTTCTTTTTTTTTTTTTTTGTCGCTCTGTATTTATTAAAGCTGTTATACACTTTGTCCTCCCATTTTATTCCCTGTTAGGAAATCATCCACCAAACCCATGAAGTGAAGTGACAAAGATTCATCAAACCCGTGAAGTGCACTGGAAGGAATCTGAGGATTCCACATCATGGCCGGGTAGCTACAGCGAGGTCACCCTCTCTCTGCAAAACTACAACCTATTTTATTGCATCACTGCAGCCTGCAATTACTGTCAGAGTAGAGAATGGCAAGCTGTCTGCTGAGGCAGAATTAAACCAATTCCAGCTGCAGCAGCTTCCTCAGCGAGTGGCCCTGGGTTTTGCTCCGAGCAGACAGCAGTCGGACCCCTATGGCACAGAGCGACCACGGCTTAGGACAGGAAGAGAAGGAGACTGCCACCCCAGCAGAGGCACACCTATATGGCAATTAGGGCTTCACACCCCAGGAGAGAAGGAAATCCATGCCTAGCCTCCCTTTTGTCCTCTGAGGTCAGAGAGAACAGGTTTTCCCCTCCAATGAGCATTCATTGTCTCAGGGAAGGAAGTCTGACATCCACACAAATCTGACTGGGGCTCAGGAGGATTGAGGCAAACAAAACACCCAAAAAACACTTGTATTTCAGGTTCATCAGGATGGGCCTATTCCAAGTGGACGAGATTAAACACGTGGCGTGTGTGTAGGTTACGAAACGCATGTGAGAGGAACTGGCGAGCATTTGGGGTTATGAAAGATCAGAGGTTATGAAAGACCTTGGCAGTTATGAAAGATGAGCCAAGAGTCTGATCCCGCAAGGCAGAGAGCAGCCTCAAGCAGCTCAGAGGTGAATGGATATTCAAAATCAGCCAGCAGCTCACATGAGGAAGTTCACACTGCCTGGGCAGGTCTAGGCTAAGGAAGGTTTGAAAAAAAACTTCAGACAAGTAATAAATAAGCAGTTATCATGGACTAGGAGAATCATAAAAAGGATTATTACCATTTAAAGGCCTTACAGGCAGCTGTATTTTTTTTTTTAAGTATTTTGGAAGATCTTAAAATACTAGCTGCAGTCACTGATTTTCTGAAAAGTATTCTGTGCTGGCCTTCAGTTCTGTTTTAAATCTACCTGCACAAGCCACATAGCTGCAGTGAATCTATAAAAAATGAGGGCTCATTCAGATATTTTAGCCTCTCTGGTGACCCTATTATCACTATTCTAGCAGCAGAATGAGGAGAAGGTTGAGGAAATTCTACTGTCTAAATGCTTATTTTCCAGGCATCACTTTGAAAGAGGACATACTCCTGCTGAGAAAAATATTGAGGAGAGCACTTCCCCCTCTTTGCAACAGTACTTCTCTGTGATGTTGTGTGTAACTTTCTGTAGTTACACATGAATACTTGTGCATCCTGCATTGTAATTCACACTGCCTGCTTTCAAAATAGGCCTTAAACAGCCTTCCAAATGCCCCTGTGGCAGCCGAATAACAACAAATCTCCAGACATTGAGGCAGACCTGAAGCATATGGGAAGAAACCATCTGCACTACATCAGAACAGGATCTAGCCTGTTTCAGCAATAGGTATAGAGTTTTATTGTTGGTAAATTCAGTAATTAAAACTTTGTAGTGCAAGGAAAATACAGAAAACACTTCTATCATGATCTGAGATGCTTCCTAGAATGCAAAGCCATGATTAACTGTACATTTTCTTTTTCACCAAAAAAAGAAAGTCTATGCTACATCTCAACAGCCCACAGATCTCACCAGGAAATACATTTACCCATCTGCACAGAAACTCTCTCGGGAAGGTCCTGAAGATGCCTCATGCTATGGCAGCAATAAAAAGCACAAATTTCCAAAACCTGGAGGAAACTCAGATTAAGGAAGAATCCAGATCAATTCTGTTCTCTACTAGTCCAAATTATACTGCATGTTTGTAGGGTTATTGCACTTAAGCAAACTGATCTAACCTAACAACAAAGCAGATATGTCTTTGGAGGAAACAAGTGACTTAGAATAATCAGTCAGCAGAAATATTGACAAACACTTTGTGAGGATTTCATTATTTCATATTTCAAAAAATTCCATTATTTCATACCTCCACCAAACTTTTACACTTTGTGCAGTAGTTAATTCACCTTCTCAGAGTTTGTGGCCTTTTGTTTTTCAGATTCAAAATGGGGACTAATAATATTTCACTAAGTATACTGACAACCTTGCTGTCTTTGTGGCATCCACTGTCAGGGTGCAGCTTAGAAATTTAAAGAATGAAGTTGAATTCTTGTGCCACACAAAGTCAAGTCCCTTACTTTAGAAGGAAAAGGTCCAAGTATTTAATTTTAAAAAGCATATATTATTTTTGTGAACTGCCTGTGGCAAGAGTCCCTCTCATCCCAAAGTCATCTGTGTCCTACAAAATAAACAAGAAGAGAAAAATGGATCTAGATTTAGGGTCTGTTACATTAAGCAGAATACCCAAGTCAATTTAATTTAGCCTAGTCTCTAGGAAATTAAATAATTTTGTGCTCAGAGATGGTAAGTAGTGGTGTTATGCAATTTTCTTCACGCAAATGTGCTTGCCACTAAAGCATCTTTATTCTAGCCCTGAAAATGAAACTCCTGACCACGAAGCAGGTGCTGAAAGACACTAACAAATTTCATACACTCTATGTATGAAATGTATGTATTTTGTTGCTTTCAAAAAGCAACACTGATGGACTCAGTCCCTGGGCTCTCCTTTTTCCCATTCAGTGCCAAGTGTGCATCAGAACAAGTCATTTGGAAAAGCCTCACTGTGACAGATAAAGTGTGTGTTCCCAACACGCACTCGGTGTTTTAAGCACAACAGTCTGGCTGCTCTATTGCATAAGCCTGCATTCATCCCGGGCTGCCCTCCTTCTAAGAGGCGGATGCAGAATCTCTTCCCTGCTCTGCCGGCATAGCAATTTGGCTTATACGGGTTCTGGAAGAGTGGGTTCTGCATTCTCTTCTTCTCATCCTTGACAAATCCAAAATGACACACGAAGACAAGGGAAAAATAGAAAGGGCCGTGTATTTCTTACCACACGCTTCAACTCCCAAGCACTAACAAGCTGCTGTTTAAAACCTGAACTTGCCCTTCGACTCCCGAGGCCGTTTTTCCCACACTTTTCCCCTTTCATTCCCGACATGGCCGATGCCAGCCGCCAGCTTTTCCCCCAAAGCCCCGGTAACTCCGACAGCTGGCCCCTGTTCCGCAAGATGGCCCTGGGGACACGGGGACAGCGGAGAGCCCGAGGGGCCGCTCGGCCTGGGAGCGCGGCTGCCCCTCCTCATCCCGGGGAAACAGGAGCGCCCCAGCCCCATCCCCGGCCCGGCGGCCCCGGCGCCATGTCAGGAGGGGCACGGCCACGGCGATGGCGGCGGCACATCCTGCCCTCCGCATCCTGCATCCTGCCCTCCGCACCCCCTGCGCACCCTGCCCGCCACATCCCACCATCTCGGTGCGGCCCCAGCGCTGCGCTCCGCGGTACCGCCGCCTCTCCCGACCTTCCTCCGCCCTCGGGGCTCACCTACAGTCGGCGCCCACCAGCCAGCCCGCCTTCCCCATTGACCGCGGCGGGCGCTTCTCTCCGCCCCGCTGCGCTGGGCGGGGCGCTGCCAGGGCGCGCAGTGACAGCCCCGGCCGGGCGGTGTGTGCGCCCGGCGCATCCTGCTCGGCGGGGAGCCGGGCCCCCCGCGCCCCTCGGCCGCGCTCCGGGCAGCGCGGCCGCCGCGATGAAGCCGTGCGAGGAGGAGGAGGAGGAAGGGCGGGCGGCGGCGGCGGGCGGCGGCGGCGACCCCTGGAAGGAGTGCGCGGAGGTGGCGGTGCAGCTGGCGCGCCGCGCCGGGCAGGTGAGAGCGAGCCACCCGCTGCCCCGGGCCGGGCCGGGCTGCCCCGGGGCCGGAGGAGCCTTCTCCCGGCGAGGGCTGAGGAAGGGCCGTGGGAGCGCTTGGCTGGTGCGCGGAGCTGGGGAGGCGGAGGAGGGCGGTGGGGCTCGGCACTCGCTCAGCCGGGCCCCCGGCCGATGGGATGGCGGCAGCAGGGCCCCAGACCTTGGGGGAGCCCATCCCTCAGGGGCTCCATCCCTGGGAGCCCCATTCCTTGGGGGAGCCCATCCCTCAGCGGCTCCATCCCGGGGGGCCCCATTCCTTGGGGGCCTCATCCCGCGGGGCCACTTCCCGGGGGGCCGCAGCCCGGAGCAGGGGGAGGCCCAGCCCTTGGGGGTGCTTCCCGCCGGGGCTGCATCCCCTCGGGGGCCCCTTCCCTGGGGGTTTGCATCCTTCGGGGCCAGCATTTGTTTTCCAGCAGCTTGTGCAGAGAAAAACAACCGTGTCAAGGGAGTTTTCTCTTGTTAAATCTGACAGTCTTCAGAGTGGCCGAAATTCGCTTGCTAGGGACAAATAGCTGTGTGGCGAAGGTCTATAGTAGCTCATTTCAGATCCGTGTTTTGACGCAGCAGGTTAGTCATCTCAGGAGCATCCTGACCCCACTCTGTGCAGCAGCAAAACTTCCACCAGGTCTAACAGAGCTAAGGAGTGGGATCAGCAGACTGATTGAGAAACTGGATAAAGCACAAACTTCAGCAATGTGTGTTTCTCTCTTGCTTCCATTCTGCTCTATTTTGAAGTGCACTTTGTACCTATGCACTGCAATTTCAGAAGCCCCCTTTTCTGTATTGAGTCCAAGATCCATAACTTTTCTTTAGTGTGTACTGTTAAACATATTTTCTCCTTAGTAAAAAACAACTACACAGATTAACAGAATGCCAGAGGAGAGGAGACTTGTTTTAATAATGCAGGGACTAAATGGATAATCCAAATCAGGATGACAGGTCATGCTCTCACAGACTCTGAAAACAGGAGTTTCTCCAGCATAGTCATTCTGCCAGCCATTTCACAAGAGAGACTCATGACTTAATCAAGCATCCACACCTTATTTCTCAAAATAAATTTGTAAAGACAGCTTTAAGCTTTCCCAATCATTTCACTTGCTGAGAAAATCACAGCTGAGCACTTTTTCCTGGAAGAAGTAAACATTCCGTAAGACTTGAATCTGAAATCACAGTTTGCCATTGCTACCTTGCAAATGGCAGGAAATGGCTGATTCCTTGGCAGGCTGAATTTAAACCAGCCAAGGATGTTGTTTAAGTAGGACTTCGGTAATTTTTTTTTTTTATTTTTTTTTTTACCCCTTATTATTTTGTCATGCTAAGGAATCTTTTTCGTTACAAAAGGCACATCCTTCTGTAAGAAAAGGTGCAGGTATGGCTCTATCTTTTATTTATGTGTCAATCTGCTTTCAGCTATTGCTGAAAAGAAACTAGAGCTAAGGACACAAACTGCAGTGTAACATTCATTTGGTTGGACTGGATTTTTGTTGACAATTGACTGACTAAAAAGGGGATTATTTTGATCACCAAATGCAGTCAATTCCACTAGTCAAGTTCATCTTTTTCCTCTGCTTCCCACCCCTCAGACCTTTCCACTTTCACCTCCACCCCCAGAAATCTGCTTGCACTCTCTGTCTCCCCAGATCCAACTCCGGTCTCCATCCCTCTCTGAAACTTTGCTGCTTCAGCCTTTCTTTTAAGGTGCTGCATTTCTCAGGACTCTGGCAGGTTAGGAAGGGTTAGAATCATTAGAAAATGTCTACAAGAGGCTTGGCCTGAAGAAAGACATTCCAGATTTCGGATTTCTAGGAAAAGTTAACCAGTAATACAGTTTTCTGGTCTCCCCTTTTGGCTTATACAACTACTTGATTTGTATTGCATTGTGTTTCATGACTATAGGTAAAATATATCTTCAACAAACAGGCGTCTCTACTCTTCTAAACTTAAAAGGCCAACAGAGAAGTGATGCTTGAATATGTGCCAAAAGTGTTGTTGCTGGAGCAACCTCTATTACTGGGTTAAAATCACTGCTTCTCTTGCCCATCCTATTGTTTAGTTCTTATTACTTTTATGCAATATCACAGGTTATCATTTAATATATATATGGCTGTTTCATAATGAGAGTGGTCATGGTTTTGTAACGTCTGTAATTGACCTGCTTTACAATTCACTCTTTATGGACACATATAATTGCACATTTTCAAACTTCTTTATTTTTTTATTTGAGTAAGCAGCTTGCTCTGTTCATGAGCGTACACCCATAGGTTTGATATGACTTTTTGCTCAAGAAGAGCAGGCATGACCAGCCTGTTCATCTTTGATGCTGTTAAGAATACTGCAAAGGTCTTTCCAGTTGCAGAATTGGAAAAGCTTCACCAAAATGAGTAAACTTGCATCCAGCTAAAAATAAGAAACTGACACTAGGACATAGTATGCTAAAGTCCAAACCTTTTCTCTTTTTTTTTTAATCTTTTTTTTTTTTTCTCATTTTTTCCCTCCAGAAAATAATTTTATGAGACATAAGAGACCTAGCAGAACACCACTAAAAACAAAACAAAAAAATACAAAATTTCTACTGGTATTCTAAAAAGCCATGTTTTTTTTCCTGATGTTTGCTCCCATGGGAAATTTTTAGGCTATTTCCTGTGTAATATGGGCAGATGTTTTAGCAAACCAGACTGGAGTTTCCTGAATTATTTGCAAGTACTCATGCTTTTTATCTAGATGTTTGATTTTATCAATGAGCAAATGTTTCAGGACAGTATTGCAAGCAAGAAAATCCATCTTGGATCTCCCAGAAGTCTATGGTGCGTGCAAGCAGTATGGTGATATGAAATACTTGACACGAGTACTACTGTAGGTGGCTCTCCTGGCAGGTACTGGGGGAAAAGGCATCTTGGCTCTCTATCTTCTTTCTGCTTTGTTGGAATAAATTTCGCAAAGGCATTAAAAAAGGAAGAGTCCAGGACTGACCACACTGAGCCCCAGTGTCTCCATTTCCCCTGCTCCATGGGAATGGAAGGAGAGAGCAGGGACAGCCTGGGTCTTGCTCTGTAAATGTGGTCTCCATGCAATGATGTAAATGCCCCTCACTTTGCATAACCCCCCAAATGCTCCCAAGCAGGGTATTAGGATAAGATCTGCATTAGAGGAGGGGCAGCATGAGCTAAGAGTGTTAAATGGCTCTGCTCTAAATAGCCATGCTCCCAAAAATCAGTTGCTTAGAAATTGCTGAAAAGTCTCTGTAATCTAGGGACAAGCCCTATACAGGAATAAAGTCTAGTAAAATACATTTACAGCCAAATTAAAGCATCTTGCCAATTTCATTGAACAATGGGGATAAAGGTGCAATCAGCTGTTCCCATTTCATCATCCTGGAGTTCCTTCGGTTTCTGCTTGCCTGCTGCCTGTAACCTAGAGTGACACTTGTACAGAACCCTATGTCCATCTGGAAAGACCACACAATTGCAGCACGTATCCACAAACCTTATTATAAGGCTTCTGCAAGGAGAAGAGTTGAGTGATGCTCTCAAAGTATTCTGAGGCAGCAGGCTCTAACACTCCATTTTAGGCAGCTGACTTTTAGGGATTTTTCAACATAAATTGAATGCTACAATGCTCTGAGCTGTTTGATCATTTTCCAAAGAATAAAAGTTTTTCATCAATTATGCAGGAAATGTGATCCTTGTATGGGGCTACTCTGGCTTGGATTGCATACCCATGCAAGCTGGGTATGCATAGAGCGCTGTTTTGTCAAGCCCTTTGTAAGTGGCACAGAATTGGCAGAATCAGAGCTGTCCATCCTGTGTGCTGTGGGTGAGCCTCCACAGATGTGGTGCCCATTTGTGGCTGGTGACCTCAGCACCATGACGTCTCCTCTCCTCTTGATGTATTGCTTGCACAAGAGGTGGGGAGAAGCAGCTCTTTGCAGGGCTGGTAAATGGTAAATGTGTGTTGTGGCTCCTTGGCGTGGGCCCAGAGAGATGAGTGAGAGGGCCATGGGCCACCACTTCATAGCGCAGGCACGCCCTTGGCTACTCCCACCTCCAAAGTGGCTGGAGCCTCATGCTGGCCACCAGAGAAACAGACTGGGTTAAAGTTGAAAATTGTTGTGAGCAACTGGGTAAAGGATCAGAAATTAAAAAAAAATATTAAATTGGAAACCAGGGTGTGCAAAGGGTTGTACTCAAACCAGAGAGATCAAGTGCCAGAGCATGCAATGGAATCAGATGATTGCAGAACACATCCACAGGAGAGAGGTTTCATCTCTGCTTTTTATTTTCCAGCAAGGCTTAGGTATGACCTCACTGCTCTTCTGAGCAGTGGCACTGATTTACATGGCTGCAAAAATCTCAATCCACTATGCATTAAAACTGAATAGAAGTCAAGAGCATGGCATTGCTAAGAAGAAATTAAAATCTTCTCTGTCAAAAAGAGGGCATTCCTCATCTATTTCACTTACGAACTTTCAAGCAGTAAAGACAATAGGAAAGTAAAGAAGAGCAAATAAAATAAAAGGTATCAGCATAGCAGTTTTTTTAGAATACACAGCTGAGGGTGATTGGAGTGTTTTGGATTTTCCTTTGGGCTGAAGAGGAGCCCAAGGACCTTGCTGGAGCTGCGCTTTTATGCTTCTGTCGAAATCCTTCAAGACAAACACACAGGCCATTGAGAGGAGTAAAGAGATTAAGTGTGGTTAATATTTTGATACAAAGTAATAAACTTTAGCAAAACATCAAACTGAAAAGTACTACCCGCCCTCACAAGCTCAGTAAATAGGAACAACTGATGTTTTACAGCTCACAAAGCAGAAACCTTAATCCAGATACCTTCTATACTAAGGCAATGGTCAGCCATATCCATTACTTGCCAGAATAATTAGCACACCCTTCAAATATATTATTTGATACTACAAAAACCAGGAGCTGAGATGACATTTGGGAGTTTCTGGTTCCCTTTCCCATGTATAATGCAGCAGAACTATTTTCTTTGGTTGTTTCTCAATGGTTTTTAAATACTTTGAACAATGGAAATTTAGTTAAGTAATTAAAATATATACATTTTAGACAGGACTTGGAATATCAATCTTGTTGCTGCTGGGTTTTAATATAATTATTCTATAAAATTAAGTGGTGCTTAATTTTTGCTTTGTTGGTTTTGGTTTTTTTAATCTCAAATAATTTATCATTTTCACTGATTAAAAAGTAAGCGATTTCCTTTTGCATCCAGTCCCTTTATTTTTCTTTTTAATGAAGAAGTGGAAAAAAACCAAACCAGAAAGAAAAAGGGAAAATGAGGTAAAGCTTTCATTAAGTGTTTTCCCATATGTGCATTTGTACTTAAGTTTGTAACAGTAATACCCTGGAGAATCAGATAACATTTCCAGAATGTCCAGGTTTAAATCATTGGTTTCATATTTAGGGAAAGCTTCAGTTTTTAATTTTGTTAAATATATGGCAATTATTTGGGAACCAGAGGGTGGTCAGCATTTAAAGTTCCAATATCCCAAAACCGCCCCCCCCCCACCCCCCAAACCTATGTGTCTTAGTTGGCAAAATGGAAACAAATTATGTTTGCGTTATTGCATATCTTTTATAAAATATGAGAGCAGTGGGATATTGGCCCTGTAAATTTAAAAAATTTTAAAAAAAAGAAGAAGAAGAAAGAAAGAAAAAGGGCTTTCCTTGAAAAATGGCTGAGCCTTGAGGCTTTTTCTTCTCTTGTGTATACTTTTGGTAATTTTCTAAATCATGATGACTGCCATCATCCTTTTATTCCTTTAGTTGCATCCCTTAATCAATCCTTTTCTGAACTGTCAAGAGAGGTTTTTGCAGAATGGTTCAAAATGCCATGTTCCCAAAGAATACTCATTAGCTCAGAAGGATTTTTTTGTCAAAAAATTAGAACAGCCTCTGATAGAATTAGGCCTACAGCTGTTTCTCATGATTAGCTATATTTTATTTTTCAGTGAGGATATTATTTATATTCAGCACAGGCTGAATGCCCAACAAATCTGATTTATGAATTTCTGTTTCAGATTATTAGGAAAGCTCTAACAGAGGAAAAACAAGTGTCCACAAAGACATCTGCAGCAGATCTCGTGACAGAAACTGATCATTTTGTCGAAAATTTAATTATTTCTGTTCTGAAAGAGAAGTTTCCCTCCCACAGGTGAGTGCCTGTAGAAACTATCAATGACCTTTTTTTTGTCGTTTTACATGCTGCATGTCTGACTGATATTTAAAAGGAACTTTAAAAGTCTACATATCTTTCCTATGTCTCTGTATCTTTCTTATATATTTGCTGTTGAACACTTTCATGGGACTTCTATTTTTAAACAGAACCATTTCCTTATACTTAATAATTTATATTTTCCATGTTTCTTGATATATGTCTTTAATAGCAGTGTTTTCCCTGTAGGGACATCATGGATGAAGGTTTCATGTGGATCTCCATGATGTTCAGAATACTGGTCTGTTGCCTACTGTATAAGTATTATGCTAAGGCTATCTATAAAAATATAGCAGAGATATATGCTAGCAAAGGTCCCACCCTGCAGACCTTTCCTGTTGCCATCACACGCGAGTTTGCCAGATCAGGAGAGGTAAAAGTGTAGTTTTTACCTTGTGTTCTCTAGTGAGAAGGTCAGTGAGAAGCGGTTTCTCATCATTATTTGATGCCTACTTATAAACAGGCTATTAATTACTTCATGGGGTGCAAACCCAAGGTTTTAAAAGTAGATCAGGATGTCAATTCCTCTTGAATTACTGTGGCCAACCTGAAAATACAAACTCAGCTCTCATGCCCAGATTAGAGAGAGGGTTTGTATTAGTTGCCAGGTTTGGTTTGATGCAGAGACTGCCATTGATTTCTACATTTGACATTCAGTAGATTAAAAGTCATTTTCCTGCAGAGCCAGTGCAAGGCCTATATATCTTTTAAATAGTGTCTGACTCCCTTCTAACTGTGGGCATCTCAGATGGGGATGAGCCTTGCATTCTAGCACTTGCAGAAATGAGCAAAGAGAAAAATCTGAAAGGCTCAGCTATTAGTCTGATTGTCAGAGATGCTTCTGGGCAAAAAAGCAGCACCATAAGAAGAAGCAGAAAGCATATTTTATACTAAATATGGCTCTCTAAATACATGCTGTATGTGACAGCATATTGAAGCAGTACTGTTCAGCACAATGTGTGGTTCTTGGCTGCAATTCTCCAGAGAGTGCCAGGCTTTACAAGCCTATTATTTGTGTAATATTCCTTCTACTATTGCTGCTCTTCTCTCATCTCCACTCTTATGTTAGTTTTTTTTCTTTGAACAGTCTGGCAGAGAACATAAAACCTACACATTTCCCATAAAATGGGAATCACCAGACACACTCAAGTTACTCAGAATGGGAACAAAAGTTGTAAGGTCAACATAGGCCTAGGAACTGAAAAATCCCAGATTTTATAAATTCCATACAGTTAACTTCTGACTTTATAAATAAATGAAGGAACTGCCAGTTCTTCAAGACAATTTTATTTTGTTGATAGTGGTTGTTGGATTTGCTTAGAATTTGTTCAGATAATTAATGCGGTTAGATCAAACAATAGATTAAAACTAAATTTAACTAGATAGATTTAAACATGTGCAATGAGGAGTCTACAACAGCAGTCAGGGGTTAAACTAAAGTGCAGTGAAAATATTAGGAGATCATTTATATTGTTTTCAGTTTTTCCCCTAATCTGGCTGTTGAAAGCAGCACTGAAGATTTCTGTTATTTCTTTTTCCTCTAAATCATCTGGATTCTTATGTCCCTTGAATCAAAAGGAACTTCAGGTGTTATAAAAATTAAAAGGGATCTTATCAGGTTCTGCCATTTGTACTGAGGTTCTTATGAGTCTTTACATACTGGAAATGTACTCAGAAGTAAAGAGAAATACTAGGAAAATCTCTTCAAAAAGAGATTCTGTCCCGTGTTTCTTTTTTCTTCTCTCTTCTTGGTTAAGTGATGTATATCACCTTCATTTACACTTCACTCAGGTTTTAATCTTTGCTCACTCTTTAGTACTCTGGAATGCTCCCAGTGAGTCTTTTCAAAAGGATGTTTTTTTCAGATAGATCCATGAGTTGTGGGTAAGGCACAGTCAGACTGCCAGGGGCTAATGGTTGCAAAAGGCTATCCCAATATTTACCCTTGCTATTATTACACAAGTTGTCATCTCTTGTGTTCCTTGTGGCCTGTATTCTGTAGACATTCAAATCAGGACCCAGGAGTTTGGGAGGGTGACATCCAGCTCTAATTTCCCATCGTTCTGTCATCAGATCCCCATATGGGGATAGGTGAGGGACAGCCCCAGACTGTTTCCTGCACTCAACTGGATATCATTCCTGCTGCAGATGTATGTTACAGCTTCCCTGCTGTTCCTGCAATGAATTTCAGAGCGGCACCATAGCATGAACAGATGTAGTCTAAGGCTTGGCTAAAATTACTGGACTCATTTTCAGTGGGAGTAAACTGTAATCCAGATTTGACCAGAGGTCAGTGGCACTGGCAGGCTGGTATATTAAATTAACTATTTTAATGAAGTGGTTACCCCTCCCACTTCTCAAGCTGTTCCTAGAATGTGTTCCAGTACTTCACACTGAGTGTTTTGCTTAGTTTGCAGGTCTTTACAGGACACAGAGCAAGACATCTGAGGTGACCTTGCAGGACTCTCACGTTTCCCAGTATTGTATAGCAGCGAGGTGGGGGGGGGGTGGTGTTACCTATTAGCCCAGATTTCATAGGATGTGCACCTAATTTGTTCTACATCCATTTCAGAAAAATTGCTCTTGAGCATGAAGATTTTATCAGTGGCACTGCTGTGTCCCAGCTCCAGGTTAGCATTTCTGAGCTCAGGGACAGCAACATCACACCCCCACTGTGAGAGAAAGGTGAGGGACTGGCTCACAATGCTTGAAGGCAAATCATCTAGCACAGAAATACTCCTGTCTTTAGTGAGGTTCTTGTTTCACCTTTCTTTGACTGGCAGAACAGCAACTATATTTCAGGCTCCTGCTGGGGGAGCCGGCAGAGGGTTGAAGCTGAGGTATAATTTATGTGGAATATGGATAATCTGAGGTGGCATGTAAGGTGCTCCACCTATAAGAAGATGAACCTCTGCATCCAGCAGTACAGACAAGACATGGTTGGGTTTGGATACTGATTACAGGATTTGTGAAAGAAAAAGTCAAGTGACACAGCACCAACTAGAAAAAATAATGGAATATTTAGAGCAAGGAGCCTGCAAAGTGTTATGTTATACTGAGAATTTCAAACACTTGTTCAAGTCTTTCTCGTTTCTCAGTTGTGCACTAGCACTTTGTCCTTCAGCTGTTACCTTTAATGGAGATGAAAATAGTAACAAACACTTCCTAATTCCCTCTTTGCACCAGCTGGGGATATATAATGCCATCAAAATAGTCTGTTTCTACTTAGGTTGAGAGGCAGAGTAGCATTTGGAAAATTCAAGAATCCTCTTCTTGTGCTGTCTGCAGAACATTTTAAACTCAAGCTTCAAGTGTTACCTGGAATCATGAGGTACAGGTTGAAGACACAAAATAAAATAGCTGCTACTCTAGTCCTAGGGAAGGACTCTTTGCAAAAGACATTTTCTCTCTATTTTATTCTTTTTTTTTTTCTCTTTGTGTCTTTGAGAGAAGCTTTTTTGTCTTCAAGCATTTGCAGAAACTCTGCTGAACAGCTGTTCAAATGTGAAACCACCAGCAAGAGTCAGTACTGGCAGTTGGATTCCACTCCTGCGGTATATATAGGATTTTATGAAAATCTGTGAGAGTAGCACCTGCACATCCCTTACAGAAAGAGACCTAGGGCAGTTCATGGGAAAGCAGGGATAATTAAGGTTGACAGGAAATGTGCCAGAACTGGATGTTCGTTTCCCAGGGGAAAAGAAGAAGAAAACTACTAAAAGAAACTGGGACAGAACAACAGAAGAGAAGATGATCTCAGATTTCATTTTGTGCCTTGTGCATCCAAACAACAAACAAACAAAAAATAATTTGTGGATTTTTTTTTGAGTCATGGGAAAAAGAAAGTCTAGCTTTGTAAACCTTTTAATTTCCTGGGTCAGATTACTGTAAAAAGTACAAGCAGGAGCAAAAGTGTGGATTTTCTAAGAGTATATTATTTCCTTCTGGCTGAATTTGACTGCAGAAGAGAAGCAGGTGCAGTTTGCAGTTTATATTACTTATTGCAAGAGACAGACCTAACCCATGAAATTATATTCTGCATAAAATAATCTTCTCGAGTTCCAGGGTTGCCAGTTCAGATCAATTTCTGCATTCATTTTCACGGCCTCCTTAATGATATACTGGGGAAATGTACATAAAGAGAGTTATTTTTTTGCCATGTAAAATAGTATGCTGTAGATTCAAGAACTCTCCCTCAAAGTCTCTATGAAAGTTACCAACTCCTAGATTTAATAAGCTGTATGTGTGTTGACATTTATACAAGAATGTTTTATGGATAGAGGGAGAAGTTGTCTCTTAAAAAACCAGAATGATGGGGTTGTACTTTCCAAGTCACGTATAATGTTCTGGGATACTTGTTTTACCCTTGCACCAAATGCAGGTTTATTGCAGAAGAATCCACTGCTGCAGGTTCAAAATGTGTCCTCACCGACAGTCCAACCTGGATTATTGACCCTGTTGATGGAACGTGCAACTTTGTGCACAGGTAAATGGCCAGCAGGCTGGGAAACACACCAAAACCCAAAATGTACCTTCTCACAGGTCCTCTCTTTCTCCTGAAGGTGCCTTTCCCTGGTGGATTTGTTCCTTTGACTCACACGCGGGAGTCATCCCTTTATGTCTGGGTACCTGGTGTGGGAGGCTGTGTTTGTGCTGTTTTCTAAGGGTGAGCTGAAGATCCTCCCGGCTGCCTTGTGGCTCTCAGCCCTTGGCGCAGCTCTTGGCACAGCCCTTGGCACACTCACAGCCAGCACACATTACTGGGCAGGGATGGAGCAGGGATGGAGCGGCGCCGGAGGAACAAGGCTGTGCTGTGAGGGCGCTTGGCCCAGCGCCTTGTGTGGGTTCCTCACATTCCTCCTAGGAGGGCTGCGTGCTCCCCTTCCAACACAGGCACTTCCTTCTTCCTGAGAAGTGCAACCACTGCCTGTGTGCAGAGCAGCACTGAGAACTGAGCTCTACAGAGATTCCCGTGGTAGATTTATAAGGTAGCTCTGCAAAATGAAACCTAGGGGTCATGGTGCAAAAATTCATACTTTTAATTCTTATTCGAGTTGTAAACTAATGTCTATTCACAATATTTCTACTTAGAAACCCTGCCTTATATTTTGCAGCTTAAAATAACTGCAACTTCCATAAAGCAAAAAAAAATTTATTGACTTTTCATGCAATTACACAGGATTTTCCAGGGGAGGTGGGGGATGTCATGTGGTGATCTTTCATGCCATTAAGTGAAATTTCCTCTTTTTAGCAATATTTTCTGGACTTCCAAAGTCCTCTTTGAAATGGGTTTTTAAGAAATTAATTTGTTTCATTGTTTAAAATGTAATGATTATACGGTAATAAAAAATGATACGATAATCAAAAAAAAGCGATCATCATCATCACTTTGAAAAAGGAGGGCATAGAGGAACTGGTTTCTTTTTATGTTGGTGTCAGCAGCAAGGTATCTACTTAATTGATATCTGAGATGCATATCTTGAATAAAATATGCTCTTAAAAACAGTGACTTGCTATAACAGTTGTGGTTTTATGCTGGATAATTTAATTACACCAAAGCAAAAACAGCCCCAAATATACTGCATTTCAGTACAAAAATTGTGATGTCTTCATCTTCAAGTTTATTTCTTGCCTTCTCCAGTATTAACTTACATCTTAAAAGGAATTGACAAAGTTAGAGGCTGAGAAATAGTATAATGTCAAGTGCATTTTGACAAGTAAAGTCACAAAGCTCCACGTGGGGTTTTGTTGGCTAAGGGGGTTGCATAAGGAGTAAGTTGAGAGATTTTTCATCAGGACTACTTCATTTCTTCTTTTTCACAGATTTCCAACAGTGGCAGTGAGCATTGGATTTGCTGTTAACAAAGAGGTATGAAGTATGTTCTTTAAGATGGGACCTGAGAGTTGGCCAGAAGTCTCAAAACCATGTGGGAACTTTAAAAATCTAAAAAAAATTTTAAAAGATCAGTCACTACTCAGGTTTTCCTATGCTTTTTAAATGCATCTGATTGTAGTCTACTAATCTAAAATCATAGTCCTGCAAACCTTACTTATGCAAACTGGCAATTAAAAGAGAATTCTATGAATTGTTATAACTATTATGGGATTTATTTGGAGAAAAAGGAAGTTCTGGTGTAAGTAAGGTCCAGTTATACAAAACCATAATAACTTCAATTTAATGCTGCCTCTTCATAATTTAAACACATATCCCAGTATTCCTGTGTTATTATTGCCTCTTTCCTGCTAGCAGTATCTGTGAAAGCTAACTCGTGCTATGAGTCAATGTAGAACTGATTTTATGAAGAGTGCAAAATTATGGACCTAGTTCATTCAATCTGTATTTGTATTTTTCTTAGCATAGTAAAATAGTTATATTTGCTACATGAGAGCTTGATTATGGTGAGGGTGGGAAGGTACCTGGCCTTCCAATGCTAGTGCCTTTTCTCCAGATGTTCCCGGTTTACAGTTTGATATGTACCTATGAAATAACTAGTTACTTAAATTGCCAATGAATGTGCCTCTTTCAGCCTAATTCCAAAATCTTAAATATATATATAGTTTTAAGCAAAGCCAGTGATAATTCTGTGCATTAACAACCAAGTTTTCAGATGTGCTAGTACCTCTTAATGATTTAAACAGAATAATGTTGTATACTTGTCTGATTAGACTTTTCCAACATGGAAACTGCAGAGAAACACTTCCATGCTTTTCTGAAATTTATTCATTGCCAAAGGTCCTTTTGAACACTACATTTTATTACCAGACAGCTTTCTCTAACATTTATGTTTTCTAGAACACCATCATGATTTTGATGCTGCATATTTTGGGTTATGTAAACTAAACAAAGCTGAAACAAAAGTAAAAGAATGATGTTAAATCTCCCTCAGTTAAACAAATAGGACAAGCAGAAAAAAGAGTAAACTGAAAAGGAGCCAAAGTACACACAGGGGAACTGGCCTGATTATAAGCCTTGAAGAAACTCCTGCAGATGTCTTTAGGGAAAGAGTCTATTAATAGTGTGTTCCTCAAAAAAAACCCCTTGGTTTAGATGGGACCTCAGGGTAGGGAGCCAGGACAGTCTATTCCCTTTGAGTTGTCTCTGATGAACACCAAGTGCAGCAGGAAAATATTTAAAGTCTAGAACATCTGAGATGTTTTCTTGACCTTGTGGCCAACTTCTGACACCTCGGGCAAGCCACTTAATTTTTGTGTAGCCTTAAATTAAATAACACTTATATTACTGATCTAGGGGTGATTTTCAGAGCTGCCCCTTGAAGTTCATAAAGTGCTTTAAATATTTTTGGTGGAGCCTATTAGAGCAATAGAAATTTAAAATACCAAGGGTCTAATTCTGGCCCTCTTTTCATTGGTAAACAGAATCTCCCACAAAAATTCCAGTGTTGCACATTCTTAAGCTTTCATTAAGGGTATTTCTGTCCAAACTCCTTCTCTTGGAGTGCTGTGACTTTAAGAGATCCTCACAAAAAGATTTTGCAGAGAAAGATTTGAACAAGTGACTGGAGTGTACTGCTTTGGTTGAAAAGACAGGCAAATTCAATGCACCACGGAAGTTGAGGTGCCTTCAAAAGCATCCACTGTTAATAAAGAGTGTGCCGTGACTCCTGAGTTTGGATGCCTGACTGATCCTGGGACTGCAAATCTCTGTGGTCCAGCCAAGATCAGGGGGTTGCTTCAAGGAGTAACTGCTCACAGTGAAAGCAAAGCACTCAGACTCTTGCCTCAGAGGTCTTGCGTATTTTCAGTAAAAACATTTCAATTGCATTTGAAAACAACTCAGTGTTTAATCCACTCTAATGTGAACAGAAGCAGACTGCAAATAAGAATTTAGAGGATCAGGAACACATTGCATTAACTTCTCTTTATAAACTGAATTTTATATGACCTATATCTCAATATCACAGTAATAATAAAATTATTCCAGTTTTTTAGCATCAGTGTAATCTTTATTATGTGTACCAATTAAAATATTGCTGATCTTTTTGCCATTAGTAGTTGTTTATATTTATGATGAGTAATTTGAGTTGCATTCATTTCTTTCCTTTTCAAAATCTTAAAGCTTGAATTTGGTGTAATTTACCACTGCACTGAAGAACGATTATACACTGGTAGAAGAGGTCAAGGGGCATTTTGTAATGACAAAAGGCTTCAGGTATCAAAAGAGACAGGTTGGTCTAGATTTTGTTAGAACTCTAAAAGGAATATATTAATTTTGTTTCAGAGTTGTTGCAAATCATCATTAGGATAATGAACATCATTATCCTGATGGAAAGTATTTCACCTGCATGATAATTTTGTTGTTTTGTGTTTGTTTTTTTTCTGAAAAATCACTTTCCTCCTCTTCTTTTTAAAATATACATCTGAATATGAACTGTTTAAATAATCCTAAATTATTTTGCTTCACAGCCATTGTTTAAAATAAGGAAGAATGTGTAGATTCACCAGTTTCATTCCAGCTGACGTAACTTTTTATAAGCAAGATGCAATGGGAATGGTGAATTGAATTCAGAGTACTATTGTGGCTGCTATTCACTTCTTTTCCAGTGGACTTGTATGTCACAGAGTGTCTAATGTCTATAGGCAGATGTGATAACGTGAATTAAAGGGTGCATGCTTCTTTAGGGGTTCTTTAGCAGCTTGCTCTGCTGTGTGAGGTATGGTGTCGATGTACAAATAGCCAGCAACACTTTGCTAACACTTGAATGGAATTCTTTTATCGGTAAACCAAGTCATAGATGTGTCTGTTTACCTAATGATTGTAGAAAACAATAATTCAGTATTAAATAATACTAAATAGAGAAGTTTTCTTTTAGTTAATCAAAATGTAGAGGAGAGCATAGCAGTTAGTTGTAAGAGAAAGCAGATATATGTCAGAAATGTGCACCACTGTATACACAAGGTGGTAAAAATTTCACCCAAAAGAGAGATTTAATGAGCTCAAAACAAAGTACAGTAATTTCACTATTATAAGCCACACCTTTTTCATTGAAGAATCCAGCCTACCCCAGAAGTGCGGCTTATATTCAGGTGCGGCTTATCTATGGACAAATCCCGTGATCTACCCGGCTACCAAGAGGTGCGGCTTATAATCGTGAAATTACTGTAAATTCAAGCAATTTGACATACAGATTTCTTTAGTGCCTGAAGCAGATCCTGCATCAAAATTTCACCTGAAACTTGGGAATTTTGGCTATTCATCTAAGTTAATAGTGAACTGGGGTCTGCATATTTGGAGAGACAGATTGTAAAGTCATTGTTAATCTTAAATGTCTAAGATTTTAATCACTGATTATACATCACATTTTTATCAATGCTCAAATATCTTATATTCCAAAAAACCCCATACTGGCAAAGACTACTGGGAAGACCTAGAGGTGCTCCCAGTTGGGCTGCAAGAACCTCTGTGGAAATGGCCTCACATGCTTTTGCAGTCAGAGAGTTCTGGTTTCCAGCTGAGCAATGAACAATTTTGGCACATGTGACTTCTGTTTTCCTTTCTCTAGGCATCCAGTTTAAGTGGGTGTCTAGAACATAGCAAGGGAAGCAGACCTTCCACCCTTCCAAATGCTTTGAAATTTTCTTTTGTTTTGAGATACATCATTTTATGGTGGGAAATTTTCACTAGTGAAGCTGGATCTGCTTTAATCTCACTTCTCCTGATGTTATAAATATTTTAAATCACAGTTGCTCTGTAAGGGCTGTGACTTCAATGAAATAAACCTACCTTGGAAGAGAGATTTGTGTTTCCCTCTACCTGCCACTGGAACTGAAGTGGCCATGATGTGTTTGAGATCTCAGCTTTCATGTCACTTGCTGCCATTTGTTTTCAGGAAATGTGATTGTTGTATGATGTTGATCTACACTTATACATTTATTGTTCAGACTTAATCATTTGAAATTACAGCCCAGGCAAACACTGTTCCCTGTCAAAACCCAATTTTGTAGAGGTTTGGTATGGGAGTCCATGAAGCTATGATACACTTAAATGAAGGATCCATCTTCCCTGTTAATCTTGAGTTATACTTTCTTCTCATGTTTAGATTCATGTCAGGCCTTACATGTGCTAATACTGTAAATGTATTTTCTTTTTTGAATCTTCTGTGGTCAACAGAACTGATCTTTTCCTCATAAATTTACCCATATCACTGTTAAATCTTTTCTAGCAAGCCTGCCTTTTCTTTTTTTCTTTTTTTTTTGCCTCTGTCAGTGAGGAATAGTCACTAAATTTTATCTCATATCTTGAACTCCTGAAATCTCAGAGTGTCTTGTGATCAGTCAGCTCCTTTTTCTAAGCAGAGACCTCCCTCTTAGTTGCCTTTGTCCAATGTCCAGTCTTAGGCTTGAAGAAAATTGAAGAGATCTGTCTATGCTTTAGAAATTTTTTTAGTAACTCAAGAGAGTAACTGTCTCAGTCTCAACCTAACTATGACTGACTTGGTGCGAATGCTTAGTGCATTTCAGCAATGAGATGGGCATTAAATATCCTCTGATTATAAAATGGGTCTGTTATGCAAAATAATCTGAGGCAGATTGCTTTCACCATCCAGAATTTTTAGTAGTGGGTAAAGAACAAATACCCTACACCATGCCTGGATCGGTGTTTTTCTGTTTTAACACTGTAATTTTAAAAGCAGCAGCTGAATCTATGTTTCTACAGTTAATATTTGTGACACCCTGTAACTTTTAATCTAATTACATACCTGTTACTCACCAATCATTTTACCATACTGCTTGAATCCATAAGATTCATCTGCATTACTAAATTCTTTGGTAGCCTGTTTAATTAAATGGTGCCTCACTCCAGCCTAATTTGCTTTAGAAAACCTCCTTGCTCTTTGTTTGGAGAGCTTTCAGCTTGTGTGGGTTGCTGTAACAACCAGGTAGAGGTTACCTACCTGAATGAATGCCTCACCTTTGGCCCAGGGCAGGAGGTGACACCTGGCACTGGGCACAACCCAGTCAGTGAGTTCTCAACCACTAAACCTTTTGAGTTTTTCATCCCTTTAACGCCTCTGAGTTCAGCTGGCACTGCAGGAGCAGGGACACTTGGCATTTGATCAACCACCTCCACCTACATTGGCATACGCTTGTTGTAGCCTGGCAGTATTCAGATTTCACATGAGGACTGCTTCAACGCCTTTCAAGTCACTGTGAGTCTCTCCTTTGACTGTACACAAGGCTGGTACCTCCATCTGCTCTAGGGCAGCATTGCCTTTGCTGAACACAAGACAAATAGAACATTCACAGATTATTATTAAGATTAAAAATACTGCTTTAATTTGTCATAAGAAGGGGTTTTTTTCCAATCACAAGGTGTTTCAGTCTTTGAAATGCCAGAATGGGCTACTACTGGGTGACTGGTGGTTTAGGGATAAACTTTTATTTCCTCTTACTGGGCCCAAGTGTTTATAATTAGTTAACGAATTACATTAAAATTCCCTCTTCACCCTGTTTTCAAAATATGAATCATTAGCAGTTACTAGATTACTGGATTATTTTTAGTTGACTACTAGTATTAGTGAATTTGCCAAAAGGTAACTGGTCAAAGAAATAGAACAATGTATGGAAAGAGAAGGAATTCCAGAATACATTTTTGGGTTTAGTCCTCCAGTTTTGTTTTTTATTTTTTTAAGTGTGTTTAGGACAGACCGTTTGATATGAGAAACCTAGTCTTGCTTTAATTTCTATGCAAAGTTGTCAATTTATGAAAAAGTTTGGGGTAGAAAAAGGGATGTGAAAATTATTTTGATGTGAAAGGTCCATTAGTGTTTAATTTAAAAATAAATTTATGGAACCTACCTAGAAGCTGTTGAATTAATGGAAACATCTCTCTACCATTGCAGATATCTCGAAGGCCTTAATTTTAACAGAAATTGGTCCAAAACGTGACCCTGCAACTTTGAAATTGTTCCTTGGTAACATTGAGAGATTGCTCAAGGCCCAAGCACACGGGTAAGATGTTTTACAGCATATATCTCACATTTGTGACCATTTTAAAAAAGTAATTTAAAAATAAAAAAAAGACCGAATCAAGTGTGTTGTACACACTAGGTTGAAATCAAAAGCATTTTCTTCTTTGTGTTGCTGTGGGGTGTAGGGTCCGTGTGATTGGGAGCTCGACGCTGGCCCTGTGCCACCTGGCATCCGGTGCTGCAGACGCCTATTACCAGTTTGGGCTGCATTGCTGGGACCTGGCAGCGGCCACTGTCATTATCAGAGAGGCAGGGGGCACTGTGATAGACACTTCAGGTGAGCAAAATGCCCTTGCTTTTCCTCTGACTTTGGAAGGACTGAGTGAGTGGCTGCCTTGGGGCAGCTTGTCTCACCTCAGTCCCTGAGGCTCTACCTCATTTCTAGCATTTCCTGTAGAAAGGTCTGTACCCTCCACTAGGCTCAGGCTTGTTATTCAGAACACACTGATGTAATGCCAGCATTACATCAAAGGTCTTTTGAGTCAAACTGTATTTCCATGATTTTGAGTACAGTAATTTCACAATTATAAGCCACACCCTTTTCATTGAAGAATCTAGCCTACCCCAGTAGTGCGGCTTATATTCAGGTGCGGCTTATCTATGGACAAATCCCAGCGAAACGCCAACCCGGAAGTGAGAGCCAGCTGGGGAGGGTGCCTGGGGCTGCCTTTAAAGGCTTCTCTGGTCTATGAAAACAGTTGCAACTTGAGCACCTGACACCAATTTGTGTCTCTTACTAATTTGTTACTTTGTTACACATGGATCCTCGCTTAAAAGAAAAAAGAAAGGTGCAGTTTATATTCAGGTGCAGCTTATATATGGACAAATCCCGTGGTCTGCCCGACTACCGGGAGGTGCGGCTTATAATCAGGTGTGGCTTATAATTGTGAAATTACTGTAATTCTCTTAAAGCCTTGTATTTACACTAAGGAAGCAGCCTAGGAGACTGGCAGGTACGCTCAGACATTTTCAAAAGAGATTTCAAAAGAGACATTCTCCTGGGAAACAAGGACTGAGGTACCAGTTGGGACATATATTACTAGAAACTACTCAGGGGGAGTAAAGGGCAGCAGAGTCTCCAGATTATTACTTATTTAATTTAGATGGTACACATCTCAGAGTAATGGTTTACTGGTGACCAGTACCTGGATACTGTGGAAAGATCTGCTGGATTAAGAAGGGTATGCTGAATGAACTAATTTCTGTCCCATCACTAGAAGAGGGGAATATTGCATTTCAGTTGGCTACTGAACAACTCTAGGCATTCCCTGCTCCTCTTTGGCTCTGTATCTAGAATTTTATAAAATAATTGGATTTCCACGTAGGAGTTGTTGAATTAGGTTGTCATTCCCACCCCAAAAGGAGCGTATGAAGTTGTTTCTTTGTTTCTGACCCTATCTAATTACAGCATGGCTTATATTTAAGACACTTCTTGTTAATCCTCTTGTCCTCAGGGGGACCTCTGGATCTTATGTCCTGCCGAGTGATTGCCGCGGGCACGAGAGAGATGGCCATGTTCATAGCTCAGGAAATACAAACTATTCACTACCGACGGGATGACGATAATTGAATGCTTATTGTGTGGAGTTTGCCCTCCTGAACCATGTAATATTTGCAAGATGGGTGTCTTGAAAGGGTACGTGATTTCAGCAGGATGATTTCTGTGGAGATTTTCTGTGTCAAATATTTTTTATACATTTATTACCACGTGGGAAGGCATAGGGAGATTTTTAGACCTCTAAGAATTGTGTTTCCTTTTTAATATGTATCTCTTCCAGCAGTATCTTTTTTATAAGATAGAATATTTTACTTGTAGCAAATTAGTCACAAAAATTAGGTTGTAATTTCATATCTGTGGGGCTGATATTTAGTCTTTTGTAACACGCAGCTAAAAAAATGGAACTTTATTTTTACAGATGCAGATCTCAGGTAAATGAGCTTTAGGACTGTAGTAAAGGAGGAGTAGTTGAGATGTGTGCCTATAATAATACCCTTGTTCCACAATACATAAGAATGCAATAAAAATGGCATTATTGTTTCCTAACAACGTCATAACTTTGTATCCATGTATGTACATGTCTATGTGTCTGTGTGTGTGTATATGTGTATATGTACACCTATATGTGTCCATGCATGTATACACACACATCCCCAGGGGTTTATGTGTATATATATATGGATATCCTGGATGTTTACAGCAACTTAGAGAATGCATAGAGAGAAGAAAGCTAATATTGGAAGCTGCTTTCGAGTAAAGCGGTTTTTTAGGTTACATAGGTGATTCCAGTTGGGGCTATC
This sequence comes from Sialia sialis, assembly GCA_009812075.1. Lineage (NCBI taxonomy): Eukaryota > Metazoa > Chordata > Aves > Passeriformes > Turdidae > Sialia > Sialia sialis. The sequence goes on from VRYO01001463.1 coordinate 52,222,531, forward strand.
CAAATGGCAAATAGCAGAGCTGACCATGGAAATTGTTTAATTATTGTAGAAACTGCCCAGCTGGTTTGTTTCCCTTTGTCCCTCTGCATGGGCATAAATCACACTGTCCTGTAGGCCTCTGTAAGATACTCAAACCTGCAAACAATTTCTACCACAGAGTACTTATAGTTAAAACCAGGAAAATTGAACTCAAGCTGAGTTATTCACAGTATTAACCATGACACACAGCAGTAGAAGGCGAGCACAATAGAGCACAGTGTCAAAGAGCTGTTGATTTTAGAGAAACTTTGAGCAGAACAGCAGGATTTGGCCCCTTACAGGCAAGTTATTAAAAATATGCACATAAGATATGCTTGCAAAAAGTTGTAAATCACATGCCCTTCTTGCACAACATTGTAATCCCACTTTTTGATCAGAAAAGCCTGTAAAGTCAGTTACATAGATTTCCTAACTACACAGTTGTTCTCTATCCCTGTATCTAGCCCATAAATTCTATTTAGATTGTGTTTTAAATCATGAGCACAGGGTAAACACAAGTGTGTTGAGAAAAGCAGCTGATATTAAATCACTTATATTTTTTTGTCAAAAATTTAATTAAAAGATTAAAAGGTATCTCTTTTTTGCAAGAGTGCAAATTGAGTAAAGGAATGAGCCAGAAGAGTTGGTTAAAAATCTTTTTTTGTACACTGCATGTGTAGACTTTTAAAACATGTTCAGATATCTGCTTAGAAGATACAAACTAAACAATATTTTTAAAAAATAACCTTGTGTGTGTTTCTTGCAATGAAAAATGTTTTTCACTGAATATATCATGAAGTTCTGTGTGATTTCTTGATTTTTTATTTTTTTTTCATAAAAAATACAAAATTTTGGCTGTGTGAGGAATATCTAAACCCAATTAAGCATTTAAGAGCTGATGGTTCATAGCAGAAAATCAACACTTTCTGTCACAGTAACCAACATTTTGTCACTGCTCCCATTTACCCTCTCCATCTTTTTGTACCCCTGTTTGGAAAAGGAGATTGTAAGCCCTCTGGGGCAGGGACTACAGTAGTTTGACTCTGGGTTTTTCACAGCGCTAATAGGATGAAATTCTGGTCCACAACTAGGCACTGAGGTGCTGTAATAATACAAATAATAAATGCTAATAGGCTCACTTGTCTCTTGTTCACTCCCCCACTTCCTGAGCACAGAGGAGATCAAGTGACAGACGCAGGGCTTGGTGGCACCGCTCTGATTCCGGGCTGCTTAGCCCTGGCAGCCGTGGGAGCAGCTGGGGCTTTATTCGGGCTTGTGCCGTGCCTGTAAGCCCTGGAAGGAAGCTTATGCTGGCATGGAATCAAGTGTGGTGGAAGCTCGGCCGCATTTCATCCGCTCCCCCTCCTCACCCTGTCCCCCCCACTCCATGTGTGAGAAGCTGCTTCATGGCTTGACAAGGTTTCCCAGCAGCTCAGCTCACTTGTACAAAGAAAGTCTCTGACCCACTTAGGGCTGGTGTGCCCTGGCGTTCCTGGAGCTCAGGAAAGCAGGGAAATCTGTGCATCCACTTCAATGGCACATGCCAGCGATTTGCAAAGCTGGGAGCCAAGCGAGGCAGGAAGGGAGAAGCGTGGAAACCCAATTCCAAGTTCTCATTTGTGCCCAGGATGCAGTTTGGGTTTTTATTTGGACTGTAGTCCAAGTATGTTAAACTGGCTGTGTGTGTGGGGAGCAACAGGCCTGTCTCCCCCACCTCCTCTGCTGCCTGTGTGCCAGTACAAACATTTCTGAACCCTTCCAGGGGACCAGATGAGTGATCTGCCTGCAAAGTACCCCAGTGAACAACAAAGGCATTATTTTTGAGGCACACTGTTTTCCCAAGCCAATTCAGTCCCCGGCCACCATGAGCGGCTGACTTCAGTCACCGAAGGGTGTAGCAGGGGGCAAGGAGCACAGTGCCCTTCACAGCTGGTGTCACAGTATCCCAGTTCAGTGTTTGCATCAAAATGCAGCTTTAAAGCTATTTGACTGCAACAAACTACCAGAGTTTGTCCTCTCTTCCTTATACCTTGGTAGCCAAGTGAAATTTCACTCAGCATGAGAGCAACAGCTCATCCTGTGAGTGCAGGCATTCATAGTGCAGCACATTAGCCAAAAACTTAAATCTCCCAAAATGCTCAAACATGTGGACTCTTTTTCCTGCCAGCTGTTGTAAAATGTTTCAACTGTTTTCCACTGCATGCATTATGGAGTACATAATGTATCCAAGATGGGTGAAGATTTTCTCCCTGAACACCAGCACAACAAAGATGCCTGTGCTCTGAAAAGCAAGTGCTCCCTCTGTAAGCAAAGGGTGCTCAGCTTCCCAGACCTATTCCAGTTCACATCTGCATCCCTCACCAGCCCACTGGCAGAGAACAACCTCCAGTCTGCTGGTGTGGTCTCAAAGGTGCTTTCTGGTAGAATAAAGAGTGGAAATAGCTGTAAACTCCAGGGAAATGGTCAGTGGCTGATTCCTCTGCAGTGTGTGTCTTGTTGAGCTTGTTAGATTCTGCAGAACAAGTCCTGGCATGTTTCAGGTGTGCTGAAGGACTGATATTTTCCCCTTTATTTTACTAGCTAATCTCCCAGTATTGAAGAAAATATGCATTGGAGCACTTACCCAGGGTCCCAGAGGCAGCATTCTTCATGCTTCCTCTAGGATTTGGTTCCTGTTGCCATGGCTTCGATTAAAGGAATAAAAATATCACTTACCAGTAGTCATTCTGGTGTCAGCATTAGAGTTAAGCTGTTCCCTCAGCAGGGTTGGCTCTGTTCAATGTCTGCACAGGAGATGTGCAAGGGGGATCTCTGAATAACAAAATAAGACTTAAGCCACTATATCAAATTAACACAGACCCAATCTTTTTCCTGGTACCTTCCTAGAGCTGCCCAGACTGTTTAAATTATTTTTTTCCTTTATGCTAGTAGGGAAGCTGTGTATAAAAATGTGCTCTGCTTCAGGACTGTACTACCAAGACTGAAAACTTCAGAAGTCAAAATTATTGTTCCTCCAGCAGTTTCCATTCTACAGCACGTCAAAGTTAAGTCCTTCATAAAACATATCCCCAACACTAAGGAGTGCAACAAGTCATTTACCAGCAGCAGAAGAAGGAATTTTCATTTTCTTTTAGTCCATCCACCAGGCATGACAATAGCATTATGCATGCTGCATTTAATATGCATGCTCTGTTCACACAGCAGAAGAAGTAATTCTATTCCAAAGAGGAGTAACTGTTGACACTAACTCTGGATTTCCATGGGGTTTGCTCCTCAAGTTTTACTCTTAAAATGCATTACAATAGTGGGTTTGTACTTCTGTCCTTTTCATCTCATTATATTTTTACAGTGAATTTTAGAGTAAAATGGATGTAAGTGTGATCTTTTGCATCACAGAACAGGAAGGTGCGTGTTTCACAGCTGAATTCTGTATCTCAGCACACGGAATGACCAAAAAAACCATGTGCAGTTTCCCTTGTGTACAGTTGTGAAATCCATGCATATCAACAAAGGTCAGCCAGAGACTCCCACTGTGGGATCAGTGATCAGAATACTCTTTTATTGCAGTCACTTTTATGCAATTACAGAAATCCATTATATCACACTTAATACTTCAGTACATACCCTTAGAAACAGCATTAACACATTTATCATCCTCTGCACCCTTTTGTGCACACAGCTGCTTCATGCTCCCTACTGCACTATGCTTCTTCAGTTAGCTACTGACTTTTATTTTTATTAAAAGCTAGTACTTTTTTAGTGGATGCTCAGAGTTCTTATAATATAGCAATTAAAACTATTATTTTCTAATTCACTGAAACAGATTTAAAATTGAGGTCTGAGTCTTCCCCCCAACACTTACCAGGATGAATTGGATAAATCAGTGGAGTTATAGCTGTTTCCAGGAGAAATAAAATAGCCAACATTTTTTCATGCAGGCAGAATTTTCTATCTGGTCACAGGGAGGGAAAGCCTCCTTTCATTCAGTAATGCCTGGTTTGCAACACAGAACATTAATCAGCTCCAAACAGGAGTGTTTTCCTCCTCCAAGCACTAACAAAATCAGTGCTAATGGACGTGCGACAATACAATTTGGAAAAAAATACTGTTCATATACTTCATGCAGTCTTATATTTCAATATTAATTTAATGCTGGAACAATAATGTATTATTTATACATATATATAGAGATATGATAGATAAAAATCAAGTCTGAAATAAGTTTTTATATACAAGTTATTATTACAAAGGCTCACAAAAATTGTCCTACAATTTCTCAGTGTTTGTGTTTCCAGCCACCCGTCAAAATCAAATTCAAAGTGTTAATCTGTGGAGAGAAAAGCATTTATTCAGCAATGTTTTCTAAGATAAAACTTTTTTCAGACACATTCTTTGTACAGAAAGATTATGTTAGGTATTAAAGAGGTCAGTAGGGAAGGGATAAACCTTATCACATTAAGCTGGAAACCTCTTAAAGTGTGAAAGGTCTGTGTCCTTTAACAGTGCTTTTCTTTTAGCCAAAAATATGCGAATTTAAAGCTATTTGTAAAAGCAAAACTGTATATGCAAGTGCAGTGTTGCTGTATGAGTGATGCAGCAAGACTTGGAAATACTGTGACATTGGTGGTCACTTAGAGGACCCTGAATTGGATATATTCATGGTGGAAATACTGGTTTATTCTATTATCAAATGAATTCAAGCATTATTAGTCAGGCTGCCAGACAACACAGAACTAAAATTGGAATTCCATCACTTTTGTTTGTGCATTACAATAAGCACCTCTTTGTTCTCCTGAGATTCTCTCTTGCCAGGAGTTGTTTAATGTGGGTCATGTTGAGCAGGACAACCAGATGATGCCAGGGAGCCCGATTTGAAGAAAATGGGGCCCAAAACCTTCACTGGTACAAGAGTCCACAATCCCAGTGATGTTGTGAGGCTCAGGGCAAAGAATGACTGCAACTCAAAAAAATTATCAATTGTCTGTGTGGTGAAATAACCACCAAGTCCCATGATACAAACACGTACATCCATCAGGGCACACATAGCCAAGATTTCTGGAGACACCAAGTGATTCTAAAGTCTTCAGGTGGTCAGCATGCCTCAGGGCCGCACTTAACATTTGAGACATATTGAAGAACTCTTTTAATGTAAAATAAATTATTATACACATGGGTGTAGAAATTTAGAAATGTATGTTGGTTTCTCCCTGCCTTGCACCTGGTGTTTAAGATTTGTAAAATGGACAAGACATACAAAGTTACCAGAATATTAGTATTTAGCATTCACTTTTCAAATTTAGAAATAAATATACAAGGGCTCACCAGTTTTTAATATACCATTTCCAAAGTTTAGGAGAAAAGCACTTACAGTTCACTTTTTTCAGATGCACTTTATCCCTGCCCTATTTAATCTATAGGTAAAAGAGCAGTGGGAGGAAGAATTAGTTTTACAAGATGCAACTTGACTTCAAAAGAGATTAAGGCTACTTAATTCACCAGCATATTCCCTGCTGATTTGCTAAGTCTGTAGTAAATCTGAACATAAGTGTACATCTGGAAATGGACAACAAAACATAGAAATCATTATAATTCATGTAGACCTTCTAATAATTCATATAAAATTTTCTTATATCATATTTTCTTATCTATAATTATTATATTGGAAGCTAAGAATAATTGCTTTTAAATGTTTTATACAGGCAAGGGAAAGATGAATTTTACAACTAATAATCTACTCAAGAAATCAAACACCTTATTAACTCATCATATAAGCATGTGCAATTTCAAAGAATGCTCTCCACCCACTGATACCAGCTGAATTTTACCTCATCTCCATCATACAGAGATTTTTGTCAGGAAAGCATAATTTAAAAACACAAAAATATCCATGTTGCATTCTTGTTTATCTTTTGCAATGTTATGCTTTGTCCTTTGGAAAATAGCATTTCATGCTGCACCTTATACAAGTTAAAGAGTTTCTTGTTATTTTTTAATGAACAAATGAGTGATCACACAAATCATTAGACCAGTGTGCATGTTAGAAACATTCTCAAGTGAAGCTTTCATTTTCAGAAAGAAACATGCATTAGCAATATTACTATAGTAGTAAACAAAGAAAGAAAATCTGTGTTGTTCTATGTGTAAATAACTTTCACGCTGGACACACCTCTCAGTCTAAAGAAGCTCTGTGGGCACGTGAGGTCAGATGAAACTATTTCTGCTCTTCATCTGCCAGTTCCTGAAGAGACTGAGGAGCAAATCCACTCAGGAGGCAGTGTAGTCAAACTTCACATCCAAAAAGAATGCTCAGATGATATAAACACAAAATGACTCATGCTAGCCACAGAAGAGTAGAATTTCATTAACTCCTGCAAGCTGTGCACAGCTCCTCCCTTCTCCCCACTGACACAAGTGCAAAACCCTGAGTTTCATTATGGATATGCTTCCTTTGAATTCCACTTCCCCTTTATTCCTGTAAATCAGGCAGTTTATCCTAATAGCCAGCCTCACAAATTTACTGTTAGGACTTCTGAGTACACTCGCAGGAGTTTAGCTGTGCACATCCAAGGCAAGGAGATTTGATCTGTTTTGAAGAAAGGTCTGGAAAAATCTACAGTGAGGCTTCTTCTCATGGGAGCTGCTCTAAAGCTGAAGCTCTCCCTCTGGAACCAGATACATACAGATCCATGGAACCTGATGGATTCAGTGGGAATTGCCTGATTGTCTGATATCACTTCTGATTGTCTTTGAAATGTTGTGATCTGGGGATGTTCTTAAGCATTGGGAAAAGGCAAACGTCACTCCTTTCTTCAAGGAGGACAAGAAGAAGGGCCCTGGGAACAACAGGCCAGTCAAATTCACCTCAGTCTGTGGGAAGATGATAGAGTAAATACCGCTGGAAAACATTTCAAAACACATTAAGGACAAGGAGGTGGCTGGGAATAGTCAGCATGGATTTATGAAAGGAAAATCATGCTTGACTGGTCCAATGGCCTTCTGTGGTGTGATCTGTGCTTGGGATTGCCCCAGCCCACATGCAGGACCTTGCAGAGAAATAATTCACTGCCAAGCTGAATGTCACAGAACAGTATAGGTAAGACTGAAAGGTCAGGACTGAATTTTGAAAAAGGATGTAATTTCTTTCTGAATCTCATGAAAGCATTGAAACATCTTCAACGTAAGTGCTGTAATTACATTTAATCTCTATCCTAAGATATGGAAATGGCCAGTACTATTCAATTGTCGCTAATATATTTTTCCATTTTTACCCCTTCTTTACATACTGAAATTTCTCCACAGCCCACTAGTGCAAGCCAGTTTTTTTTCTCAAAATCTTACTCAAATTCACCATTCTCAAAAAGGCTCTTTAATGTACTTTCATATAAGATCCTCTCACCTGCTTATGACACAACTGCTCCCCACCCTTAAAACAAGAAGGCAGCTGAAATACTGGGAAAACACAATCCTCTTGTTTATCTAATTAAACCATCATTTCAAATAAGGATATAATTTTATATATTCATGAAGCTGCTGCTGTAGCATTTTCAGACACCATCTGATCTGCAACCCTGCCAGAGAGGCACTATGACAATCCTCAGCCTGATATTATGGGGCAGTGAGGAGCCAGTCATACCCCCACCAAATGAAATTGGAAGATTCCCACTTAGTGCCATAAAATAGATAAGATCCTATGTTCCAGTCCTTCTATTCAGTGACATCATACCTCGAAAATAGGAACTTTGAAAAGGAAAAAAAATCAAAATCCTCAAACAGAAATAAAATGCTTGATGCCATATCTGAAAACCTGCATATCTAGCAAAGCTGACATGGCTTTTGTTGAAAAGACCAGATATCTCCTCTAGCAGCAGACTTATCATTGCCACAGTTTCCTTCAAGCAAGAGTTTCTCACTTACTCTCTCTCCTCTGACCAGTATCATTCCTACTGACAAATTATAGGCCTTTATTATCTTCCTGTTGACTTGAAAAAATAAAAGAGTTTGTTTTAAACAGTTTCAGTTCTGTGCATCCATCGAGAACAAGAACTCACTCTTAACACAGAGCCATCTGCTGACAGCCAAGTATATTCACACATTAAGTTTGAAGTATCTCTGTTTCTGGGAAAACAACAGTTCTTGGCAATTTTTTTCTTTTTATCTGTATCAAAGGGCTTTGAGGGACAGAAATTAAAAAGCAGGTCATTAAAAACAAACAATTGTGCAGAAGCTCTCTTGAGTTTTTAAACATTTGTAAATCTGCACAGATTTGAGAGAGATGTTTATTTCTGCTTGGAGCTGTATGAAGAAATGAGTGAGGTGCATATACAAGACAGTTCCATCTGTTTATTTCCTTGTCAGAGCTGTAGGGAAGCAATCTGCCAAAACCTGATGCAATTATTGATCCAGCAGCATTTGATCCTTTTCTGTTCCTGTCATCCTGAAATGTCTCTGGTAGCTGCATCAGGCTCTCTTGCCATCCCTCACCACCTTGCAGCTCAGGGACTGTGGAGCTGTACCTTGCCCTGAATCGAGTCCTTCCCATATACAAAAAAAAACCCTTTTCTGGAGACTGACTCAGCCAGCCTGGCTTGCCAACAGAGGGCAGCTCTAGGTTAGGATAGGTTTCAGAAGGACAAGGGGAGCGCTTTAAAACCCTGCCTTACATCTCTCCTCCAGCTCTGAGAGAGCAATGGCTTTCTGATGATGCATCTCTTTGGTTAAGGTTTGTCAAGCAATACAGAATCACTGCATGCTTAATGCTTCTGCTCTTTTAAGAAAACGTGTGTCAGGAGGGAAAGACTAAACAGCATATGAGACAGAGAGGATTCATTATAAAGGATCTTACACATACCCAGTGTAAGAAGCAAAATGCACATTTGGCACTGATAGGGAAAGCCAGCATCACAGAAAGCTATACAGAAAAGCCAATTAGATATGAATATAGTTAATGTGTGGCAACAGGGTAAAGTGCTTCGGTTATTTTTGGGGAAATAACATGAAATACAACCAATCTCTACAAGGTTGTCCCAGGGACAGCAACGAGTTTTAGAACAAAATGTCAGATTGGCCTGATAAAATGTTTCTCAAAGGAGAAGCAAGTAGGCAGCATCTGGCAGATCTTAGCAGAAAGAGGCAAAGTCTTCAGAAGACACCTGCAGCCAGGAGCCTTTAGAACCTCTTCTGAGCAGATCCAAGCTTCCAGGTCTGTAGTCAGTCCAAACATAGCTTGCTCCAAGGACATCCTCCAGGGGATGCAGCTCAGAAGACAGACAGAGCACATATTTCACCTGTACCCCTCATGTCTACACTTTCCCTAAAAACTGAACTTAACTGGCATAAAACTCAGAGTTGAAATAGGCTGAACTTTTACCTTGGATATGCTTATGACAGCATATTGTGCATATAAAACCATAGCCTGATTTTTCCCCCAGTAGTTCCCAAGAGTGACTACACCCGCATTACTGTCTTCTTTCTTTATAAACAAACCAAAAAACCCAACACCAAAACATTCAAGAATAATGATTAGGCCAGAGTTTATCTGAGAAAACTATTGAGACACAGGCCTTGGCAGAATGCCCACGAAAATCAATAGGAGTCTTTCCATTTACTTAATGGGCTTTGACTGAGCTCTGAGTGAAGGGGGGGTGGGAAGGTGGTGAAATCTGTGCTGATTACCCACTAACAAAGATGTGTTTGATATAATCTGCTGCCATCTGTCTTTGTTTTGCTAACCCACTCCGGGAGGCCTAAACAGAAAACCCATCAGTTGAATAGAGAATTAATTACTGAAAGAATGATCCCTTTGCATTTCTCACCTTCTGCAAGATCTATCCCCACTGACCATGTGGCAGATTTCCCTGCATGATTACAGCAAACCAGCATGGCACTGAGCCTACTGCTGTCACCTACATGTGTGTGTCAGGCAAGTTCTAAAATTAAGTAGATCTCTTCAATCTTAGAGCTGCTGTAAGGGTTCCTGTTGTATCTGTTAGGAGGAATGGTTCGGACTGTGTAGCATCTATGAATCTAGCTCATGTTCTTGCATGCCTTAAAAATGTTCAAGCTCACAGGTGAACCCATAATAGACAGAAATACATGGATTCAAATGCAGCGGGACCCTCAGGAAAGTCACCGTTAACCTGACTATTATTGTCTTAGTCTTTGTTTTGGACAAAACCAAAGTACAATAATTGTTAAACTTTGAAAGAATGCTATGTAAGACATAAATATGCTCCTTGTCCAAGAAAATTTTTTAAATCTGTTTTTTTTGAGTGCAGATACCTCACAGTTCAGTTTGAGGTCTGGTAGCTCTGGAGTGTTGCCTGGAGTCTGAAGCTCTTCAAGCCCTGGTATAAAAACCATAACATGGCTGTGCAGCTATGGGACAATTCCACAGGTGGTAGCCTCTCATTTTGTGATGAAAAGCCTCATTAAAAAAAATTTCAATGCTTGTAAATTTAAAATTCATATTTCTTCTTGAATATTTTTTTATTCCTGTGGGGAGTATCACTAAGCAATAAGAAATTGTAAAGATATTAGAAATGAATGAACATAAAAGTGATTTAGTTTTATTTAGAATTTACACATCTTCAGAGCTCCTGAAATATGAAACAAAATATTTGAGATTATCCTTGGCATGATCAGAATAAACAAATATTAAGTTTCCAGTTCATTATCTTCAATAATTTCCTGAGCAATATTTATATTTTTCATTACTTCTGTCACACTGATGTTCTCCATAAGTCAGCTTTCAGCTAAATGCTGCCCACAAATATGTGGAATTCATTCAGTATTGCAAAGGGGGTAAAGGAGGGCAAAGCCTAACCTTGGGATTTTAGTACCCCATCTAACTATAATGTATCCAAATTTAAATTTGTGTGTCCAAGTATTTCACACCACTGAGACCCTACTGACAAGGCAATGTGCCCACCCATCAACACTCTCTTGATCCTATTGTTAAAATCATTGAAAACCAAAAAGAACCAAATAAAACAAAATACCTACCCATGAAATCTCAGAATAAAGAACGTTTTTTTTCTGGTCCAGATAATTCACTGCATGAAAGGGTAGTTTTGAGTCCAATCAGAGCTTTCAATATCGGAATCTTTGCTGGCCACAAAACTACTTCTAGCAGATTTCAGAGGATTTAAATGTTCCCATCTTCTTCCATATAGCTGTGCAGAGCAGCGAGATCACCTTTAGGAGGAGCCTCATCCTCTCCTGTGCAGCTGACAAAAACTCTCCATGGCTCCTGAAAAGCTGTTAGGACTTTACAATACAAAATACGGTTTCACTAGCAACGATTCTGAAAAAGGTGAAAAACAAAAAAAAAACCAACCTCATGAAATCTATTCCATAATATTTTCTCAAAATATTTTGATGTATATTAAACTTTTGTGATGGATGCTTGTCTGATTTGTTTTTAAAACTTTAAAGGATGGTGCAGTATTGGTTAGCACAAGTATTAAGAATGAACAAGCAAATGTTTAACATAAACAGCCTGACAAATAAAACAGAATTAGAGGCAGTGGAGATAGAAATCTGCTGAATAGTAAAAGCAGTTTAGAAACAAGTATTGTTATTTTGAGGACACAGTGAAGAATAGAAGGTTGGTTCTCTATGGAAATGAGAAGAAACAAATTTGCTTAGAGGTGATCACAAGAGTGCTTTAACAGAAATCAGGATCAGACTTAACTGAAAGCAGGAAAGGGCAGAAAGCTGAATAGGTCAGCTGTTTCAAATCTAAGCCAACTCTTCTACCTATATAGCTCACACTGCTGTAAATGCATCTGTTCACTTCTTTCAGTCCCCTCTTGTGCCAGGGAAGGGGAGGTAGAGACACACTTTATTCTGTATTAATCTTATTCATGTTATTTGTCAGAGCCTTGAAAAACAGAAGCGATGCCCAAACTGATCCTTTGTGTCTAGACTTGTGCTTTGTGTTATTTGACCACTAGCCCAAGTAACATCAGTGTCTAACTGACCTCACATCTTCAGTCAGCAATTGAGCCCAGCACCTAACAGTCAGCTTATAGGTGAAATGTTTCTTAGTGGACAACCTAATTCTGCGTTCCTACTGGTTAAGCCCTTGTAGACACAAAGAAAATGTTATTGCATTCCTCTTCAGAGAGTTCTCTAAAATTACTGAAGCCCACGATTGATATCCCACCCACTCTTCCCAATTCCCAAAATACATGGCCCATATACCATGTTTTTCTGCATGGCAGATCATTTCCACTTTCCTCTGAGTTTGTTCCAATTTTTCTCAAAAGGCGATAAGGAAAACCTGGCCTGATACTGCATGCTCATCAACGTGAAGTTGCACACAAAACTATTTCAAGTGCCTCCTCCTCCCTGTTAAACATGCCAGATGCAAACATTTTTCTATAGCAGTATGACCCCTGTGAGGAGTGACTTAATCAAACTTGTTTGACTTGAACTGCCATGGAAAAGTAACACCTGTGGAGGCAGTCACTGCACTCAGCAAGGGGACAGTAAGAGAGCAATTTAGCAAGAGGGATTAGCACCCTTATTTAACTCCACCTCTAGTATTCACTTCCTTCAGTATCAGCCATGTACTTTGTCCTCTGCATGATTAATATTTTCAGTGATGACTGAAGCAAATGTTGCCAAGTTTTCTGGCCTCCTCACCTCAGACTACAGGTTACTTTCTCTCTCTGTAACAGAGTGGAACGATTCTGCCTCTTAAAGCTATTGTCTTTATACTGGGTGTTGTCTTGTCATTGTTTTTTAATGACATCTCATTTGACTGCCCTGGCCTGCCAGTTTTGGCACCTGCTACTGGTTTGTACTCTTCCTCAGTAGGTTCTGTGCAAATCCCATCTGTATCCTGTCTCGCTGCTGTTCAAAGATGCTTCCCAGCTCCTAGGTCAGTGATTTTACTCATCTGAGGATTTTACTGCTGCTTGCTCAGAAAAGGAAAAAAAAAAAAAAGGAGTAAGGAGTATTTGTGCAGCTTGTAAAACTACAGGTAGTACCCTTCTCTCCTTTTCAGATGAGGACAGTCTTTAAAAGGACATGTTTTTCCTGTTACTCTTGTACATCTTTATTTGCATTAGTTAGGCATCTGTGTTTGTATTAGCTACAACTGCCATGCAAATTGAAGCACTAATGCTGCTGGAGGAGCATTTTGTCCTTGCAAAACACACAGTCCCTGCCTCAGAGCTGTGGCAGACTTTGCATGTCCCCTGGGGGGCTGTGAGCAGTGGCTGCACTGGTTGGATGTCTCTGCATAGAACTTTCGGGACAGCCACATGACTGGAGAAAAACTAAACTTCTGCAAGACCAAAATTCCCACCTCCTCCAGGCCTTTGTATCCCAGCCTGTTCAGAAAAATCTCAAAAGTTACTGCAATTTCCATATGACTTCTAAGGGGCACTGTCCCTTCCCTTCCACAGACAGAGGAGACAAACCATCTGACAGAACTCTTCCCTTTTCTCACTCCACAGCAGGAAAAAGCTGCAGTATATACATAGGCTTTTTGACAGTAGATAAACCCTTGTCAAGAAGTCCTTAAAAATGCATCAATTTTCAGACTCAGCATCAACTGTGCCCCACAATCAACCACAAGATACAAATCCAGGGGGAAACTGGTTGTTTGGCGTCCAGCACTCAAGCTGGACTCCTGCTTTCTATGACATGTTATCAGGGACTTATTGCAGAAGAGTAACAAAACTAAATGCCATAGGAAACAAGGGGAAAAGGGGTTAACATAGAAGAAGGATTCCTATACAACAGCAAGACATAAGTAGCTTGAGGAGGAAGCAATAGAAGTCTGAAACTTCCCAGGGGCAAGTTTCTTGGTCTAGAGTGTGCTCTGAGGAAAGGAGGTATTTGTTTCATCAGGCTGGAGAAGAGATGCCATCCAAGAAAACAATTCAACCAAAAAAGTTTAATTCTTCATAGCTGCAAAAGGCCCCAAATTCTGAGGAATGAAGAAGACATCTAGGAGGTGTCAGACTGCCTGCTAAAGAAACCTGGACAGTAAGGGGTATCTTGAGTGGTCCCTTCTATCCTAAACAGGAATAGCAATTCAGGCAACCAAGTAACTCAATATTCCTGACACTGGGGGTAACCTGAGTGCTGGTGGCACTGATCTGGAGTCATTCCCTGATCAGCAGTGGCAAAGTTCCCTGGTGCAGATCCTGGCCCTAGCTTAGGCTGTTGCCTGGAGCAGGTTCCGATGCTCCTGGCTCTATTTTTCCTGTACAATAGTTGCTGGACAGCTGTAAGCAACAGAACCTGGTTCCAGAGCCCAAAAGAACTGCGAAGGACTTGTGTCCATGTGAACAGAAACCTTTGTTCCTGTGTAGTAAACAGAAGCCACTGCTCCCCTGCTCGTGGGAGTAGCAGTAAATACCTCCCCTACTGTACACATTAATGCGAGCTGTAAGCTTACTCACAGGCCCTAAAATCAGAAGCTGAGACACTTAATCTGTGGATTTGCTCTAATGCCGGGAGGCCGCAAATGAGATTGGCTTCCCGTGTTACTATATTAGCCATAACTCGCTACGGTGTGGAGTGCATGCCCCACACACTCCGAACAAAACCTTTCCCGTTCCCTTCCCAGCTAAACCATAAGGCACTTCCTAAAAAACATCCCTTCCCAAAGGGCGCTAGCTGGCACCTGTTGCTGCATCCCTGGCTCTGCGGACAAGGCTGAGCCCGGCGGGGCTGTCGGGCCGTGCTCCCTGCCCAGGGCACGGCTCCGGGGACAGGGGGACAGGGCGGGCAGGGAGGCAGGGCCGGAGCAGGAGCCCCGCCCGCCGCTCTTCATTACGCGCCGTGAGCGGGGCTGCCCGCGGCCGGCCGGGCATGGAGGTGGCTCGGGAAAGCGTGGGATCGCTGCTGCGGTGAGTGCGAGGACATCCCGCCCCTTCTCCGTGCTCTTGGCCGTGCCGGCCGGCTCCAGGGGATGCTCCGGGCTGGGAGCCCTCGGCCGGCCCCAGCGCTGCCGGGCAGAGGGCGCGGTGCGGGGGCGGCTGGGGCAGGGCTGTGAGGGGATTAACCGCGGTGGACGCTGCGTGGGAGCAGCAGGTCGGGACGCTGGGCAGCCCTGCGAGCCCGGCTGGAGCTCTGCTGAGGGCAGCGCAGGTGGGAGCCCCGCAGCCTGAGCCGCCTCGGGGTGCGGTGACCTCTCGGTACCCGGGGCTGTGCCGGCTGCGTGCGGGTGCTGGCAGCGCCGAGAGCCGGCGGGGATCGGCGACAGCGTGAGCACAAGCCCGGTGGTGTTGTCACCGAGCCAGCCGTGGCCAGGGGGATACAGCTCTGTAGCAAATCAGCTCCAAGCTGTGCTGGCTCCACAGGTGGTGTTTGAGCAGGGAGGACCACGCCGCCATGGGGTTGAACCCTGAGTCTCCTGACTAATTTCCGACTTCTCCCTGTTTTGTTTTCATTTGTTGGGTTTGGGTTTTTTGGTTACCTCTTGTTTTGCCTCGTTGTTACTGCCGCTGTCCTTTGCCAGCGAACCCTAACCTAAAAATCAATCCGTGCCGTATCCTGGAGAGAGTTGTGCAACGTTGATTTTTCTGAGTGAGACTGAAGACCATTGCACCACATTCTTAGACAAACATATGGGGCATGTTGCAAACAAAGATAAAGAGTGAAATACGTGTACAGGGCTCAAGGCAAGCTTTTAATCCTCATGTCTTCCTAAAAAATTCATTCATCTCTCCCACCAGATTTGACATTAGAGTGAATGCTGGTGGCAGCATCTGTGAAGCCCTCTCTAGCAGGCTGTAGTTATACAAAGCAAATTGGATAAGATGCTAGAGTTTGAAGGTATTTGATCGCTCAGTTATAAAATATTTTTGTATTTTCCACAGATGTGGGACTCCATCCTTTAGAGAAGAGCTAGGACTTGATCTTTTTATCCTTTAAAGAATAACAAAACAATAGGGGATTTGTCTGTATTTAACATGTCACTCAGTTTTCTGATGAAACAAGCTGCACCTTCCTTTCCACCACTTGTTTTGTGACTTAGCTTGATCAGCTTTTAATAGGAGATTATTTTTGGTAACTCCAGTCTAGCAGAGGAATTCCCTATCAGGAATTGGTCTGTCTATGTTTTGAGGACAACTACAAGAATGGAGCTTTTTAAGAGCTGTGACTGTAGGCTGGCCTGTTTGAGCCTATGATCCAGGCAGGAGAGTGGCACACAAAATAAATTCAGCAATAGGCCCAGAAATCGAAGGGTTCACACTCTGTTTATCTGATGCTTTTCATCATCCTGCCTTTTGTCTCCTCTTTAGCTGAACCCTCAATCTGCCTTGGAGCCCAGACTCACTTCTTTATAAACAGGCTTAGTTTAAGGATTATATTGACAGGTTTTATCACAATGCAAGTGAAATGTCACCACTTTTAAATAACTTCTTAAGATCTTTCCTGTTCAGTGACTGTCTGGTGGTGATAATGTAAGCCCTGGTTTATTAATCTTTAGATAGGCATTAGATAGAACTAGGCAGCAATGCTTATGCTTTGTCTTTTGTGAATGACAGCTTGGCTTAACTAATGGGAAAGAAAACTTTTCAATGGGACTGACATTGAGTGTCCTCACAAAAAGAAAAAAAAGTAAGCAGTACTCACATTTATATCACTCATGTTACTATTCCACTTGCAATCTTTCAAATTTATGAGAGGCAATGAGGTGTAATCAGCTGTGAAAGCTCTTGAAACCACAGTGCTGCACTTTTCAACATCAGGGTGCCCTGTGGTGTCACCAGCCCCCAGGTAGATGAGGAGGCTTCCTTCCTGAGAGAGATTCAGTGATTCAGAATGTGAGTTGCCCACAGGCAGTGGGGTGATTGGGGGCTCATTAACTTAGTCAGCAGAGATTGACAAACACAGCCTGTCCCAGCAGGCTTCCCTTCTGTGGAGCTTCGATGCCTTTGTCAGTGCTGCTGTGTCCTTGTCCTCCTCCGTGGCCCTCACCCTTTTCCAGGGAGGATGGTGCTTATTAGCTCTTTAATACGAAGCTGCACTTGTTTCCTGAAAGCCAAACTAGCTGCTTATCCTCATCAGCTTTGTCCCAGGAAGGACAGAGGTCTCCATCACTCGTGTGTGTAAATGCCAGGCATCTACTGTATAGCCAGGGCTAGCAACAAAGTTATAGCATGAGCTAAAACAAAACTGCTGAACATTCTCCTCCTTTAAAAATATTAAAGCTCCAATAATGCCAAGGAATTTTTGAAGAAGGTAAACTTTTTCTTTAGAGGATAGGTGATAGCCCAGAAGAGTAGTTCAGAATGAGAACAGGAAATAAATTGTTTACTGAAAGGCACAAAACATTCTGTACATTCCAAAAATATGCTTATAGACGAGATAAGAGATGTGGAAAAGATATTTATTCTCCACAGTTGGCGTGGGTTTGCATAAAAGGTGTGACTGGGACATCATAAGTTGAGTAACTTTATAGAATCTCATTGTTGTTCTAGGAAGTCCTGTATTCACTCTCTGGTTTCACTCTCTGGTTTATCTCTGGCAGATAAAGGCTGCCAGCTCACTCTGCCCTCAGTAAAAATGTCTGAGAATAGATTTTCCTACATAAAGTTGACCTTTTACATCTATGTGGGAGAACAAAATGGGAATGCATCACTTCCCCACCCCTGAGAAATTCAGTGTGAAGGAGCCAAAGGGTACACTGGGTAAAGTCCAGGAGAGTGAGAGACAAAACATTGCCTCCCTTTAAAAGACGTAGAAATCAATCCTTCTCAAATGTTGGGCAGAGTGCCACTTTTGGCAAGCTAATTATTGACTTAGCCATTATCATTTGGCAGAAAAAGGTATCACTCGGTGTAGATGAGAGCAGGTTTGTACATTGGTGTGGGAGTAGGCTGTTACTGGTGTTATGTGCTTGGTTTACCAAAGGTGAATATGCAATTGCCCATAAAAATCTAAAATCTCTTTCTAAAAGTGATTGAATTCTTCCAGCCTTGCTGGCACAACACTATGCATTTATGTACTTGGGTTTTAACTTTGACTACATTAAACTCCTTCTGAAACAAGCCCCTAATTCTGTGTTTTTCAAAACCAGATGGAGTTTCACAGGCTGCAGATATAATTTACAAACAAATGCTTTGACTCCTTGGAAGTCAAGTGTAACTTTATCACAAAGCTCTGCTTGCATTCTGCTGCTGTGTGTTTTGAATATGGGTAATATGTTCAGTCTTCCTAAAACAAAATCATATTTCAACACATGAGATTGCTTTCAACAAATTGTGTATCTCACTGAGTGTTTATCTTGGAAATAAAGAGAATTATCTAAGTAACTGAATGCAGTAACAGCTGCTGCCTTTTCAATTCAGTTTTACAGCGCATTGGCTTCACTGTGATTGTGACCTTGGTGTCAGCCAAGCTAGAGGTGTCCCATGTCTGCTTGAAATTGTATTAATTTTAAAAGTCTTTCCAAATGTCATGGGCAAGAGAGTTCAGAGATAATGCATCTGTAGGGCTGTGTAGTATTTAGTTTTGAAATTAAGCTCCAAGAGTCTTAATGTGATCTGTGAATTACTTGTATAATGTGATTATTTCAACAGTCTTCCTCCTTCTTGCAGTGCTTGACATGACTGGTTTTTTAATTTGGACTGTTATTTGTCTTAGATCTTTCATATCCATGGGAGCATCTGTGGGAGCAGTAACAAGACAGACCCTGTTCCCTCCTCTCATGCCTGCTGGGCGCCCTTTCCGTGTGTCCAATGCCTCCCGAAGCAGCCGGAAAGGAATTGTTGCAAGCAGCCTGCAAGAGCTCCTCAGCAAGGTACAGCAAACAGTCCCACTCTGACTGAAACTTGCAGGGAAATGCAGTATCCCAGAAAGACAGCCCACAAACTCTTGTTCTTCTAAAAAACCATTACTGAGGAAGTTCAGGAGAATATTTCAGATAAGCAACTCTCGATATGAAATGATGGGCTCTCTTTAGAATGCTAAAATCTCCTGGGTTTTTTTCAGACTTTAGATGCCTTTGTTATAACTGCTGGGATAGTTACTCTGGTTTTGGAGGAAGATGGCACAGTTGTGGACACAGAAGAGTTCTTCAGGTCCCTGGATGATAATACACACTTCATGGTTCTGGAAAATGGACAGAAATGGACACCAGTAAGTGTTGACTGCTTCTCTCTCATTTGAGTAAAAATGGAAGGAGGAATGTTTGTAGCTGTTAAAATTGTTGGAAAGTGGGGTGAAGAGGAAGAAAAATTCCTCTGAAGAGGCAAGGTGTAAATTCTTTGAGTCTTCCTGGATAAAAAATCAAGTTCATATTTTATTGTCCCTTGTTTGGACATAGATCTGTTGGGAAAATCCACCAGGAATTGAAATAAAACATTACAGCTGAAAAGATGTACGGGGAAAATACTCTGCTTTTGAGGAAGCTCAGAAATGTTTGTTCATAAAGAAAATTAGGACTTTGGATTGGATTTTGACTGTAGTAAAGATGCTCCAAAAAGTGATATAAACAAGTTCTGCCTTCTGAAGGCAATAATAATTAATGATAGTTAGAGAAGTGCCTGTTTTATTTTGCCAGAAGTTGGCATCAGAACCTAATGTCAATCTTCATGCTTCAAGATATTTAAGAGCTATTAAAAGTGGCTTGCTTAACCTTCTAATAATTTAAATTCAGTATTCAATTAGTTATTTTATGGGGAAATAATATGGAGTGAAAGCCATGACTGTTTTTCCATGAGATGGTTGTTGCTAAAAAGCTGTCATTGGAATTTTTTGTACCAGGTGCAGAGCTGGCTGTGGAGCTTTAAGCAGGGACACCATTTCTGTGCCTTCACATGTACAGCTCAATCATGGCCCTGTTTTCCCAGTCTCCTGTTGCAGTGTGGGCAGTCTGTATCTTTTTCCCCCAAATACCTCACTGGTTTATCAAGTTCTGCATCTGGGGCATGAGCTCCAAGGGCAGAAAAGGAGTTGCTGCCAGGGTGTGACTCCACCTTGCTCCTTTCCCCTGTCTGAACAAGTCTGAATGCAGCCCCTCTTCAGAATGTGCTGAGTGACAACAGAGGGATTGTCACAGCTTCACCAGTCACCTGGCATGTAGCACCAGCTCCGTCCTGCTTTACCCAAATATTCTGGCTGCTAATGGGGAGGGGTGTGGGGAGATGCTTCCAAGCACACCAACTGCTTGTACGTGTCCAAAGCTGTTGTTGATAGAGGACCCTGCTGCTGGAGCTTGGAGGTTATCAAAGGAAAGCAGGCATAAAATTGCTGGGTAATGATATGTTGCTGTGTTTAACTTTGTCTGACTTATCACGGTGCTGTCTGAGGGCTGGGGTGTCAAGTACAAAAAGGCCCAGTCTTACACAACTTTATTGCCTCATTTAGCATGCAGAAAACAGCCTGGCAGCTGCCAGATCATTAACCTTGAGTGGAACATGCTGAGCAGAGGATCCCGTGTATCCACTAGATGTCTCTGTGAATATGGGATCTCTTCACTATTTTCTTTTTTTTTTTTTCCTTTCTTGAGGCACACACCCTGCAGCAGCCAAGGGCTGCTTTCAATAAAGGAGGGTGCATTTAAGGTGGAAGATGATTTTCTGTGTTCCCTCTCCTTTGCTTTTCCTCTTAAAATCTCATTATTAAACCCTTGGCCTAATCAGCAGTGGTCCCCTCTCTGTTTCTTTTTATTAGGAAGAAAGAGATGTTGTGAGCCAGGTTTTGAAATGAGTCCCTGACTTTTCACAGATGTCACCTTTGTAGCTGTCTCCAAGAGTGCTCATCAGTATTGTGCTCCTGACTAAGCACAAGGACCTGATGTCACCCTGGATATTTGGTGGCCTAACGCTCCTGCCTCAGAATGTATCAGGATAAACAAATGGCAGGAGCACTGTCCAGTGGTTTCAGTGTACTTTGAAGAAGCTCTACTACAGAAAATAAATATTCAGGGGGTGCTCTGTCGCTCCAGAATTTTAGTGTCTGTTTGGAAAACTTCAGGAGCCTTTTCAGGACTTAGAAAACAATACATAAACTTGACCTCCTTTTCTGTGTGCTAACGCTTTTAATTCTAGTTTAGAATTGATGAAGAGCTAGCCCCAAGACTGGAATAAGCAAAGCTGCTTCTGAAGATCTGCACTGTTAATAATTGTCTTGCTGTACTTTCCTGTGTCTCTTCCTCTCTTTTTAAATCAGACAAAAAATGGAGTTGTCGCTGTGAGAAAAAAGAAGAAAATGGGAGTAGCTAACATCACATTTGATCTGTACAAACTGAACCCTAAGGATTTTATTGGCTGCTTAAACATCAAGGCAACCTTCTATGAGATCTACTCTATCTCATATGACATAAAATGTATGGGAGCAAAAAGTGTATTGCGGTGAGTGTTTCTCCACTGCTGGTCAGATGTATGTGCTAATGTAAATGTCTGTGTTTGCTACTGGTTCTGTGAAACAGGTGTGTTTGTAAATGTAGTATTTTTATTTCTTACCTACTGGCCAATATGCTGACTCTTTCTTCATAAGGTGGATAGCTGGCTGGTAAAAAAGCTTCCTATAGCTTTTTATGATGGAATCTTACATTTCTGCCAAGGCAAAACTCTTATCAGCTTGTATTTACTGAAAGGGTGTAAATACAGTCTCTTTGTTCTGCTGACAGAATTTCCTCACATTTGACTTGTTTGTCTGAAGAATGCAGGAGGCTGGGGAAAGAAGCTCTTTGAAGAGGAGACTTCAAGGGGATGAAATGAGAGGAATTTGAGATCTGATGTCAGGGGTCTTAAAGCTTACTCAGACATTGCAGTTCCTGTTTGCCAGATTCACCACTAGAGCTACGTGGAGGCAAAGGAAAATGGAACAGAGATGACACTCTCCTCTCTTAATGTGGATTTGTCATCTGTACCAAGACTCTGTGAAATCACTAGTTTTAAGCCAGCTAGTGTAGTCTCTAGGCTAGCTGAGGGAGCCTGTCAAGGACTAGTCTCCTGCAGGACTGATCTGCTCTGGGCTGTGAGTTTGGTAGAACTGGCTGTTGGGAAATGCTTTCTTGAAATAACACCTGCCAGTCCACTGTTCTTAGCAACAACGTGAGAATCATGATCAGCTGTGTTCTGCTGTGGTTCAAGAAGACTCCTGTGTTCAAATCCCATCCCAAAGGTGCTGTACTTTCAGTTGTTTAAGCTGCAACCCCAAGCTTCTCTACCTGACTTTTAAAATTCTGGTTGAGATGCAGTGGTGTGCTGCATTTTATTACTTGAGGACCAGATCTGACAGACAGATGTATGTGTCATCAGTGAAGTTTTGTCTTGTCCTGAGTGACATGTGGCCTTTAAATGAAATGTTTAAGCAGTTTTTCCTCTCCAAATGCAGGTATACCGATTATCATTGTAATACTGATCTTGTTCCCTGGCCTTTAGTCTCACTGACCCCCTCTCTCTACTTGGGTGGTCCCATCCTTAATCTTTCAGGCTACAGCAGGTGTGGCCGTAGACAAGACTCCTCTCTGGTCAGGATGAAGTGATTATGCAGCTACAGGCTGCATCGACCTGTAACACTGACTTCATTAGGGTTTCTTCAAGGCAGAGGTTTGCCCTTGGACAGCTGCGCTCCTCCAGTTCTTATGTTTGTCAAACTCTCTCGAGCCAAAACAAACTCTGGTCTCTGCCTGCCTGCTATGGAGCTGAGTATCAGCACTGGAACTTGTGCTGCAAAGGAGAGTTTGAAGTGACAATTCTGCCTCCCTGCCAAGACAGGGCAGCTGGTGAGAAAGGAGTGGTGCTGGCAAGCAGCTGAAGTAGCTGTGGAGTTCTTCTGGAAGCTCTGTTATGTTGCAGAGTTGAGCTGTAAGGGAAGTGTCTCTGTCAGAATGGGATGACAGTCTGCTAGCAAAGAACAGGATGACAGAAGAGATAACCTTGGGTACCCTTGAA
Source organism: Sialia sialis (assembly GCA_009812075.1). Taxonomy (NCBI): domain Eukaryota; kingdom Metazoa; phylum Chordata; class Aves; order Passeriformes; family Turdidae; genus Sialia; species Sialia sialis. The sequence continues at coordinate 52,245,423 of VRYO01001463.1, forward strand.
CACAACAGTGACACGGGCTGTCTCAGCTTGCTGTTGAAATCAGAGACAGACGATGTCAGGATCCTGGTGTAGTCCCCCTGCTAATGAGTTCCAGATTGCTAACTCTGATGCCCTCTCCCCGAGCCTACATGCACAGTGTGCAGGGAAGGGACTGAAAAATGCTGCAGCTGTTCATGATGGGAGGGGCTGGAAGCCTTCCAGGTCTGATTAGTGCATTTCCCTCGTGGTGTTTCCCTGTAGTGTCCGACTGAAGGATCAAATGTCCAGTTCAACAAATAACTTGTTCCCTGGTTTAAGTGGCAACTGCTCTTGTGTGCAAGTGACACACTGCAGCTGCTCCAAAGCTCAGCACCAGGTGCAGCTTTCTTTGCAACTGCAAAGCTCCTTGGCCGGGTCTGTGTGGTGGGGGAAGAACATGCTGAAATGGCACATGTGGGAAGCATGAATAAGGGTACAGTGTTCTTTAAAGGCTGCACAGGCTCCAAGCACAGGATATTCCACTGTGTTGAGGCATTGGATTTCAACTGCAAACCTTTCATGACACTGGGGTTAAACATGAATTTGTAGGAAGAAGGCTCTGCTTAAGCTCAAAGGACAAGTGAATAGAAGCAGAGGGTTCACAGCTGCATGTTTCTTAGACAAGAATCCAGAAAATCTTGCCACTTTTTTTTTTGCAGTAGAGGGAGACTGATCTGGTTTCTGTATCTTCAGAAACTGATCCTGTTCCAGTTTTTTTGTACTGCATCCCAATGCCTCAGCTTTACACTTGTGAGTGCCCTCCTAACTTCTGGAGTATGAGACTCAAATGTAGCTTTCAATACTTATGTCCCTTGTTTCTTGCAGAATGGAAGATGCGGTTATAACTAAGTTGAATAAATTGACCATTCAAATATGACTGTCTCTTCCCCTGTGAAAATCTGCAGTTTATATTGTCAACATCTGATGCTTACCTGACATTGTCTATGGATTTGTACTGATTCTTACACAGCACTATATATTTGAATGCTGATTTTATCAAATTTTTAGAAAATAAATAATTGTGAACTGAGAATTCTTAAGGTTTGCAGCTTAGCCAGCAGTAATTTTCCTGCTTCACCTGTTTTGCTGTTGGGTACTCACTGTAATGTGATTGTTTAGCTTCAGATCTAATCAGGTTTGATCTGTGGTTTGAAGATACATACAGGGTTGTATTAGAGAATGACAAAGGTGAGACATGAGGTGAGTTTATGCTGCAGGAATGCTGCTCCCAGGCAGGGTTGTTTCCTGTGTTACTGTGATGGTTTGGGTGATGGCTTTGCAGAAGGCCTGTAAGGGTCTAGCAGGATGTCAGTCTGCTTTGTCAAAAGTGAATTCTGGTCCTGCCAACAGTTTTCTGTCAATCAAGTATTTTCTCTAAAGAAGGTACAAAAATTACCATCTTCTCAGAAGTGAGAAGGAATGAGAGGGCTTTTTAAATATATTGACTTAACTCATCATGACATTGTGGGTAGAAGGGGATAATGTAATCTTGCTGATGATTTTTTTTTTTTTCTTAAACAAATGACTTTTCTTCCAGGAAAGTGCTTCAGCTAATGTCCCATGCAGCACAAATAACTGGACAGTTTCTTCTCTACACTGGGACATATATGTTGCAGTTGATGGGTGAATATGATGAAGAGGACATGTGCACAAGATCCAGGCGGGAATAGTGACCACAGCTGCGCTTCTGATGCTGAATCCTTTTGCTTAAAGACATTCTCTCACCCAGTTCTGATTGTAATGATGTTATAGTAAGGGGATGTGCACTAATGTGAACTAATGTTTTTCCTGTTCGGGAGTGCTTTTAGGCCTTAGTTATGAAGTGTTGGATGTTCACAGGCTCTTAACACCACAAAAAGATGGGTGCCTAATGCTTGAGAATCTGGCAAAAAGAGAGCGAGGGGAAGGGTTCTGCCCCAGCAATTCAAATGGAGAATAAGGATACTTGGAAACTTGCATGCTTTGCAACCAGTAGAAAAATTTTTGTACCAATCAAGACATTGTTTTGTTCTTTTGAGGTTTTTTGTGTTTGTTTCTTTTTCGTGGCTATCGACTTGCATTCTGAACAGACTGGGCTATAAAGTGAGGGCAGGGGGACTGTGGAGTTTGTTTGTTTGTTTTAATCCTTAACAGTGCTGGCATTAGTGTGAAACTGGCTTTGAGCTGAAGTGTACCTATTTACTCCTGCTGACAATGGAACTACATAGTGCAAGTTCAGTCCTACTTCAGTGACTGACTCTTCTCATGAAGTCTAATTGGAGATTGTGCAACTACTAAACAGAAGGTTAAGATTTAGGCTTACTTCCCCTAGAACAAATAAAAACTTACCATTATAGTTCTTAATATTTTTTTTCAAATCTTCAGGCTGTTCAGTTTATTACAGCTCACACAGTTGAAGAACCTGATAAGGTTTTTACTGAATCTGATGTCCGGTTCTGCCTGGGCATTCAATAATCTGCCATGGTTTCATGAATATGATTTAAAAGCAACCTGCTGAAGCTTTTTTTCAGGGGTTAAACCACTGTTAAAGATGACACTAGGTGTCAAGTTGGGCTTGAGGTACATGTAAGAGATGCTGGATATTTTGTTGCACGACACTATCTAGTCTTGCGTAACATACATGTATGCTTTAAAGCTAATGTTTCCAGTATTATAGTCTCCCAAGACAAGCTATATTAAAGGACAAAGTAATGTTTCCTGCAGTTTACTGAACTGCTACTATGCTCAGCTTTAAGCAAGCTTTTCCTCAACAGCGTGAAAAATTGGAGAACATGTAGCCTTAGGCATCTTGTGTCAAAATGCAAACTCACATTGGTGGAGGAAATAAAACCCAATTTTGGATGTTCACAGGTATAAATTTTGAGGTTTTTGTTTGCTTGCACATGAAGAACTTTAGGAAGGCTGAATGCTGTCAAGGGGACATCAGATGCAGGAAATATTTCTCCTTCTAGTAAGAGAAGCTCTGGTGCAGAGGGAACAAGTGGGGCAGGGGAGGAAATCAGTGGGAGGAATAGGGACCCTATGGACCCCACAGTGCCTCCTGTGCCACTGAGACAGGAGTCCATTAACTGTGTGCACCAACTGCACTGACCTGATCCGCTACAGGAGGAGCAGAAAGGTGGGAAGATGAAGTGTCATGGCTGGTGGTACCCATTCTGACCTCTTAGCTGGGTCTGTTCACTTCAAAGGTCACTGATACACGGAAAATTGCTCTTGCTTTTAGCTGCAAATCTCACTTTCCTGTGCTTATTTTTGCCTTCCCACTATGAGTGTGGCTATGCCAGCTGGAGCTGCATTTCTCAAATCACTGTTGAGAGGAAAGGCAGCCTAAACCCAAGTGCTAAAGGGACTGATGGGCACAAGTTTTGGTAGGTCTCTACCTGTCGCTTATGTAATAATATTACAAATAAATAGACAGCTAAGGAAAACCTTGGTGTCTTTTCCTAATTCCTGTTTCCCATCTACTTCTGTGTGTTTGCTGGAGGAGGCAGAGGGCATATTGCTCCAGATAAGGGGAGGGCTTGTTCTTTCCTAATTTCTCACAAGAGAGAATGCCTGGGGCTTGCAGCACTGTCAGGTGTCCTTCAGAAGAAAACAATATACACTATTCTGGGAGTAATGAGAAAGCTTCCATTTTGATATAACCTCTTTATGTTTTATCTGTATTTTTCTTGACATGTTAATAATCTTTCTTTAAGTCTTTCTTTCCTTGTCAAGGAATTGCATTTAACTGATGTTACAAGGACCTGGTAATTTTTTCAGTTTTTAAGGACCACTTATTCACCACTTATTCTATTAAAACAAGCACACCTCTTGAAAGCAAATTCTCTAAAATGCTTCTATGAATATTTATGTTGCCTATGGTGGGAGCACCACCATTAAAAAAAAGTAAAACAACTGGAATAGCTCATTGTTGCTTTGAGTTACTTCTTCAACATGTGTAGTACAAAACTTTTGCATGTCTGAACTGTGCAGATCCCGAATTCCAGCTTTCTCTAGCCAGAGGCAATTGTTACGGGACTAAGACTCCATAGTTTACAGTGGCATTATCTGGAAATCTAGCAGTGATCTGAAAAACTAACCTGCTATGAATGTGCAATGTTTTTAAGCAGCTGCTCCTTCAACAGCTTAGCACTTAAAACTTGAGCTGCTGAAGTTCCTGTATGCAGCAGTCTCCATCTTGGAGCAATTCCCTCTGTTCAGCTGTTTGCATTTTGAATTAAAGTAGCTCAGCTTTGGTATTTTCTTGATATGGGAGAAGTGTCCTGGAAGTTGTCTAAAATTGTTTAATTGCTTCTGAATATGGATTTTCATAGGCTTAGTATTTGGAGGTGATATTTGCTGCTGTTCCAGCTTCTTTCTGGAAGTTAAGTTTTGGCTTTCAGTCAGACTGGAGGAGTTTGGCATTCTCTGAGTTGGAACCAGTTTGGGGTTTTTTTGTTTGTTTTTTTGTTTGTTTTTTTTACACACTGCTTAGGAAGTAAAGCTTTTATTTCAGTTGTGTATCATATGCAGCAAAGAAAAACTTTTGCATTATCTACCTTTTAGAAAACTATATACAAGTGCTGTACAATATCTAGCAAACACAGAAAAAATTAAAAACACAGGCTCTTAACTGCAGGAATGTGAAGAAGCAGCAGCAGCTAGATTTTTTTTTTTTTTTTAGCTTTAATTTTATTTCCCATAAACTCAGTTAACCTGCACTTGTTGCTGTTGCAGACAAGGCAGGGAGCAAAGACATGCAGAAGGTGTGAAACATGCTTGCTGGCTCCTTGTTTGCACTGATCCTTTTTGCCTGTTGCTTTGCATCACTTACTAACAATGCACCAAGTCCTACTCTCTGGTTACCAAAAAAGGAATTTTCACTGAAGTAAGAGACCTTGTTGACTCAGGCACTGCTCATGTTCTGCAGACAGAGCAAAGTTGCTTTCTTTATGACCAGAATGAAAAATCAAGTAGCTTTTGTGTGTGTGCAGTTTATCATTACTTCATTTCCTTCCTTTCATAAACCCATGAAAGTTTTCTTGCACCTTCTGATTCTTTCAGGAGAAAGTGGATTGCAAGATCTTCTGTGCAGGGAGAGAAGAAAAAGCAGGGTCTAAATTCCTTAGATCATTTGAAATATGCTGTATGAAATACTATGAATCTCTTCCCTACAGAGGAGGGGAAGATAAAAGCAGGAAAATTGGATTTTGAGCTGGAATTTTTTTCAGTGAAGTGTGTAGAGAGGTAGGTGTACAGAATTTTGGAAATGTTGGTAATTCTGAATTTTAACTGTGAAGATAACCTCATATGATAATTTATAACTGGCAGAAATATAATTCTAAAGAATTTCAGTGTGCTTCTTCCCTGAAATAACACTTGAACTAAAGGCACAAGCTAATTAATTAAAAGTAAAAAAAAAAAAAGTTTAAAACCAAAGGGTATTTTTGACTTGATGCCCCAAGGTTTATTAGAGGACTTAATGTGATTAACATCCCACTTCAGTTATGTATTAGCCAGTATCCTTGTGGAGCTTAGAGTTTATCACTGCTTTCTCTACCTTACATTGTCATATATCTAGCTAAAATATTTTTAAATATAAGGATTGTTATTTTGCTAAGGGAAAAGATAGTATTTTTCCACTTCACACTTTTTAATCTCAGTAGTTTAGCTTGCTGTAAAAATTGAGATGAGTGAAAATCGTGTTCAGTAATGGCAACGTTTTATGCTATGTGGTGCCAATTTTAAGGAACATTGTTCATTAATAAATAAAATCAAGTAGTGGCTTTGGATGTTGTCTATTCATTTCCAGAAATAATCATGAATATTAATGAATCTATGGTCTGGCACAAACCATTTCCAAATGCTGGACTGTGGCAGTAAAGTAACTGGATACTATTTTGTGGCTCTGAACTCTTAACTCCCTACTGCTGACTCATTTTTTAGCCTCAGAGAAACTGTACAAACTGTATCTCCTTTCATACAAAGGGTTTGCCTTCCTCCATCTTCTACAAAAGTTGCTAAAGACTACAAAATACTGAGTACAGGAGATGGAAGTGTTCAGCGATCTCTTGTGTTCACCAAACACTGTTAGGGTAAAGGACCTCTTTATTTTGCCTCACAAAACTTCTCTGCAGTCATTTGCCTAAAGGCTAGGGTCGAAGATGTTTGCAGGGAAAAAAATACAGTAATTTCACGATTATAAGCCGCACATCCGGGTAGCCGGGCAGACCACGGGATTTGTCCATATATAAGCCGCACCCGAATATAAGCTGCATTTTTATTTTTTTTTTAAAGCAAGTATCCATGTGCAACAAAGTAAAGAGTTAGTAACAGAATCATGGGATTGCGGGGTTTCCTGTCAGTTGCTCAAATTGCAAACATTTTTCACAGACCAGAGGAGCCTTTAAACGTAGCCCCGCTCGACCACCCCGCTCGGCAGTGGCCTGGCCGCCTGCCCGCCCCACTTGCCGCTGCTCACCCGTGGTCCCGCCGGCCACCGCTTGCTGTGCCCCTGTGGCAGCGCGGGGGCCCCAATCAGCGGCACAGCGGGGCAGCGCTCCCCGGCCCGCACTGCTCCCCCGCCGCCTGCCCCTCCTGGCAGCAGCGGCGACCCCGCCACCAGCCTGCCCGGCTCATCCTGCCTGGCAGCGGCGGCGACCCCGCTGCTGGCCAGCTCGTCCCACTCCCTGGCAACCCCACTGCCAGCCCGCCTGGCTCCTTGGTGGCTCTGCTGCTGGCACACCCGCCCCGCCTGCCTGGCCGCTGCTCAGTGGCAGCTCTCTGCTTGGCCGGCTCTCACTTCCAGGTTGGCATTTCGCTGGGATTTGTCCATAGATAAGCCGCACCTGAATATAAGCCGCACTACTGGGGTAGGCTGGATTCTTCAATGAAAAAGGTGCGGCTCATATTCGTGAAATTACTGTCGTAATTTAGTTTAGTGAAATATCATATTTGTCTATTTCAGGATTAACTTAAGTTTGAGGGGTGTTGGCATGCAAATGTGATTTGTCTATTGCTCTTCTATCTAACAAGTACATCTTGTATTTAACTTAAGTTTTTAAGAGCCTGACTAATGGAGCAGTTCCCCTCTTGTGAGGGAATCAGTCTGGTTTTTCAGTGATGAGGCTTTGGCAGTGGGAATTAGAGGGATGCTGTGGGGGTGGCCTCTGTGTTATACAGAGCTCTGAAATTAACCCACCATTGCCCAAAGCTGAGACCTTCAGTCAAGCTGGTGGTGTCCCTGTGGAAATATATTTAAGAAAGGGCAAAAACATGCAGTGCAGCAGCTGTGAGAAAGAACAAAAAAAAAAAAAAAATAAGTGGGAGATATAACCTGCAGACATCAAGGTCAGAAAAGAAGCGGGAGGAAGTGCTACACGTGCCAGACAGAGCTTTCTCTGCAGCCTGGGGAGGAACATGCAGGAGAAAACATCTACCCATGGACCCTCCTTCCACAGCAGGTGGACATGCCTTGGAGGAAGCTGCAGCCATGGGGAGCCCATGAATGAACAATTCTTCTAGCAGGAGCTGTGGGCAGTGAGGGACCCATGCTGGGTCTGTATCCTGTGGGAAGGGCCCATGGTGGAGCAGGGGAAAGGGGGAAAAGGAAGGAACAGCACAAAAGATTGGATATGGAGTGATCATGACCCCCATTCCTCTGTACTGCTTGGGGACAGAGAGAGAAGGTGGAAGAGCTGGGAATGAAGGAGTGAAGTTTAGCTTTGGAAGAAAGCAGAGTTTGGGGAAGGTGTTTTTTGTCTTTATTTCTCACCATCTTATAATATTTTTTGCTGAAATTAATTTGATCTTCCCTGAGTTCTCTCTGTTTTGCTGATGTTACTGATTGGTGAGTGATGCCTCTGTCTTTATCTTGACCCATTGACTATTTCATCTTATTTTCTCCCGGAGTCTGTTGAAGGGATGAAGCGAGAGATCAGCTGGTGGGTGCCTGGCAGTCAGCAAAATTGAACATACCACAAGCAAAAAATACTGGAAGTAAAAATGAGCAAAATCCCCAAGGTGTTTGTGCTAATGGTGGCCAGTAAAACTGAAAACAAATCTTTTGGAGTGATTTCTGAATGGCTTTTCACAGCAATGTTTGGAGGGACAAAATCCAATCTTATGAGAGACAAAGATAATTTTCAAAAAAACTTCATTTTACTAAGCTCAATCTTGGGCATGGTTTTTCTAAGGTCATCCATCAGTGTGAGTCTTTCTAGGCCCCACTCCTAATGTGTTCTTGATTAGGTTAATAAATAGCAATTATCACAGGAAAAAGAACTTTGAAATCGTAGTGTAAGTAGTTTCATAAACAAGACAACTAATGAAATGCAATACTAGAAATAAGTATGTCTTAATAGGCTCCAGAATCATGATAATGCATTTTATGCAGTTACAACATAAAAAATTGTTGACCAACAGATTTCTAAAAAGTCTGCTTCAATAATTAGCATGCATGCAGTATAGATTAGGTGGGGGGGGGTTAAGTAATGTAACTATTATAGCAGGCTATTTGTGATTGTCATGTATTTAAAAAAAAAAAAAGGGAAAGCTTAGATCCTCAGACAACAACTCTATTTAAGTAAACAGTAGCTTAATGATGTGTGTACTCAGTCTATTACAGACCCAGAGAAATCTCAGACATCTAAGAAGTCCTTTAAAGTCCTAAAGGTAATTTCTTATGACACATTTTTAATTACCTCATGAAGTCCATAATCTTTTATGTTAAAAGCACTTCTAATTACAAAGCTTCTTCCCTTGCATACGTAGGTAGCTTGGTTTGCTGCTGCTCTTTATTAAGGAGTGTTTTCAAATACTCTTCTCCCAGCTCAAAAATCAGGAGAGAATGTACAATAAAATTATAAATAACCTAATTTAAGTAGAAGGACTGTTGATTTATTACTGAGCTAGACAAACTGAAATCTGTGGCAAACTCTATTTTATTACTGAGAAGCTAAATTGCAAATGCCATCATTTCAGTGATTCCTGCACAAAATGTGCTTAATGTAGGTGCTCTCCCAGCTGCAACTCTCTTGCTTTCTTGCCTACTTAGGGAAGTTGCCTAGAAAAGCTGCCTTGAACAATTGCAGAATATTGTTCTAATTTCCACCCAAGTGACCATGCTTTCCAAATAAAAGTCACTGTCTTTCAGAATAGCTGATGTGTTTTCAGAGATGACTGATTATTCAAAAATAAATCCATTTTACCAGAAATAATGAAGTATTAGATAACTGCTGCAAATATTCCATTCTCCCAGAAAAGCCATTTCATCTTTGGATGGGGTGATCAGGCTGTTTTTGCTCATTATTATGAGCATTTTCTGCATACTTCAATAGGGTCAATATTTCATCTTGATAAGAAAAGTCTCTAATAGTTCCACCTTTGTGACCACTGAATTTAGTAAACAGCCCTCTCAATTCCTCCTAGTCTTAGCTGACCCTGACACGGTACTGTGTTCAGTTCTCACAAGAGTTGTGATCAGTGCAAACAAAGCAGGTTTTGTCACTTGCAGCATCAGCTATGACTAAAGTCTGTAGCATCTAACAGAAAAAAGTCACTTCTCTTGCTCTAGCTTGTCTCTCTACAAAGGTTGGAGTTTAGGGGTGGGTGGTTGGTTTTGACATTTTGGTTTTTGGTTTTCTTTCACCAGAAAAATTCCAGCTGCTACATTCTGTTCTTCTTTTTCTCTGTGCCTGATATCACCAGCTTCAAGCACTCAGTTCCTTTAGCTGTTTTTCTATGCCTTGCCATGATGAACCCCTTTACACATGAGACCTGCTATGTTGTTTCTCTTGTGGCCTTCCATCACCTATTCCAGATATCCAGATATGGCCACATTCAAACTAAAAATACTTTGTGGCTGAGGGGAGAAGGGGGTGGGATGGGCATGAGTGGGTGGGCAGCTGTTTAAGCAAATATAAATTTAGACAATATAAATTAATATAATATTAATAAAAAAGATAAATTTAAAAAATAAATTTGTATCTGTCTTGTTTTTGCTGTTCATGTTAAGTCTTTCTACACAGAAATGATCATTCTCCTTGTTTCTGTGTCACTTTTAGCATAGGTGTCTTCCATACTAACCAAGCTGTACCCTGTTCCTGACAGAGCATATAGACCACACATGACACAAAGTCCCTGTTCATTAACAGAGTCAGGATATCACAATGAAATAAGTTTACACAACAGAGATGTATCTCTCTGCAAATGTTCCATGCACAGGCAACAACTATGTGTTCACACCCTTCCCACAAAGCAGTGGCATTCAGCTGTGCAGCCAGTGTATATTGCAGCCCCATATCCTCCCCCATTCTGGTTCTCTGTTCAACAAACCGACCGTGAAGCACATTATTCACCGGGCCAGCAGTGGGCTGAGTCCTGGCCCTGGGCCAGACTGACCTCTTACATTCTTAGCATTCATAAGCCTTTAGATCATGAATATGGTAATGCTGCTCATGGGCTGCAGTCCAAGGCAAGGGGTGAACACCCTCAGTAGCACTGCTGCAGAGTGCTTTTCTAAGAAAAATAATGTTCAGCTCTCTCTATGTGAATGTCAGCTTGCTCTCTTAATTCCCAGTAGGTGACTCTTGGAGTACCCTGCTCAGAGGGGGATGGTTCAGCTGCTTTTGTGCATTCAGTTTTAGAACACGTTCCTTCAGTGGCTGCACCCACCCAACCCTGGCAGTGCTGAGCACTGTGCTGTTAAAAATAAGCCAGGCTTTGTCCAGTCATAGCTTGTGCTGTGCTGGTTGTCCTGGGCTTGTGGACTTGTGAGGAATGGTGCTCTTCTCCTCCCAAATGTAATCTGAGAGAATCATTTGTGGAGCAGCCCAGGAGTGGCATGCTGGTCTGGGTTGGACATATGTGACAGATGAGTGGGATCAGTGCTGGTGAGGGAAGGGTGGCAGCCAGGAGCCACTCAGCACCTGAGAAAACAGGTGAGGAGGAAAACTGTGACTCACCTGAGAAACCCAAGACCTGACTGGTGCAATTTACAGTCGATTTTAGCTGCAAACCTGCTCTCATAGAAGATGTGTTTCCCACAACGGGATGAATCACTTTTACCTGGAGAGCTACACATTTCATCTCAAATACATGCTTGGTAAGTGTTAAATAACTGCGAGTCTAAGCAGGATTCCAGCCCTTTGTCTTAGGGGTCTGTAGATTTTTTTCTTTTTCTCTCAGAGAATAAAACCATGAAAAGTTAAGTTTGTGAAATAAAACCTATCTTTCCCTCTTCCTCTCCCAAAGGCTGCAGTACAGATCTCTGCTGCAAGGGGTTTTACTCAAGAGTGTTAAGGAGACTGAGGATGGGATAAGATGCTTCAGCAACAAAAGACAAGGTAACTCTATGTGAAATCCATAGATTGTGCTTGGATCTGAACTGCTCAATTCTAAAAGATCTGGGGGAAAAACAGTACTGAACTGGTAAATCTCTGTGATTATACAAAAATCTTCAGGACAGTTAATCAGGCTACCATGTGGACTGAGTTTCAAAAGTATTTCACTATACCAGTTCAATAAACAACACATGATGAAATTTAATATCTGTAACTGCATTACACAGGAAAAATCACCTCTGTGTTTCCAGTGATGGGATTTGATTTAGCTATCATCACTGTCAAAAGACATCTTGGAGGTGGTGTGAACAGTTCAGTGAAGCAAAAAGCTCAGCAGCAACCAAGAGGGCAAACATAAGGCATATCAGAAAATATAAACCAGAGCAGGAGGCATCCTATAACACTGCACAAAATGATGGCCATGATTTAAATACTGTTACTCCCATTTCACAGACACTGCAGTAGAGCTAGCAAAGGAGGCTGATAAGCAAGGACTGTCATAGGAGTGCAGGGTCACCCTCAAACATGGGAGATTATTGAGTGCAATACTTTCAGCTCAGAAAATTTTAGACAGATAGGAAAAATGAAGAACAAAACTACTTAACCCTTCACCTTACACACAGCTACAATGATCATTAGGAACTGGTAGTCACTGTTTCTCAAAACAGAAGAGTTGTGGGGCACCAATTTCAGCTGTCAGCTTTACAAAAGAAAGAGCTTTTTCTTCACAGAATGGGATTCAGTTGTGCATGGAAGGTAATGGGAGACTTTGGAGGCTGAAACTGTAACTGTGTTAAAAAGCAATTATGTAACTTCAAGGATACTTGAAAGTAACTATTAAATATGGGGTCCAGATCCTTCCTGTGTTTCAACAAAGGTTTAAGCACTGACTGCCAGATGTAAAAGGGCATTTTTGGGGGAGCATTACCATATTCTTTCCCTAGCATCCATCACTGACTACTGTCAGAGATGGAATTCTAGATTAGACAGCTCTCCTATCTCCTACCTAATCAAGACCAGCTGCCATCAATGCACTCATCTGGTAAAAACAAGCTTCTTTTTCCTGATAGTCTTTAGCATTACTTCTGTTTAAGAGACCTTTTTGTCCTCATTCTGATGTCTCCCACACTCAGAACACCAGGACTTCATTGATAAGCTCTGTATTTTATTGACGTCTATTCAGAGCTGACTAAACTCCAAAAGCAAGCTGTCAATATCTTATATTCATTTTCCTCTTACAACTGTACCACTCACTCACTACAGATAATGAGTGGTATACATTCCAGCTAAATTGCGTTTTCATTCTGTCTCCAAACAGATTGGTTCCCCAAAATCTTTAATGTGTAGAGAGGGCGGTGAGTTGAACACAGATAGATGCCTGCCTTAATTTTGTATTCCCATAGTCTTGTTTGTAGCTGTAAGGAAACACTAGCCTGGCTCCTTCACTGACTCTGTTGAACACAGAGTGCAGCCCATTCTCTGGCTCTGTTTGTTTGTGTAGCTAAGTGACCGATTAGAGTGGAGATTAAAAACACAGCCACACCAAACACACATTTCTGCCTGACAAAACAGGCAGGTACACGCTTCCCTCTGCTCCAGGTGCTACAGCTATTGCATAAAAATCACTATGACCAGCTGTGCAAAAAGTCTTGGCTGACTAATGGCTAGCATTGAGGCTAAGCATGGGGAGAAACTAAGGGCTGAAAGAAAATACTCATTTCCAAAGGACAGAAAATATGTTGCAAATCAAAAGACATTAAGTGCTGGAAAGTGCAAAAGCACCTGTACTCAAACACATGAATATTCAGGGTTAAAGTTTTCCATCCATTTTGTCAAACAGTGACAAAAGTGTGTGAAAATGCAGCTAGAAACTCCTTTGGAAGAAATGGTGGCATTCCTCCATTGTCACTTCACAGTCTCTTGGACTTTGCATCTTAACATATTTTGCCCTGACTTGACTTAGAGGCTTTTGTTTTAATGTTACAAAGTTCAGACTACATCTAGTGGACTAAAACAAACATCAGCAGTATCTCCACTGACAGCTACAGATAGCAGCCAAAATGAGTGTGTGAGCACAGGTGGCAATTCATGAAACCACAGCAACAAGTTTAATGGATGGGGGGTGACCAAGCAAGAAACTGTTTGAGAATTATATGAAATATAATGGCTTTTCTGGGCAGAACACAAGCTCCAAAACACCTGAGCTGAATATGTGGCCTGATGTTTGTCTGAACAGACCATTTGTTTCTCTGTGTGTGTGTGTTGCTGCCTCACTTCCCCTTTTAAATGTTTTTGTTGGGTTCTTGAGCTGTTTCTAGACTCATCTGCAGCTGCAGTGTCTCTGAAACTCATGTGCCTCTTGTAGATTTTGTCACAAGAGGCTGATGGAAAAAGAGGTAGTGATGGATATATGGGTATATACTTGAACAGGAGCATGACTTCCCATGCTTGGTTTTCTCAGGAAGCCAGGCAAAGAAACCCAAATGAAACAACAACAACAAAAAACCCCAACCAAAAAAAAAAAAAAAAAAAAAAAAAAAATTTAAACCAAAACCAGATTATTTTAAGATTTTTTTTTTTCCTTTCTTAATTTGCATGAAACTCTTCAGACTAAAGAGGAAAGAAGGAACTAGACTGACCTTTGGACCTTCCTCCTAAAGGTCACCATGGACTTAGTATCATTTACTTCTACAAGCTGTTAGAGTAAATCCACCATGTGAATTATATTTATTGCTTTGGTATTTAATGTAAGTGCTAACAAGCTTTTTAACACTGGATGAACACTTGCTAATATTCTTAAATATCAAAATGCACAAATTTATCATGCTGAAAAAAGAAAAGAGTAGCTAACTTGTTAAATGTTCTCTTACGGCACAAATTTCTCTCTAGTCCTTAAAAACTTCAGTAAATAGAAATAATCTTAGCAACAACCCTGATACAAACACAAATGTGTTTCCTGAAAAGCAGGAAGCAGCTTAACAATCATATCATATGACTGGCTAAATGCAGAAGAACTTAGCTGGTTTTTTTCCAGGGCATTAAAGCAAATTCCCATGTGACTTTGTGGGACATGACTGTTGCTTGAGCTGCTATTACTGGAAAATCCTTTTACTCTGCAGCATGGGCACTTCACACATTTTGTCCCACCTTGTAAAATTCATCATCTTGTAGGACTCCATTTCTCCTCAGGCTGTGCACAAGAAAACAGAACATGAGAAAACCTGAAGACAGAACTCTGAATGTTCTACAACCCCCCAATGCCCCATCCTGTGAATGTGTACAGCTGTTTCAAAGCAGTTGGATCTCACACAAGATCAGTGTAAATATTTAATTTGCTGCTACTGTCTGATACCTTGTGAGTTCTGACCAACAGGAATAAAGAATCACATCACAGTGAAGCCCATCCCATTGGAGCACCAAAGAGATGTCCAGTAGAAATAAATAAACAAACTGTCTTGGGTTTTTTCCAGCTAGAAGTGCCTAATCCAGATATGGCCTAGCAGCCAGATCTTCCTTAATCCATATCCTCTCTTTCATAAATGATTACACCATTCCCTAAAATGCAAGTTTGGACCTCTTGTAGTATTTAGTCTTTTGCTTTCACACTTGGGAGCAAGAGATACCTTAAGAATGTAAACTGATTGTTCAAAAGGCTTCCTGGAGCATGAATCTGCAAACTTGAGCTGGTGGTTTGTAGCTATTGTAACATTTTACTCATTTTTCAGGTTAAATATACTAATTAATTCTTTTCAACAGCAGAAACTAAGTTGAAATTGCAAAAGGAAATAAATAAGGAACAATAATGAAGGGAGTAAATCTGCAAAGGAAATCTTAAGAAAGTTCTTCTCCTATTTTGTGCATGGTGAGAAAAAAACTCATACTCTAAGTATTAAATTAACCTATGGAGTGAATAGGAAATAAATAAAAGTCTATGAGTTATGAAGGTTAGAGGTCAATATATATTGTAGGTATGTAAGAAAGAGATATCTGAGAGAGCCAAATATAACAAGTGAGAATACATTGTACAGAATTTACAGTGTGTTTCTATATTAATCTAAATATAGAATGAATCTCATGGACTCAGTCAGATGAAGCACACAGGGAGAAATTTTGGTGCCTTAAATTTCCAAGAGGCATTTGGTAGGGTTTTAAAATACAGCCACAAGTAATCCATGACAGTTAAGTGCATAGGAGGATTTTGAAACACCTAAGTACACTTAAAATCACAGACCAAGTCTGTGGAGACTTAGGAAAAATATGTAGGGTTCTATGGACACAGGTTATAATGGCACCTTCACCTCCTAAATCAGCTGAACTATTAAGTAAACACAAGCATGGATGAAAAGGATTTGAAGGTACATTTACAGTAATTTCACGCACCTTTTTTCCTTGAAGAATCCAGCCTGCCCCAGTAGTGCGGCTTATATTCAGGTGCGGCTTATCTATGGACAAATCCCAGTGAAATGCCAACCCAGAAGTGAGAGCCAGCCAGGGAGGGCACCTGGGGCTGCCTTTAAAGGCTTCGCTGGTCTATGAAAACTGTTGCAACTTGAGCACCTGACACCAAACCCAGCTGGCAGCGATTCTGTTACTAATTTGTTACTTTGTTACGCATGGACCCTCGCTTTTAAAAAAAAAAAAAAAAAAGTGCGGCTTATATTCAGGTGCGGCTTATCTATGGACAAATCCTGTGGTCTACCCAGCTACCGGGAGGTGCGGCTTATAATCAGGTGCGGCTTATAATCGTGAAATTACTGTACATCCAGTGACCAACAAGCATGTCTCCTTTCAGATTACCAGCAGTAAAACATGGAGAATCTGCAAGTTGATTCAGGTCTGACTGAAAATTAGAAGGTATTTACATAACTATAAAATTTCGACATGCAAATTCTTTGGGTAAGCTGTTGCTCATCTCCATCAGGCACACAGCTCTACAGCCTTATACACACCTCAGTGGGTTACTTTTTATGTGTGGGAAACTGGCTGAAGTTTTGGCCTCCAAATGTTGTTTGACCGTCTGCTGCTCACAAACACGAGACAAACTTTTCAAAGATTAAAGATGTTGGCAGTGCAACCAACAGAAGGCACGTGGACTAAAGGCTCTACTGAAACACACTCTCATTGCTTCTATTTTCCCCTTTCTTCCTACCTATGTCCATTTGTTGCTTCTTACTTTTATTCTTAAAACACCATTTGATTCAGATGATCATATGGGTTTGACCTACTGCTGGTTTATGTGATTCAAGGCTTATCTCCATGAATGGAAAGGAACTGAGGCAGGAGAAATCCAATAGCACATCCAGAGAAAAGGAGCCTCTGACCTGGCTCCTCTCAGTGAGGGTTCAGCTTGGGGTCTGGTGTGACACCCATCACCTCCAGTCAGGGGGAGAAGCTCCATGGATCACTGCATAGAGAGGAGCTGGGAATCTCTAGGAGTTGCCTGAGGGGTTGGGAGTCTCTGGGGAAGAACATTTGTGGGATTGTACAAGACAACTTTTGGGATGTTTACAGGGGGAATCAAAGGTGGGAGTAAGAGGAGATAAAGATGGTTTGATAAAGAAAAACAAAAGGATACAGGGCTAAAGTGACCCGATTGGGTGTTGGTGAGTATGCTTGTCTGGCTACACCTTGCACCTGACCATCTCAGTCTGTCTTGTCTTAGTCAACTGTATTTTAATTATTTTTGTGTGAGACAGTGGCATCTATATACCATGTGTATACATGTGTATCGTGGCCTGAGTTCCACCAATTGGAGATGGGGACCAAAGTCACAGGGGTCTGTGTGTTGTAGGTGCAGCAAATGAGGAGATGAGAGCACACACTGTATGTGAATCTGCATGTCACTAGCAAACAGCAAGCCAGGGCAGGTGGAAGTCAAGTTTAGGAGCAGCCATGAGTCCAGGAAGGCAAGTGAAGAGACCAGAGGATCTCCGAGCTGGCTGCTGGAGAGACAAGGGGTTCTACGTCACCTGCTGAGGAGACTGTGGTGGGGTCAGCCACTGGTAAGGCCACAACTCTGGACTTGACACCAGAAGAACTTGTTTGTATCTCTGTGTGAGGCAAGTGGGGATCCAGAGGTCAGCCACTGAACAGGCTGTGACCTAACACAAACACTGGACAAGGAAGCCATAGTTCATAGTGGTAGATCTGATTACAGCAACTAGAGTGGAACTCTAGGCCTCTGGGATAATATTTGCTGGAAAGAGCTGGAATTCAGGTGTTAACAACAGAATAAGATTAGTGTCTCAGACCAGCTATAGAGGGGTCCATATTGTACAGATGTATACAAATACACATTTATTTTCCATGAATGGGCTTCTGTCCTGATCAACCAGAGAGAGGAACAGGATTACTGCTGCTTGGTTTTGTGTGAGTGCTGTGTTTTCTGCTTGGGTTAGTCAACATGGCCAGTCATGCCTATATCTGTATGTATGAGCTTCTGGGAGCACACACCCAACCTTACCACTACCTGGATCTGGGAACCTACTGAATTTTAAAAACTGGCATACCAGCAAGAGGCGAGAGAGTGGCAGGTATGAACAGTAAACAGGAAGATTTGCAAAGCGTGGGGAAAGCCAGGCCTGGAAGGCATAGTCAAGGACATATAGATCCAGGCAATGTCCAAGACAACCTCACTAATCAGGCCGCTGAATAACGACTTGTTCATGGATCTCTTCCAAAAATGCAGATCACACACAGAAGGACACTTATTTTGAGTCCTTCGGCAGAGAAAAAGGCACATAGTATCCAGTCCTCTGCTAATGGCTGCCTGCAAAGCAAACATGCTGATCCTGATCCTCCAGCTGCTTCCCTGATGCCAGGAAGAGATTTGACTCAGCCTAGCATGATGGATGTGGGCTACTCGGAGATCATTTGCAAGATGCTGCAAGCCCTGCTGAAAAACATTTATGGAAAGGCAAGGCTGGAGCTGAGAGCACAGAGTCGAGCTGACATCGGTCATGTCAAGCAGCGTAAGGGCAGACAGGCAGCAGGTAGCCTCCCAGTACACAGATTTTGAGTTATTTGGAGGTTATTTATTGACTGTGTTCAAGCCATAGAGAGCACCCAAGATTGTTCACCAGAAAAGCTGGGCCACCTTACAACAAGTGGATAAGGGCCTCGGGCTGCTCTTGCACAACAGCGGGGACTGGGTTGGGTAGCACAGATGTGCATGGACAGATGAATGTCTCCCACAGGGCTACATATTGGAATAGGCTATATAGACAATGGCATCCCATGGAAGAGGCATGCTGGCATGAGAGCGAGCACCCTCTGCTTGGAAAACTGTGCAGCAGTTATCCACCGGGGTCATAAAGCAGATTCAGCAGCTGTGGGAAGTGACTTCTTCTCTGGAGGGAAAAGAAAATCTCATTTTTCATTAAAAATCAAGCCATTTCAAACCATGCATATCCCAGGGCATGTTCTGTATTGTGGTGACATGAGCTCTCAGGAAAGTTGCTCCACAGACTGCTTGACATCCCAGTTACAATTTTCAGGCAGAAGCTTGTCCTATTGGCAAAAGAAATCTCAAAAACAAACAAACAAACAAACAAGAACCAAAACAAAAACCCCAACCAACAAAAAAAACACACATAAAAAACCCCCACACTCCAAAAAAACAAACCCAAAAAAACCATCAGAAAAAAAAAAAAAAAAAAAAAAAAAAAAAAAAAAAAAAAGATGGCAAGGCACAGAGAAGGGCTACCCAGTGTTTTGGATGCTGTGCCTTCACAGGATCACACAACCACAGGACCAGTTCGGTAGGAAAAGACCTCAGACATCATCGAATCTAATTCATTACCAAACACTACCGTGCCTAGACCATGGCACTAAATGCCACCTCCAGTCTTCCCTTAAACACCTCCAGGGACTCCACTGCCTCACTGGGCAGCCTGATCCGATGCCTCATCACCCTCTCTGTGAAGAAATTCTACAGAAGAAGACTTCTGCAGCAAAGGCTGCGATGTGCGCGCCCGTCGGAGCCGCGGGACACGGGACAGGAGACGGAGAAGGCGGCGATGTCCGGCCCCACACGGCGAGAGCTCCCGGGCGGTGGAGACGCCGGAGCAGAGTTTACTGAGCTGGTTTGGGGTTGAGCACAGACGGGAGCTGCCGCTGGGGCAGGAGGAGCCGCCCAGGACCCCACCGCGGTCGGGGACCGTGTGGGCCGGTGCCGCAGAGCGGGCGGTGTCGCCCCCGTGCCGAGGGCGGTGCCGGGCGAGCGGCGGGGGGGTGCGGAGCCCATAAAGCACCGCCCGGCGGGACAGCGGCGCACAGCCGGGCTGGGGCGGCGGGACAGCGGGCACACGGCGGGGCGAGCGGGACGCAGCCATGAGGGAGATCGTGCACATCCAGGCGGGACAGTGTGGAAACCAGATCGGGACCAAGGTGAGCCTGAAACGGAGCCGCCGCCTGCCTGCCGCTTGCGGAGCCTCTGAGCGCCCGGGGGACGCTCCCGGTGTTTCCCCAGGGCTATCGGACCCCCGGCGCTGCCGCACCCCAGGGCCGGGCTGTGCCAGCCGCCCCGCTGCCCGTGCCCCGAGGAGCCGCTGCCGAGCGGCGCCGGGCGCGCCCGGGGCACCGCGCATCGCTCCGCTCCCCGTGACCATAAAAGGCCTTGCGAAGTACCGAAACCGAAGGGGACGGCTTCATAAAAATTGTTTTTAAAGCTGTTTTTATGTTTGAGCCGGCCAGGCTGCGGCTGAGGAGCGGGGGAGGGCGGCAGAGGCTGGGCGGCCCCTCCGGGCCGTTGGGTTTGAATCCCGGTGCCCGCCCGCTGCCGCTGCCTGCCCTGCCGCGCAGGGAGGGGCGCCGGGCGCGCCTGGAATTCGGCAGCTGCCCCGGGACCGCCGCCACCCCCGGCCCGAGCGCCGGGCAGCGCCCCCGGTGCTCCGCAGGGGAGTTCCCAACCCACTTCTCGCTTTTCCTCCCTTAGTTTTGGGAAGTGATAAGTGATGAGCATGGCATTGACCCAGCCGGAGGCTATGTCGGTGACTCAGCGCTGCAGCTGGAAAGGATCAATGTCTACTACAATGAATCATCTTGTAAGTGTGGGACGGGGAAGGGTGCGGGACAGGGGGCTCCGTGGGAAGGAGCACAGGAATCAGAAGCCGGCGGGCTCATAAAGCTATTTTGCACATCTGGCCACACTCCTCACATGCCACCACCCCCCCCAGCTGTGCCCAGCTCGACAGAAAATATTATCTACTTTCTTACGAAATATTAAGATGGCTGGGTGCTATCTCCCCGGACACAGAAAAGTGGCACAAAGGGCTGTCCTTAGGGTCTTCAGGTGGAGGTTTGTTTATTATTTTACATTACTGTCGGCGTTTGCTCTTCAAATGTGTGATTGCTTCACCGAATGAGTTTCTTCAGTTACTCCAAATTAAACTGTTGGTTATATGAGCCTGCATCTGTAGTACTCTCTCTTTAATTTTCATGAATGAGAAGGCTGGGCCACAGGTAATAGAGAACTGTTTCATTAATAAGATGCCAAAAGGCATCCAAGTCCTCAGAGTCCTCTACTGTTGAAAGGTGTGAACAGCATAAAATGGGGATCTGGAGTCCTTTCGTCTGGGGACAGGAATCTGTAAGTGTGAATGTTTCATCTTTTGTCCAGCTGGGGTTAAATCATATTTTTAACCTGAGTTTCCTTGAACAAATTCAACTTGACACAGATTGTTTATTTTGTGCTTTGTGGTAGATGTGATGACTACTACTGTTTGCCATGTACACCAAATAGCTCCTTCAGTGGAGGAGAACCCTTCAAGCATGAAAGCTTGTGGAGATGTTAGGATAACTTGAACATAAGCACTTGACTCACCCTGATATTCACAGAAAAGATTATCTACTTTCTTAAAAAGAACAAGTAAACAGTTTTTTTGTCTAATCAGAAACTCCCTAATATCTCTTGCTAATAAAGAGCTTACAAAATGTGAAATCTGTAGAGCCCAAATTATGTCTGGTCTGTTTTCCAGGCTGAATTGATTTATTCCTATGGAGGTGGGTTTTTCACTACCATGGCTTTCTGCTATAGGAAGTGCTTATATATGCATGAACTATGTATTAACAGTATGAGACATAATATATTTGTGTATTGAAAGCTGTAACTGTGTTAGCTTGTTTCTGAACACTCAGGGCATGCTTACTTTTCATTGTAGCCCACAAATTTGTACCAAGAGCAGTTTTACTGGACTTGGAGCCGGGAACCATGGATAGTGTGCGGTCTGGTCTTTTTGGTCAGCTCTTTCGGCCTGATAATTTCATCTTTGGTATGTGGATGTTTCTTTTTAAAAAACAGAGCTCTTCTACTATTGTTTGATTACCAAGTGAATGGTCAAAAAGCATTCAGTCTCCCTGTTCCAAAGCGATCCTACCTACCGAGAAGTCCTAATAGCTAACAATGGAATTGCAATTAAGCCAGTGAAAACATCCTGTTAGCTGAAAAAGGCATTCTGTTGATTATTCCTTTGGTTAGCAAACTGCTGGAAATTTCCTATGGTTTTCAGATAAAGTACATTTGCTTTCCACATATATGAACTCCAGACGAATCTTGAGGCCAACTCTTCAAAACAAAATGCACAGAAATTATGCAGAAAATGGAGGGGGGAGGGAAAACCTCAACCACAAACCAACCAGACTACTCTTCACTTAAATTCACATTAAATGCTTGTTTTTAAAATTGTTTTTAGGCTGTGTAATTAAACTTTTTCAGTAGATCTTTGCGCTACGGTTACACTGGGAGGACATAATCTGTAATATGGAAAACACATATCTAGCCAGTTTCTGGGTTAGTTTTTAGCATAATGAGGAACAGTGTGAACGTATGTGGAGACGTTCTGGTTTTGCAGTGTTCTTACAGAGAGTTGTTTTTACTTCTTTACTTTGGACTTCTGTAGTACTTTGCATCTAAGCTTAAAAATGCACATTACCTTTCAGAGCATCCTTACAAAGTACAGAAGCATTATCAGTCCCTTTGCACTAAAGGAGAAACAGCATGTGGAAGTTAAGTGAGCCACTTGCTGAAACGGGAAGTCTGAATGAAAACTACCATGAGAACTTCCATGTCCTTTTGGTTTCCAAGTCTGCACTAGCCACAAACACATCTCCTTCTGAGAAGGCAAGCTTAGGTTGGAACTCAGTTTGGAATGTTGTGTTAACATAAGGAAGGAACAAAGCCAGGAACAGACAGAGGAAAGATAAACATAGTTTGGATGGTATAAAGCCAACTTAAGTCTGGGTGGTTGGGTTGGAGAGGGGAGTGAAAAAGCCATACGGAGTTCCTTTAAGGCTTTGACTTAAAACTTTAATGCTATCCATGTTGTTCTCCTGTAAAGTCCATGGCAGTGGTGTTGAGGGTCTCTTCCCAAGGAGCTGTAAGTTACAACACGTCATTTAAGGGGTAAGCTTAGGGAGAAAAGCCATAGACAGGCAGCTTTATGAAGTCTGTTTCTGTATTCAGGTTGTTCCTTTCATTCCCTTTCACCTGCACAAACCACACAAGCCCTCTGAAAGTGAATTCATCTGACCTATGGAAATACCTGAACTGGAGCTTTACAGTTTGGCACAACACCAGTAAAACCAGAGCAAAATCAATTCAGAATGTCTCCAACAATAGTCCAGTTTGCTGTACTCCCTTCCTGCCAAGATAACAATGAACCAACAGCATGTGATCGACTCGTATCTGACAGAGGCCCCTGCCAGCATCAGGCACTGTCCTCCCAACCTGCTGAATAATGTAGAATGGCTGAGCGCTGAAGTAATGATCTTCTGTGTCAAAAGCCAACAAAGCATTTTGTTTTCTCTTTTAAAAGTCTGGCCTGACCCACAAAGGATTTTGTGGCAGAAGCTGGCAGTCCCATACTTGCTGTACCCCAGGCTGTATGGGCTCATTCTGATGGGGATGTTTTCCACCTCTGCTTGTGTAAACCTGCATGTGCCCACATCTCCACAGCAAGTAACCATGGACCACCAATCAGGATTTCATGCAGGTGTATTGAATACATGGTCACACACTCCACATACAGGAATTTTATATCAAACCGCCAAGTGATTTAAGATGGATACAAAATCATCCTTATACTTTAATGCCTGTGTTGACAAGGTAGTGATTTAAGGGTGAAGAACTGCAGGTGGAATGACCTTGCTGTATGAGAGCAGCAGGCCTCCTGGCCTTCTGACAGCACACCATTGCCCACCAGGAGCTGTTGTGAACTCCTCCTGTTAACCAGTTTTCACTTGCACATTTTTGCATTTCTCATTCTTTTCTTGCGTACACCCTTGCTAGATTTTTGACAGAGATACCACTCCAATTTAATTTAAATGGGCTGATGGGGGCAACCACAAAATGGCTGTCTGGCAATCAAAGGCAAGTTCTGCAGCAGGGCTGTTCACACCAGCCTGCTAAGTGTTAATGTGCAAGCTACTGAGCTCTTTTATCTTATATTTTATATAAGATGAGCAGATTTATCTTATATTTTGAGCAGTGAAGAGAGTAGAGCAAAAGAAGACTGTAGGAAACAAGTGCCGTTTTAGGGATTAAAAAATAAATTGACTGTTATGGCTTCTCTGCGTGTGCAGCTCAACCTGAACATGTGTGATAACCCTACAGCATGGTGAAAGAAAGAGTGATAGAAGGATCTGGAGGTGCCAGGGGTGCAGATAACTTATGGGATTGCTTCATGTAGGCTTCTTTATATCCTGGCAAATGACAGACATCGGATGCTGGAGATGGGCTTCCAGGATTGGCAAAAGATTTGCCAGATCCTGAGTTTTGTTGGCACAAGTTCATTGTCCACCTAGACACTTTAGTCCTGGTGAAATTTGATCATTTTTGTGCATTTCCCTTAGATTTTCAGAGGTGAGGGTGAGTAGGTACCTGATAAGTGGAGGACATCCAGTACAGTTTCACAGGATTGTGATCATGATTTCCAGGTTTTGTGGCAGCCTTACAGTGCTGTAGAGCCAGTGGTTCTGAAAATACAAGATAACTGGGTGTAGAAGTAGGAAATCACCAATGAAAACACTGCAGACCCTAGGCACATGGCTGACTCGTGGTTGGAGTGTAGTGTTGCCACAGGAGCAGTTGATAGTTGTCCTAAAATCAGAACCTACCTCCATAAATGTCTTCTGCATTTTGGAGTGATGTCTGCTTGTTTCTATGCATCCTGATATGCTGCCCTATCCATAGTAGGGGATCTGCTCATGAAGACTGCAGGTGCTTACAAACATATTTAATTCTGGAAGGATATTACTTTGTGCTTTGCCCAGCTGGACAGGAAGTGCTGAGCTCCCTAGGGTCAAAGAAAGAAAAATATAGCAGCACACGGAACAATGCATTAACTAACCAAATACACCATAGGAAACTAAGCATTTATGCAGTGGAAAAAAAATTGCATAGGATTTCAGAAGTGTCCCAGCCACCAGTTTCCCTGGTTCATATGTTTGGCACCAACATGGTGCTGTGGGAATTGAAATGAGACATGGTAATAGGAAGGGAGGGGAAGCTCTTGGGCAGCAGCACAGAATTTGCCAGCTCTGTTCTTAATTCTGAAACTATTGCTCTGTCTGAATACCACTCGCAGGAGTACCTTGAGTTCAGGGACAAAATGTATGGGTATAGTAGTTGCTGTGAAGAGCAGGAGTAGTAAAAAACTGATTCCCCAATTTAATCCTCCTCATTATCTAACCAATAACTAAATAGTGACAATAGCAAATGATCCACACTGTTTATCTTAATAAACTGAACGGCACATGAAACAAGCAGGAAAGCCTTGGGAAGAAAAGGATGGAGTCATCACTTTTCTGAAATATCAGTAATCCTATTTTGCAAGTAATTTTGCATATCCTAAAGAATAGTGAGTTTGTAAGGAAATCAGTAAAACCTAAAAGGCACTTGACTTTTAAGTTTTTGCGATGATGTCCCTGAAGCTCTTGTTGATCACTGTTTTCATTCAGGCCAGGTAACCATGCATTAAAAAAACTATGGTTCCTGATAATAAGTTAAATAGGATTTTAAAGCCCAACATTAGTCTTGCATGACAATGTTTTCTCTTTGACTCATAAGAACAGTCCAAGAACCTCTCATTTTCATTGAGACAGATGTATCTGTGATTTAGCTTTGCATGCATCATGGTCCTTAGAGACAGAAAGCATTTAAACAGTCGTCTTGTGTTTACAGAATCATCAGGATTGGGAGTGTGAAAGTTTTCAAAATAAGGAGTTAAGGCCATCTTTGCATTTAAATGACAAAAAAGAAAAATAAATAAACAAACAAACAAAAACAAAAAAAGACCCCAAAACAACAAAACTCACCTAAAGATATTAATGAAAACTGCCAGAGACTATATAAAAAGTTTATGTTGATACTTCCAGAGATATTTGTAGGCAAAACTGAAGAGCACAGTTATCTACCTGACAGATTCATAGCAGCTTTTCTTGCAGACGTGAGTCCATTTAGCATGTAAATATCAAACTTTGCCAATAATTTTATATATTTTCTTTCCCTGTTGTATCTTATTTTAGGACAAACTGGTGCAGGGAACAACTGGGCTAAAGGACACTATACAGAAGGGGCAGAGCTGGTTGACTCTGTGCTTGACGTAGTAAGAAAAGAGAGTGAACACTGCGATTGCTTGCAAGGATTCCAGCTCACTCACTCCCTGGGAGGAGGGACAGGGTCTGGCATGGGAACCCTACTCATCAGCAAGATCCGAGAGGAATATCCAGACAGGATAATGAATACCTTTAGTGTCATGCCTTCTCCCAAGGTTTCTGACACAGTGGTGGAGCCGTACAACGCTACGCTTTCGGTCCACCAGCTGGTTGAAAACACGGATGAAACCTACTGCATCGACAATGAAGCTCTGTATGACATCTGCTTCCGCACCCTGAAGCTCACCACTCCCACTTACGGGGATTTAAACCACTTGGTGTCCGCCACCATGAGCGGGGTAACCACATCCCTGCGTTTTCCAGGCCAGCTCAACGCTGACCTCCGGAAGCTGGCGGTCAATATGGTCCCCTTCCCGCGCCTTCACTTCTTCATGCCAGGCTTTGCTCCTTTGACAGCGCGAGGCAGCCAACAATACCGAGCACTGACCGTGCCCGAGCTCACCCAGCAGATGTTTGATGCCAAGAACATGATGGCAGCCTGTGACCCCAGGCACGGCCGGTATTTGACAGTGGCCACCGTCTTCCGTGGCCCCATGTCCATGAAGGAGGTCGATGAGCAGATGTTGGCCATCCAGAACAAGAACAGCAGCTACTTCGTGGAGTGGATCCCCAACAATGTCAAGGTGGCAGTGTGTGACATCCCTCCCCGTGGCCTTAAGATGGCCTCCACCTTCATCGGCAACAGCACTGCCATCCAGGAGCTCTTCAAAAGGATCTCAGAGCAGTTCTCTGCTATGTTCAGGAGAAAGGCCTTCCTCCACTGGTTCACAGGAGAGGGAATGGATGAAATGGAGTTTACAGAAGCAGAAAGCAACATGAATGACCTGGTTTCAGAGTATCAGCAATACCAGGAAGCAACAGCAAATGATGGAGAGGAAGCGTTTGAAGATGACGAGGAAGAGATCAATGAATAAAAAAAATTAGGTGTGAGATTTTTCCAGGCCAAATTCTCAAATCTGGATTTCTGATAATTAGGCTTGTAAATCCATACTTGCATTCAAAAAATAATAAAAAAGGGAGCATGAATTTCAGATGTTAGAAGTGCTCTTCAGACTTTGGATCACTGAGGACATTCAGCATTTTCGGAAATCGGGCCATTTCTGGTCATGAGACAAATGACAGTCATTCAGTTAAGACTTTGGCCTGAGAGTCTGAACGTGGAGATTGCTAGTTTGGGATCTTTTTTCTTTAGGGTCACCATCTCTAAAGCTATAGAAGAGAAGATGTAAAATAGGCATGATAATCTACAAATTAGACCTGCACTATTTTCATCCAATTATGAGTAAGAAAATCTTGTGAGCTTGAAGCATTCTGTACCAAATATACAATACTGAACTGCCAAAACCAAAATTTATTCATAATAAAAGAAAAAGTTTTTAGGTATTCTGTACAGTAACTGTTAACAGTGATATTTGATTCCAGTCCTCTAAAAATCAAATAAAAATTAATAGTACCCTCTCAAGCAGAAGTGTTCTGGGCAGTCAATGCTACATAAAAACCCAGTGTGCTGCAGGCTAGAGGCTGGATTTGTGTGATGTGACTTCAATCACTTGCTGCTGCTGAATAATCACGGATGATATATATGAAATCCCTCCATTTGTGATGTGTTTATCATGAATCCCTGAGGTTTAAAGTGGCACTCCAATATCTTACTGGTCTTCCTGGCTATCACCAGCTGCTGATGCTATTCTTAACTCTATTTCACCCAGCCCATGGAGCTGAAATCCAGATATATCACAGATCATGGTGGGACAGGGGACATAGGCTATATGCCAGCAGCTCTCCCTACCTGGGTTTGTAAACTCACCACACCTACAGAGGCTGTGCATGTCTTCCTACCAAGATAGGTTAAAACAAATGGCCAGGTAAAGGTTAAAGCACAAGAGCATTTATTCACGATACTTAAAACAGTTGGCAAAATGAAAGACGAACAACAGGTTTATCTGCCCCCACTAAAGCCAAGCCAGAAAGGTCTCTGCCTAAGCCAACTGACAAAGTGACTGCTGGGCATTTGCTCTCTGTGCATGCTTTATATTTCTGCTCATATCAATTAAACAGCCCTTCTCCATTAGAGAGCCTCCACCAGAGAACACTCTGTCTACTTGGAGTCTCTTATTTAGGCCAGTTCCTAGGCAACAAAGCAAGCAAACAAAGGAGAAAACTTCTGGAAATCCAAACTTTAAATGTTTCAAGAACTCTTGCTTTTTCTTCTTGCTTTCAGAAGCACTTTCCAAGCAAAAGTGTTGCTCAATATTTAAAAAGGCACTTTACAAACATAGTGAAATTTCCAAAAGGTCTGCTGCTCCTGACAAATGATGCTTTGCTAGTTTGGGATTCAGGGAAAGATACAGTGCTTTAGGAAGTATATAAACCAGGCAACTGTTAATCATATAACCTGAAGCTGTCTGCCCAATTCTATTCCACACAGAAATGGAACTACACTAGCTTTAATCAAGTACCAGTTTTTTGCCGAAAGTGACTTCAGGGGTTGAGACAATTGCTGGAATGTGCCAACCACACTGGCTTTGGCACAGAGGCAGAGCTTGGGAGGGCCTGGCCGATTGTCTTTAGAAGGATCATGGAGGAGTCAGCAAATTCACAGGGGCCACATTCTTTGCTGTGTCTAGTGATGCCTAAAGGATTTATGAATTGCCAGAGAGCACCTTTAAATATGCATTTTATAAATGTGAGATGTGGCTATGTATTAATTACAGCATGAGATAAAGTTCTAGCACAATATACATTGAAGAGAAATTACTATGCAGGACAATACAAAGCAAAATCCACTGTGAGTAAAGCCATTAAAGTTCAAAGTGAAGTTGGTTCTTTGTAAATGGTTGACTATTTGCTTTGAAAGGGAGGAGGATGCCTTACAGGCTCAGAGCCTGCCATCACACAGCTGTGGCACAGGCTTTCCAAATAAAGCACTAGCATAGTTTCTGCTGAATGAAATAGAATTAACCATCTTACTGTGTGTGAAACTGCATTTTGTTGTAACACAGATTTTATTACAAGGTCCAAATCAAAATCTGGTATTACTGTGGGGAAAAAAAAAGAAGAATGCTTTAAAAATACCAGAAATCTTGGCATTGCTAAAGCATGGAGTTATTAACTTGGAGAACCAGTCTGTTCCTTACTGATTTCATACACTTGACTCAAAATGCAGAATGCAGACTCTGAGGCTGTGGAATTCAGACCTCACAATGATCCTGCTTTGACTCACCCATTCTTGCACATGTGTTTACTTGCAAGTGTTTGATGTGAATTTCTAGAATGTGTGGAGGTGGAAGAGGCCAACTAATGTTCTCTTTAGAAAAAAAAGAGATCTGTTCCATCAGATCCTAGGGAGAAAAAACTGCTGCCACCACAATGACCCCAGGAACCTGTGGTAGGAGGATCATCAGAGGACCAGCTTGTGCGTAAGCAGTAACAGAGCCATGGGAAGCACAAACATTTCCTGTTTCTCTTCAATCAACTCTAATCATCTTCCTTTCCTGAGATACAACTGAAAATTTTTCTAGTAGCAAGTTTAGTGAGCAATTCCTTCACTTGAGCTTCCTTTCAAATAACTTCCTGCCTTTTTCTTGGAAGCTTCTCTCCTATTTTGCAATAATACTCTCCACCAGGGCTTTGTTACTCTTCTTCTCAAATTCCTCACCTGTGTATTTTTCATTTCCCCTCTATTTTTTCAGCCTAGTCTCTGGCACATTTTATTTCTGTGCCTGGCCCACCATCTTCTCTTCTGCAACTGCTTTGCACCAGGCTGCAGAGCAGCAGGCTGTCAGAAGCCAGACCCCAGGAGTCCTAGAAGTGCAGCTCCCACAGCTCAGACACAAACACGTCAACGTAGGCTGAGAATTAAATATGGCAACGTACACCACTGACACCACTTGGAAACTGGGAGTTGGCAAGGTACTGCCTGGGGAAGAGGGCGTGGCATCAGGACAGAAATTGGAATCTTAGCCCCATAGGTCAGCTCCTTTGCAAAGCCACTCTAGTCAAGGCCAGCAGGGAAATGGACAGGCCCTTAGCACACATTCAGGAAAGTCCTTGCACATGCTGCCTTCACCAAGCCACCTCAGGTCCTTGCTGTCTCTGCATCCCAGGATTACTGCTTGGATTGTGCTCTCCATTCCTTCTCTTGCTCTTGTACCCCCTAGGAAAATGTGATCACCCCTTGGGAATGAAGACAGGTTGGGAAAGAGGGTCTAGACCTGCTCCTTCTCCCAGCCTTGGGAGGAATAGGGAACTCAACAATTCACTTGATGCTGCACAAGCCCCTGGGTAGCTGAAGCAGCACTGCTCAGTGTGCTTGCAACAAAAATTAATCTGGCAGTATTGGCAGCCACAGCACAGACTAAACTTGATTTTCTTGATTTATGTTCAACCACCTGACATCCTAAATTTGGGAGTTGAAGGAGGCTAGCATTCCTCTTCAAAGAAGGAAGTTGGGTAAATAGCTTTTTTGGGTTGTTCTTCTATATCTTTGATTCCAAAATCCCAACACTGTCAAATTCTGCCATTTTTGGCAAAAAATATTAAGATCTGCTAATGTAAGGTTAAGAAAGCAAATTAATGCTCTAAAACAGAGGCAAAGGTAAAGGAGAGGTAAAGCCACTTTCATACACCTAATAATTGCATGCTACTACTGAACAAGAGTGGAATTTATTAGTAGAAACAAACAGGGAGGGGAGTAAGAGAAATCATCTCCTGGATATGATTCTTTCAGAGTCTGGTAGTGGCATTGTGAAGAGTCAAGTTAAGGGTTTTGGTGTTTGTGTGGTTGATTACTGAGTTTTCTACTGGTTTTATTTAGCAAGGAATGAAGCAATGCACAAGTCTGACCTTGACTGTATAAGCACAGCTAGTCCTCAGCACTGGCTACAAACATAGTATCCCAGAGAAGAAGAGTTCAGCTAAACTGGAGGATGAGAAAAGAACAAACAAGGCATTAATGCAGAACACATGTAAGATACAAAACTAGAGCATAAGCACAGAATCAGTCACTGCCTTATGTGTGCAGGATGAGTTTTATGGAAGAATTTCACTATTGCAACAAATCATTCTAAACTTTTACTCCAATAATTAGGAAATGGAGTTTAATGTTTTCAGGCTGCTTTCTTGTTTATCATTCAGTCTTCAACAATGTCTTGGTTTGGAGGACAGATGTCTGCTAAGAAAGGCAGGAGCTTCTCTTTGAAATGGAGAATGTAAACTCCCTCTCTCCAAATTATTATAATTTTGAAGTTAAGGGGCTCTGAGGCAAAGATATGGGAATTAGGAATAATCTTTTTTTACTAGGGAAATTAAAATAGAAATACAGTACTACAAATAAACAAGCCCCAAACCCTGACAGAGTCAGAGTACAACCTGACACCCTGTTAGGCAGGGTGTTGGTATCAGACCGATTAAATGGTGGCTGCAGTCCTCCTTGCAGTGACAGATGTGGTTCAGTTGAAGCAGTGGTTCTGTAGAAGGGTGCAGTTTCCCTCTGGGGATTCAGTGGTGATGTGGAGAAATCCAGTTTCCCTCTGGAGTCTAATGGAGAAAGGGCTACCTTAGTGTCCCAAAACCTCTGGTTTTATCTTGGTAAGAAATGTTGGGCTCTTCCCCCTGACTGGAGCAACTTCCAATGGGATGAAGTAATTTTATCAGTCACACAGTGGGACTCAATGGGCCCTTAGCAGAAGATACCTCTCAGGAAGGATGAGTTGTGAAAAGATAAAGAACAATGCCCCACCAGGTTTCAATGGATGGCCCATTAGCAGAATATCTCCCACAGAGATGAGGATCACTGCCCCCATCCTCAACAGATGGTGACAGAATAGATACCTTTAACACATCCTGTATTGTAACCCAAGACAAACAAACACCACAGAGATAAATAGAAGTGTTTAACAACTAAAAATGCCCAGTCAATATGCCCAAATAGCTATATTTGCTCTGTTTCTCTCATTCCTCTTCACTGTAAAGCCAGGTAATATCACAGATGGAAGAAGTCCTATGATGAAGAAAAAGAAAATCCAGAAGAAAAGTTTCCATAAATAATTTAACTCAAATCATTTGGAACCAAGGGTCTAAACTTTCAGATAAACTTTTTCCTTTATCATCCTACTGGTTTCCAGTATGTTGCAACATACAGATGGAATCAGTCACTAGTTATCCTTTTAACCTGCCCTCTGACTCATCATCCTTAAAGG
>VRYO01001463.1:52278637-52292530 GCA_009812075.1 Sialia sialis
ATTAATTTTTGAACAACTGAATTCTCCAACTAATGAATTCTTAGCACACAACAGAGAGAAGCAGCAGATTACTAAGACAACTGTATTCAACTAAGCAGGGGAAAAACCCCATAGCTTTAGCTTAAGCAAACGAGTATGAAACTCTGACAATCTAATTTATCACCTTTGGTTTTGTTTGCAGCTTGTGTTTGTGAGCACAACCCTGTTACTCTATTTTAACAGAGAGTTTTGCATTGTTCTGAATTCTATATCCAGAAACCAGAAAAAAAAAAAAAAGCAAGCTTTGTTCAGAAAAGTACTGTTTTTATTGACTCAAACTGTATTTACACAACACATTCATATGTTCAATATTTTACAGAACTCTGTAAAAAACTGACTGGTAAAACTGCAGGAACCAAACAGTTTCAGACTTAAATTAAGACACTGAACCATGAGTACATTTTAAGATATTTAAGCAATGTCCAGTTTCACTGTCAACTTACATGGCAGCTCTGTAGGAAAACTCTAAAATCAAAATGAGGTGAAGGGGAAAGGGTCAGATGAAAGAGCTGATAGTTTTGCGAAGTCAGTACTTTGTACAACCAGACTTTCACATTTGGCGATGTTTTTATGATTATTTTTCTTTTTGGAAACAGGTCACATACAGGTATTGTTTAGATAAATAATCAAAAATACCTTTGATTTTTGTAAGCTTACAGAGATTTGGAAAAAAAAAAATACCAGTGCCACAAACTCTGTGCATGAATCTGAACTGTTTCAACGCTTGAGAGACTTGGTTCTGGCGTTCCACTGCAGCTGAAATTCCTTGTATGCTTCTCCAGCTGGCAAATGAAAGATGTTCACTTTTTACCAGTGAACTGCTGATCTCACACAAGAACATCAGAAGCAGAACATCCTTATCTCATCCCAAGAGATCACTCTTCCATCCATCCCTAATACAGTTTGATCGAATAAATATTTTTCCTTTTGAAGTACAAACTAGGTGAGTTTCTCTTCCAGAGTGCAAGTCACCGTGGGCACACACTTCACAGTTAAAATGGCATCCCTCCTCTGATCTGCCTAGCGACCTGTTCATCTGTTGTCTCCTCTTTTTCTTTTTCACGCTCTTTGTTCCAGTCTTTAAGGCCTTCTGGTAGTGAAGTATCCTCATCCAAACTTCCCGTACCTTCCACAAATTCTTCGTAAGTGGACTTTTCTGCAAATGGTCTTGGGCCAAGCAAGTCTAGCATGTCACTTTTATCAAGCACTTCCTTCTCCAGTAGCCTCAGGGCAACCTGGAATAGCACAACAAGTTATGTCACATCATACCTATCAAATATCTAAGATAGCTGTTCTATTGAGGAGAAGTTGTTAAGGCAGTTAATTTGGCATTGATTAATTTTGATAGAAAAAATAGGTTGTTTAGAGTTCATCAGATACAAGATTTTTCTCCCCCTTGAGCATTTAGGAAGCACAAATAAAATTGTATTTTTAATCCTGCTTTTAAGATTAAGCAAAGTCCCTTCACTGTGAGTCACTGCTGCTTTTACTGTTGCTTCAGAACAGCAGCTTTTTGCTTCTGCCAAAAGGTTCCTGATGCAAGACATTAAGTGGCAGATGAAAACACGTGTTCCCTTCCAGTCAGTGGGGATGGTTCAGTCAGGCTGCTGCTGTGTTACAAGCTCAAGAGCACCATAAAATACCAATGTGTGAACACTGCACCAGGGTAGTTTGCAGCCTTGGTTCAGTGAGCTCATTGTTCAGCACAAACCACATTCAGTGATCCCTTTTGGGATGCTGACCTGTTATAATAGGATTTATTTGTCTTCTTGTCAGTAATCTTACCGGATACCTATTCTAAAAAGTTATTCTTTTGCTGTATCAGATTTTGTGGGATGAAGAAAGAATATGCACAAGCTGAATCTCAGCTGCAGTGAGGCAGATCACAAGCAGCCAAGGGACAGGAAAGAAAGACAACAATACTTTCATTAATGCTCAAAAGGAATTCAGAGAAAAGAAGTCATGTGAACGTCTCTGCTTACAAGAGCTTCTTTTAGCCCAAAAAATTGGTATCCCGGTATTTCACCTTTGGGTTTTCAAGTTTGCCTATCACATCTACTAAACGCTATGTTAGTAGACAGATTCTTTCCTCCAACTTTCCAAATAAATATTGACTACATAAGCAGGGAGGGATGTTAAATCATGCTCGTGAGATGCTCAGAGGTGTTATAACACAAAAGGAGGTTTCTGCTAAGTCTTGTGACACATTCCCAAGATTGCATCAAATGGGTTCAGAGCCAACTTCCTCTATATACATACATATATACTTACATAGTCACTATTTTAAATCTAATTGAGTTCAACTCAGATTTTGGCTTACCAGCTGGAACTTACTGGCTAAAAATACTGTAATGCTCACCTTCTCCACTTCTGCTTTCTTCTCAGTCAGCAGATTTAATGTCCTTTCATAGGCAATATTAATTAATGACCGCACTTCTTCATCTATCAACCTGGCAGTTGCCTCGCTGTAAGGTTTCTCTAAGACCATGTCTCCTTGACGAGGGAGATCAAATGAAATCTGCCCCACTTTTTCATTCATACCAAACTGAACAATCTAAAGGGGGAAAAAAATAATCAAATAAACAAAGAAGAGACAGCAAGACTTTGGGGTAGGTTAATGTAAAATATGGCCAACAAAAAAAGGAAGGAAGAAGTCATTTTGCTATAACCTAATCTTTTCCTGTAACATCAACCCTTCCCTGAAAACTCAAGTCTACTGAAGTTAATACATGCATGTTGACTTTCACTTGTTTCTTTTTACTGATTAAAGGACACAAATAACACCATTTAAAAGTGGTTACTAGTGGTATGCATAGTGCTTTGCTGTTTAAATTCTAAAATATTACACAAAAAACACTTCAGCCTTCCAAAGCAGTAAAACCCTTCTCCTTTACCAGAAATAGAAGTGTTTCGCCAATTCAAAATACTTCTAAAGTTTAGCATATTCTACTCACCCATAAAGATAAGCCAACTTAAGTACTAAAGTAGAGGGTCTTAAAGGTTTTTTCCTACCAAGTCCAAATATTATACCCTATTTCTCACCTCAAGACACTCCTCTATAAATATGAAAACAATTCTTATCTTGCTTGACTCAGTCCTGAATATTGACTTCTCCGGTTGCCAAATGTGGATGTTTTGCTCCAGCAGAGGCAGAAGCAAGTTCAAACTGCTATTTATTTATTCACTCCATGGCTACTATCAACTTGATGGCTACTGAAGCAGCACTTCTCAGTCTAACAAGATCCACATAGGTATGACAACAAATACTCAGAATTCAAAGAGATCTCACCATTAGAACCAAGCATCTTAACCTGCTTTTTTAAGAAAAGTTTGATACTTTTTTTGGTTAACATGTACTAAAGTCTATATGTAAACGTACTTTTTAAATTTAAAATGGAACAAGAGTCACTGGAGATCTCATAGAATTAGCAGGATGTAATTCCACATTTACTTCCAGAACTGAGGCAACAAGAAGCATGCCTGAGACCAGGAAGTAGGTGGAGTTTGGGGATAAGCATGCAGGGGAAGATAAGTGTACTCAAATATCTCTTACTCTTTGTAAGAGTCTTATGAGATGATACCTTTTGTGCTGATGCAGGAAATGTGTGTAGCCCACAGCTACACTTAGGTGAGTCATTGCATTGATTAAATTACTCATCTACATTAATTAATATGATACAAACACAAACTGATGTCTTAATTCCCACAGCCTTAACTGGCATCAAATAGCGTGTTCATGTAAGGCTGTCAGGACTTCAAGTGTGAATCCAAATTGAATCTTCACACTGGAAATTGTAAATGTAAGATTATATGATCAAATCATAGCACTAAATTCCATTTTAAAATAAGTACAACAATTTCCACCTGCAATTGAATCCAATTGGATCCAACTGCAACATGCATGTTCCTGTGGGCAGATGTAGGGCAGTAATTGAAGCCTAATACATGGACTGCTGTTGTGAGACTGAAATAAAAATGTTTGAGTCATCAGCATCTCTAAACAACACCATGATGTTTATTCATGCAGTGTTTTCTGAAATTAGGCTTTTGAGCGACACACCTGATGAAATTGCATTATGTAGAAATATTACTCAGGTCAGAGATAAAGAAAACCATAAAGGAAAAAAAGGAGTCTCACTGACGCCCATACCTGAGCATATGCACTCTGGGTCACCTTCTTCAAGTCATCTTGGGCACCAGTTGTAATTCTTCCAAAGAAGATTTGCTCAGACACACGTCCTCCCAGAGTCATGCACATTCTGTCCAGTAGCTGCTCTTTGGTATAAAGATAGTGTTCTTTGGGCAAATACTGAGCGTAACCCAGTCCTTTACCACGTGGAATAATAGATACCTAAAAACAAAATTAACAGTGCTACAACTAAACAGTGTTAAAAACCATAAAGCATTCTTCAGTTTGACTCACTTTTTAATACCACAACCTACACCATACTCACCCTTGAGGTTTAATTCAGACATTATTTCCATTTACAGTTTTGCCCCCATTGTGTTTTATCCTTACAAGCCCTGGCTAGCTCTAAACTGGGATAACTACTAGAATATCTGAAAAGAAAGGCAAGACCACTGTCATCTTCTCTAAAAACTGTATGATATTTTAAAAATACTATTTTAATTAAAATCCTCTATTCCTTGAGTGTTATGTATTGAGCATTATATACTCTGTAACTGATATAGCACTTTTCCATCTACAGCATTCTGAGCAGTTTAAGGAATTTCCACATTTACTAATGACCTTTCTTCCAGCAGTAAATTGTATAAGATTATTTTTAAGCCTGAGATGAGATTAAAAACACAGGTATGCAAAACTATGAATGTTAAAGCAAGTTTGGAAGATTGGGGTGCTTTTCCCTCTCTGTTCAACTTGTCATGCTGTGAGCCCAAAAGCAAGCAAATTGAAACTAAAATTTAGCCTTATATATTCCTGAAGTATACCTGTGTAACCTGATAAGACTAACTTAAACCACTGATCAGTACTGAAAGCCTCAGAGAAAAAGGAACCATCAAGGCAAGCAGACTCATGGGAAGAACAGGTCTCTCACTTTCAAAGGACATTTGTACTACAAACTATGTAACAGCTAAGTCAGAAAACAGTTAAGAAAGTTACAAGAAATGAAACAAGATGTGCTCTAAAATTGACACACACTGCTTTTTAAAAGATTATATATTTTAGTATCTTCTTAACTTTTAGGAGAAAAAAAAAAAAAAAGAAAAATATGTTGTTCATGCTACTGTTAAAGTTACAAGCTCAAATTAGCCTTCTTACCTTCAACAGTGGGTCAGCATGCTCCAAAAACCATCCTGCAACTGCATGCCCTGCCTCATGATATGCTACTGTCTTTTTCTCCTCTGGCTGGAGTACTTGAGTTTTCTTTTCCAAACCTTTGTAAAAAAAAAATTTGATTATGTAATAGTTTCAGACACAACTTTCTCCTCTGAAATCCTTTACCTCATTTGGAAAGATGGTGAGCAACACTTAGAGACCATGCATATTATCTACAGAAACAGTTTAAACAACCCCTCCAAACTTGCAAGTTTTACAAATCTGCATCTTCCAGGTTTCACTGTAACCTTGTCCTTTCTTAGTCTTTCTAATTTCAAATTAGGTTCTTCAGAATATTTAAATAAAACATCTGCACTTCAAAAATCTTTTCTATACTATTTCAGGCTAGAAGCAGTTAAAAGCATCCCTAAATCCAAAGAGCTTTTCCTCTTGCTGATTTGAAGAAATTACGGAAGTGTCATGATGCAACTTCTCTTTGTACCTCTTCCTTTATTACAGAAGTCAGCAATATAGACAGGATATTTCTTTTTTTAAATCTCAGGCGTGATCGGGAGAGAAAAAAAACCAACCCTGAAGAGCAGGAAAAGATTCAAAAGCATGGCTTCCTATACATATAAAAAAGGAAGTTGCCTATTACAATTTTTGAGATACAATTGATGCAATTCACGTACCTCCAATAACTCTTTCAATTGCTTGCTCAAAATGCTTTTGGTTTATAGCATCTGAGAGATGCCTTGCAGCAATTAAAGCAGCTTCATTACAAACATTAGCAATATCAGCACCTAAAAGCAGAGAAGGCAAGAATTACTGACCCTTTTCAACACTTTTCTCTAAGTTCAGCATAAAGATAACCTTACCTATAATTAGTTTGCTATGAAGTCTCACTGAGCTTGAAAATTAAAGGTAATGTGCTCTGAATAGCTTAATCATTTAAGATATATTTAAATACATGTGCTACAGTTATAGGCTTTAGGGTTTTTCTCATAGGTACACAGCCAGCAATTAAAGTTTATTACCAGTGAAGTACTTGTTTGATACATCCCATCTTTCTTTTCTGTCTGCAAAAAATGATACTTAAACCAGTATATACTTAGCTGTATGCATTTCCTATACATGAATGCTGTATAGCTCAGGTATTGGCATATCTTTAGAAGATAGCCTTCCACATTATTGATTTCAAGCCATCCACTTTTTGTTAAAACTATTTGCAGTAGTGCTGTAGAGATAACTTAGTTTACATCACTGTAGCTGCCAGAAACACTGACAGTCAAATCTCAGAAAACCAGTTCTATACAGACCAAAAACCAGTGAAGAATTCACAAGTGTTGAATTAGGAAAAGATGTGAGAACTCTCATTACTGGTTTATAATCTAATTAATTTAAAATCTGTGTTGACCAGTAGTTGAATTCTGCACTGTTTTTTGTTTTTTACATCCAGAAAAAAATTCCCCTACAGAATATGCATGCAAACTCCACAAAACCCAGTTCTTCTCCAGAAGTGCTCAAGAATACAACAAACAAAGGAAAGGACAAACAAGGAAGTATACAAACACACACACATGATAACAATCAGAAACCTCTGAATTGCTTGTACTGAAGACAGAAGAAAACCCCTGAAGCTGAAAAAAAATCACTGAAGCTGACAAACCTTTAAACCCTCAGAAATCTCCTACTTGCTTAAACAGACAAAGAATTTCAAGCTGTGCCAGTACACCCAATGAAATCACATGCCATCCAGAAGATCAGGTGCAAAAAAACCAGAATTAGTAGGGAAATCAAATATCTACAGCTTAAATAGTAAATGGAGGATAATAGTGTCATTAGGAGTCACTTACCAGAAAACCCAGGTGTTAGCGATGCAAGCTTTCTTGCTAGGTTATCTTTATCTAAGACAGTGTCTAATTTCAGAGGTCTAAGGTGAACTTTGAAAATTGATGCCCTTCCCTTTATATCTGGGGGTCCTTTAAAACAGAAGACACATGGTTTTATTTTTCACACCCATATATATTCAAATTGAGTGTATGAAAGGAAGCTGCAAGTATAAATAGTCACAGTGACTTCAGCAGTGTTCTGCAAACAGAGGGTGATACAGGCACCCAGGTAAGACTTACCGATGTAAATCTGCCTGTCAAAGCGTCCTGGTCTCATCAGAGCAGGGTCTAAAATATCTGGCCTGTTAGTACCTGCCAAAATTACTACATTTGTGGTTGTATTAAATCCTGTTAAAGAAAAGTGATAAAAAAAGAGATGTAAATATAATTTCTATGAAAATAGCCAGATTGTCCACTTTACAGGTCATGTCAGAACTGACAGTTTAAATGAATTATCCTGAAGCCGAAAATATTTCTGTTTATTGCTGCATTACCCCCAGCTTTTCATAACAAGCAAGAAAATGGCCTTGGTCTCTGCTTTGTGAAGTACTTTATCAAATCCTGCTTTATCTTCAAAATACAATAATAGATTAACTGGTCAGGAAATCACAACACCAGCATGGCTAGCTGTATTTTTTTCTACAGACAGAATGGTCTCATTGTGAAGAATTTTTCTTTGCCTATTCAACTATGATAAAG
The DNA here is from genome assembly GCA_009812075.1 of Sialia sialis. NCBI lineage: Eukaryota > Metazoa > Chordata > Aves > Passeriformes > Turdidae > Sialia > Sialia sialis. Next base: position 52,286,546 of record VRYO01001463.1, read on the forward strand.
AGTTAGGAGATACAGGATGAGGGGTTTTTTTCTCTGAATATTAGCAAAACATCAGGGTGCAGCAAAGTGAGTCACCATGCTTTATTTTAGGAAACAAGGAAACAATCTGAATTTAAGCTAGAATCCAGATCTTGGTTAGCAGGTCTGAACAAGCATATTAGTTCTTTCCAATATGCCTGTTATTATAACATAGCAGTAGACATTAAATACTCACCATCCATCTCTACTAAAAGCTGATTGAGTGTGTTCTCTTGCTCACTTTGTCCTCCAAAGTTGCCCCTTCCTCTCTTCCTCCCTACTGCATCTATTTCATCAATGAAGAGAATGCAGGGGGCATTTTTCCGAGCCAGAGCAAATAAGTCTCTAACCTTAACAAAGGAACAGAGAATGTATCAGACTTGTTTGTAACTCTTTTGAGTTGGCCTGGCGGAAGGGGGGCTGTGGGGGAAGAGGCACATCAGTAACAGTATCCCTAAAACCAGGTATGGCTCTAAACAAGCATTCCCAAGCCTTTAGCCAGCCTTCAAGGCAATGGTAAGTTATTTAATTCCCCTCCAAATATTCATTTGGAAGTTAATTTAACTTCTAGACGTCTGGAAAAAACATCCAGGACATGAGTAGATAGCTGATTGGTTTTTTAGACTGTCATATTTTAAACAAGATATTACATAACTACTGTGGTAGCTGCAGCATAAACTGACTTGAATTTCAGATGCAACATTGCAATGTTGCTCTTCTTGCAAATGTATCAGAACGACCTCATTAAAACCAGTTCAGCAAGTTAACAGATCTACAGCTGCGGAATCGAACTGGAACAAACAGGAAATGAAAAATTAATGGAAGAATGTTGACCTGAGTGAGAATCAGGGGCAGCTCGGAGCTTTACTACTTTCTACATTAGTGATGCAATTACAGAAGGCTCTTCTGATGACAAAAAAAGTACAGCTGACATGAAGAGATGTAAATATTGGACAGTAGGCTGTACTACAGAAAGTCACCCAGATCTTTTGAGAAAAGTACAATAAAGAAACAAGATAAACAAGTGTCAGATGCTTAGAGTGAACTATCTTTTCACTGGAATAAGCAAAAATCCAGAATCACAACTGTTTTTGTGTATTTGCATTATGGAAACTAAAGTTTTCCATATGCATATACACTTAAAAATCACCAAAGAAACCAAGGCTGTGTAAGCAGTTTTAGTTCTAGCACATTCCAATTTACAAATGATCAATTTAGCATCATTTACAACTGCCTTATTTAATAAATTAATAGGAGATGAAAGTAAAACACTCATGTTGTTTTCCTATAGGCATCAGAGATTATCAATTGTGTTGAAACCTCTGTTCCCAGTCAAAGTTGTGTCAACAGATTTTACTGGACAGTAAAAGTACTTGCATAGACCACTAGGGAAAATTAAGTAACTTTGCTTTGGGGCACTTCAGATATCTATTGACAACAGAATCTGAGTATCATTATTATTTTAGTATACCTGATACTTTGCCAAATTTTAATTACCATAAAATACCATCAGTAACTTGTTTATACCACTTTACATGTTTTTAATGAGCTTTCTTGAGACAGTTAGGGCAGAAAAGCCCAAAAATATTAGACATATACTTGGTTATTCAAAACACCTGATCTCCAGAAATCAGTCACTGGACTCACATTTCATTCAGCAGCTTCTGTGTGTCCTAGACAACTCTTTACAGCTAAGAGTCTGAAACTACAAAGAGAATTAAAGCTCTTCAAAGAAACAGGATTTAGAGCAGGAGGAGGCATTCTCTTAGCAGTAGTTGAATGAGTTATAGATTTCTGATCCAGCTAGTAAATTTACTTCAGAGCTTAAAGAGTGCTGTCATGTGTTCTCAAGCACCTGAAAAGAGGCACATCATTAATGGCCTGAAACCAGATAGTGAACTGCCTTCGTAACTTTTACTAAAGGTACACTGGTGATTTTTTGTGTTTAGATTTGCATTTGGCATCACCTGTAAAAAATCTGCATAGAAGAACTTCAGCTGTAATCAAACCATTTGTCTCCCAAACCTGACAATGTCCTTTCAACAGCCAATACTGAAAGAAAAGAGCAAGGCCAAAGACTTACCCGCGCTGGACCCACACCAACAAACATCTCCAAGAACTCTGAGCCATTGACGGTGATAAATGGCACATTGGCTTCTCCAGCTGTAGCTTTAGCCAGAAGTGTTTTCCCAGTACCTGGAGGACCTGTCAGAATTGCCCCCTGCAGGAAAACAGGTATATTTTCCTCATGAAGAAAACAAAGTATTAAGCCTATGAAATAACATGTTTTTGCTTATGAGTCCACTGGCTCTTTTTCACCACAGTCAAAATCATGCAAGGAAAATAATTGAAGATTAATCCCTTCTTTAAATGAGCAGAAGGAAAAACAAGGTCGATACAACACTACCATGCTGACTTAGAGTTACAGGAGCAGTGTTTTCTTTGACTGATACACTAAAAAAGAAAAATGAAGGTATGTTATCAGGTGGATTTCCCGGCCAGCACAGCCAAAAGTCAGTTCTGTCATAACTATTTGCCAGATTGATGCTACACTTATACGTGCTTCATTTCTGGTCCACATGAGCAGATAATGTATTCCACAAGGCAAGTCTTCTGGCACCGCAGTTACACTGCTGGCACTTAATGCTTACTTCCCCACCCCCCGACTGGAAGAAGACAGAAACTGGAAAGCATTGCATATGTAAACAATCCCAGTACAGTTTAGAATACTGAGGACTACCTAGAAGCATAAAGTCTAAGTCATCATTCCCTTACCTTTGGAATTTTTGCTCCCAGATCCTCATATTGTTTGGGATTTTTCAGAAAGTTAACAAACTCCATTATCTCTAATTTGGCCTCCTCACAGCCAGCTACATCTTTGAATTTAACATCTATTTCATCTTTAAGGACTTTGGCTGTAGTTTCACCAACACTGAAAAGTCCACCCATTCCACGTCCTGCCCGACCTAAGCCTGCAGGACCTCTTCTTAATGTGTACAGCAATGAACCAATAATCAGAATTGTAGGCAGCAAACTGAGGAGAAATGATCTGTGGAGAAAAACAAAAAAAGAGAAACATATCACAAAAACCCATTACTGCAAATAACACATATAAGATGTTGGTTCCATCATAAGCAAATTCAGGACTAACACTCTATTAACTTGTGATGTTTGTATTTCCACAGGTTGTTCACACTGGGAAAACACCAAAATAAATCACAAACAAATTGTTATACTGATAGTTGCTTGTTTTTAAGCCAAACACATCAAATAACATTGCTGAGTTTCACAGAGGAAAAACTGCATTACCTCATAAACAGAAGTAGCTTGGTTTTGCAAAGGTAAATCTACAGGACTAGTTATGTAAGTGGTTATAGTCTCAAAGTAAGTTGTATTAGGTAGCATATAGACAGTGTATCCTACTGTTTAAAGGAGAAATTTATCTCCAAAATACATTCTCTTCTTCCCTTAGATCTTTCAGCTTTTCACATTTTTTTTCTTCTTTCAATGTTTCCATTTTCATTTTCAAGGATACAGATTTGTGGGGGAAGGGGGTGGTTTCTTGAGGTAGGTTTTCTTTTGTTTTGTGGCTTTGTTTTTTTAAAATTATTATTCATTGTTCATTGTCCTCCATCTTTCTAGCATAGCTCTGTAAAAGCCAAACACCCTAACACAGTCCTCTTTATCATAGTATCTGAGTACAGTACAGATTTTTCTCTGAAAAGGAACAGCTTCAAACAGCTCACAAGATGTTCTATCCACACTCAGCAAAAATAAAATGCAGAAAAGCACAATAAATGAGCACAGGATTTCCAGGCTTTACAAATAACCCACATTCCTAGGATAAAGAGGAAAAGAAGGATTTTCCCCTCTACTGTGGTATTCAGCAGATTCTGATTCAACAGGGAACAGCAGTACTTTGATTATATATTGCTGCTGTTCTCTTTTATTTTCTGTGGCATTCCTGGGGCAGAACAATATAAATAAATATCTGAAGAACAGCGACTGAGGAGGCAAGGAGCAGAACTGTGGTCAGAAAGAGAGATTCAGGAAGTAAAAGTCTGTACAAGGCTGAAGAAACTAACCTACTTTTCCCAGTCTGTTGTGAGAAGGCTCAGGCTGACACGCAGCCCTTTTGCGTAAGTGCTGCGTTGCCCTGACCATCACTTTTACCCAGGTTTGTTTAAATAAGGGCTCAACAGGTTTATTTAAGTCCATCCTTAAGAGTATGCTCCATTATAAACAAACAAAGAAATGAGGCAGGCAGTATGTATAACAGGGAAATAAAAACCTCTATCTGAAGATGCAGGATTGCCCAAAGTTAAGGCCACCATTTTCCTGCAAGACCAACAGGCACCAGCAACACACTGCAGAACAACCAAGATATTCCCCTCCATGCCTCCGAACCAAAACAAATAGCTCCAAGTACCAAGAATGTAAACACAAGAGAGGCGATAAATGAGACATTTTCATTAGTCATATGAGCTACTACACTCTAAGTTCAACTTCCTGGTTATACAAAACCTATTCCACAGACATCGTCAGGAGTAATTTTTAAACTGCCCACTTAAATAAAAAAAAACCCAAAACCCTAGTCTTTGAAATACAAGATTACATTTGTCTTCTAAGTCACTTGGAAAAATACATCAGAGAAGCACTTTTACTGTCTTCTAAATAAGGTCAATAAAATTCAGCTGGTAAGGCTAATATAAAGAGCAGAAATCGAGTATCAGAGTCATTACTCCCTAATGGGAAGCAACAATGCTGTAAATCTAATATCAATACTATTTTTTTAACAATTAGTGTGATGATCTTCCAGTTTCTTCTAACAAGCAAGTTAGTGTGATCTACTTAATCATACCCATTTCTTGGTTTTTTTTTCCAAGGCCCCAAAAATTGATTTATGTTTAGTTTTTGGCCAAAAAAATGATGCCCAGAATATCTCACCCAATATATTGTGGTTCTGTGATATAATGTATCTGTTCAAAAACCCACATAAGCATCATCTCTGGAGCTCTGCTGCTGTGCCTGGCTAACTCGTGGTCTAGTAAAAGTCACTGGGTTGAAGGGCTTAAATGAAGAAAGGACTTACAGTAAAACATTTATATAATAAGAAGCTATATTTAGAGTAAGAGGATATGGATTTCTTCATAGACAAAGTACTGAACAGCTTCTCTTACACTTAACTCAAAAACAAACCCAAGCTTGATTGTTATTCTGATAATACTGCCACCTAGTGAAGCATAAACTATGTTTATTACAAATCTACTTCTCTACTATAAACACAACCCTTTTTCAACCAGAGATTTTTTAAAGCAACTTCTTACCCATCACTCTCTGTTGAGTAGACTACAGGCAATCTGTTCTCCACTTCTATTCCCAGATCTTGCTGCACAGTCTCAAGATTCCGCTCAAAAGTGTCCACACTACCGATATTAAACCAGACGTACTGCTAGGAAAAAAGCAGAGATCACAATGTGCCCTCTCTTATTTCACCTTCACTATAAGCCAACTTCTTCTAGTCTGGTAATTCCTTGTACATGGGTTAGATTTGGACCAAGTTTAAGTTGCCTTGTCAAGTGTGTAACTGGTGTGAGAGGCACACAATAAATCCAAAGCCTCCCAACCTGAATATGCTGTATCTATCACTGCTTTTGCAGAGATGATAAATCCAACAGTTTTAGGGCACTTTAAACAGATGGAACTCCTGGCATTTTGTCAAGAAAAAAAATGGAAGGGAGTAATAAACAGATCTTTACAAGGGAGCTATACAGCCAGAGTAATGCAGACCACTGAACCTGGAAATACAGCAATCATACAACTTACTGCTTCATCTGAAGGTCTCAGCCCTCCTGATTAAGAAAGGTTTTTGCTTTTCTTAAGAAAATATTTTGTAGTTTTTACTAGCTTTAAAGTCAGCTGTCTTCATTTAAAAAAAAAAAAAAAAAAAAAAAAAAAAAAAAAAAA